>CM046881.1:333641758-334841758 GCA_025667525.1 Glebionis coronaria | reverse complement strand
TGGATCCATCGAGGATGGATCCATCGGGGATGGCCCCCACCTGGGCAGGTCGCACCTGTGGGTTGGAGGCTCAGCCAGGTGTGTTGTATTAGAAGTAAGGGGGTATTTGGCAAGATACCTGACTAGGGCATTATTATACTTAAGGCTTCGGTGTCATGGCTTAGTAGAATAGCGTGGACTTTGAGTATTGTATGTGTTACAATATTGACAGTGGATGAGATTCTTGTGTTCAAAAGCTTTGTGATTTATTTAAAACCCATTATTGTTTATTTAAAAACCTATGAATTCACTCAACCGTTGTGTTGACAATTTAGCATGTATTCTCAGGTGTATAGGTTTAAGAGCAGCTGGAGCTGGAGCTGCGCAGGATAAAGTAAAGGCAAAACAAACAATTTCCATTCGATACATTTGACAAATCTTTATTTTTTTTTCTTAAGATTTGTATAAATTGGTGGGACCTCTTTTTAGTTAACTCTGATTTAATAAAATTATCGAATGGTTTATTTAATAAAACGTCTCTTTTGAGTTCGTTTTCTATGACTATGTGTGATGTGCTATGAAGTAACACCCAAAGTTGATATTCCGCTGCCTTGTGAAATTGGGGGTGTTACATGTGAGAGGGGTGACCTCTAACTAATAAACTGGGTGGAGGGATCAGCTCTAATGTGAAGGATGTAGAGCACACACCACATTCACCTGATACACTGTAAACTGATAAACTAGGATGCACCCATACACCCCACTGATAAATACTAATAAATGGCCAACTGAAATTGAAAGGGACGCCACAAGAAATCACTCCCTCGTTGAGGAGTCATGACACTGGTGCCTCAAGTGTCATGGTTTTGGTACCTCCGTAACTAGGTGAAATTAGTTATGCGTGTATATAAAGCTCAGGCAAATTAAACATGGCAAATCATGCAAAGTTTTATAACATATATCTAGAAAACAGATGGCTACAAACGGGGAACCCTAATCATGCATATAAAGGAAAGTCCATAATGAAGGACGTAAAATCCGTACCTTGTGTCCAGTAACTGACTGAATGATGACGTATAGTCCCCAACCGGGTCATGAACCCGGCCCACGGGTGCTACCCGTATCCGGCCCATCACAGATGGGTTGGAATAATGTCATTTGAGCTTATGGGCTTGGATGAACAGTAACCGCACACATATGTGCGGCCCACGGCCCGACATGACCGGTGCAAGGTTAGACAAAATCATATTCTATCTCTGAATATGATTCACTCCAAAGAAGAGGATATTCACTCACCATAATTAGAAGATAACAATCATTCTAATTCTGGTGCTTATCCTTTCCTTGGGGCCGAAGCATCAGTGACAACCCATAAGGGTTTCACTGCCTATAAAAGGAACCCCCAAGGGTTCCACAAAGGTATTACGTTCTATACTCTCAACTCACTCAACTCCTATAAACCCTAACCGATTACTTACTCTCACGCTGGAGTCTAATCGTGGGAAACATCCCACGGTAAGCCTAACGCGTGTTGTTTAGTGTGCAGGATCCCAACCAAACAGTTCACTTGGTGCAGGAGCCGGAGCCCAGCCAACCCGAATTAAGCCTAATTCGGGTCTAGCAAGGATCACCTAACTTTTGCATCAACAAGTTGGCGCCATCCGTGGGACCTATTACACTAAGCTAGAGCGAAATCTCATCTTGAAATCCCAATGACAAAGGGGCATCCTCAAGCTAATCCTAGGAACACGAATCCTGGAAATCGGAAGTCCCAAGGGGAAGGGATACTCATCCCCAATCAATCTCCTAGCCGCCCAGCGGGCGGACCAAGTAACCGCCGTTGTTTTTAGTCCATGGGGGTGATGAGCACGATCTCCATAACTCCCCCACCTACTTCAACCCTGGAAAACCCCGATCCAGGGAGTGCGCCCAATCCCCCTAACAAGGAGCCGCGCTGACCATCGATTGAGGAGGAAGTAGAAGTCTAACCACTCAACGAGGAGGATCTCACTCGAGTTCTCACGTAGAACTTTGATAGTATCGTCCCAGGGATTGCATCATGGTTGAATCTTGGGAGAAACCTCCAATCTAGACTCAACTTTGGCAATACCGGACCAATCACCTCTTCCCAAAATCAGAGGAAAAGGAAGACTCAGCCTCAGGAGCAGAGAATCTTCGAGGAAACTCCTCAACCTAGGAATGTGTTCGAGCGCATAGGAGATCGCCTCACGCAGGAACTAACGCAGTCTCGAGAAGGGGGAGAGAAGTCCGATGGTTCACCCGAGCGACCAGACCGAGAACTAACAAGAGCCGCTCGCCGCACAAGTGTGTGGGATAGGATGGACACTGGGAAGAAGGCTCCTGTCTCTTCTCAAAAGAGTGGTCCTCACCCAAGAGATGGGGCACCACCCCCTTCTCCAGATCCATCAGGAGAGGACTCGGATGACCATCCGTCCAAACGTCGCCGACCTAGGCGTACTCCTCCACCACCACCAAACAATGATGAGTATTACGGTGGCCCCTATTATCGAGAGGCAGAAGCGGAGGATCTTTCCCGCCCGTGGGGTAACCCATGGGAAGACCCTAGGCTCACCCGTCCATGGGCGGATCCAAGGGAAGATCCTTTTACTCTCCATATACGGAACTACTCTGAAGACACAAAGCGTCGCATGCCGACGTGTGTCAAGACCTATGATGGAACTGGTGATCCGGATGATCACCTCAAAATATTCGATACGCAGGCTAAAATTGAGCGATGGCCCATGCCTATATGGTGCCAAATGTTCAATTCAACCTTGATCGGCAATGCCCGGGACTGGTTTGAGGGACTCCCTCTACGAAGCATCGATAGCTTCACAGAACTACGCACCGCGTTCAAGAATAATTATACTCAGCGGAAGAAGTATAATAGGGACCCGGTCTCATTGGCAACTGTCAAGCAACGGCCGGGGGAGTCTACAGAAGCCTTCACTGAATGCTTCAACGACGAGTGCACACGCACAAAGACAATGCCGGAACTCCTGAAAATCTCCGACTACATGCACGCCATAACAGACAGGGAGTTAATCAGGCGTCTCAATGACAAGCGTCCAGAGAAGTATGATGATCTCATGGAAAGGGTCAGAAACTTCATAGAGGGAGAAACAACGGTTGCCACGGCTTACCCTTCAAAAGGAAACGGCTACCGATCAAACGACCAGTCCCGGAGACAGTCGGGCGGTCAAAGCAATCAGAACAATAGTAGGGGCTCAGACTACAAGAGCCAAAACAAAGGAGGATGGCCGGACGATAAGTTTACCCCCTAAAGATGTCCTACCGGGAGATCTTGCTGATGGAAGGGGCAAATTTTCCGAGACCTCCCCCAATGACAACTCCGCCGGACCGTCGTCAAGGAAATCGTTTCTGCGAGTTCCATAATGACAAGGGTCATGGCACGGAGGAGTGTATCCAGCTCAAGAAGCACATTGAGTCACTGGTCAAGTCAGGTAAACTCAAGCATTTGGTTAAGGATTGGAAGGATGGAAAAGACAACAAGAAGTATGACAAGAAGGATCCCCAGAAGGACAAACCTTCGACCATATACATGATCCAATCCAGACAACGCCGCACGAGGTAGAAAATTGGCCAAAAATTTTCACGCGGCAGCGAAATCTCATTCCCTCCCATCACAGCAGGCGATGTGATTGATGCGCCTCTCACTATTGAGATAAGCATTGGAACACACAATGTTCGTCGCATGTATGTGGATGGAGGGTCATCAGCCGAAGTACTATACAAACACTGTTTTGTGCAGTTACGGCCAGAAATAAGAAGCCAATTAGTACCGGCCACGACGCCGCTCACTGGCTTTAGTGGAGACACCATCTGGCTGATAGGGCAACTGCGTCTGCTTGTAACCATTAGGAATGAGGAACACTCCACTACTGCGTGGATGAACTTCATGGTGATACGCTCACATTCTCCGTATAATGGGATCATAGGCAGACCAGGTATTCTTGATATACGGGCGGTACCTTCCACGGCACACGGAATGATCAAGTTCCCTGTTGAGGAAGGAATCGTCACCATTTACAACACAATCGTACCAGCATCCGAGTGTCATACCGTGACAACACCGGCTCCACCTGTTCCACCCAAGGATGGATCACCACCTCCCAATTGGAGGGTGGCAATCCATCCTGATTATCCGGAACAGGAAGTATCCATAGGGGGCGCTCTCGGATAGCGGAAAAAGGGCCATGTGCTCTCTTTTAAGTGCAAATCTAGATATATTCGCATGGGAGCCAAAGCATATGACAAGCGTACCACGCGCGATAGCAGAACATAAGCTCCAAATCCGCCAGGGGTACCAACCCGTCAAGCAAAAGAAGCACGGCCAGGCGCCTGAGCGCAGCCAAGTGATATTGGAGGAAGTACGAAAACTAGTGGACGCAGGTATCATGCGCGAGGTATACTTCCACGAGTTGTTATCCAATCCGGTCATGGTCAAAAAACATGACGGAAGTTGGCGCATGTGTGTGGATTTCACGGATCTAAACAAAGCCTGTCCACAGGTTTGTTACCCGTTACCGGAGATTGACTGGAAGGTGGAATCCCTGTGTGGATATCCTTTTAAGTTCTTCCTAGACGCATATAAAGGATACCACCAGATCCAGATGGCGGAGGAGGACGCAAAAAAGACGGCGTTCCATACTAGTCAAGGCGTATATTGTTATATGAAAATGCCGTTTGGACTAAAGAACGCCGGTGCTACATACCAGCGGCTTGTGGACAAAGCCTTTGACTCATAGATAGGCCGCAACCTGGAAGTCTATGTGGATGACTTAGTCATAAAAAGTCATACGGAGGATGCACTTCTCCGGGATGTCCAAGAGACATTCGACACACTGAGGAGGATTAATATGAAGCTAAATCCAAAGAAATGCACGTTTGGGGCAACGGAGGGAATGTTCCTTGGATATATGATTGATCCAAATGGCATCAAACCTTTCCCAGAGAAAACGGACGCAGTAATACAGCTGCCATCCCCTCAGACACGGAAGGAGGTGCAATCCTTAAATGGGAAGCTGGCCGTGCTAAATAGGTTCCTATGAAATTCCGCAGAGAAGTCATTACCCTTATTTAAGACACTCAAGAAGTGCATTAGGAAGGGAGACTTCCGGTGGACAAAGGAAGCCGAGGAAGCCTTTGGCCAACTCAAGCAGCACCTTGCATCTCTCCCTATGCTAGTAGCTCTCCGGCCAAAGGAGGAACTCATTATGTATCTCTCAGCCACACATGGAGCAATAAGTGCGGTACTCATGATGGATAGAGATACGGTACAAACTCCGGTCTACTTCATAAGTAGAACATTACAAGGGCCGGAGTTGAATTACTCCTCTATGGAAAATTTGGTTTTGGCATTAGTGTTTGCTACTAAGCGGTTGCGCTGATACTTTCAGGTGCACCCAATTGTAGTCATTACTGACCAACCAATAAAGCAAGTCATCTCTAGACCGGATGTAGCAGGAAGGCTACAAAAATGGACAATTCTACTAGGGGAACATAATATATCTTATAGGCCAAGGACGGCTGTTAAGGGCCAGATCTTGGCAGATTTCTTGATAGAGAAGCCGGATGAGGAAGGACCAATCGTCAAACAAGACGAGACTCCAACAGAACCATGGGTGTTATTTACGGACGAATCTTCGTGTACGGATGGGTCAGGAGCTGGTCTCATCCTCACAAATCCGGAAGGAATGGAGTTTACGTACGCCCTCCGTTTTGAATTCATAGCCACCAACAACGAAGCGGAATATGAAGCATTAATTGCGGGTTTAAAAATCGCCGCTAGAATGGGAGTCCGCACCCTTGAGGCCTACGTGGACTCACGGCTTGTCGTGAACCACATTCTAGGTGGATATGTGGCTAAGGAGGACAACATGGTCCGATACTTGGAGAAAGTAAAGTCACTCATCGCGGCTTTCAGCAAGTTTTCCATCAAGCAGGTACCAAGAGGTGAGAACAAGAAGGCGGACGCTCTTAGCAAGATCGCATCCACAAGCTTCGCCCACTTGTCCAAGAAAGTATTAGTGGAAATACTCAAGGAAAAGTCTATAACAGAAGGGGAGGTCGCTACTATAGTTGAGGAGGATGGACCTACATGGATGAACCCGATCATCAACTATTTGACTAACGAAACCCTTCCGGACGATGAAAAAGCGGCGCGACACATCAGAAGGAAGTCGCAGCACTTCGAACTTCGAGAAGGTATCCTTTATAAGCGCTCTTTCTTGCAGCCGTGGTTGCGGTGTGTTGGACCACGTCAGGCCACTTATGTAATCAGTGAGATACATGAAGGGTTATGCGGCATGCACGCAGGTCCACGATCCGTGGTAGCTCGAGCCCTACGTACCGGATATAATTGGCCTACCATGCATAGGGACGCACGCGACATGATTCGCAAGTGTAGTGATTGCCAAGTGCATAGACCAGTGCCGTGACATCCGCAGCAGGAGCTTACACCTATTACATCCCCATGGCCATTCTATAAGTGGGGAATCGACATCGCAGGACCATTTCCTGTAGCTGCGGGGGGAGTTAAGTTCTTGATTGTCGTAATGGACTACTTCACACGATGGATAGAGGCCAAGGCAGTCAAATCCATCACAGGCAAACAAGTTAAAAAGTTTGTTTGGGAGAACATTGTGTGCCGTTTTGGCTTACCAGGAGAAATCATCTCGGACAACGGTAAACAGTTCGCGGATAACCCATTCAAGGACTGGTCGCATCATTGAATATCAAACGACGCTTCGCGTTTGTTAAGCATCCGCAGACAAATGGCCTTGTGGAACGAGCAAATAGAAGCTTGGGAAACGGCATCAAGGCACGTCTGGAGGAACGAAGCGCCAAATGGGTGGATGAGCTACCACATTTTCTATGGGAGCATAGGACTATGATCAAAACAGCCAACGGAGACACTCCATTTGCATTGGCCTACGGCACTGAAGCTGTTATACCAGTAGAAATCGGAATGCCTACCATCCTCACGGCGGAGGTTAATGTCGTCACGAACGACGAGCAGCTGCGAATCAACCTGGATCTGTTGGCAGAAAAAAGGGAGATAGCAGCCATCAATGAGGCTAAGTCCAAGGCTAAAATGAAGGCTTATTATGACGCCAAGGTTAAAGGTGTTTCTATTCGACCGGGAGATTATGTCTATCGTGCTAACGAAGTGAGTCGAGCGGAGAATACAAGAAAGCTGGGCCCTAAGTGGGAAGGACCGTATGAGGTCACGGAAGCCTTAGGACAAGGCGCGTACAAGTTACGTGACATGTGATACAAGGGTTTTACCCGTATAAAAATTAAAAATTAAAGATTAAGTTCGTGTTCTCGGTATCTTAACGAATTGATCTTAGTTCTCTATGTGTGACTTAGATGATCTTTGGTGAAAAGAATATTTTTGGTTGTTTTTAAATTTAAATGCAAAGACTTAAAAGTAAATAGGTACTTAAAGTAAATCTAAGTCTAATTAAAGTAAAGTGCAAGTATTTAAAAACGTGACTAAAAATTAAAGGCACTAAAGTAAATTACGTGAATATAAATCTATCTAAGGCAAACTTAAAGTGCGACTAAAACTAAGGCAAATAATCTAAAAGTGTAATTAAATAAAAGACAAGAAAAATAAAGCTTGAAAATAAAAATCAAAGACGAAATCTAATAAGAACCTGAATACAGCTCATTCGGAATAAACCTTCGTTTGGAACAATCACTCGTCCTAAATGTCACCTTTGGTTGAAATGATTCTTCTTCACTTGGAATATTACCAAAATCCTTGATCCGGAACAAATTGGTCTGAATATGTCACCTATCCAAAACAATGCTTCGTTCGGAACTTACTGATTCGGAACTCTCACTTGTTGCCTTGATTCGGAAGTATTAGGTCACCCTTGATTCGGAACTTTCTGAATGAAGCTCCTTGATTCGGAAGTTTAGAACTTCCGAATGAACACCCTTGATTCGGAAGATTACCTTTGATCCGGAACTTTTGGAAGTTCCGAATGAACAACCTTGATTCGGAAGTTTTGACTTCCGAATGAGCAGCCTTGATTCGGAACTTTGGTCCTTGATTCGGAACTTTGAGTTGATTCGGAACTTTTGAAAAGTTCCGGATGAAACCCTTGGTTCGGAACCTTGGAGTTCCGAATGAGTATGTTTGGTTCGGAAGTTTTCACTTCGTTCGGAACTTTGAAAGTTTCGGATGAACAAGTTTGGTTCGGAAGTTTTTCAAATCCCAAATCTTCCGGATGAAGCCTTGATTCGGAACTTTAGAAGTTCCGAATGAACACTTTCCTTTGTCTTGGTTCGGAACTATATCTGGAAAGATCAGAAACAAGCAAACATTCCCGAAGAACAAGGAAACAGTAGCAGCAAGAAAATAACAATTTAAGCAAAATCAAACTCACAGATAATTATAAATAGTAACGAATCATCAGATAAACATCAACAAACAATTAAAAACATGAAATCAACCAACTTTAACCACAATAATCAAAAACCACTTAGATCAAAATAAAAGCATGAACATGAACATAACATAAACACAACAAATCAAAGAATAAGAAAGGTAGATAAGAGATTGACAAGATAAAATAAAGATTTGACAAGAATTAAAATGAAAACTTACTTGGAATTAAATGGTAATTAAGGTGCATAACATGAATTTAAATGACATGAAAAGTAAATGACAATATATGAAAATGGTGGAAGACTAATTGTCACCTTAGCCAACAAAATGAAATGTGACTAATCCTAAACTATTTATAGGGGAGGATTAAGGAAGCTTCCTCCCCTCTTTCCTTTCTTCTTAATTACAAGTTTAAGTCCCTCCTTTTATTAATCTTCATTAATTGCGTCATTAGTCCTTTTCTTCTAATCTTCTTTAAACTTGGACTTAAGGGACTTTTGGCTTCGGGATTTCTTCGAACTCGTCTTTAAATTCTTCAATAAAATAGACTTGAATTCTTCGGCTTTTGATAAACTTCCTTCTTTTGACTTTTTCTTCGATAAATCTTCAGAATTGGTCGTGGACTTCCGTTCTTTTTGCACTCTTGACTTCTTGACTTCGTCTTTTATCCTTTTCTTCAATAAAAGTCCATAAATGCCCGTGAATGTCCGCGTTTTCTCCATTTTTCACCTTTTCGTCCTAAATCACAACAAAAACACAAACCACGCATAATTCCGACATAAAAGACATAAAATACACGTTTTGGTCCGGTTATTATTGTAATTAAGTGGTAGAAAAGATGGGTGTTTACACACCTATCAACATGGATGGCCGCGATCTGGAACACACATGGAACATCTCCAATCTCAAAAGGTGCTATCTTTGAAAGCTACGGCTTCCGCATGGGTACTTCGCTATATGTGGCTTTAATGAAGATCCATGCAATCTATCTGTTATGCTTCTTATGTTTTGTCTAGGTTCCTTTTTTTTTAGGACTTATCATTCTTGTTCAAACAAAAAATGTAAACGTTCTAATAAAATGCCGTGGTGCCTAGCTAGCTCCACGGCTTGTTTTGTGCAAATGATTTCTTAGGATTTTGTTAGTCATATGAATTTTAGTTATTATTACAATATGCCATGTTTCGTTCATATGCATTCATTCAATCACCGTACATGTACTATACGCCTCCAGGCGGGGTAAGAGGATTAAGTGAACCTACTAATTCAACTTGTCGCGTAAGAGGGATGCAACCCCAACGGCACGGATCATGTATCCTTACTAGACACCTTACTCACAAGACGTTGTGGTAAGTTCCGTATACCGTACTCACGCAGTGCTTTGCATAGTAAAGACGCACGTCGCATGTCTAGTGAATTATATACTTGCATGTATTTTCCCTTTTGTGTAAGACGTGACATGTCATGCAGTATCGGTATACGATATTTAACAAAATAAAAATACACAAGTTTCCAAATAATAACAAAATGGCCGTGGTCATCAGGGAATTACATACAAAGGACAGTTATTTCACACATGTCTTAGCCGTGTACATGCACGGACGAATAAAAGCTACAAAAGTTTAAAGGTTACAAACCAAATTGTCTGATATGGATAACAAAGTAGGGGCATCCTACATGGGGGGGGGAGAAACTTACCTATCTCCACTTGTTCCTCAGCCAAGCATGGCAACCTCTCACCACGTTCCCTCCGCTTCAAGGCTTGAGCCGCATTCCTCTCCAGCACCCCGCTTAAGGGTTCTTCATCAAGTACGATCCTGGTTACGTCCTCATATATAGGAAGCGTCAGGTGGTTGGGCGAGGGAGTGAAGGAAGCACGGGAATGACCCTCATCTTGAGAGAACGCACCAAGACTAAGCTTTTCCATGATCTCCATGTTCGATGCATCTTTCGTGGCCTCCAGCTCGTCCAGGAATGAATAATGTAGATCTTGCATTGCGGCCATGGAAGCAGTCATCTTGTTAGCAGCTTCAGGATTAAAGAAAGCATGCTTGGTGAAGTTCTCCTTTTTCTTGATTAGCTCTACGGCCTGGACCATTCCTTCATGGCGGTCGTGGTCTATACCATCCGACACAAGGCTTGGAAACTGTTGCACAAATTCAGGGGCTTCCAGCACCTTGGTGACGGCCAGACGTGCCCCATGTCCCACCATCCACCTACGACCGGTAATGGCTGCTAGTAGTTGGGGGCATAACACGTCGTCGCGCTCAGCGGTAAGGGCATCTATCATCACATCTTTTTAGGCGGATGCCTCCTTTAGTTCCTTGGTCATAACCCTCTCGTAAGCAAGCTCCTCTTGTACCTTTTCCATGCTCTGAATTGTCATCTGCGCATCCTCAAGTTTTTTGGTAAGCACGGATACCTGGCTGGAGGAGGACTTGGCAGACGTCTCCGTTGCGGTCACCTATATGAGAGATTACTTGTTAGATTATGTTTCTTATGGAATAAGAGTGGTGCGTCGCGGATACGTACCTTGGTTGTCGCGGCATCAAGTTTTGCCTCGAGCTCGGCCACTTGTTGGTCATAAGCATTCGCATGGGCTGATTGTTCCTTCACGGTTGCCTCAGCATTAGCAAGTTGGGACTGGAGGGCAGCAATTTGAGCTTCATTCTCCTCGATCATCCTCTCCCTTCGTCCAACTTTCCTCTTGAGGGACTCCACATGCCCAAGCGCAGCTTCGAATCTTACTCTCATTGAGGTGCCCATTGCCATTTGATGAACCAAGGCGCCGTTGTACTCATCCGCCAGGTCAGCATGGCTTAGTGCATTCACTTCTCGTACCAAGACTGGTGGTATACAGTTATTGAGGTACTCTCGGCATTCCTCGGCTTCCCTCATTCGTGACGCAGTGGTAATATTCCAAACAGGGTTGAATGATTGAGGGGGGCCGGAGGTTGGGAGGTCTTGGGAGGCTGTGGGGGTACCTTCTTCGAATACAGGACCGGATCTCGTGACGGCCGTATGAAGCATAGGGTATCTCTCCACTTCCTTCTCTTTTCCCTTATCCATTTGGGCATCAGGCGGAGGCACGACACCAGTTTGTTCATTCCTGCAAAACAAGAATTTGGATACATATCAAGTATTGATTAAAGGAAATTTGTGGCTCTTACTTTGCAAAATGAAGCCTTACATGTTATTTCCTACTAGTTCTGATGCAGTCGGGGGAATCTGAGTAACTGGATCGACATATGCAGCCCGGACCGTCTCGGAGACCTGGGTGGTGCTCCCAACAGATTGATATAGGGGGTGATCCTCTCGAAGTTTTTTGGCGGGGGAATTGTGTTCGCCAACCTCGGCCGGAGCGACTCTTCTTACCCGCTTGTTTTTTCTGCGGGTACGCTTCGCGACGGGCTGAGCTGTTGCTTCTTCCACCTCCTCTTCAACTTCTTTTTCAGCTTCCTCATCTTCCTCTTCATTGACTTGTTGTACCTCTTCCTCATCGTCGCCCAGCATCTGGCGAAGGCTGGAGGTGGTCCTCTCGTTATTTTCTCCTTGCTCTTCCCCATGTGCGGGAGTGGCAGTCTTAGGCGGCGAGGAGGGCCCGGCTCCTCCTTCGAGCATCCTGTTATCACCATCCTCGTTGCTGAAGTCAACGGGAGTCCTCATAAGAGTTGTTTCTTCTTCGTCCGAGTGGGGGTCCGGCATGGCCTCCAGAGCAACCGTTACGTTTCGGGTATGCTCAAGGAGGGGTAATTCGTTCTCACATTTAGGACGAGAGCCCTCTGGTACGAGCTTTGGGTCGCCTTGACGTAGAAGTCCAAAAAAGTTCATTTCTGCCATAAACAACAAAATATGTTAGGGATTACAAAATAATTGAATGCGCTTTTTGGTGTACGGATGCTAACCTACCTGCACCCTGCCTTCTCCAAAACACAGGATATTTGTTGGACGAGCCGAAATAGTTGCGACTAATCCCTAGCAAACATAGAAATGCTTCGGGGAGGTTTCTATGGAATCCTGTCCTGTTCAGGTCTATTTCTCGGGAGTGTTGGGGGTTATATGTACTAACATGCGGCAAGGGGTCATGGGATAACCTATGTTTGAAGGCATAATCGGCCGGCCACACTATCGAGTCAATGAAAAAGTAGTGGTCGTACCAGTTTTTCAGTGAGTCCATGGGCTTATTATGAGACTGGGGGCTGTTGGGAAATCGTTTCTTAAAAGATAACCAACCATTTACTATGCTGGGGGTGTAAAATAGCCGGAATAGTTCTACGGTTGGGGGGATTCTTCTAGCACGGCAAAGAATCTCGAATTGACTTATCTTACATGCGCCTATACAGTGAAGCTGACTAATGTGTACATCATAATATTCTAATAGATCTATAAGGAAACGGGTAAACGGAATGCGGTAGTTGGCCGCATCAAAAAGGCGTGTGTATAAGCCAAGTTTACCCTGCGGAGCCTCAGTAATGAGGTCTCCAGCGCCAGGAAGTGAGGGGTGTAGGTTGGTAGCATGAAATAATTGGTACAAATGTTATCTAGTTGCTCCTGGTTCATTACATTAAGCACGGATCCAATTGTGGGGTTGTTTCTTTGGGCCATTACTGAATAAAAAGGTAAGGACGTGGTATTCTAACCTGCGGAGGAAGGGATCCGTTGTAACACCCCCAAATTTACACAATTCAATACAGCGGAAGACTCGTTGGTGTTACGGGATAGCGCATTACTCACATCATAGACAACGCTTAAAAATCGTGTCGTTTAATAATAAAGCATTTCCATTCATAAATATCAAAGTTACATAGGTCCCAAGTCATATTATTTCATACAAAGTTTTACAAAGTATTTGAATGGAAATTATTGTTTAAGTGCGGGCCATGAATTCTTGTCGTCTTCCCGAGAATTACCTTCAACTACCTGAGATAAAACATGTTAAAAGAAAAGGTCAGCGATAACGCCGAGTGAATTCATAGAGTTTAATAAATACCATCAATATAACATCGGTATAAAATTATTACCGAAAATCATTTTGTACAAATCATTGTAATAGGCCATAAAATAGTCGAAGTCATTTTATACAAATCCTTATCAAAATAATAATATAGGCATTTGCCTTAAAAATCATTATACAAACCAATGTCGTAAAAATATCATACAATACGTTTTATAACGTTGTATGGAGTTAAATAAAAACCGTTATATGATTACGGTTATGAAAACCAAAACACGAACATAATATCAATAGTAAGACCCCGTATTGCTAGTCAGGCAATATATCGTAATTTAATGCTTAAAGCAGTATTTCGTTAATTGGATTATTATAAGCCGCATGACATTGTTACCTTACTACAACAACCAACGGGTAGCTAGCCCGAAACTCATTTGCCCATCTAAATTAGCGTGTCGTCACAAAGGTCACGCTATGTAAATCTTCTCATACATAAATTCGCTTACCAATCACTGTGGCACGACGGGGATCAACCGTCAAGGCGCGAACTTGGGTGATCGTCCCCAAATAGTACTATTATATGCATAAGCGTCTACCAAATCCCGGTAGTTCACAATTCATGCTAATGGGACTTTTAGTGACATAACCTAAATTTAATAATCCATTTTATTTCATCTATCGGGTCATTTTAATCTTTCATCGGGTCATACAATCATTCTGGTCCAAATCAATAAACAAACAATCGGGACAACTAGTGTCCTATTTCATAAAAACTAACATGTTATCTCCCTCGCGGGTTTATAAAACATTTCATAAAAACATTTAAAAGAGTGTGAGGCTATGAACTCACGTTGATGTGGGAAGGCGATTATCGGCGATTTGGATGTACGGTACGTGCTTCAATCACGGAAACCTAGACAAATAATACTCGCCTTAGACTCTTGTCCAATGACTTTATAAAAATAACAATTATGTATACATACGATGATTTTATATATATGATGATCAAGTGGGTTTACACATTCTCTTTTACTCATTTTAGTGTTTACGTATTGGTAACTTCTTACTAGTTTACTAGTTTTACCTATTTACGTGTTTTAGGTCCAATAAGCCTATTATAAGTTTATTAACTTGTATTAATCCATTTCATACATCTATTATCAGTAGTTATACTTTACATGTTGGGCCCAAATGGGTTAAGCCCAATAAATAAGTTTATAAGTGTTTTAGCCCATTTTGTTGTATTATTAGTCCAATAACGTTAACTTAGCCCGTTAATGTCCGTATATTATATTCTTCGGATTTTATCGGTTTTTACTTGTTATATATGTTTATATATCAGTATATTAGTTTATACAAGTTTACATTAGACGGGTCCAACCGTCTAAGTTTTATTTAACAAAAACGTTAATTTTACGGTAATAGCCGAAAAAGTCGTAAAAATCATGTTTATAGTTTTCTAACTTATAAAATTTATTAAACTACCATTTTTATAAAATGTCCATTTATTTATTCTTATACATATTTATATAAATGTATTATATAAGTTAGTGGGTTTTAATTCACATTTTATACTATTTTTATTTGAGTGCTTATATAATACTATTATACTTTAATTTTCCCAAAATCTGATTTTTACTTTCATGTTCACCAAAACAGCCATATCTAGAGTTCTATATGGAGATAGAAGCTCAAATTGTTATGACATAAACTACATGATATGTGCTCCATTTAACTCTACTATGGCTACTGTTGAATCAGCTTCTAAGTATTTTATAAAAATCGTCCAAAACAGTATACTCAGATTTGCACTCTAAACCTGTTTTGATCATATCTCACTCATTATAATGATTCCATTGCATGGCCAACTCTCACATTTGTACAAGACATATTATTTACTGTATATTGATTCTAATTTACCATTTTATCAGTCTAACATATGGTTAGTTACTGTTTTTATACAGCCTACCATTTAAGCAAGATTAACCATTTTTACATATAGTTTTTCATCTTTTTACCCATGATTATCAACACCAAATCCCCACACAATATTTTTATCATCATATATCATCATACATATATACATTTAAGAAGAAAATACATGATTACATAATCAAAATTAACAAAAGGATGCGGAGGACAATCTTTATACCACCATGATGATGTAGGTTATGACCAAGACATGGATTTTGATGGAGAAATTTATGATAAACCAAGACCATCTTCAAGACCATCATTCTTCAAGAACTCCTTGTGGAAAATCAGCCCCAAGACTCCATAGAAACTCCTCCTTGGATGTTATAACTTGCACCAATCTTCATCGTTTTGAATGGAGATTAACATATGTTAATTATAACAAATGTTTATGGTTAAAATTTTGTATGAATGGGGTGTTAGATGGTGGATGTTGGACGGCACAAGGAGAGAAGGAGAGAGTTGTGTGTGTGGTATTGCATGTGAAAATGGAGTAATGGTTCAAGGCTAGTGGTTTTGGTAAGTAGTTGCTTACTTTGTAAGCCTTAAGCTAACATGTGTTAGCTTATTTAGCTAAGAGTTTGACTCATCATGTGGTGTGTCTAGTTTTTGGCCGTGGGTTTGTGGGGGTGGGGCAAGTGTCCCACTTGTCTCATCCGCATTTAATTACGGGTACTCCTCGTTTCTAGTTTCCTCGATTTGCGTGCCCTCGGGTCGTTTTACGAAAAACGTTTTTATAAATTATGAATCAACGAAACAAAACGAATCTAATAAAAATTTTCTCATCAAAAACGGAGTTCGAAAACGTAAATACGTAATCCTAAGGTTTTCGGTTTAGTCGTAAAGGACGTTAAAATAAAATCTTAAGTCCTAATCTCTTCTCGTAAATTGTGAGTTTATGAACCAACACAAATTTAAAATTCCAAAATAATATTAACGAATAAATTTATTTTCTGAAATGTCGGACTGTCACCAAAGACGGTGTATGTAAACGTAAGCACGTAACGTAGAATCCTCCGGTTTAGACGTAGTCGATGCTACTTCAAGACGTAAATCCAAATTTCTTCCCAAAAATAAGTGAGTTCATAATGTAACATTAAAATAATGTTTTCAAATATATATTGAGAATAAAATATCAACCATAAATTGACGGATTGTCACAGCATTTACCCCTAAACAGGATCTTTGTCCTCAAAGATCAGCTTACCTTTCTACTCGCTTCTTATAGAGTTAAAGCCATGTGGGTATTTCCTCCACATTCGGTCTTTTCTCATAAGTGTAATTCATTACAATACGCGAGTTTCATCAAACATAACTACGGGAATAAGATCAGGCTTAATGTTGACTTACTTTCTCTATCCATGATGTTCACGGGTTTTTGATGAATGCAACTTTTCGCCGATCTAAACTTTATCAAGAAGAATTCAGATTTTCACTTGATAGATATTTATCAAGTTCGATTTACGAAACATAATTCACGCAGCTCTTGAAGTCCTAGGGTAGATCCAGCTTATATGCCTTTCAAACCAATCTTTTACATCATCTCAATGGTCCCATACAACGGGGACTTATATCCCATGATCTTTCAGATCATCAATTCATTTTTCCATAGTTAAGATTTTTGGCATAACTTCGCTACCCATCTGGCACTTCAAGATCTACATTTCATATTCACATAACCTCCTGCCCACTACCGGTAGTCAATAATTAGATCCTAATTTCAACAATCATTTCAGGCCTCGCGGTTCGAGTATTTTGTAAGGTTAGGTTCGCCATCATAGGAAACCTTAAACTTAAAAGACATGTCCAACTCATAATGGGTGTATGTCGGGTGTCTTCATCCCAACTCCTGCTTACAGATGCTCTAATATTTAGATCCTAACAAGATTCGATCTCGATCCTAATACGATAATTATCAATGATAATCTTTCCAAAGGAAAGAGATTATACGGTTTTTTTACCAAAGGTCAATCATTCAAACATAAAACAGCACTTATAGTATTTTGTATCGTTACTTTACCTCGTCCCTTCGATTGGGGTGGTACACAGTACTCTCATCAAGATTCGTTCTTAATGACTTCTGAGCAAATCTCTAGAAATTCAGTGCGAAGCGAGGATCTTGATAGAGATGATCGATACAGGCACACCATGTTTACACAACTCCTTTAAATACAAAAGAGTCAATTTCTTCATCAAGAATCTATCATTAATCATGAATGATATTAGCAGATTTGGTCTGTCTGTCGACGATGACCCAAATCGAATCAAATTCAGATGATGACCTTTGTAATAGTTAGATGTTTTCTAATGTATGAGGTGATGTCTGCCTTCATAATCTGCCATTAGTACAACCTCTTCTGATAATGATACATTAAATCAGAAATGACAGGAATAGAATACTTATACTTACAAGATTCCAACATAACTATATCTCAAAATCTCCATTTTTAGGCAACCACAAGTGGCCTTTAAAACATTTAACGCCATAGGCTTCTCAAATCTAATGGTTCACATTAGCCGCGAACCCCTTTTTATTATCTATATTATCCTTTTTACAAACATCGGTTATATTTTAAATTGTTCGGCAATTTATTTTGCACATTCATTATTAAGAAATACGTCGTAATTGATTCTTTATCCTTTTTATATAAGGTGTCAGTATTTACATTCATTAAAAATTTCTTTCTTCACATTTTCTAAGTTTTAGTTTCTTCTCAACTATCATTTTTATCCGTTTTACTCAATCCGATGTCTAAAGCGTCGATAATTATTACAACTAATTAAATATTAAATATTCAATTTTTATGAAACGTAAACGTAAAAATATTAAATTTCTTAGTTCGACCAATTATATAAAATGTTCAAAATAAATTTGAATTTAATTAACAAGATTTTTGTTGATTTATCTAAAATGATTAATAAGATCCGTAAATGTTCGAAAACCTTCGTTTATTCTTTGGTAAAAATTTTCTTAATTGAAAAGCAAAAATTGTCGTTTCAAATTTCAAGTCATGGTTTAAATGGGTTTCCTCAATCCCTCTTAGGTTGTCTTGAGGTATACACGAACATTTACCCCTAAACAGGAGTTTAGTTAAATGTTCTGGGTATAAGGGAATAATCCCTCAAAAGTTCTTTTTGATAAAACATTTGTTAAACACATTTGCACTTTCTTTTTGGAAAAACCCAAAGTCTTAATGGCTCTAATATTTGAAAAGTCAATATAGATTGCGTTATCTTTTAATCACACGGTCAAATAATGTAAATGATTAAGTCTTAAATCACATGTTAAATATCCAAGGTACATGTTTTTATCGTTCGGCTAATTCAGGGCAATCTATAAATAATTATTAACTCATTCTTATTCTTATAAACGAACAGATGGTCCTTAATGATCACAAGCATGAATTTATCAAATTACAGCCTACACATGTGATTCACCAAATTTATGAATGCTACATGTGTATAGTCAATCCAAACGACATCACGTGAAACTCATAATGTTCATTACAAGTACTGGATGTAGTGATTGGAATAGATAATCTTCTTTGCGGACGCGAAGTTGATAATAACCATGTCGTTGATCAAATCTTTAGAACATACGCTAGAACCTTGTAAATGATCGAACAATCTATCATCTTGGGTAGTGGATATAGATTTTAATCGTCAATTTACTTAGTTCACGGTAATTAATAAATAAAAGGAATAATAACACCATAGCTCTTCATGATGACAAGCTTGGTAGAAAAAAAGCTTTCTCCGACAACTCTCTCTGTTGTACGGTAATTCCTTTAATTCAGATGGTGCTGAAGTACAGTGCACACGCCACGGGTGCAGCACCGAGAATATAATCAATACCAGATTCAACTTGCCTTAATGGCGAAAGTCTAGGTAATTCATCAACAAATACCTTCTAAAGTTTCAGATAACGGAAACATCTTTTTAATAAATTCATATTAGGTTCTTTCTATATTATAATATCTATGACTAGTTCATAACCATTCATGATATAATTTCAAGTCTAATTGCAGGATATGGTCATCCATCAAGAATTATTTAGATCACTTTTGATAATCAACATCTTATCATTTAGGGGAATTCTACTCGAGTTCTCATCAATTAAGACAATGTCATCATGTCATAATCAATCAATCCATTCTACTGGCACTATTAACTTCCCAGTTTCATTGTCGTCGATAAGATGTGAATTTCTCAAAAGACTAATAATAATTCATAATCTTTTACAATTCAGGGATATCTGGAGACATAACTAACCTCAAAAGAGTAAGGTCAACGCATAATCTACGCGAGAGAATTTCAAATCAGATACAGACGAAAACATTTAACGAATATGAATATATCCCATCTTTTCATAATTTGAGTACACATTCGAAAGCTCCTCGGATCGTTACCCAGGTCATTCATATGAAATCAAATCAAAAGAAATGATAGGAACGTCGATACATCCAGTCGGGTATCAACACTCGGTAATCAGATACTTTTCCTAAGAATCTCACTACGGGAGAATTGGACAAGAAAGAATTGTCAATCGTCAAATAAGACAATTTCCACAGATGAGTAAATTCGACTCAAAAGAATAAATAGTACGGGACATATGTAGGTGTCCCTAACACTATGTCCCTATTTTTCACTTCTTGCAGATCTCATAAATTTTTAATCTTTCACAATCTTCAAAGAAAATTTAGTGTTTATTAAAAATTTT
The DNA here is from genome assembly GCA_025667525.1 of Glebionis coronaria. Classification (NCBI taxonomy): domain Eukaryota; kingdom Viridiplantae; phylum Streptophyta; class Magnoliopsida; order Asterales; family Asteraceae; genus Glebionis; species Glebionis coronaria. Next base: position 334,821,691 of record CM046881.1, on the reverse strand, counting down.
ATGGTGACTACTAATCAGCCTTGCATGGTCCATTCCAAATTGTATGTAGGCGCGCAACTATATACAATTTCAAGATTAACGATGCAATACTCAGTTCGTCAAAATTTTATCATCATGTTTATAATAAAAACATTTTCATGCTTAATTCTTGAATAAGAATCAAAAATAAATTTACAAAGATTTTCTTTTTTATGAAAACAATTAAGTTTTCCAAGGTGTTTTATAAACAACTTCATTTCGATAACGATTATTTATAAGTCTCACTTTAAATAATCCATATGGTGATGAAAACCCAATTTTCCTCAAGGGATACTGTTTTAACTTATAAAAACAATTAGTGATCTGCAAAAGAGTGATGAAAAGTTGTTCACCAAGAACTAACTACAATATGCTAGGAAATGAGCTTAGCCAATTAATCATGAGGTTCATGACTTTTATGGCACTCAAAAAGAATAATCCACAACGTAACTCAATTCGAGATGAGTAATTGTTCGATGGTTGCATCACTAATGCGAGCATTAGGATGAAGCAAGAAAACATAGATAACATCAATACATGTAGAATTTAGCAATCAAAGGTAGTCTTTTCATTAATCACAAACAAGTCTAAATTGTATCGTAACGCATTACGTGTCACTATGTCATACAATTCCAAGAACTCATCCTACCAACTGATGTCTCATTTAAGTTAGGGATTATTTTTAAAAGATACCACAATGAATACTAATCTACAAGAGTCATTAGGTGTCTCACCTGTCCCGGAAGATCCATCGGTACCAATTTAGAAGAAGATTTCTTCAATTTATTTCTTGGACACTGGGCATCCTCATTAGTGGACAATGGCCTAGGAACAACCCTTAACACGAACCAACAATCAATTAAAACCTTATAATTCAATCACAGGACTTAACGACTTCCTCTTAACAATCTCATATTCCATTGGGTTAAATTTTACTTTATTCAAGTTTCAATCAACTTATACTCAATTCGATATCCTACCTCATATTCCAATACTTTCAATCTTATTCTTAGATTTTAAAAGGGCAATAAAAGCTCGATATAATCAACACTTAATTCCAATCCTTTAGCTCTTACAACAACAATTATCAAATGAGTCACTAGCATGAGATGACTCACACATTCAATCAGATTTCTCGGAAAGGTACTAGTGGCATGAGGCTTTTGGGTAATGGTTCCAATGATAGCCTCAAGTGCAACATTCACCCTTTCGATTTCAATTTAAGAATTGGGTGACAACGAATCAGATGACACCTTTCCAGGTGGTAACGTTTTGTTAAACTCCACTCTATAAGGAAAGATCGTCATGACGTCGATATCAGATTTAATCTCGCCAATTCTTCTTTAATATCACAATCAACTAATATCAACATTTCTACGAATATCAACCATTTGTTGGGATCATAAATATCCACAACTTGGTTTAGATCTAGGATAGCTAGAATTCGGACGAGAATAGCTTCGATTAATTACTAGGGAAGTTAGGGTTTCTTGTGACATTCTACGTCATATAAATACCTCGTATAAATATAGAAATAATCATCAAACAATCATGTAATTAAATTACATCATTTATGTATATATATAATCCAAGTTATATATATATATATATATATATATATATATATATATATATATATATATATATATATATATATATATATATATATATATATATATATATATATATATATATATATATATATATATATATATATATATATATATATATATATATATATATATATATATATATATTAAAATAACACTTCTCAGTCTGGCCTTGTCGGTAACTCGGGAATTCTTCGGCACCGTTATAGTCAAAAGATTTTTAGACATTTTTAGAAAAATGTTTATAGTTAAAAGATTTTGAAATGTTTTATTCAAAACCTTAGTTTTAAAAATCTTTCGTTCTCTATAACGAGAGCTCTGGTACCAAACTGTAACACCCCCAAATTTACACAATTCAATACAGCGGAAGACTCGTTGGTGTTACGGGATAGCACATTACTCACATCATATACTACGCTTAAAAATCGCGTCGTTTAATAATAAAGTATTTCCATTCATAAATATCAAAGTTACATAGGTCCCAAGTCATATTATTTCATACAAAGTTTTACAAAGTATTTGGATGGATATTATTGTTTAAGTGCGGGCCATGAATTCTTGTCGTCTTCCCGAGAATTACCTTCAAGTACCTGAGATAAAACATGTTAAAAGAAAAGGTCAGCGATAACGCCGAGTGAATTCATAGAGTTTAATAAATATCATCAATATAACATCGGTATAAAATTATTACCGAAAATCATTTTGTACAAATCATTGTAATAGGCCATAAATAGCCAAAGTCATTTTATACAAATCCTTATCAAAATCATAATATAGGCATTTGCCTTAAAAATCATTATACGAACCAATGTCGTAAAAATATCATACAATACGTTTTATAACGTTGTATGGAGTTAAATAAAAACCGTTATATGATTATGGTTATGAAAACCAAAACACGAACATAATATCAATAGTAAGACCCAATATTGCTAGTCAGGCAATATATCGTAATTTAATGCTTAAAGCAGTATTTCGTTAATTGAATTATTATAAGCCGCATGACATTGTTACCTTACTACAACAAACAACGGGTAGCTAGCCCGAAACTCATTTGCCCATCTAAATTAGCGTGTCGTCACAAAGGTTACGCTATGTAAATCATCTCATACATAAATTCGCTTACCAATCACTGTGGCACGATGGGGATTAACCGTCAAGGCGCGAACTGGGGTGATCGTCCCCAAATAGTACTATTATATGCATAAGCGTCTACCAAATCCCGGTAGTTCACAATTCATGCTAATGGGACTTTTAGTGACATAACCTAAATTTAATAATCCTTTTTATTTCATCTATCGGGTCATTTTAATCTTTCATCGGGTCATACAATCATTCGGGTCCAAATTAATAAACAAACAATCGGGACAACTAGTGTCCTATTTCATAAAAACTAACATGTTATTTCCCTCGCGGGTTTATAAAACATTTCATAAAAACATTTAAAAGAGTGCGAGGCTATGAACTCACGTTGATGTGGGAAGGCGATTATCTGCGATTTGGATGTACGGTACGTGCTTCAATCACGGAAACCTTGACAAATAATACTCGTCTTAGACTCTTGTCCAATGACTTTATAAAAATAACAATTATGTATACATATGATGATTTTATATATATGATGATCAAGTGGGTTTACACATTCTCTTTTACTCATTTTAGTGTTTACGTATTGGTAACTTCTTACTAGTTTACTAGTTTTACCTATTTACGTGTTTTAGGTCCAATAAGCCTATTATAAGTTTATTAACTTGTATTAATCCATTTCATACTTCTATTATCAGTATTTATACTTTACATGTTGGGCCCAAATGGGTTAAGCCCAATAAATAAGTTTATAAGTGTTTTAGCCCATTTTGTTGTATTATTAGTCCAATAACGTTAACTTAGCCCGTTAATGTCCGTATGTTATATTGTTCGGGTTTTATCGGTTTTTACTTGTTATATATGTTTATATATCAGTAGATGAGTTTATTAAAGTTTACATTAGACGGGTCCAACCGTCTAAATTTTATTTAACAAAAACGTTAATTTTACGGTAATAGCCGAAAAAGTCGTAAAAATCATGTTTATAGTTTTATAACTTATAAAACTTATTAAACTACCATTTTTATAAAATGTCCATTTATTTATCCTTATACATATTTATATAAATGTATTATATAAGTTAGTGGGTTTTAGTTCACATTTTATACTATTTTTATTTGAGTGCTTATATAATACTATTATACTTTAATTTTCCTAAAATCTGATTTTTACTTTCATGTTCACCAAAACAGCCATATCTAGAGTTCTATACGGAGATAGAAGCTCAAATCTTTATGATATAAACTACATGATATGTGCTCCATTTAACTCTACTATGGATACTGTTGAATCAGCCTCTAAGTATTTTATAAAAATCGTCCAAAAGAGTGTACTCAGATTTGCACTCTAAACTTGTTTTGATCATATCTAACTCATTATAATGATTCCATTGCATGGCCAACTCTCACATGTGTACAAGACATATTACTTACTGTATATTGATTCTACTTTGCCATTTTATCAGTCCAACATGTGGTTAGATACTGTTTTTATACAACCTACCATTTAAGCAAGATTAACCATTTTTACATATAGTTTTTCATCTTTTTACCCATGATTATCAACACCAAATCCCCACAAAATATTTTTATCATCATATATCATTATACATATATACATTTAAGAAGAAAATACATGATTACATAATCAAAATTAACAAAAGGATGGGGAGGACAATCTTTATACCACCATGATGATGTATGTTATGACCAAGACATGGATTTTGATGGAGAAATTTGTGATAAACCAAGACCATCTTCAAGACCATCATTCTTCAAGAACTCCTTGTGGAAAATCAGCCCCAAGACTCCATAGAAACTACTCCTTGGATGTTATAACTTGCACCAATCTTCATCGTTTTGAATGGATATTAACATATGTTAATTATAACAAATGTTTATGGTTAAAATTTTGTACGAATGGGGTGTTTGATAGTGGATGTTGGACGGCACAAGGAGAGAAGGAGAGAGTTGTGTGTGTGGTATTGCATGTGAAAATGGAGTAATGGTTTAAGGCTAGTGGTTTTGGTAAGTAGTTGCTTACTTTGTAAGCCTTAAGCTAAGATGTGTTAGCTTATTTAGCTAAGAGTTTGAAACATCATGTGTTGTGTCTAGTTTTTGGCCGTGGGTTTGTGGGGGTGGGGAAAGTGTCCCACTTGTCTCATCCCCATTTAATTACAGGTACTCCTCGATTCTAGTTTCCTCGATTTGCGTGCCCTCGGGTCGTTTTACGAAAAACGTTTTTATAAATTATGAATCAACGGCACAAAACGAATCTAATATAAATTGTCTCATCAAAAACGTAAATACGTAATCCTAAGGTTTCCGGTTTAGTCGTAAAGGACGTTAAAATAAAATCGTAAGTCCTAATCTCTTCTCGTAAATTTGTGAGTTTATGAACCAACACAAATTTAAAATTCCAAAATAATATTCACGGATAAATTTATTTTCTGAAATGTCGGACTGTCACCAAAGACGGTGTATGTAAACGTAAGCACGTAACGTAGAATCCTCCGGTTTAGACGTAGTCGATGCTACTTCAAGACGTAAATCCAAATTTATTCCCAAAAAATAAGTGAGTTCATAATGTAACACTAAAATAATGTTTTCAAATAAATATTGAGAATAAAATATCAACCATAAATTGACGGATTGTCACATCTGTGCGTGCTTAAGTGATGCTAAGAAGAAAAGCTTTAATGGCAGAAATGGAGATAAGAACTGTGTGTTTCACACAGCCATAGGGGTGGCTTATTTATAGGGTTGACTCGTGAGTCATGGTCTGTTGGATGCGTGACACGTGTTTGCCACTATTCTTAATCGTGTGGTTAGGGTGCAAGTGGCAAGTGAAACGTCAGGTGGGACCCACGGGTCACTTCTGACTCAGACGATTACGCTGCTCGAGGTTCTGACTGTTTGCACTTTGTCAGTCAAAGTGGCAGGTGAACAGTTATTTATGTCGGGATATGCGGCTCTTACGTAAGACCAAAAATTCAATGCTGCATTTAATTTGTATCGGCCGTTAATAAGTGTGAAAACATTTAACCTTTTACCACTTATTTCCAATAATAACAAGACCAAAACGTGTATTTTATGTCGTAAAAGTCGGAATTATGCGTGATTTGTGTTTTTATTGTGTTTTAGGACCAAAAGATTAAAAAGGAAGAAAACACGGGCTTTCACGGGCTTTTATCGAAGAAAACGGGAAAAGACGAAGTCAAAAGATCAAGAGTGCAAAAAGAACGGAAGTCCAAGGCCTATTCTGAAGATTTATCGAAGAAAAAGTCTAAAGACGAAAGTTTAATGAAGTCAAAGAACTCAAGTCTAAATTAAAAGAAGAAAATTAACAAGACAAGTTCAAATCCCGAGACGACGTCGAGAAAAGACAAAGGAGGGTAATTAAAAGAAAGAAAGAAGATGCAACCCATGCACTCCTTCCATTTTCCCTATAAATACCCTCCTAATACACATTAGGAGGGTAGTTAGTCTTTAGTTTTAGTTTTTCATTTTTCACTTTTCTTTCTAGTTTTTAGAGAGAGAAAGTTCTCCACTTTCTCTCACTAAGTTTTCATCTTTCTTCTCTTAATCTTTCAAGATTAAGCCTTTTGTATTGTTGATTTCATTAATCAAGTTTAAGTTTAAGCTTTTAATCTTTCATCTCCTTCTACCTTTCTTTGATATTTAGATTAATTTTGGTGCGAATTTCATATGATTCGTGTTGTTCTTAATGATTTCGTGCTTAAAAAGTTAATCTTTTTGTTCCTACATAAGCTTTCATTCGATTGAGCTTTAAGTTCCTTGTGCTTATTGGCTTATTCGTTTCTTTTAGCTTATTTACTTATAAAAGTTTTCTTAAAAAGTTCATCTTTTTATGATTTGATTTGAAGGTTTGCTTATTTTATGTTTGGATAAGTTGTTGATTGTGCTTATTTAGTATATTTCACTCTTGATTCGTTCTAGTTGTGTTGTGAGCTTATCAATATAGCTTATTACCTAGGCTTATCTCGAATCCCATATAAATCGGAAAGGGTCTAAACCCCTTTCCGATCAGCCTATTCCGACCAAGCACCCACACCCTCTTTCCGACCACCAAATCGGAAAATGGTTTAACATATTCCGATTTGACCCTTGTTGCATATTCCGATTAGAGTTGTTGTCCCAGTATTCCGATTTGGCAGTTTTTGGCTTATTCCGATCGGAGGTTATCATAAACATTCCGATTGGGAGTTTTGTTAAATATTCCTATTGGTCTCAGTTTTAAGATATTCCGACAGCGCGAATTGTATACATTCCGATCAACAGATCAGAATACATTCCGATCTGGACCCTTTTTGGACATTCCGATCAGCCTTACTTTCTGACCTCATCTTCCGATCAGAGTTACATTTTGCTTTCCGATGGTATTAGTTTCTTGTTTTTATAAAGTTTCTAAGTGTTAGATTTATTTAGTGTTCAAGTATTTTTCAAGTATTGTCCTTAAGTTTTAGTTTGTTTATTTTTAATTCGTCATTGTAGTTTAATCTTTAAAACTTCTACTTTACTCAACGACACTTACTTATTTGCTATTAGTTTAAAATAGATAACCAACCAAACCATTCTCTTGTTCACCAAAAGACGATTGAGTCGCACTCTAGACCGGTATTCAATTCAAAAAGATCGGACGATAAGATTTTATACTTGGTTGCAAAATCGAGTATTAAATGGCGTCGTTGCCGGCTCTTTTCGTTAAGATTAACGGTTTCTAGTGAGAGACGCATTGAATTTTGGGATCCGTTCTTTGAACGTTATTTTCCTTGCTTCAAAAAATTTCAAAATCCATAAAAAATGTAAAACTATTCAAAAATACAAAAACATTAAAAAATCAGAAAAAGCAATTCTTTTCCAAAAGGTTTTGCACCAAAGAGATTATATAGATATTCTCTGTGTATATTTTTCTTATGCAGGTGTATGCGTACTAGATCTTCGAACTATTCTGAGCCCGAGACTCGTGAAGATCTAGATATGGCTGGTGTTAATAACAACAATAATAACCCACCTCTACCCAATTTGAATAACAATAACAACAACAACAACAATGTCCCCCTACCTGATTTACGAACAATGGAGGAATTATGTCAACCCACCATGAACGGACGCGGAGGCCCGATTGCGCCGATGCACGTCACGGCTCAGGAGTTTTCGTTGAAGCATCACATGATCCAACAAGTGCAAACTAACCCATTTCGCGGAATTCCGGATGATGATGCCAACAAACACCTCGACAAATTCATTACCATCACCCAAAGCATGAAGTGCCCCGGTGTTTCTATGGATGACCTTCGCCTCCAACTTTTTCCCCACTCGCTTTCTCACCATGCCGAAAAATGGTTTGACCGTCTCCCAAAGAATTCTATTCATACTTGGAATGACATGACTCAACGCTTTTTGTCGCGCTACTTCCCACCATCCATGGTCACGAGCCTTCGTAACCAAATTAGTGGATTCATGCAAGACAATGATGAATCGCTTTTTGATGCTTGGGAACGATACAATGATTTGATCGACCGCTGTCCAAATCACAACATGCTCCCCTTCACTCTCATTGATACCTTCTACAATGGTCTCACTTTTCGTGATCGTGACACGATCAATGCAGCCGCCGGTGGTACTTTTATGAAAAGGAGACCGAAGGAGTCTAGAGAGTTGATTGAAAACATGACTACTCACCACAAGAATTGGGATTCATCCGCATCCTCAAGATCTAACCCGAGAGTCAATGTTTCTTCTACTACTTCCAATCCCGAGATGACTAAAATTACTCGACAACTCGCTGAGATGAACAAGAATTTCATGACCATGGCCACACACCACTTTCAACAAGCTAAAGCCGTTGCTATTTCTTGTGACACATGTGGTGGTCCTCATTCTTACAATGATTGTCCTTCTACTCAAGGTAATTTTTCTGAAAACGTTAACGCGACATACGGTACTTATCCCACGGGAGGCTATCAAGCTCGTCCTCAAGGAGACCGTAGCTTGCTAAGTTATCGTTCCAACAACTATCTTGCCACACCCGGTTTCCCTCCTACAAACCAAAACCAACAACAAAGCTATAACCGAAACAACCAATCCCAACCTCGTGCTACCAATCAATATCAATCCCAAAGAAACCCATACCCAACTCAAGGAAATTCTCAAGCTTACCAAGCTCCAGCTCTCAATCAACCGATGGTAGTGAATCAAGACGTCAAGACGTTCATGAAGACTAATCGAGAGATGGTGACGAATCTTCAGAGTCAATTCATCAACTTGAAGGGCTAAATGGCGAAACAAGGGAACGATATTCGAGCCGAGCTAAGGAATGACATGGCAAAACAAAGCAATGAAATTCGTGCAGACATCAGAGACTCTTTCAGCACTCAAGCGCTTAACATACGTGATATGATCGGTTCGCTCATCCAAGGTAATCAACCCTCTTCTTCGGGTACTCTTCCGAGTACCACCGTTGCGAATCCAAGAGGGGAGATGAAAGCAATCACCACTCGTAGTGGAAAAGGTTATACGGAACACGAGCTTCCTACACCTCCACCCGTGATTGTGAATAAGGAAAAAGAGCAACTTTCCTCACCTCCTTCACCTTCTATCCCCATTTCCCCACCACCCGTGGTTGTGAGTGATCCTACTCCCCTAAAGCCTTCTTCTTCATCCAATATACCTTGTCCTTCAAGGTTGAGGAAAGAGAAGCAAAAGAGCAAGGATGATATTCAAGTTTCAAACTTTCTCAAAATGTTTAAACAATTGAATTTTAACATCTCCTTTGCCGAGGCTCTCGCTCACATGCCCAAATACGCGAAAATGTTTAAAGATCTTCTTAGTGACAAGGAGAAGCTTCTTGACATTGCTCAGACCCAACTTAATAAGAATTGCTCTGCAGTGCTCTTAAGGAAATTGCCCACCAAACTTGGTGATCTGGGTCGCTTCTTGATTCCTTGCAACTTCTCGTGAGTAGAGAATTGCATGGCCCTAGCCGATCTAGGTGCCAGTATAAACTTAATGCCTTTAAGTGTTTGGAAGCAATTATCTCTCCCCGAGCTAGTCCCCACCAAAATGACCTTGGAATTAGCTAACCGTACGGTTGCTTATTCAGTGGGGATAGCCAAAGATGTCTTTGTTGGCGTTGACAAATTCACCTTCCCGGCGGATTTTGTTGTCTTTGACTACGAGATGGACCCCCGTGTTCCATTAATCGTTGGACGTCCATTCCTGATGACCGGTCGCACTCTCATTGATATAGCCGCGTGCGAAATAATCATGAGAGTTGGTGACGATAAAATTGTCTTCAACATGGGTAAGATTTCTAAGCAACCTTATTCATATGAGAGTATTAATGCTATTGATGTTCTCGATGAAGCTTGTGAAGAACATTTTCATGATGCTTGCAAAAGTACTCTCTCTTCTCCACCCAATGTTGAGACCGTTGCCTCAATTGCTCTGGCATTGACTCCTTTTTGAGAAAGTGACTTGGATGATTTCGAAGCTAGCTTGGGTCCTCTTGATATTAAGTATGATAATTCGTCCACTGATTGGGATGAAGACATTCGTACTATTGAGAGACTTCTCAATGAAGACCCGTTTTCTCCTCCTTCTCCTAAAGAGGTGACTAATGATAATCCATCGTTAGTTTCACCATCTATTGAGGATCCTCCTACTCTTGAGTTTAAGGACCTACCTCCTCATCTTGAGTACGTTTTCCTTGAAGACAACGAGAAGTTACCGATCATCATCGCAAAGGACCTGAAAGAAGAAGAAAAATCCCGACTTATCGCCGTGTTGAAGAAGCATAAAAGCGCTATCGCTTGGAAAATCTCCAATATTCACGGAATTGATCCTCACTTTTGCACACATAAAATTCTCATGGAGGACGACTTTAAGCCCACAATTCAAAGCCAACGAAGGGTGAATCCTAAAATCCATGAAGTCATCAAAAAAGAGGTTATCAAACTTCTTGATGCTGGTATGATTTACCCTATTTCGGCTTCACCATGGGTTATTCCAGTCCATTGTGTGCCTAAGAAAGGTGGAATCACCGTTGTGCCCAATCAAAACAACGAGTTGATTCCTACCCGTCTCGTTACTCGGTGGAGAGTTTGTATAGACTACCGCAAACTCAATGATGCCACGAGAAAGGATCATTTCCCTCTACCTTTTATGGACCAAATGCTTGAACGTTTAGCGGGTAATGAATATTACTGCTTTCTTGATGGTTTCTCGGGTTATTTCCAAATACCCATCGATCCCCAAGATCAAGAGACGACAACATTCACTTGTCCCTATGGCACATTTGCCTATAAAAGGATGCCTTTTGGCTTATGCAATGCCCCCGGGACTTTCCAAAGGTGCATGTTGGCTATCTTCCATGACATGGTTGAGCAAACCATGGAAGTCTTCATGGATGATTTCTCGGTCTTTGGGGATTCCTTCTCTTCTTGCCTTGCCAATTTAGAACGTATGCTTAAGCGGTGTGAAGACACTCACCTTGTTCTGAATTGGGAAAAATGCCATTTTATGGTAAAAGAAGGCATTGTGCTAGGACACAAAATCTCTAAAGCCGGTCTTGAAGTCGACCGTGCTAAAGTAGATGTCATAGCCAAATTACCTCCACCTTCAACCGTGAAGGGTGTGAGAAGTTTTCTGGGTCATGCGGGCTTCTATCGTCGATTCATTCAGGATTTTTCAAAAATCGCTCGCCCGATGACCCACCTCTTGGAAAAAGATACTCCTTTTATCTTTTCTAAAGAGTGTACTGAATCCTTCAATCTTCTTAAGGATAGGCTAACTAAGGCACCGGTCTTGGTTACCCCTAATTGGGAGCTGCCTTTTGAATTGATGTGCGATGCTAGCGACTTTGCTATTGGTGCGGTTTTGGCCCAAAGAGTGAATAAACACTTCCAACCAATCCACTATGCTAGCAAAACAATGACGGGGGCTCAATTGCATTATACAACAACCGAAAAAGAGCTTTTAGCTGTTGTCTATGCTTTTGAAAAATTTCGCCCCTATCTTGTTTTATCCACCACCATCGTATACACGGACCATTCCGCGTTGAAGTACTTGATGACTAAGCACGACTCTAAGCCAAGACTTCTTCGCTTGGTTTTACTCCTTCAAGAATTCAACATTGAAATTCGTGACAAGAAGGGTGCCGAAAACCTAGCCGCGGATCATCTTAGTATACTTGAGGATCCATATCAAGGGGATCATCCGAACAAAGAGATCAATGACTCTTTTACCCTTGAGACCTTAATGTCTATAAATCTCAATCTTGATGACACCCCGTGGTTTGCCGACTTTGCAAACTACTTAGCGGGTGGTGTTCTCATCAAAGGGTTAACATCCCAACAAAAGAAGAAGTTCTTGAATGATGTTAAGACTTACTTTTGGGATGACCCTTTTCTATTCAAACAATGTGCTGATTAATCGGTGTATTTTGCATACACCTCATAGCATGTTAATTTAGTATATTTATATATTTATTTTTCCTTATATATGTACTTTGAGTGTGTTTTGTGATTATATAGGTTACGAGCGAAGTGGAATAAAAATGGACGCTTAATTAATTTTTTGAAGAAAAGACATTGTGAGCGCCGATCAAATTTTGGCGCCGCTGCCGGGGACTCAGTGAGCTTTTCGTTTAAGTTTTTGTTAATATTTTTCTTTAATAAAATACAAAACTACAAAAAGATTTTATTTTTCTTGTTTTGTTTTGTTTTGTTCGTTTGTTTTGTTTCTTGTGAGTGTGCAGGTTAGTGCATGCGCACACGTAGATCGGGACGTACATCACCGTTAGCTTACGATCCCGAGGTTGAGAAAAGTGCGAGGTTGAGAAGGAAGACGTTTCGACAGTTTTCTACTAATCTTGATTTTTCAGGTTTAGCAGAGCTTTTCGCTGAAATGCCAGGTGACGAAGATGCTGGCGGAAGTGCTAGCGGCAGTAGTAGCGGAGGAGAATCTCCACCACGGGGTGTTGATTCTTATTACTGGTCGGGGATCTTCGAGGATCCCTCGCCTATCGTTTATCCGGATCCGGTTAAAGGGGTTACAAGTAACTTCAAGATCCAACCGAACCTCATAGCAATCTTGCCGGTGTTTAGAGGTCGTGAGGAACCATACGCACATCTGCGAGAATTCTTCTCAATTGCTGACACACATCAGGTTAATAACATTACCAAGGATGAGGTAAGACTTCGCCTTTTTCCTTTTTCTCTTAAAGATCAAGCTAAGGACTGGTTCTCGTCTCTTGATCCAGGTAGTATTATCTCATGGTCTGAAATGCAATCTGCTTTTCTTGAGGAATTTTATTCTATAAGTAAAACTGCTGCCATTAGGAATAAGATTAAATCCTTTCGTCAAATCCCAGGCGAGCAGTTTCATGAAGCATTTAATAGACTTAAGGAGTTATTAAGAACATGCCCTCATCACGATGTTCCAAAATGGGAGCTTGTCAAAGTCTTCTATGATGGGTTGGATTATAACAACCAACAATTTGTGATGGCCACTAGTGGGGGTATGTTTTTCTCGCGACCTATGGAGGAAGAATGGGAGTTTTTTGAAAAACTAAGCAAAGGTTCTAAGACCCAAGCTTTAGTGGATCGAAACAACCACCCATCTTCCGCCAATTATGTGTCTAACCAACGTGGCATAAATTTTGAAATTAGCGAGTTAAGTAAGAAAGTTGATCTTTTGTTGAAAAATATAGGAAAAGGTGTTTCAAATGTGTCTAATGTGTCGCATAGTGGGTGTTCAATGTGTGGTGATCCAAGTCACTCTGTTTATAATTGTCAAAGTTGGGGGGCGCCACCGAATGAGGAGGTAAATGGAGTCTACGGTGGTCGTCCACGAAATGACCCATTCTCCGAAAGTTACAATCCTGGATGGCGCAATCACCCCAATTTCCGTTGGAAAGATGAAGACACTCGCCCTAATAATGCCCAACAACAACACTATGGTTACAAACCAAGGTATGAGGGTGGCGATTCATCTAATTTCCAACAAAATTCTTACAATCATAGGCCACAACAACAATATCCAAATCAGGGCCAAGGCCAAGATGACAACCGTCTCTTGAACCTTGACCGAAAGTTTGATAGGCTTATGGATTCATTATCTACCAACAATCAAGAGATTAATAGAAAATTTGAGGTCACTAATCAAAGACACGAGACCACTACTAAATCTATTGCAGCTCTTGAGAGACAAGTTGGTCAATTAGCAGATCAATTAAGCAAAAGAGATGAGGGAAGGCTACCGAGCTACCCCACCATGAATCCCGCACACAAGAAAAATGGAAATGAGCATGTGAATATGGTGACATCTCTTCGAAACGGTAAAATCTACAACAATGACAAGGGAATTCCAAATTCTCCTGATGTCGAGGATTTCGTTACCGATGACGAAATTATTGTTGAAGGTAAAAATTCTGACAATGTTAAGTCCGGTTCTGAGTTGGTGAATGATTTGTTATATGATTTTCCTAAACCAACAACACCGAATCCTAAAGCTACTGAAACCCCCGAAGTTAAGGAAGGTGGTGTGTCCAACACACCATACCCCACAGCTTTGGAGAAATCGACATCTGCACGGTTAGCTAAAAAGGGTCCTCACGCTGAGGATATGTGGGAGACTTTCAAGCAAGTTAAAATCAATCTCCCCCTTATTGATGCTATCAAGCAAATTCCTGCTTATGCCAAGTTTTTAAAGGACTTGTGTACTCAGAAGAGGAAGCTGAAGGCGTCTTTGCCTAAGAAGATTGACCTAACTGAGCATGTTAGTGCGGTCTTATCTAGCTCTCTTCCTCCTAAATTCAAAGATCCTGGAGCACCGTTGATTTCAGTTGTGGTCGGAAATATTGCCATTAAGAAGGCGCTCCTTGATCTTGGTGCCAGTATTAACATCCTTCCTGCTAGTTTGGTTGATAAGTATGACTTAGGAACTCTTCGTAAGACAGACACCATTATTTCCTTAGCCGATCGATCTACCAAAATTCCTAGAGGTATCTTAGAGGATGTTATTGTGAAAGTGGATGATTTCTATTACCCAGTTGACTTCTTTGTTATGGACACCGAGTCACAATACAAAGATGTTCAACCAACTATTATCCTTGGGCGCCCATTCTTAGCCACGATAGATGCTAGGATTAATTGTCGGACTGGTGCCATGGATATTGCCTTCGGTAATAAGAAGATAAGATTGAATGTGTTTAATTCTATGAATTCTCCTACGATGAATGAATGTTACCAAGTAGATGTGATTGATGAGGAAGTTCAAAAGCATGCCTCCCGTATGCTTAAGGATGATCCTTTGGAATTATATTTAACTGGTGATAACGAGGAGATTCTTGATGTTACTGAAGTCCTAGAGATTCAAGAGTGTTTGGTCAATTCTTTGGACCATCAAAAACCACCTTGGTCTTATACAGTGGAGCCCTTGCCTTCTACTTTTGACACGGCTACGAAGCCGTCTTTGGAGGTGCCTCCAACTCTTGAGTTAAAACCTTTGCCATCCAATCTCAAATATGCTTTTCTAGGTCCTAATAATACGTTACCCGTTATTGTTGCTTCTGATCTTTCTGAATCACAAGAGGGAGCACTTCTAAAGGTGCTTTCCAAGTACAAAGCAGCAGTGGGATGGACGATTGCAGACTTGAAAGGGATCAGCCCTTCATTATGTATGCATCGAATTGTTACGGACCCAGATATTAAGCCAGCAAGAGATGCGCAAAGGCGACTGAATCCTAATATGAAAGAGGTAGTCAAGACGGAAGTTCTTAAATGGTTAGATGCCGGTATCATCTATCCCATCTCGGATAGTAAATGGGTAAGTCCTACTCAAACGGTGCCTAAAAAGGCCGGAATCACCGTTGTTGAAACCGAGAATGGGGAAAAGCTCACAACCCGACCAGTTACTGGGTGGAGAGTTTGTATAGATTACCGTAAGCTGAATAATACCACATCTAAAGATCACTTCCCACTACCTTTCATTGATCAAATAGTTGAGAAGCTTTCGGGTAAGAAGTTCTATTGCTTCTTGGATGGGTACTCCGGTTATAATCAAATACCCATCCATCCTGATGACCAGGCGAAAACTACATTTACATGTCCTTATGGAACGTTTGCATTTCGAAGAATGCCTTTTGGCCTGTGTAATGCACCCGCTACCTTTCAGCGGTGTATGATGAGTATCGTTTCTGACATGGTTGGAGAATCTGTAGAGATATTTATGGATGATTTCTCCATCTTTGGTCAATCTTTTGAAAGTTGCCTCGATCAGCTTGAAAGCGTGTTAAAAAGATGCACCGAAACTAATTTGGTGCTTAGTTGGGAGAAGAGCCATTTTATGGTTCGAGAGGGAATTGTATTAGGGCATGTTGTGTCTGAAAAAGGATTTGAGGTTGATCGTGCCAAAGTTCAAGTAATTTCAACCCTTCCTCCTCCCACTACCGTCAAAGGTGTGCGTTCTTTTCTTGGTCATGCTGGGTTCTATAGGCGATTTATTAAAGATTTTAGTGCTATATCAAAGCCTCTTTGTAATCTACTCCTAAAAGATGCACGCTTTGACTTTAATGAATCATGTCTTAAAGCATTCAACATGCTTAAGCAAAAGCTTGTAGAAGCCCCTATTCTGCAATCACCTGATTGGTCGAAGCCTTTCGAGATCATGTGTGATGAGAGTGATTATGCCGCTGGGGCGGTTCTAGGACAGCGGGTCGATAAGAAACCCGTTGTGATCTTTTATGCTAGTAAGACTTTTTCAGAAGCTCAAATGAATTACACCACTACTGAAAAAGAGTTGTTAGCCGTGGTTTTTGCTCTTGATAAGTTTAGGTCATATATTTGGGGGCATTCTAAGGTGATAGTATTTTCAGATCATAGTGCATTAAGACATTTGTTGACTAAGAAAGAGACAAAACCGAGGTTGCTTAGGTGGATTTTGCTTTTACAGGAATTTAATCTAGAAATTCAGGATAAAAAGGGGTCAGAAAATGTGGTTGCCGACCATTTGTCTAGAATTATCCCTCCGCCGTTCAACCCTTCTGATGTGATTAAGGAAAGCTTTCCGGATGAAAGTTTATTTGAGGTTTCTAAGGTTCCTTGGTACGCAAATATAGTTAATTACCTAGCAGTTAAAAAACTTCCGGATTTTTGGTCCAAACAACAAAGAAAATAATTCTTCTCTCAGTTGAAGCATTATTTTTGGGAGGATCCGGAGCTCTATAAGGTGTGTGCTGACCAAGTTGTTAGGAGATGTGTTCCCGACCATGAGCATATGGACATATTGGCTCATTGTCATTCTTATGCATGTGGTGGTCACTTTGGTGCTACGAAAACTGGGCATAAGATTCTACAAAGCGGTTTCTTTTGGCCGACTATATTCAAGGATGCCCAGTCTTTTGTAAAAGCATGTATTCGTTGCCAACAATTTGGAGGGATTTCAAGGCGTGATCAAATGCCTATGAATCCCATACTTGTTGTTGAGATCTTTGACGTGTGGGGTATTGACTTTATGGGACCATTCCCCACTTCCCATGGCAATGTGTACATTTTAGTGGCAGTTGATTATGTGTCTAAGTGGGTAGAGGCTGAGGCGACTAGAACAAATGACCATAGTGTAGTTCTTAAGTTTGTTAAGAAAAATATCTTTGCTAGACATGGAATTCCTAAGGCTATAATTAGTGATGGGGGTTCTCATTTTAAGAACTTTAGATTTGGAAAATTACTGAAACACTATGGAGTTAATCATAGGATAGCTACCCCTTATCACCCACAGACTAGTGGACAGGTGGAAGTATCTAATAGGGAGATTAAGCGATATTTGGAAAAGACCGTTCGTAGTGATAGGAAAGATTGGTCCTTGAGGTTAGATGATGCATTGTGGGCATATAGGACGGCTTTTAAGACTCCTATTGGTATGTCACCGTATAAGTTGGTATATGGCAAGGCGTGTCATTTACCGGTTGAGATAGAGCATAGGGCTGAATGGGCAATTAAGACTGTTAATCTGGATTTAGAGAAAGCGGGTAGTTCTAGGAAACTTCAATTATCTGAACTAGATGAGATTAGACGTGATGCTTATGAGAGTTCTAAGATTTATAAGGAGAAAACCAAAGCTTTTCATGATCGACACATCACCAAGAAATCGTTCTTGGTTGGTCAAAAAGTTTGGTTATTCAATGCTAGACTTAAGCTTTTTCCTGGAAAATTGAGAAGTAAATGGACGGGTCCATACATAGTGACTCAAGTCTCTCCATACGGAGCCATTGAAATAAATAATATGGTGGGTGGAGAGCCTTTTAAAGTTAATGGACACCGTTTAAAGCCGTATGTTGAGTTGGAGAGTGATCAGATGGAAACGGTGGATGTGGTTTATTTGGAACCACTCCAACCGTCTCAATAGCTCATACGAGTTATGTCTGGCTGAAGACGGTAAACTTAGCGCTTCGCGGGAGGCAACCCGTGGTTTGTGGAACTTTGTGGGTGTGTTCACTACAAACCCTCACGAGACAAAACTCGTCCAGTCGGGCTACCGAGTGGTTTAAAGGCTTGTTGCATACGCTAAATGCAACCGTGATTCCTACGAAAGTGAGTTAGGTTTTTGTTTTTTGTGTGAGTTTGTCAAATTGATTTTTAACCAAAATTTCAATTTAAAGTTTTTGCATTAGGGACAATGCAATGCTTTGAGTTGAGGGGGGTTGGCACATGTGTTACATGTTTTTGTGTGAAATTTTGGTCAAAATGGGTTAAAATGTGATTTTTGGGAAAAATTGAAAATTTTTAAAATTTTAAATCACATTATAAGAGTCTTGTGCTAATTAGATGTGGAAGTTTCTTCTACATATATGTTTGTTGAGTGTTTGCAGATTCTGAAGATTAGCTTGTGGATGATTTATTAGAGCAAGCTAGAAGATTTGGCCTTAATTATCAGGTGCACCCGATTTCATTGTATAATTTGGTTATTAAAATTGATTTGATTGTTTGCATGTAGATTAGGCATATGTATAATTAGATGATCAAACCACGCCGGTTGAATTCCCTCTACTTACCTTTTCTTAGATCGAGTAAAAATTTTAAATAAATAATATGAATATAGTAATGTAATAGTTGGGTTAGACATTTGAAATTGATCTTATTCGGCTCGCCACCCGCGCACGGTGGCCTTAGAAAAGAGTTGGAGAACTGTCATAATTATTGGTGGTAGTCATATGCTTGGCTTGCCTATCTGATTCGTCACCCGCGTAAGGTGATACTTTTGTTGTTAGCATGGGTCAGACGCCAATTTTTATGATGGATAGCATTGCACTTAGCTGAGACAATTTTAGGTGAAATAACCCAATCCTTGTATTGTTGTAATGAAATTAGAAAGATTAGTTTAATTTAGTGCATTGTATAATTAGACTATGTGGTAGATAATTCTATCATGTGATGTACCAGTAGGCACGAAGTATAACTGTTCCCATTTAATTAAACAGACTTAATTAACCGGTTCTCATGTGCCAATGTGTCTTAGTATGCACCTATAGGATAGATATTCATTTTTCTGAATAATGGGTCTTTATATCAACCTTAAAAGGAGTGTATAAAGCGTTCAGGATGACTTGTATAAGAAACGGTCCTGAATGGCTAAAAAAGAGAGAGCTTATGTGTGATGTGAAAAAAAAAAAAAAAAGTGATGAGAAAAAAAAAATGTGAAAAAAAAATGATGAGAAAAAAAAAAGTGGAAGTATGTAAGCTAAAGTATGATGGCTTATGATGTGCTCTTATGCTATAAAAACTCCAATGTTATAAAAGGTGTACGATATTCTCACCTTTTGCTTTAGATTAATGTTTATATTGATTATAGGTGTGTAATAGGTACGTTGGATACATGGTTAATTATATGAAATATAAAGTAAATGGAATCAATGGGAATGGTTATGCTAAGTGTTTAAGAAGGACAAAAATATTGGTAATCATTTTTGGATTATTTGTCATGTAGGATGGTTATTAATGTATTAGGTTGAATGTGATTTTTTTTGATTAAATTTCAATAGTATGATTAAAAATTATGAAATTAACATGCTTGTATATTTTTAATTTATTTTTACTCGAGACAGTAAAGTTTAAGTTGAGAGGAGTTAATCGGTGTATTTTGCATACACCTCATAGCATGTTAATTTAGTATATTTATATATTTATTTTTCGTTATATATGTACTTTGAGTGTGTTTTGTGATTATATAGGTTACGAGCGAAGTGGAATAAAAATGGACGCTTAATTAATTTTTTGGAGAAAAGACATTGTGAGCGCCGATCACTGATCTGATCATTCGTCGATGTGTTGACGGACCGACAGCTTTTGACATTCTCCAGGCTTGCCACAAAGGACCCACCGGTGGTCACTTTGGTCCCAACTACACCGCTAAGAAAGTGTTTGACTCTGGATTTTATTGGCCCACCATTTATCGTGATGCTCACGAAATGGTTAAGCATTGTGATGCTTGCCAACGCCAAGGCAAGATCACACATAAGGATGAGATGCCTCAAAATTTCATACAGGAATGTGAAATCTTTGACGTATAGGGCATCGACTTTATGGGGCCATTTCCATCCTCCAAAGGGAACAAGTACATCCTCGTAGCCGTTGACTATGTTTCTAAATGGGTTGAAGCTAAGGCTCTCCCAACGAACGATTCGAGGGTGGTTGTGAACTTTTTGAAGCAGCTGTTTGCTCGATTCGGCGTTCCTCGTGCTATTATCAGTGACCGCAGGACTCATTTTTGCAATGATCAATTTGCAAGATTCATGGCTAAGTATGGTGTTAATCACCGTCTTTCCACCGCCTATCATCCCTAAAACAATGGGCAAGCCGAGATTTCCAACCGTGGATTGAAGCGAATTTTGGAGCGTACTGTGGGAGAGCATCGCGCCGCGTGGGCCGATAAGTTAGATGATGCTCTGTGGGATTTCCGTACTGCTTATAAGACCCCGATCGGTTGTACACCTTATCGTCTTGTGTACGGGAAAGCATGCCACCTCCCCATCGAGCTGGAACATAAGGCGCACTAGGCCTTGAAGTGGGCTAACTTCGACATCAACAAAGCCGGTGATCATCGCAAGATTCAACTCAACGAGCTCAACGAACTGAGGAATGAAGCTTACGAGAACTCACTGATCTACAAGGAGAAGACCAAGATCATTCATGACGCAAGGATTAAGAACCGAGAGTTCCACGTTGGTGATCAAGTCTTACTTTTTAACTCTCGGTTGAAGATATTCTCTGGCAAGTTGAAGAGCCGCTGGTCTGGTCCATTCACCGTCACCAAAGTCTTTCCATATGGGACCATTGAGCTTTCTCAGCCAAATGGGCCCAATTTCAAGGTGAATGGCCAGCGTTTGAAGCTGTACTTTGGTGAGGACATCTCTCACGAGATGATTCCATCCCTCACCACGTTTCCCATGAACTAAATATGGGTCGAGTCAGGCTCGTGACTCGGTTATCAAAAACAAGCGCTTCTCGGGAGGCAACCCGTGATCTATCCTTTACTGCTTTCATAATAAGTGTAGGGGGAGCCCCGTATGTGTTTGTTGTCTTGTTTCTTATGATGTGCAGGGATTAAAGCTTCTATAGAAACTAGAAGGGGGGGTTGAATAGTTTCTTAAAATTTACTTGTTAAAGATATGGTTTACAAAAATCCTTTTTTTAAAAACTTAGGCATGAGGAAATATGTGAAATCTTCTTATGCACAAATATGAACAATGATAGTGTGGCTAAACTAATACTAACAAAAATATATCCACAAAGAATAAAGAATGATAGTGTAGCTAAACTAATACTAACAAAAATGTATCCACAAAGAATAAAGGATGATAGTGTAGCTAATCTAATATTAACACATGTATATGCAAAAAGTAATAAGTAATGTAAAGAGTTAAGGGTAAAGAAAGATCAAACCGAACACCAAGGATTTATAGTGGTTCGGCAACGAAGCTCACTCCTCGTTCCTACTCCACTCCTCGAGTACTCCTTACTCGATAGTTCACTACACAAAAAGCTCCTTATGGTGGAGAAAACCGTACACGTCGCTTAACCAATTTCCGACTCTACGCTAAAAGTCGAGCCCTAATCGTAGCTAGGACCAATCTACACAACTATACTTAGTACATACACAACTTCCAAATAGACACAACTACTTGGATCTTCACAACTATGACACAACTACAAGAATATACAAATTTATCTTCAATAGATCTTTGGTGGTGGACTCAACACTTCACTAGGATAGTGTTCTTCTCTTTGCACTTGGAGAGGAAGAGATGGAAGGACAAGATTCACTTCTTAAACAAGTAATAATCAAACAAATGATCAAAGATTTGAGTGATTAAAGAAGGGGTTTGAATCTGGAAATGAATGTGCAAAAGAGGTGAGGTGAAAAGTTGAGAATGGCCAACTATTTAAAGGACAAAGGAGCCAACGGCTAGTTCTGCCCGCGGTACCTTATCACAGCCCGCGGTACCTTATCGATAAGGTACCGCCTAGGCGCTAAGGTACCGCCGGACTAGACTCCGCTCCTTTTTGTCTTTTAGTGGTGGAGGTCTTATCTGGGTATAAAAAATATCCTGAAAGGATATTCGTAACAGTATAAGAATATGCCATTTTCAAATTTCAAATAATTAATTTAATAAAACATTTTCTTAAAAATAAAGTTTAATAAAAACTTGTCACTTTTAATAAAAAGCGAGTTTTAAGAAAAGATTAAATCACTTGATCACTTGATTAAGGTTAGTACTTGTTTATCCATACCTTAAGTGAAAATGGGTAAAATGAAAAATACTTGAACTCAAGAATTCGTTTTTCGTTGTTTTCGTAAATGCTTGTTTTTACATATTGTCGTAATCAAAACTAAGCGAGACCGAAAAATGAAAGTAACGTTTTTAGTCATTATTGCATTAACAATCTCCCCCTTTTTGATTCCGACAATACATAAACTCAATCACACAAAAACAAGATTTTCGAAGACGAGTTTATTCAATTCTCCCCCTTGTCGAAGCAAAAAGGTTGCGTAATCCGGTGTTGAAGAAACGAACTTTGCAAAGACTCCCCCTTGGTGCTTACTCCCCCTAGCTTGGGGCACCGAGGAATCGAGATATGGTGACAAGCTACATAGAAGGGTTAGTTGAACAAAAGAAACAACCAACAATATATAGCAATAGGCCACATAAAAAATAAAATAAAATAAAAAGAGAAGAAAACATAAAGACAAAGATCCAAGATAGGTTACTAAAGAAACATCATACAAAGAAGTATGGAAAAAGAAACAAGCCAAAAGCATAAATCTAATCCTAGTTATTCTAGAATTCTAAGATTTGCTTGAATTTGGTGTCTTGTGGATAAGCAATCATTGCTTATATGAAAGACAAGGTAATAGCAGAGGGTGGTGGTGGTGGCTTGTTGGAGATCTCATAATCAAAGTGAAGAGGAGGCTTGATTAAGAGACTCTTGATGTAGCTCAACTCCTCATAGATGTGTGCCATAGCAAGATGTTGATATTGACAACAATGACAATATGTTCCATGGTGCATGACATTATCATGAGAAGGAGGAAGAACACTAAAGGGTGGTGGTGGAAGAAAGGAAGTTCCACAATCAACATTCTTGGTAAGAGAAATGTGATTAAGAGTGTTCTTGGGTGGGTTTGGATTGAAAGCAATTGGAGAAAATGGAGGAGATTCAAGGCTTTCATTGGGGGAATAAGACATTTTGAATGTGAAGTAATGCAAAATGCTTATGGTTTAAATAAGGAAGGCTTAGGGTATTTTTGGGGTGGTCAAAGGGTTTGAAACAAAGATTCTCAAAAGGTTGGAGCAAATCTGGAGTTTCAGACAAAAACCCGAAAAGAAAGGCCACTGTAGGCGGTTCCTTATCTATGGCGGCGGTACCTTATCAATAAGGTACCGCGGTTCACATAAGGAACCGCCTGCAGAAGCAGGGTTTGGTGTTGGAGGAAGATTTTCAGCAAATCTTAATTTTTCTAGTCTAACTTATCATAGGGATATGCTTAAAAGCAAAGATAGACAAAGAAAACATATGCAAACTTACCAAATAGAGATTTGACCAAAATACATGGATTAAAAAATCAATGTAGGAGGTGTGTAAGACAAGACCTTAAGTCATGACACAATGATCCTCCATGATTCAATCTTGTTCTTGCTATGTTTTAGAGAATCATACATATGAATTATGTAAGCTCTATATTAATAGCGAGAATCTATGAAAAATCGTTTTTAGATTGAATTAACAACGTCAAACGAATTTCTCAACCATTTTCGAAAGAGACTTTGAGAGTTTTGAAAAGGAGATGAGAAGATTTTTCAAAAGGAGTTTAAAGGACTCAAGGACTCAAAGTCGTAATAGAAAACACACAATAAGAAAGGAATTTAAGGAAGATGTTCCATTAATCCTAGACCTAGACGCAAGTAATTGAAAGGTTCCCTCTTAAGTGGCTTAGTGAAGATATCGGCTAAGTTGTCTTCGGAGGGCACCTTTTCAATAGTAATGTTCCCCTTTTGAACATTATCCCTAAGGAAATGGTGTCTAATTTTTATGTGTTTGGTTCGCGAATGTTGCACGGGATTCTTGCTTAGGTCTATAGCGCCTTTATTATCGCACATGATGGGAACATCATCAAGAGAAATCCCGTAATCAACAAGCGCTTGCTTCATCCATAGAGCTTGTTGGCATGCTTTACCGGCACTCACATACTCGGCTTCCGTGGTGGATATGGCAAGAGCGGTTTGTTTCTTGGAGAACCAAGAAGTTAAACAACAACCCATGAAGGTACAAACTCCACTAGTGCTTTTCCGGTCCACATAGTCTCCCGCATGATCCGAGTCCGCGTAGACAATGGTTTCTACGCCGGTCCCTTTAGGATACCATAATCCTAAATGTATAGTGCCTTTAATGTATCGGAAGATACGCTTAACCGCTTCAAGATGAGAGGTTTTGGGAGCCTCTTGGAAGCGAGCACAAAGGCAAACACTAAACATGATATCCGGTCGACTTGCTGTTAGGTACAACAAACTACCAATCATACCTCTATATTTGGTGTTGTCTACTGACTCACAATCATCATCTACGGTGAGTTTAGTATCCGAGGCCATAGGGGTCTCCATTGGTCTAGATTCTTCTAATCCAAATTTCTTTAGCATTTCTTTAGCGTACTTAGATTGACTAAAGAAAATACAATCTTCCATTTGTTTAATTTGGAGTCCTAAAAAGAAGTTAAGTTCTCCCATCATACTCATTTCAAACTCATCATGCATGATTTTGGCAATGTCATCACACAATTCTTGACAAGTTGAGCCAAATATAATGTCATCAACATATATTTGTACGATTATGAGGTGAGAACCTTTCTTCTTTGTAAAGAGTGTATTGTCTACCATACCCATGGTATACTCATGTTTAACAAGAAACGCTTTAAGTCTATCATA
Organism: Glebionis coronaria; assembly: GCA_025667525.1. Classification (NCBI taxonomy): domain Eukaryota; kingdom Viridiplantae; phylum Streptophyta; class Magnoliopsida; order Asterales; family Asteraceae; genus Glebionis; species Glebionis coronaria. The sequence goes on along the minus strand of CM046881.1, from coordinate 334,796,477 downwards.
CCAAGCTTTGGGTGCTTGTTTGAGTCCATAAAGTGCTTTCTTAAGCTTGTAAACATGGTCCGGTTTCTCAAAATCAATGAAGCCGGGAGGTTGAGCCACATATACCTCCTGATCAAACCGTTAAGAAATGCACTCTTTACATCCATTTGTTGAAGCTTAATATCTAAGGCACAAGCGTAGGCTAAAAGGATTCTAATTGATTCTAATCTAGCTACCGGTGCATATGTCTCGTCATAATCAATCCCTTCCTGTTGATTATAGCCTTGAGCTACAAGTCTAGCCTTGTTACGAGACACAACACCATTCTCATCTAGCTTATTCCTAAATACCTATTTGGTTCCTATAATGGTAGAACTTCTAGGTGGAGGAACAAGTTCCCAAACATCATTGGCAATGAATTGATTCAATTCTTCTTGCATCACAATGACCCAACTCTCATCCGTCAAAGCTTCTTTAACATTCTTAGGTTCAATCAAGGAGACAAAACAAAAGAAGTTTCTTTGGTTTTGGACTTGAGATCTTAGGGTCCTTTGATTTAAGTCACCAATGACGTTATTGAGAGTATGATCCCTACACTCCTTAATGTTTACTTCCTTTTCAACACTAAGGTCTTCAACTCCTATTTTTCTAACCTCTTTGGCTTTAACTACTTCTAATTCATCCAAGTCATCATCAACCATTGGTGGTGTCTTGGGTGAAGGAGGGGTTTCATCAAAGGTTACGTTGAGTGATTCTTCAATAACCCCTGAGGTTCTATTTAGGACTATGTAGGCCTTACTAGTTTGGGAATAACCTAAAAGGATACCTTCGTAAGACTTTGGGTCAAACTTGGTAAGGTAGTCTTTGGTGTTGAGGATAAAGCACTTGCTTCCAAACACCCTAAAGTATTCTAATGAGGGTTTCTTACCTTTAAGAATCTCATAGGGGGTCTTTCCTAGGAAAGGTCGAATAAGAATTCGGTTGAGAATATAAGTCGATGTATCTACGGCATTGCACCAAAACTTTTGAGGCAAAGATTGCTCGTTTTACATCGTCCTACTCATCTCTTGGAGAGTCCTGTTCTTCCTTTCAACTACCCCATTTGACTGTGGAGTGCGAGGAGCCGAGAAGTTATGGGTAATACCATGGGCTTCACAAAAGGCACCAAATTGCACTTCATTATCAAATTCCCTACCATGATCCGTCCTAATAGAAACAATTGAACATCCTAGTTGATTTTGAATTCTTCGACTAAAGATTTCGAAATGATCGAAAGCTTCATTCTTAGATGCCAAAAATCTAGTCCAAGTGAATCTAGAATAGTCGTCAACTATAACTAGGGTATAAAGGTTACCTCCATAACTCCGTATGGCGGAAGGTCCAAAGAGATCCATATGTAGGAGCTCTAAGCACCGAGAGGTCGAAACCAAATTCTTGGCTTTGTGACTTGAGTGAACTTGCTTTCCAACTTTGCAAGCATCACAAAAGTGACTATCAAACTTAATCTTGGGGAGGTGTCTTACCAACTCCTTAGAGACTAAAGATTGAATTAAACGCATATTAGCGTGACCTAATCTCCTATGCCAAAGAGTAGAACTGTCATCTATAGTCGCAAGACATATGTTGTCTTTTGACTTCTTATTAACCTTCATGACATAAAGCCCATGCTTTCTAATACCTTTTCCAATGACTTTTCCATCTTTTACGATTTCATTGTCATGTTCCGAAAAGATAACCTTACACTTATTATCACAAAGTTGACCTATACTTAAAAGGTTAAAACCTAAGTTATCTACGTGCTCAACATTTTCAATGGTCATGGAGTCAAGAGAAACCGTACCTTTGCCAATGATATTACCACGTAGACTACTAGCGAATGTGACGTTACCTCCATCATATGCTTTGTAATGCGAGAACAAACTTCGATTACCCGTCATGTGTTTAGAACATCCACTATCCTTAATCCACTCATCGGTCTCCAAATCAATTCCCAAGCATATCTAGGTAACAACACACAAGATCAAACATTTGGTCCCAATATCTCATGGGTCCAAAATTGTTAGTTCCAGACATCCCTTGCATTTGGTTAGGATGCATGAACGAGGTGGGGATTCCCCATGGAGAACAAAATGGAGGAGGGTAGTAATTCATGTAACCATTTTGTTGTTTATTACTTCTCCTAGGTGTGTTTGATCTAAGTTTAGAATTATTGTTATTCTTTCTAGGTGTTGGAGTTTTACTTCTAGTTCAAGAGTTCTTTTGATTATCTCTTGTAGGCGTTGTCGTTCTACTTCTAGGCTTAGACTCATTCCATACTCTAGGTGGAGTAGAAGATAATCTAGATAAACTTCTATTTCCCATGAGAGGTTTACTTAACGGCTTATAGAACTTACTAATAGTATTGTCGTCAAGTATGGGTAATTGAACCTTATTAACAGTAAGATTCTTTGGTTTTTCATTTAACTTAGATTTTTCAGAAAGTTCAGAATTTTCACAAAATTCAACTTCTGGCCGCGGTACCTTATCTATGGCCGCGGTTCCATAGCGATAAGGAACCGCGCCATAAGATGTGGAACCGCATCCAGAGAGTGTTTTCTTTGAAAACCTGACTTGTTTTGGTTCACTAGTTGAGGCTTCATTTGAGTTAAAACCTAGACCAAGTTTTTCCTTAGAATGAACTTGTTTGTTTAACATATCATCAAGAGCACTAGTACCTTTCATGAACTTTTCCAATTTAATGGAGGTGCTCTTGAGATCATCATTCTCTAATCTAAGTTTCTCACAACTTAAGCAACCTAAATCAACCTATTTGTTTTTCTCAAGTTTAGCCAATTTCTCCCTAAGTTCATTGATCTCATTTTCAAGCTTAGTTTTGGTTGATTTTAAGGTTTTATTCTTTTCTATGAATTTAAGACTAAGTTTGTGTAAGCTATCATATTTGCCTTCAAATTCAATATCATCTAAAGTGGAACTATCATAGCTATAATATTCGGTTTCGGAATGTACCTCTTTAGAAGTGTGAGCCATAAGACACTTCTCCTCTTTGGGGTTGTCATCATCATCTTCACCGCTATCGCTCCAAGCGCCACTAACGAATGCCGTGTGGTTCTTATCACGGGCGGGCTTTGGACAATCACCAATGAAGTGATTTGGATCACCACATCTAAAGCAACTTCTATCACCTTTTTCGTTCTTGACAAACCGATTCTTTGACAATGGTTTCTTGTCATAGTTTGGTTGCCTAACGTATTGACCTCGTCTCTTGAAGAACTTCTTGAAATCTGTCACCGCCAATGCATACTCCTCGTCATCACTTTCCGAGGAACTATCATGGTCACCTTGTGCCTTCTTGTCCTTAAGTGCAAGAGATTTCCTTTCACTCTTGGTTTTTACTAATTCCGAGTCCTTCAAAATTATTATCTCATGAACCTTCAAGTTTCCTATGAGTTCATCGAGTGATAAAGTTGAGAGATCTTTCGACTCTTCAATAGCCGTGACTTTTGCTCTCCACTTTGGATGTAAGGCCCTTAGAAACTTCCTAACATTGTTCTTGCTAGAAAAACCTTCATCAAGTGCTTTTAGACTAGTAATAATGGTGTTAAACCTAGCAAATGCACTATCAATAGTTTCATCTTCTAAGATGACAAATTGTTCATATTGTTGGACAAGAAGATCGATTTTACTTTCTTTGACTTGGCTATTACCTTGGTGGGTTACTAAAAGAGTGTTCCAAATATCTTTAGCGGTTTCACCATTTTAGCCTCGTTATTTTTTGAAAGTTTCTTTTTAGTATCATCATTAGCTTTGTCAAAAGTGACTAATTCTTTTGTTTTAGAAACTTCATTAAATTGAAAGGGTAAAAAATCACCATTTGTAATAACATGCCAAAGATCTAAATCTTTTGATTTCACATAAGTTTCAAATCTATTTTTCCAATAAATAAAACTATCGGTTTCAAAAAGTGGTGGTCTTTGCATAGATTGCCCTTCTAGGTACTTGTTGGAATCCATAGATCGATTCAAGTTTTAAAATACAATATACTTTAAAAATTCTTGAGCAACCCGCTCTGATACCAATTGTAGAAACAAGAAGGGGGGGTTTAATAGTTTCTTAAAATTTACTTGTTAAAGATATGGTTTCCAAAAATCCTTTTTTAAAAACTTAGGCTTGAGGAAATATGTGAAATCTTCTTATGCACAAATATGAACAATGATAGTGTAGCTAAACTAATACTAACAAAAATATATCCACAAAGAATAAAGAATGATAGTGTAGCTAAACTAATACTAACAAAAATATATCCACAAAGAATAAAGAATGATAGTGTAGCTAATCTAATATTAACACATGTATATGCAAAAAGTAATAAGGAATGTAAAGAGTTAAGGGTAAAGAAAGATCAAACCGAACACCAAGGATTTATAGTGGTTCGGCAACGAAGCTCACTCCTCGTTCCTACTCCACTCCTCGAGTACTCCTTACTCGAGAGTTCACTACACAACAAGCTCCTTATGGTGGAGAAAACCGTACACGTCGCTTAACCAATTTCCGACTCTAAGCTAAAAGTCGAGCCCTAATCGTAGCTAGGACCAATCTACACAACTATACTTAGTACATACACAACTTCGAAATAGACACAACTACTTGGATCTTCACAACTATGACACAACTACAAGAATATACAAATTGATCTTCAATAGATCTTTGGTGGTGGACTCAACACTTCACTAGGATAGTGTTCTTCTCTTTGCACTTGGAGAGGAAGAGATAGAAGGACAAGATTCACTTCTTAAACAAGTAATAATCAAACAAATGATCAAAGATTTGAGTGATTAAAGAAGGGGTTTGAATCTGGAAATTAATGTGCAAAAGAGGTGAGGTGAAAAGCTGAGAATGGCTAACTATTTAAAGGACAAAGGAGCCAACGGCTAGTTCTACCCGCGGTACCTTATCACAGCCCGCGGTACCTTATCGATAAGGTACCGCCTAGGCGCTAAGGTACCGCTGGACTAGACTCCGCTCCTTTTTGTCCTTTAGTGGTGGAGGTCTTATCTGGGTATAAAAAGTATCCTGAAAGGATATTCTTAACAGTATAAGAATATGCCATTTTCAAATTTCAAATAATTAATTTAATAAACCATTTTCTTAAAAATAAAGTTTAATAAAAACTTGTCACTTTTAATAAAAAGTGAGTTTTAAGAAAAGATTAAATCACTTGATCACTTGATTAAGGTTAATACTTGTTTATCCATACCTTAAGTGAAAATGGGTAAAATGAAAAATACTTGAACTCAAGAATTCGTTTTTCGTTATTTTCGTAAATGCTTGTTTTTACATATTGTCGTAATCAAAACTAAGCGAGACCGAAAAATGCAAGTAACGTTTTTAGTCATTATTGCATTAACAGCTTCAAAGATCCACCTTGATGACTTTTGACGAACCGTGATACCGTGTTTCCATCTTCCCGGTTCTATCCTAAACTCTTGTGATTCAGTATTTCATATTTTATATGTTCACATTGAATTCACTTTAGTTTTCCTTTCCTTAGCAAGATTTAAACAAAGTGCACAATGTCCTAAGTGTAGGGGAGTTTACTCCCACATGCTTAAACATTGAGGACAATGTTTATATCAAGTGTAGGGGGGACTTCTATCGAAGTAAGTGGTCTTTTCCATGAATTTGCCCTTATTTTAACCGGAAAACGTGATTTTTCGACATTTTTCAAAATTTTTAATCTATTTTGTCCTAGTTGTATAGTTGTATTTTCCTTCATTATAGGTATTTTCTTTCCATTTGCTAGAATAAATTTTCAATAAAGTGGTTTTAAATTTTTCTTAGTCATGAACATTTTGACTCAACCCGAGTTTACTTATCTAAGTTTACTTTAGCTAGTATCCTTAACGTGTTTAAGTCAAGTTTTGCTAGGCTTTTATATAGGGAGCTATAAAACGCGAAAGTCTTAACTCTCACGGGTTAAGAACAAGAACTTTTCGCAAGTTCCTATAATTGATCCTAGAGAGTCATTTATCAAGGGAACTTTAAAATGCGATTTCTAAACTTGAAAAATTCTAAGAATTTGCAAGATCCTATAGGCGACTCGAAAACCCAAAACTTTGATTTAATAGGCTAAGCATCCACGAGTCTCATTCCTTGAGATTTTAAACTGTGGAGAACGAGAGATGATAGAGTCAATTATAAGTATGGTATTCTTTCTTGAATTTATGTGAGTTAATTATAAGCCTATTCTCCCTTCGCTTGTTAATAAATTTATCTGCAATAAATAAGGTTGTACGATTTAAAAGGTCACTTAGCTTCTAGCCCAAGATCGTTTAAAAGTTGCTTGATACGGATTAGAGTTCATATCCAAGACATAACTTATTGAAGCGGGATGCGAAGATTGGCGAGTCCGAAAAGGCCCTAACAAGGCATAAGGGCTACATTTTGTTGCTAAAGATCAAAAAGTGATGTGAAGAATCATTTATCGAAAATCAATATGAAGGATCGAGACACACGACCAAAAGCAAATACTCCCCTAAAGATCATGGAGAAGTCTATCTAAAAAGGCCCTAACAAGGTATGAGGATAAATAGATCCAAGTCCTAAAAGGAGGCGGATAGTTGTATATCAAAGTCCAAAATAAATATTAGAGAAAAATGAAGAAGTCGTGGTCCAAATATGAAAAATATCTCAAAACTTCAAGTGAAGAAATTCCTATTAGGAAGAGACGACCATTATTTCATGAACGTCTCTCAAGATTCAAAGTATGAAGTCACTGCCAAATATCGGTCCGAGAAAGGTCTCAAATCGTGAAGCGAGTTATGCCAAGATATGAACTTTATGAGGTCCCGAGAAGCGGTTTTAAAAGATTTTGTCTCGTTCACTTTATTTTCGGCCTAAATAACTATCGAAATAAGTCAAACAATGCATCCTCGTGATCATTCGAGACAAAAATAAAATATAAGAGATACACCTAGGAATAAGGGAGTCTAAGTGAATAATTGGCCCACATGAGTTCGTGTTAGTTTGCTAACTTAAAATAACAATGATCTCGTTTTTAAGCTTGGTATGGGGAACGTGAAACTTGAGGATGATAAACGTTCATGGCAGCCAAAACCCAATGTAAGTCTTTAATTTCTTTAACTGTTTCTATCATTTTATTTTTCTTAGATGTTTAGTATTTAATAAAGGCCAAGGTGGATTATTTATGATGGAAAATGTAAACCGTGCTTTAGAAGTAATACATTGCATGAGGGCATTGCAATGGTCAAGTGTAGGGGATTTAATAAGTGTGAAAACACTTATCCTTTTACCACTTATTTCCAATAATAACAAGACCAAAACGTGTATTTTATGTCGTAAAAGTCGGAATTATGCGTGGTTTGTGTTTTTATTGTGTTTTAGGACCAAAAGATTAAAAAGGAAGAAAACACGGGCTTTCACGGGCTTTTATTGAAGAAAACGGGAAAAGACGAAGTCAAAAGATCAAGAGTGCAAAAAGAACAGCAGTCCAAGGCCTATTCTAAAGATTTATCAAAGAAAAAGTCTAAAGACGGAAGTTTAATGAAGTCGAAGAACTCAAGTCTAAATTAAAAGAAGAAAATTAACAAGACAAGTTCAAATCCCGAGACGACGTCGAGAAAAGACAAAGAATTAAATCAAGTCGAGAAGACGTAAAGAAAGAAAGAAGATGCAACACATGCACTCCTTCCATTTTCCCTATAAATACCCTCCTAATACACATTAGGAGGGTAGTTAGTCTTTAGTTTTAGTTTTTCATTTTTCACTTTTCTTTCTAGTTTTTAGAGAGAGAAAGTTCTCCACTTTCTCTCACTAAGTTTTCATCTTTCTTCTCTTAATCTTTCAAGATTAAGCCTTTTGTATTGTTGATTTCATTAATCAAGTTTAAGTTTAAGCTTTTAATCTTTCATCTCCTTCTACCTTTCTTTGATATTTAGATTAATTTTGGTGCGAATTTCATATGATCCGTGTTGTTCTTAATGATTTCGTGCTTAAAAAGTTAATCTTTTTGTTCCTACATAAGCTTTCATTCGATTGAGCTTTAAGTTCCTTGTGCTTATTGGCTTATTCGTTTCTTTTAGCTTATTTACTTATAAAAGTTTTCTTAAAAAGTTCATCTTTTTATGATTTGATTTAAAGGTTTGCTTATTTTATGTTTGGATAAGTTGTTGATTGTGCTTATTTAGTATATTTCACTCTTGATTCGTTCTAGTTGTGGTGTGAGCTTATCAATATAGCTTATTACCTAGGCTTATCTCGAATCCCATATAAATCGAAAAGGGTCTAAACCCCTTTCCGATCAGCCTATTCCGACCAAGCACCCACACCCTCTTTCCGATCACCAAATCGGAAAAGGGTTTAACATATTCCGATTTGACCCTTGTTGCATATTCCGATTAGAGTTGTTGTCCCAGTATTCCGATTTGGCAGTTTTTGGCTTATTCTGATCGGAGGTTATCATAAACATTCCGATTGGGAGTTTTGTTAAATATTCCGATTGGTCTCAGTTTTAAGATATTCCGACGGCGCGAATTGTATACATTCCGATCAACAGATCGGAATACATTCCGATCTGGACCCTTTTTGGACATTCCGATCAGCCTTACTTTCTGACCTCATCTTCCGATCAGAGTTACATTTTGCTTTCCGATGGTTTTAGTTTCTTGTTTTTACAAAGTTTCTAAGTGTTAGATTTATTTAGTGTTCAAGTATTTTTCAAGTATTGTCCTTAAGTTTTAGTTTGTTTATTTTTAATTCGTCATTGTAGTTTAATCTTTAAAACTTCTACTTTACTCAACGACACTTACTTATTTGCTATTAGTTTAAAATAGATAACCAACCAAACCATTCTCTTGTTCACCAAAAGACGATTGAGTCGCACTCTAGACCGGTATTCAATTCGAAAAGATCGGACGGTAAGATTTTATACTTGGTTGCAAAATCGAGTATTAAATGGCGTCGCTGCCGGCTCTTTTCGTTAAGATTAACGGTTTCTAGTGAGAGACGCATTGAATTTTCGGATCCGTTCTTTGAACGTTATTTTCCTTGCTTCAAAAATTTTCAAAATCCATAAAAAATATAAAACTATTCAAAAATACAAAAACATTAAAAAATCAGAAAAAGCAATTCTTTTCCAAAAGGTTTTGCACCAAAAAGATTATATAGATATTCTCTGTGTATATTTTTCTTATGCAGGTGTATGCGTACTAGATCTGCGAACTATTCTGAGCCCGAGACTCGTGAAGATCTAGATATGGCTGGTGTTAATAACAACAATAATAACCCACCTCTACCCAATTTGAATAACAATAACAACAACAACAACAATGTCCCCCTACCTGATTTACGAACAATGGAGGAATTATGTCAACCCACCATGAACGGACGCGGAGGCCCGATTGCGCCGATGCACGTCACGGCTCAAGAGTTTTTGTTGAAGCATCACATGATCCAACAAGTGCAAACTAACCCATTTCGCGGAATTCCGGATGATGATGCCAACAAACACCTCGACAAATTCATTACCATCACCCAAAGCATGAAGTGCCCCGGTGTTTCTATGGATGACCTTCGCCTCCAACTTTTTCCCCACTCGCTTTCTCACCATGCCGAAAAATGGTTTGACCGTCTCCCAAAGAATTCTATTCATACTTGGAATGACATGACTCAACGCTTTTTGTCGCGCTACTTCCCACCATCCATGGTCACGAGCCTTCGTAACCAAATTAGTGGATTCATGCAAGACAATGATGAATCGCTTTTTGATGCTTGGGAACGATACAATGATTTGATCGACCGCTGTCCAAATCACAACATGCTCCCCTTTACTCTCATTGATACCTTCTACAATGGTCTCACTTTTCGTGATCGTGACACGATCAATGCAGCCGCCGGTGGTACTTTTATGAAAAGGAGACCGAAGGAGTGTAGAGAGTTGATTGAAAACATGACTACTCACCACAAGAATTGGGATTCATCCGCATCCTCAAGATTTAACCCGAGAGTCAATGTTTCTTCTACTACTTCCAATCCCGAGATGACTGAAATTACTCGACAACTCGCTGAGATGAACAAGAATTTCATGACCATGGCCACACACCACTTTCAACAAGCTAAAGCCGTTGCTATTTCTTGTGACACATGTGGTGGTCCTCATTCTTACAATGATTGTCCTTCTACTCAAGGTAATTTTTCTGAAAACGTTAACGCGGCATACGGTACTTATCCCACGGGAGGCTATCAAGCTCGTCCTCAAGGAGACCGTAGCTTTCTAAGTTATCGTTCCAACAACTATATTGCCCCACCCGGTTTCCCTCCTACAAACCAAAACCAACAACAAAGCTATAACCGAAACAACCAATCCCAACCTCGTGCTACCAATCAATATCAATCCCAAAGAAACCCATACCCAACTCAAGGAAATTCTCAAGCTTACCAAGCTCCACCTCTCAATCAACCGATGGCAGTGAATCAAGACGTCAAGACGTTCATGAAGACTAATCGAGAGATGGTGACGAATCTTCAGAGTCAATTCATCAACTTGAAGGGCTAAATGGCGAAACAAGGGAACGATATTCGAGCCGAGCTAAGGAATGACATGGCAAAACAAAGCAATGAAATTCGTGCAGACATCAGAGACTCTTTCAGCACTCAAGCTTTAACATACGTGATATGATCGGTTCGCTCATCCAAGGTAATCAACCCTCTTCTTCGGGTACTCTTCCGAGTACCACCGTTGCGAATCCAAGAGGGGAGATGAAAGCAATCACCACTCGTAGTGGAAAAGGTTATACGGAACCCGAGCTTCCTACACCTCCACCCGTGATTCACTCCAAAGAAGAGGATATTCACTCACCATAATTAGAAGATAACAATCATTCTAATTCTGGTGCTTATCCTTTCCTTGGGGCCGAAGCATCAGTGACAGCCAATTAGGGTTTCACTGCCTTTAAAAGGAACCCCCAAGGGTTCCACAAAGGTATTACATTCTATACTCTCAACTCACTCAACTCCTATAAACCCTAACCGATTACTTACTCTCACGCCGGAGTCTAATCGTGGGAAACATCCCACGGTAAGCCTAACGCGTGTTGTTTAGTGTGCAGGATCCCAAACAAACAGTTCACTTGGTGTAGGAGCCGGAGCCCAGCCAACCCGAATTAAGCCTAATTTGGGTCTAGCAAGGATCACCCAACTTTTGCATCAACACTGAAGATGAAAAGACAGAAATCCTACTCCGACTTCAGGTGAACTACATGGTAGAGAGACATGTATGAGTTGTTTGTATATGACATGAGTTACTTCTTCTTCACTTGATTTACTTGTTCTTGACTGGTGAGTTCTTGATACTGTATTACATGTTTCATGTGTTGTCCTTCTTGATATTTCTGTAATTAGTAACTTTCTAAAAATAGCAAGTTTCTAAATATAGTAAGTTTCCAAAAATAGAAGTTTCCATATATAGTAATAAGCTGATTTAATAAGCCTATCATATAAGTTGAGGCTTATTTAATATAATTGATAGGTCCTGATTAATTAACAGTTAGAAAAAGAGTAAAGTTTATAAAATAAATAATGACATGTCAGAAACTTATAGTTAATTATAAATTAATAAAATAACATGGTTTAATTGATTAGAAACTAATAAAACAATATTTAATAAACTTTACCTTAAACTTGAATAATTAAGTAATTAAATAAAAGCATTAATTAATTTAATTAAACTTTGGTTACATGTTTTTATTTAATTAAGTTAATTCCTATATTAAGTTTAAATAAATGTGCCATGGTAATTTCATGAATGATTAACTTAATTAATCCTTAAAGTACAAAGTAAATAACTCAAAGTATAACCAACCCTCTTGTTTTCGTTTAGCCTAGACCAAAAGACGCCCACCGAGTCTTAGCGACTCGGTTGCACGAAGTCAAATACAAACAAACACAACCAACCAACCAACCACCACAACCCCTACGGTTGTGGTTTCATGCCACTGACCGGCCAAAACAGCCACTGGCTGCTGTCGTTTTCCCCTGCTGACCAAACCCCAGCCTTCGGCTGTGAGTTGGTTCCCACCGGCTTCAGCCGGTTCACCTTGTTCTGTTCTGTTTACCCACCGAGAGCACCCCTGCTCTCGGTTGCCTCTGTTTGGGTAAAACACCCCACTATGGGCTGTGATGTTGCGGCTGAACAAGGAAAGTAGCCACCGCCTGTTGTGTAATCCCACCAAGAGTCTCTTGACTCTTGGTTTCCGTGTTAAACCCAAACCAAAACCCGTTCAGCCTCGATCATTAACATGTTTAATTATACGAAAATCATGTGTTCTTGATATTACAAAATGGATTCGTGATTAAAGAGCAAAATGAGAGAAAGGATTAAAGATTACCGGTTTTAAGTGATCTAGGAATAACCAAACTAACACGCAACGAATCAATCAAATCAAAACACAAATCTCGTCTCTCTTTTCCTTGTTTCTGCCGACGGCTAAGAACACCATAAACCCTAGTTTTTCCTTTTTTTTACTTGTTGTAAAATGAAAGTGTAAAAGCTACTCCTTGATGGTTAAATTAACTCATGGGTCGGGCCTTGGCCCATTTCTTGTTTCTCTTTTACTAGCCGATCCAAACAACCCATGTCTATACATTTTTTGCTCTAGATTTTATATATATTCGTGTAGTATTTATTCGTGTTCTGAGTTCGTGTGTTATCGTGTTCTGATTTATATATTAAATGCAATTACTTGTCGGTACAATTAATATTTTTGAATGCTTGTCGTGAATACTTGTCGTGGATTTATTAATTAACTTTTAATTAGTCTAAATTTCGTGTAATTATTATTTTCATGGATTTTTCATGCGGGTTTTTGATAGGTGTGTAAACACCCATCCTTTTTACCACTTAATTACAATAATAACCGAGCCAAAACGTGTATTTTATGTCATTTAGGTCGTAATTATGCGTGGTTTGTGTTTTTGTTGTGATTTAGGACGAAAATGTGAAAAGTGGAGAAAACACGGGCATTCACGGGCGTTTATCGAAGAAAAAGACGAAAGATGAAGTCAAGAAGTCAAGAGTGCAAAAAGAACGGAATTCCAAGACCAATTCAGAAGATTTATCGAAGAAAAAGTCAAAAGACGGAAGTTTACTTAAAGCCTAAGAACTCAAGTCTTATTTATTGTAGAATTAAAAGACAAGTTCAAAGAAATCCCGAGCCAAAAGTCATTAAAGTCCAAGATTAACAAAAGATTAAGAAGAGAATGACTTAAGTGTGCAATTAAGGAAAAGAGGAAAGAGGGAGGAAGCTTCATAAACACTCCTTAATCTCCCCTATAAATAGATTAGGATTTATTCATTTTCATTTTTTGTTGGATAGTTTGACACACTATTTCTTCCATTTTACTTTCCTGCACATTTAAATTCATGTCCATTTAATTACTTGTCAAATTTAAATACTTGTCTTGCACCTTAAATTCATTTAATTTCAAGTAAGTTTTCATTTAATTCTTGTCAATATTTATTTTTATTGTTTATCTCTCATTCTACCTTTCTTTAATCTTGATGCTTTGTTGTTTATGTTCATGTTCTTGATTTTTATTGATTTATTTAAGTGGGTTTTGATTATTGTGGTTAGTTTTGTTAGTTTGATTGTTTTGGATTGTTTGTTTATGATTAATACATGTTTATTGATTAGTTTGATTTAATCTTGTAGTTGATTTTGTTTAGTTGTTATTAGATTCGTGTATATCTTGGTATCCCATGTTCTTCGCTTGTCTGTTACTGTGTATTCCCAGGAAACATTCCGGATCAAGCCAGTTATTCCGAGTGAAGGAGTTTGTGTTGATTATTCCGAATAAAGGGTGTTCATCCGGAATATTGAACATTCCGGATCAGGAGAGTTTATTCGGAATAATTTATTATTCCGAATCAAACCGTTCATCCGGAATATTAGACATTCCGGATAAGCCATTTATTCCGGATCAAGCTCACATTCCGAATCAACAGAATATTCCGGATCAAGGAAGTTATTCCGGATCATCAGAACATTCTGAACCAAGGGAATATTCCGGATCAAGGGCTTCTATCCGGAATAAGTGACATATTCCGGATCAAGGAGTTCTATTCGGAATATTATTCCGGATCAAAAGATATTCCGGATCAAGGGCAACATTCCGGATCAAAGCTACGTTCCGAATCAAGAAGTTTATTCCGGATAGGTGACATATTCCGAGTAAGCATTTTATTCCGGATCAAGAGTTTTGGGCAATATTCCGAGTGAAGAAGAACATTCCGAACGAAGGTGACATTCCGGATGAATGTTTATTCCGAATGAGGGTATTATTCCGGATGAGCTATTTTTCATGTTCCTTTAATTCCAGTTTTTAAGTTTCTGTTTTTAATTTTCAAGCTTTATTTTTCCCGCCTTTTTATTTAGTTGCACTTTAACTTTATTTGTCTTAGATTTATTTTAGCATTGCCTTAGTTTTAAGTTTTAGTTGCGTTTTAAGTTTTCCTTAGATAGATTTAAGTTGCGTTATTTTATTTTAGTGCCTTTTACTTTTAGTCACGCTTTTAAATATTTGCCTTTTACTTTAAATTAGACTTAGATTTACTTTACTTGCCTTTTACTTTAATTGTTTTGCACATTTATTTTAAAAACAACCAAAAATATTTGTTTCACCAAAATCAACTGAGTCGCATAGTTAAATCGGAGATCAATTCGTCAAGATACCGAGAACTTGAACTTTATTTTTTACCTAGCCAAAAGCCGTGTATTAAAATGGCGCCGCTGCCGGCTCTTTTCGTAAAGATTAACGGTTTTCTGTGAGAGACGCGTTGCTTTTTGGGATCCGTTCACTTGTGAGCGTTATTTTCTTGCTTAAAAAAAATTCAAAAAACCATAAAAATTAAAAAATTGTTAAAAAACACATAAAAATTAAAATTTTCAAAAATCCAAAAAGATTTTATTTTTATTGTGTATATATATTGTCTTTGCGTTTGGTATTGTTTTCTTTTGTCTTTGTAGGTGTATGCGTACTAGATCTTCTAATTATCAAGAGCCCGTGACTCGAGAAGATTTAAGTATGGCAGGGGTAAACAACAATAATAATCCACCGCACCTCAATAATAACAACAACAATGTTCTTCCACAGCCCGATCTTCGGACAATGGAGGAGCTTTGTTAACCTACCATGTTTGGAAGAGGAGGACCGATAGCGCCGATGTAAATCACGGCTCCGGAGTTTTCGTTGAAGCACCACATGGTTCAGCAAGTGCAAACAAATACATTCGCCGGAATGCCTGATGATGATGCCAACAAACACCTCGACAAGTTCATTACAATCACCCAAAGCATGAAGTTGCCTGGTGCCACAATGGATGTTCTTCGCCTTCAACTCTTTCCACATACTTTATCACACCACGTCGAGACATGGTTTGATCGTCTCCCGAAGAATTCTATTCATACTTGGGATGACATGACTCAACGCTTTTTGTCGCGCTACTTTCCACCGTCCATGGTCACGAGCCTTCGCAATCAAATCAGCAGTTTCATGCAAGATCCCGATGAATCTCTTTTTGATGCTTGGGAAAGATATAATGTCTTGATTGATCGTTGTCAAAACCACAACATGCTTCCCGTAACCTTAATAGATACTTCCTACAACGGTTTGACTTTTCGTGATCGTGATACGATAAATGCAGCCGCCGGTGGCACATTTATGAAAAGGAGACCCGAGGAGTGTAGAGAGCTTATTGAGAACATGACTACTCTCCACAAAAACTGGGATTCCTCCGCTTCTTCAAGGAACAACCCGAGAGTCAATGTTTCTTCTACTTCAGCAAGCCCCGACATGACCGAATTCACCCGTATGATGACTGAAATGAACAAAAGTATCTTGCTTCTCGCTTCAAACCAACAACAACAAGTTAAAGCGGTTGCACCTTCTTGTGAAACATGCGGCGGTCCATACTCATACACTGATTGTCCTTCGACTCAAGGAAATCCGGAAAATGTGTATGCAGCCTATGGTAATTATTCACCGGAAAATTACCAAGCCCGACCTCAAGGGGATAGAAATTTGCTGAGTTACCGGTCCAACAATTACCTTTCACCCGGTTTTTCTCCTCAAAACCAAAACCCCAACAACAACTATACTAGAAGAAACCAAATCCCACCAAGAGCTTCTAATCCTTATCACCCACCCGCTCAACAAGCCCCACCCATCAATACGGATGTTGAAGCTTTGATGAGAACCTAAGGTGAGCAAATCAAGAATCTGCAGAGCCAAATTATCAATCTGAAAGGAGATATCACAAAGCAAGGAAATGACATTAGATCCGAGCTTCGAGATAATATCCAATCCTCCTTCAGCAATCAAACGAATGATTTGAAGAATATGCTTGCTAGTTTCTTGCCCACAACTCAACCTTCTTCTTCGAGTTCTCTACCTTCAAACACCGTCACCAATCCGCGAGCAAATGTGAGTGCTATTACTACCCGTAGTGGAGTTACCATAGTAGGACCACCTATCCCACCCCCATCATCTACACCTCCTCCACCACCATTTATCCCTACTCCTCCTACACCTAGTATTAGTACACCATTACCGTCTCCGCCTCGTCATGACGATGTCCCCAAGAAGAACCCTTAAACATCTCAACCTTCACCGTCTACACCTTCACCTCCCAAACCCAATATCCCTTATCCTTCACGTCTAGGCAAGACCACAATGCTCACCAAGGATGACTGTCAAATGTCAAATTATTTGAAGATGATCTCTCAAATGAATTTCAGCATTAGCCTTGTCGAAGCACTTGTCCACATGCCGAAATTTGTGAAAGCATTCAAGGAATTGCTTAACAAGAAGGAGAAGTTGATTGAGCTCGCCAACACACGCTTAAATGAAAATTGTTCTGTAGTTATTCTTAAAGAACTTCCGGAAAAGCTTGGAGATCTCGGTCGTTTTGTGTTGCCTTGCATTTTCAACAAAACTGAAGAGTTTACTGCCTTAGCTGATCTCGGGGCCAGTATTAATCTTATGCCTTTGAGTGTTTGGAAAAAACTATCATTACCCGACCTTACTCCAACAAAGATGACTCTCAAGCTAGCAAATCACACTCTCGCTTACCCCGTTGATATTGCCGAAGACGTGTTCATTAAAGTTGGTACATTTACTTTCCCGGTCGACTTTGTCGTTGTTGATTATGAAATGGACCCTCGTATTCCTTTAATACTTGGTCGGCCATTCTTGAGAACCGGACGAGCTCTAGTTGATGTTGCCGAAGGTGAGTTAATCTTAAGAGTCGGGGATGATGCACAAGTGTTCAAAATAGGGAAGCTTACAAGCAAATCATATGGACGAGAATCTGCGAATATGATTAATGTGCTCGATGATTTTGTCATCTACAACAATCTTCTATTCGAGTCTTGCATTGATAATCCACTGTTTCAAGATGATGTGGATGATTCTCTCTCCAATGTGGAACCTTCTCCCATTTATGACTCTCCACCGATCTTTGATGCTTATGATGATGATTCTAGCTCAGATTCAGATGATTATGATGACCTTACCTGCGAGTATCCCGACATGCCCATTTATGATGATTTTGATGAGGCCGATACTCTTTCGAGTGATTATTCACATGATGAAGATCCTCCGCCATCACTTGATCCTACTTTGGATGATTACTCATTTGAGGAAGACTTTTCAACTTTTCTTAATACTTACTTCCATCATGAGAGTGATGCACCTCCTTTGGACTTTGAAGATTATCTTCTTGATCCTACTTTGGATTTGAAGAAAATTCTTTCAAAGGAGAAGAAACCGGTCGACACCAACATCCGCAGCACATATGATTTAACACCTCTTTGTCCACCTTCTGAGGACGAGGTTGTGCATCTTCTTCGCGGATTTTCTTCACATTCTGCTGAGCCTGAGTACTATTTTCCCCTAAAGGAAAAGGTGTTCGACCCCGGTATTGAAATCTTTAAGCCATCTCAGTATCCGTCTGATGAAATAAAAGGAAATATCTTTGGAACTTATGGAAATCTGCTTGCACCACTTCACCCTTGCTTCCATCGTGCTCCATCATTGCTTAAGGGAACCTTGCCTACTCTTCTTTGGCTTGCCTTGTTCGCCTTAAGCTTGTGCTATTTGATGGACGAAAACTATGTATTTGATCCCGGTGGATATGTTTCATGTTGCTTCCTATGATGATCAAGGTCGAGTCAGGCTCACGACTCGGTGAACAAAAATTAAGCGCTTCTTGGGAGGCAACCCATGCATCTATCTTTTAGCTTTCTTTATCCTAAGTGTAGGGGAGACCCGTTGGTTCGCTATTTCCTCTCTTCTACTATTCAGGGATTCGAGCGCTCAATGATCCACTCTTGATGATTCTTGACGACCCGTGATTCCGTGTTCCCTTTTTCCCGGTTCTATCCTAAACTCTTTTCGATTCACTATTTTATATTTTCCAATATTAAAATAGGAATCTCGTTAGTTGTCTTTTCCTTAGCGAGATTTAAACAAAGTGTACAATGTCCTAAGTGTAGGGGAGTTTACTCCCACATGCTTAAACATTGAGGACAATGTTTATATTAAGTGTAGGGGGACTTCTATCGAATTTAAGTGGCCTTTTCCTTGTAATTGTCCTCATTTTAACCGGAAAATCAAATTTTCGACATTTTTCAAAATTTTTGATATATTTTGGCCTATTAGTTTTTCCCTTTGTATAGTTATTTTCTTTCCTTATTAGAATAAATCTTTAATAAAGTGTTTTTAATTTTCAAACGTTTTGAATCTTTTGACTCAACCCGAGTTTACTTGTCTAAGTTTACTCTAGCTAGTATCCTTAACGTGTTTAAGTCAAGTTTTGCTAGGCTTTTATATAGGGAGCTATAAAACGCGAAAGTCTTAACTCTCACGGGTTAAGAACAAGAACTTTTCGCAAGTTCCTATAATTGATCCTAGAGAGTCGTTTATCAAGGGAACTTTAAAATGCGATTTCTAAACTTGAAAAAGTCTAAGAGTTTGCAAGATCCTATAGGCGACTCGAAAACCAAAAGCTTTGATTTAATAGGCTAAGCATCCACGAGTCTCATTACTTGAGATTTTAAACTGTGGAGAACGAGAGATGATAGAGTCAATTATAAGTTTGGTATTCTTTCGTGAATTTATATGAGTCAATTATAAGCCTATTCTCCCATCGCTTGCTAATAAATTTATCTGCAATAAATAAGGTTGTACGATTTTAAAAGTTACTTAGCTTCTAGCCCAAGGTCGTTTAAAAGTTGCTCGGTATGGATTAGAGTTCATAGCCAAGGCATAACTTATTGAATCTGGATGCGAAGATTGGCGAGTCCAAAAAGGCCCTAACAAGGCATGAGGGCTACATTTTGTTGCTAAAGATCCAAAGTGATGAGAAGAATCATTTATCGAAAATAAATATGAAGGATCGAGACACACGACGAAAAGCAAAAACTCCCCAAAAGTCATGGAGAAATCTATCCAAAAAGGCCCTAACAAGGTATGAGGATAAATAAAGCCAAGTCCAAAAAGGAGGCGGATCGTTGTATATCAAAGTCCAAAGTAATGATTGGAGAAAAATGAAGAAGTTGTGGTCCAAGTATGAATCTCTCAAAACTTCAAGTGAAGAAATTCCTATTATGAAGAGAAGGCCATTACTTCATGAACGTCTCTCAAGATTTGAAGTATGAAGTCGCTTCCAAATATCGGTCCGAGAAAGGTCTCAAATCGCGAAGCGAGTTATGCCAAGATATGAACTTTTTGAGGTCCCGTGAAGCAGTTTTAAAAGATTTTGTCCTTTAGCTAACTATTGATTAAATCGTTCACTTTATTTTCAGCCTAAATAACTATCGAAATAAGTCAAACAATGCATCCTTGTGATCATTCAAGACAAAAATAAAATATAAGAGATACACCTAGGAATAATGGAGTCTAAGTGAGTAATTGGCCCACATGAGTTCGTGTTAGTTTACTAACTTATAATAACAATGATCTCGTTTTTAAGCTTGGTTTGGAGAAAGTGAAAACTTGAGGATGATGATCATTCATAACATTTTCAAAACCCCAAGGTATGCTTTTGATTTCTTTATTTTGAATGTTTATAATTTTATATCTCTTTAATAAAGGCCAACGTGGATTGATTATGATGAAAAATGTAAACGTGCTTTGTAACTAATGCATTGCATGAGGACATTGCAATGGTCAAGTGTAGGGGATTTGATAGGTGTGTAAACACCCATCCTTTTTACCACTTAATTACAATAATAACCGAGCTAAAACGTGTATTTTATGTCATTTATGTCGGAATTATGCGTGGTTTGTGTTTTTGTTGTGATTTAGGACGAAAATGTGAAAAGTGGAGAAAACACGGGCATTCACGGGCGTTTATCGAAGAAAAAGACGAAAGATGAAGTCAAGAAGTCAAGAGTGCAAAAAGAACGGAAGTCCAAGACCAATTCTGAATATTTATCGAAGAAAAAGTCAAAAGACGGAAGTTTACTTAAAGCCGAAGAACTCAAGTCTTATTTATTGAAGAATTAAAAGACAAGTTCAAAGAAATCCCGAGCCAAAAGTCATTAAAGTCCAAGATTAACAAAAGATTAAGAAGAGAAGGACTTAAGTGTGCAATTAAGGAAAAGAGGAAAGAGGGAGGAAGCTTCCTAAGCACTCCTTAATCTCCCCTATAAATAGATTAGGATTTATTCATTTTCAATTTTTGTTGGATAGTTTGACACACTATTTCTTCCATGTTACTTTCCTGCACATTTAAATTCATGTCCATTTAATTACTTGTCAAATTTAAATACTTGTCTTGCACCTTAAATTCATTTAATTTCAAGTAAATTTCCATTTAATTCTTGTCAATCTTTATTTTTATTGTTTATCTCTCATTCTACCTTTCTTTAATCTTGATGCTTTATTGTTTATGTTCATGTTCTTGATTTTTATTGATTTATTTAAGTGGGTTTTGATTATTGTGGTTAGTTTTGTTAGTTTGATTATTTTGGATTGTTTGTTTATGATTAATACATGTTTATTGATTAGTTTGATTTAATCTTGTAGTTGATTTTGTTTAGTTTTTATTAGATTCGTGTATATCTTGGTATCCCCTGTTCTTCGCTTGTCTGTTACTGTGTATTCCCAGGAAACATTCCGGATCAAGCCAGTTAATCCGAGTGAAGGAGTTTGTGTTGATTATTCCGAATAAAGGGTGTTCATCCGGAATATTGAACATTCCGGATCAGGAGAGTTTATTCGGAATAATTTATTATTCCGAATCAAACCGTTCATCCTGAATACTAGAGATTCCGGATAAGCCATTTATTCCGGATCAAGCTCACATTCCGGATCAACAGAATATTTCGGATCAAGGAAGTTATTCCAGATCAACAGAACATTCCGAACCAAAGGAATATTCCGGATCAAGGGCTTCTATCCGAAATAAGTGACATATTCCGGATCAAGGAGTTCTATTCGGAATATTATTCCGGATCAAAAGATATTCCGGATCAAGGTCAACATTCCGGATCAAAGCTACATTCCGAATCAAGAAGTTTATTCCGGATAGGTGACATAATCCGAGTAAGCATTTTATTCCGGATCAAGAGTTTTGGGCAATATTCTAAGTGAAGAAGAACATTCCGAACGAAGGTGACATTCCAGATGAATGTTTATTCCGAATGAGGGTATTATTCCGGATGAGCTATTTTTCAGGTTCATTTAATTCCAGTTTTTAAGTTTCTGTTTTTTAATTTTCAAGCTTTATTTTTCCCGCCTTTTTATTTAGTTGCACTTTAAGTTTATTTGCCTTAGATTTATTAGCCTTGCCTTACTTTTAAGTTTTAGTTGCGTTTTAAGTTTGCCTTAGATAGATTTAAGTTTGCGTTATTTTATTTTAGTGCCTTTTACTTTTAGTCACGCTGGTTGTGGTAAATTACACCTCTTGTTTAGGAAAACAAAGAGAGTAAATGAGCGGTAAGTATCGAGTGATGATTTAGGAAAATCAACACTAATGACCCTTAAGGTATGAAAGTTCGTTTCCCAAGGAGGTATATGTGTGTGAAAAACTTGTTAAATGTTTGTGATTAATGATTGGTTTAGAAGGGGATGAGAAAAGATGATGACGAAGACGTAAAAATAAAAATAAGTACTACTAGAAAGTTAAAACGTAGAACCTTAAAAACCACAAAAATAAAAATTAATTCTAAAAATTACCAAAAATTCACCAAAAATCAAAATAATAAACTAAGAGTTTACCAATGATCAAAACTTTTTCAAACCTTTTAAATAATTAAATATTCAATTTTTAAATGCTAATTAAAGCCCTAAAAATCAAATAAATTATCAAAAAGCCCAAATAAATATTTTTCAATTGGTAGACCTCTAAAATGACCTAAAAAGATTAAAAACTATTTTTAGAAATTTTTAAACTAATAAAAACTATTTAAAATGATTTAAAAACTATTAAAACTTAAAATAATTATAAAAATTAATTTAAAAGAGATAAAATTATTCTAAAAGTTGCTAAATTCCTATTTTAATGTATTAAACCTAAGAAAAATGTAAAAAGTTGGAAAATATGAAATTTTAAAAATAATAATAAAATAATATTAAAAATCCAAAAATTATAAAAAATTCTAAAAACTTGCAAACTAGTTTATTTTAACCTAAATAATCAGAAAATCAAAGTGAAATTACCAAAATACCCCTATTGGGCCCTCAAATGGGCCAAAACCAAAAACAGTCAACCAAATTGGGCTTTTGGCCCAAAAAGTCAAACTTGGCCCAATTGACTTGAAAAAGCCATATCTGACTCAAAATTCAATTCTAAGAACAAAACTCTAAAGGCCCAAAAGCTGAAAATGAGCTTATCACAGCTTATTGAACACTCAACTTATTCTTATTGGGCTTTTCAGCCCATTAAGCCATAAGCTAATGCCATAAGCTCTAATTTGACACACAATCTTCTTTTGGGATCTGTAAAAAGAAATTTTGAAAAAGCTCACTCAATAAGCCAGAAATAAGCAAAGTAAAAATCCACTAAAAGACAAAATAGTCGTTTTAGAGATTTAGGGCACCTCAGGACTTGATTCAACTTGCAAAAGCTTTCAAATGGACTCAATAAGCAAAATCAATCAACAAAAGTCCAATAAGCACAACCAATAAGCCAGAATAAGCACAAATGAACTTATGAAAAAGTCAAATGAGTTGGTTTTCTAGTCAAACCCTAAAGTCAACCACCCAAATGCTCCAGTATGAACAAATGGGTCAAAATATGAGAACCTATTACAAAAACAAAGTTTTTGCTGGTTGGAATAAGCTATTTTAGCATATTGATAAGCTGAACCCAATTTTACACTATCAGTGGCAACCAGCAGGGGAAAGGAGTTCCCACTGCTTTGACTATTTGACCAAGCTTATATGAGAGTTCTGGTTTGATTCAATTGGAAACAAAGGCACCCTTGTGATCAGTGAATCACAAGGAGTCAATAGCAACAATAAAATCACAAATTGGTTCACACAATAAGCCACAATAAGCCAAACAGTCACCAGACATGGAAATAAGCAGTTAAGCACTTAATAAGCAGATTTAGACTGAATAAGCCAACCAAACTTAACAAGATGCATACACAAGCTATATAAACTAAGAATAAACACAAAGCAACAAGAATCAAACACTGAATCAAAGTAAATAACAAGATCAAAGCACAAAATGTTTCTGATGAACAATGAACAATATGCAGACAAGTTTTGCTGAACTACTTGACACTTGATCCAATTTCAAGCCTCAAATTCTTCTTCCCTGGTGTGATTAACTCAGATTTAGCACTTGTTAGCCCTAGCCTAATCTTAGATCTAGGTGTCCTCAAAATCCTAGCCAATTTTACCAAGTTTTTAAGATTTTATAGCCAAATTATGAATCTATGTGATCAAACTCACAAAACCTGCAAACAGATGAATATATGCACCTAACAATCAGATACCAACACTTGCTCACAACAAACCACCACTTAGAAAACCACAAAACCAAAGTATGCAGTAGACCCAAACACTCCTTAATCTACCACTTAACAAAGAAACTTGTGATTTCAACTAATACCCTACTGATTTTAATGATCAAAAACACTTCCTAGATAGCAACTAACACAATCAAACTCAAAAATCACTAGCACAAACACAAATACTCAAAATCAAAGCACCAAATCAAAATCAGTCATAAACATGAAATTTTTAGGGGAATCTTAACAAGGGATTATACCTGCCTTCCACAACATCCTAGGAAGGCCAGCAATGCTCCTTGGACCTTGTTCAACAACTAGAACAAGACCAAGGTACTTTAATGAAGATGATGCAAACTGCCTTGGTTGATGGTTCAAAGTAGAACCTCAAGGATTTTATGTCTTCAACACAAGCAGCAAACAACTCAACCAAGGGCTCTAATCCCTTCACAAGCTTGGTGTCAACAAGCTTGTAAGAGCTTATAGCAAATGGCCAAGGGTTAGTACACAAAATAAGCCAAAACAGAACCTAGGATTTCAAGGCCTTTGAACCTTGAAAACCTTTCAAACCTAGACGTGCCTTAACCACAAGGTTAAGGAAGGTCTAATCAATCAAATGGAACTCAGAATTAGGCTACTCAAACACCAAACTCTTAATTAAATCAAAAAGAGATTTCAGAATTTCAGAAATTCAAATTTTACTTAAACTTAAAAAGGAATTACAAAGATAATAGCCTAAAACTAGAACAAAGCTCTCTCACAGGTTGAGGAGTCTTTATATAGGCAAATGCCAAGGCTAGCACTATTCACAAACCCTTGATGTGATTTCTCTAAAATGCCCTTGAGTCCTTGAGCGCGTTTGTTGTTGATGAGCTGTCCAAAGTGATCCAAACCGTTTATAATAGCTTTGGGGTGAAGCAAGGAACATTGGCTGTTGATTTGGACACGTCAGATTACTTGGAGAGTAAGTTGCAATTTCATTGGTTGACGTGTTGAATGGTGGGGCCTATTGGTGAGTGGAGATGAGGGTTTTGTGTGTGGGATGTGATTCTGCATGTGTGAATCACACGTGGGTGTGGGTAATTTGGATTTACCCTTTGTTTTAAGTGAAGGTAAAACTGGGTTCATAAGGGTGAATAGTAAATGTTTTGATCCAAAATTGGGGGAATGGGATGTGTTTGGCTTAATATTCAGGTTTGAATGTTTCAAATGCACACAATTGGCCCTTCTTTTTCCTTTCTTTTGTCACTTGTGTTTAAAAGTCCATCAGCACCCAATTCCTTTGTATCAACTTTTCACAACTTGACATTTTTTGCACAAAACTTTCCAAAAGGTGTATCAAGGGTTATGTTTGGAACTTTTGCATATTTGAAGGACTGATCTTGGACATTTTTTATCTTCAAAGGTCTTCAATGTATCTTTGGCTTGATGAGGGACCATATTTGACAATTTGAAATTGTTGAGGGACTAATCTTGCCATTTCTTCAAAGTTGAGGGACCTTTTGTGTAATTTTGACAAACTTAAGGGACCAAACTTGTATTTATGAATATACAAGGGTTTTAAGTGTCATTTCTTCAGTAAATGAGGATCAATCTTGTTTGTCTTTAAGTTTTCAAGGGTACTTGTTGAGTATTCCATGATTAGGGCCCGGTTCTTTGTACGGCTTCGTTTGTCGTGTCCGTTTTTCCTTGTAACTTGTGATCTTTTGTCTTTTTCACGATATCCATACCTAAATTACACAAGTAAACAAACACAAGCATATATATGGTATTTTATGACATTTTTATGCATTTAAAGCCCGAAAAGAACGATGAGATCATGTATAAATGCCATCTCATAACACGCTTTTAAATATTTGCCTTTTACTTTAAATTAGACTTAGATTTACTTTACTTGCCTTTTACTTTAATTGTTTTGCACATTTATTTTAAAAACAACCAAAAATATTTGTTTCACCAAAATCAACTGAGTCGCATAGTTAAACCGGAGATCAATGCGTCAAGATACCGAGAACTTGAACATTAATTTTTACCTGGCCAAAAGCCGTGTATTAGTTTTACAACTCTTCCCCTCTAGAAGAATAATTTGTCCTCGAATTAGAGATATGATATTGTTGCGGGTTTTACAACTCTTCCCCTCTAAAAGGATAATTCGTCCTCGAATTAGAGATATGATATTATTGTGGGTTTTACATATTACCTTATGCATACTTACATAACTTAAAAGGCTTATAAAGTCTTTAACACTGACCAAATATTTTATTCCTATATCTAAGGTTTTTAGTGGTAGCTTGTAAAGAAAACGCACCTCGGTTTGCATTTCATACCCAAGACTATTCAATACAGAATGCAAAATATCATTGTTAAACGTAGAAACCTCGATCATGTCGACAAAGCATACCTCACCATCAATATACTTCTTATTGGGCGAATCGGTGAGATTTCCGTAGTAATGCACTTTCAAATAAAATAAACTCTTGTATGTTTCTGGAAATGTTATACAAACCTCGAATTAATCAATTGAGATAAAATCAAAAAAATAGAATTAGGTAATGAAGTATATAAATACACATATAATGCAATGTCGAAATCCTCTTCTTCTGCCTAATTGAAAAATCTTGGAACACTTCATTCCTTTGCAAATGGTCATCTGGATCATTCATTATCTTTAATGAAGGTTTTATCAATGGGGAAGAGAGGGGTGGGTAACTAGTGTAACAAAGCGTTTTTAATAATGGGGAAGAAAGGGGGTAGCTGGTATTTTTACCCAATCGGGTAATAGACCCGGTTAAAATGGATTTCGGGTAAAAAATGGGTTTAATAATAATGTTGTAAAATGAAGGTCATGCCCTTAGTCAAACAAAGAAAACAAGTCAAAGTTAACAATGTTAGAGGTCGGGGAGGCCGCCTGGCCACTTATACAAAATGTTGGGGAGTTTCGCCAAGATGGGGAGGCTGCCTGCATTTTGAGCAAACCATAGGGAACATTTATGCATTTCCCTATATAAACAACTTTTTCCATTTCTTTTTTGCTGCACTTTGTTTTTACTCCTTTTTTTAACTCATATTTTAAACCTACACGTCTAACGTCAAATTTAGCTTAATGACTGATTTTTGTAAAATAAACAGATGTTAATATTAAAAGAACTTAAACGGGTTCTGGTAATAGATAAAAACAATCATAAAGGTAGACTTTCATGCATTCTGGTCTTCAACCACAATGTATGTGAGTCCCAATAAAGTGAACAACCAATGCTCATTCCGTGAACACCTAAAAGTTGAATGTAAAAGTAATTAAAAGGAAAGTGTGAACAATAATTTAGATTTGTGTTCCGTGAAAGACTAGAAGCAAACCTTGTTTGTCATTGGAGCCTCATCTCAAATAATAATCTTACAGTTTTTAAACAATTTCCCCGTGTCACTTTGAAAAATTACGGAACCTCGAATGTATTCTAAAGAATTTATTTTATAAGAAGTTATATGCATAAATAAAGTAAAAAAAAACACCGAATATAAACGGAATCTAAAATAATCAAACAATATGTGACGTTTTTTTTATAAATACTTGAGTTTGTAACAGTTATTATAATAAACATCGACCTGTTACATAAATCACCCATATCAACCCATTACACAAAGATTTTCTGATAATAGATGAAACTATAATATATTACAACCATTTTACAACAATCATTACGTTTGTTAATGCAAGTGATGCCTAAAAACATTATTAGTGTTAACTAATCTTTCTTAGTTTTGATCACGACAAAGTAAAAAGGCATTTATCGTCAAAAACAATGGTAAGACGAATTACTTAACAAACACCATCATCAAGGTAATAATCATTTAAGTATTGCACAAACATATCTTAATCATGATTAGTGATACATAAAGTGATTAGCCTTAAAACTAGCATTTTGTCAAATGTGACAAAATATTTTAATAAACTTTCTTTTTTAGAAAATGTTTTATTAAAATGAAAAACGTAAATTTGAATATGGCATATTCCAAATGCCATAGGAATTTCTTTGAAGGTAAAACATACCTTAGATATTACTTCCCACTAAAGGACAAAAAGGAGCGGAGTCTACTACGTATGATTCCTTAAATAGGCCGGTGGTTCTTTATCAATAAGGAACCGCAGTGACAAATAAGGAACCACAGGCAGTTAGCCGTTGGCCTTTGTCTCTTATAAATAGTGGATCAAATCCGCATTTTCCAAAAACCTTTTTGGACATTCTTTCTGCTTTTTCTCTTTTTTCTATATCCTAATCATTAGTAAATGATCACTTAATATGTTAAGTATGTTTACTTATGATTATCCTCTTGATCCTCTTCTTTACTTGTCCAAAGTGAAGATCACTCACACATTTGTGATGTGATTAAAGATGAAGCCTTGATGAAGATCAACCTACCTTAGATCTAGTCATGTTCATCATTTTTATTTGAGTCTTGTGTAGATCCAATGTATTTATGGATACTTGGATTAGTGTTGTGTTGATCCAATGTATTTGTAGATACTTAGATTAGTGTTGTGTTGATCCAATGTATTAGTAAATACTTGGATTAGTCTTGTGTAAATCGATTGTATATGTGTATACTTGAATTTATCTTGTGTGGATTCAAGTTACATGTGTATAATTGGATATGTTTATTGAGTTGTCAGTTTTGTGTGTAAGTTCTCACTAAACTATAAAGTGATGTGTGTATGTGTCTTGTGAGTTCTCACTTAGCTTCAAAGTGAAGAGTTGTGAAGATTGGTTCTAGCTTTGGATTAGAACTCGACATCTAGCCTTGTGTCGGAAAAGAAGATGGGCGACGAAGATTGGTTCTAGCTTTCGATTAGAACTCGATATCTAGCCTTGTGTCGAAAAAAATGGTGAAGTAGGCGACGTGTGTAGATTGGTCCTAGCTAAGATTAGATCTCGACATTTAGCTTAGTGTCGAAAAATAATGTAAGCGACGTTGTAAGGTTTTCTCATCCAAGAAGGGAGCTTGTGGATATAGTGAAAATCTCGAGTATGGTGTACTCGAGCAGTAGAGTAGGAACGAGGATAGAGCTTCGTTGCTGAACCACTATAAATCTTGGTGTCGTTCTTTAGGTTGCTTATTTCCTTACTCTTTACTAATATTTTCATTCTTGCATTGTGATAGGTGTGTAAACACCCATCCTTTTTACCACTTAATTACAATAATAACCCAGCCAAAATGTGTATTTTATGTCTTTTATATCGGAATTATGCGTGGTTTGTGTTTTTGTTGTGATTTAGGACGAAATTGTGAAAAGTGGAGAAAACACGGCATTTACGGGCTTTTATTGAAGAAAAAGATGAAAGATGAAGTCGAGAAGTCAAGAGTGGAAAAAGAACGGAAGTCCAAGACCAATTCTGAAGATTTATCGAAGAAAAAGTCAAAAGACGGAAGTTTATCAAAAGCCGAAAAACTCAAGTCTAATTTATTGAAGAATTAAAAGACGAGTTCAATGAAATCCCGAGCCAAAGGTCATTAAAGTCCAAGATTAAAGAAGATTTAAAGGCTTAAGGACTAATGGTGCAATTAACAAAGAAATTAAGAAGGAAGGGCCTAATGATGCAATTAAGAGAAAATGAAGGAGGGGAGGAAGCTTCCTAATCCTCCCCTATATATAGATCATTAAGTTAATCTTTTCATTTTAGTTGGCTACAGTGACACTAGTTCTTCCACCTTTACTTTTATGCACATTTAATTACCTTGCACCTTTAATTACATGTCCATTTAATTACCTTGTCTTGCACCTTATTTTCCAAGTAAGTTTATTTTTATTGCACCTTTACTTTACTTGTTTTTATCTCTCATTCTACCTTTCTTTCTTTGCTTGATCTTTATGTTTATATGCTTATTGTGTTGCTTATTTGATTAAAGATTGTGTTTTTATGCTTTTGATTGTTTTAGATCATTGATTTTTATAGCTTATTGTGTTTATATTTAAGTTTTTAAAGTTTTTATAAAAGTTATTTTTATATAAAAGTTGTTTTTCGTAAAGCTTATTCATTTCGTGTTTTAAAAGTCTTTAAATTTCAGTTTAGTAGCTTTTTCTTATACGGTTTGCCTTAGGATTTTCGTTATGTGCTTATTTGATTAGTAGCTTATTTTTCTAGCTTATTTTGTGCTTTTTCCTCCGTATTCCGATCTGGTAAATCGGAAAAGGGTTTCAAATTCCGACCAACACTTCTTGGCTTGGTCGGAAAAGGGTTTACAACATTCCGATTGGGGGTGTTTAGTTATATTTCGATCTGGGTGAGTGACAATCATTCCGATCTGGACTCTACTACACATTCCGACGAGGAGGCTTTGGTATTCCGATCAGTGTGATTTTTGGGCATTCCGATTAGGGGTTGTGACAGCATTCCGATTGGTGGTCCATTCCTCATTCTGATCGAGGTGCTCGTTTGGTATTCCGATCAGGATAGGTGACAATATTCCGATTAAGGGTTCCGATAGACATTCCGACCAGGGTCCCTTGCTTATTCCGATCTGGGGTTGTTTGTTATTCCGATCAGCATTCCGACCAAGGTCCACTCCATCATTCCGATCAGGTAGGTGAATACTTTCCGATCTAAGGTAGGTTTGATATTCTGATTGAGTCTGATCGGAATATATTCCGATTGGACTGGTTTTTATATTTTGTCTTGTTTAATTTTTTCATTCTCATTTTAATACTTTGTCAATTTTTAATTCTCGTCACACTTTAATTTTAAGTCATTTAATTATTTTACTTTTCAAAGTTTTAATATTGCACCATTTAATTTTAATTTAGCGCCATTTTATTTTACGCCACTTTTACTTTAACGTCATTTACTTTAATTGTTTTGCACAATTTTAATTATACTTCAACGACACATTTTTGTTTCACCAAAGAACGATAGAGTCATACTTTAAGCCAATAATCAATTCGAAGAGACATAGTTAAACGAATCTTTTTAATTAGGCAAAAACCTAGTTATCAAATGGCGCCGCTGCTGGCTCTTTTCGTAAAGATTAACGGTTTTCTGTGAAAGACGCGTTACTTTTTGGGATCCGTTCACTTGTGAGCGTTACTTTTCTTGCATACAAAATTCAAAAAAAAAACCTTTAACTAAAAAAAAAAATTTAAAAATTGATAAAAAATTCATAAAAATTAAAAATTTCAAAAATCCAAAAAGATTTTATCTTTATTGTGTATATATATTGTCTTTGCGTTTGGTTTTGTTTTCTTTTGCCTTTGTAGGTGTATGCTTACTAGGTCTTGTAATTATCAAGAGCCCGAGACTCGAGAAGATTTAAGTATGCCAGGTGTTAACAACAACAATAATCCACCGCACCTCAACAATAACAACAATGTTCTTCCACAGCCCGATCTTTGGATAATGGAGGAGCTTTGTCAACCTACCATGTTTGGACGAGGAGGACCGATTGCGCCGATGCAAATCAACGCTCCGGAGTTTTCGTTGAAGCACCACATGATTCAGCAAGTGCAAACTAATCCATTCGCCGGAATGCCTGAAGATGATGCCGACAAACACCTCGACAAGTTCATTACAATCACCCAAAGCATGAAGTTGCTTGGTGCCACAATGGATGTTCTTCGCTTACAACTCTTTCCACATACTTTATCGCATCATGCCGAGAAATGGTTTGATCGTCTCCCTAAGAATTCTATTCACACTTGGGATGACATGACTCAACGCTTTTTGTCGCGCTACTTTCCACTCCATGGTCACGAGCCATCGCAATCAAATCAGCGGTTTCATGTAAGATCCCGATGAATCTCTTTTTGATGCTTGGGAAATATATAATGTCTTGATTGATCGTTGTCCAAACCACAACATGCTCCATGTGACCTTAATTGATACTTTCTACAACGGTTTGACTTTTCGAGATCGTAATACGATTAATGCAGCCGCCGGTGGCACATTTATGAAAAGGTGACCCGAGGACTGTAGAGAGCTTATTGAGAACATGAATACTCACCACAAAAACTGGGATTCCTCTGCTTCTTCCAGGAACAACCCGAGAGTCAATGTTTCCTCCACCTCAGCAAACCCTGATATGACCGAACTCACCCGCGTGATGACTGAAATGAGCAAAAGTATCACGCTTCTCGCTTCAAACCAACAACAACAACAAGTTAAAGCGGTTGCACCTTCTTGTGAAACATGCGGCGGTCCTCACTCATACACCGATTGTCCTTCTACTCAAGGAAATCCGGAAAATGTGTATGCAGCTTACGGTAATTATTCACCAGAAAATTCCCAAGCTCGACAACAAGGGGATAGAAATTTGCTGAGTTACCGATCAAACAATTACCTTTCACCCGGTTTTTCTCCTCAAAACCAAAACCCCGCCAACAACTACAATAGAAGCAACCAAATCCCACCAAGAGCTTCTAATCCTTATTACCCACCCGCTCAACAAACACCACCCATTAACCACGATGTTGAAGCCATCATGAGAACCCAAGGTGAGCAAATCAAGAATCTGCAGAGCCAAATTATAAATTTGAAAGGAGATATCACAAAGCAAGGAAATGAGATTAGATCCGAGCTTCGAGATAATATCCATTCCTCCTTCAGCAATCAAACCAATGATTTGAAGAAAATGCTTGCTAGTTTCTTGCCCGCCGCTCAACCTTCTTCTTCGAGTTCTCTACCTTCAAACATCGTCACCAATCCGCGAGCAAATGTGAGTGCTATTACTACTCGTAGTGGAATTACCATTGTCGATCCACCAATCCCGCCCCCATCATCTACACCTCCTCCACCACCATTTATCCCTACTCCTCCTACACCTAGTATTAGTGCACCATTACCGTCTCCGCCTCGTCATGACAATGTACCTAGGAAGGACCCTTCAACATCTCAACCTTTACCTTCACCTACACCTTCACCACCCAAACCCAATATCCCTTATCCTTCTCGTTTAGGCAAGACCAAAATGCTAACCAAGGATGACTCTGAAGTGTCACGCTATGTGAAGACGATCTCTCAAATGAACTTCAATATTAGCTTTCTTGAAGCACTTATCCACATGCCGAAATTTGTTAAAGCATTTAAGGAATTGCTTAACAAGAAGGAGAAGCTTATTAAACTCGCCAACATACATAACACCAATATCCGCAGCACGTATGATTTAACACCTTGTAGAAAATAGAAGGGGGGGGGGGTTGAATAGTTTCTTATATTTACTTGTTAAAATATGGTTTCCAAAAATCCTTTTTCAAAAAACTTAGGCTTGAAGAAATATGTTAAATCTTCTTATGGACAATATGAACAATGATAGTGTAGCTAAACTAATACTAACAAAAATATATCCACAAAGAATAAAGAATGATAGTGTAGCTAATCTAATATTAACACATGTATATGCAAAAAGAATAAAGAATGTAAAGAGTTAAGGGTAAAGAAAGATCAAACCGAACACCAAGGATTTATAGTGGTTCGGCAACGAATCTCACTCCTCGTTCCTACTCCACTCCTCGAGTACTCCTTACTCGACAGTTCACTACACAACAAGCTCCTTATGGTGGAGAAAACCGTACACGTCGCTTAACAAATTTCCGACTCTAAGCTAAAAACCGAGCCCTAATCGTAGCTAGGACCAATCTACACAACTATACTTAATACATACACAACTTCCAAATAGACACAACTACTTGGATCTTCACAACTATGACACAACTATAAGTATATAAAAATTGATCTTCAATGGATCTCTGGTGGTGGACTCAACACTTCACTAGGATTGTGTTCTTCTCTTTGCACTTGGAGAGGAAAGGATGGAAGAACAATATTCACTTCTTAAACAAGTAATAATCAAACAAATGATCAAAGATTTGAGTGATTAAAGAAGGGGTTTGAATCTTGAAATGAATGTGCAAAAGAGGTGAGGTGAAAAGCTGAGAATGGTCCACTATTTAAAGGGTAATGGAGCCAACGACTATATCTGCCCGCGGTACCTTATCACAGCCCGCGGTACCTTATCGATAAGGTACCGCCTAGGCGCTAAGGTACCGCCGGACTAGACTCCGCTCCTTTTTGTCCTTTAGTGGTGGAGGTCTTATCTGGGTATAAAAATATCCTGAAAGGATATTCTTAACAGAATAAGAATATGCCATTTTCAAATTTCAAATAATTAATTTAATAAAACATTTTCTTAAAAATAAAGTTTAATAAAAACTTGTCACATTTAATAAAAAGTGAGTTTTAAGAAAAGATTAAATCACTTGATCACTTGATTAAGGTTAGTACTTGTTTATCCATACCTTAAGTGAAAATGGGTAAAATGAAAAATACTTGAACTCAAGAATTCGTTTTTCGTTGTTTTCGTAAATGTTTGTTTTTACATATTGTCGTAATCAAAACTAAGCGAGACCGAAAAATGCAAGTAACGTTTTTAGTCATTATTGCATTAACAATCTCCCCCTTTTTGATTCCGACAATACACAAACTCAATCACACAAAAAACAAGATTTTCGAAGACGAGTTTATTCATTTCTCCCCCTTTGTCGAAGCAAAAAGGTTGCGTAAGCCGGTGTTGAAGAAACGGACTTTGCAAAGACTCCCCCTTGGTGCTTACTCCCCCTAGCTTGGGGCACCGAGGAATCAAGATATGGTGACTAGCTACATAGAAGGGTTAGTTGAACAAAAGAAACAACCAACAATATATAGCAATAGGTCACAAAAAGAAAATTAAAAGAGAAGAAAACATATGGACAAAGATCCAAGATAGGTTACTAAAGAAACATCATACAAAGAAGTATGGAAAAAGAAACAAGCCAAAAGCATAAATCTAATCCTAGTTATTCTAGAATTCTAAGATTTGCTTGAATTTGGTGTCTTGAGGATAAGCAATCAATGCTTATATGAAAGACAAGGTAATAGCGGAGGGTGGTGGTGGTGGCTTGTTGGAGATCTCATAATCAAAGTGAAGAGGAGGCTTGATTAAGAGACTCTTTATGTAGCTCAACTCCTCATAGATGTGTGCCATAGCAAGATGTTGATATTGAAAACAATGACAATATGTTCCATGGTGCATGACATTATCATGAGAAGGAGGAAGAACACTAAAGGGTGGTGGTGGAAGAAAGGAAGTTCCACAATCAACATTCTTGGTAGGAGAAATGTGATTAAGAGTGTTCTTGGGTGGGTTTGGATTGAAAGCAATTGGAGAAAATGGAGGAGATTCAAGGATTTCATTGGGAGAATAAGACATTTTGGATGTGAAGTAATGCAAAATGCTTATGGTTTAAATAGGGAAGGCTTAGTGTATTTTTGGGGTGGTCAAAGGGTTTGAAACAAAGATTCTCAAAAAGGTTGGAGCAAATCTGGAGTTTCAGACAAAAACCCGAAAAGGAAGGCCACTGTAGGCGGTTCCTTATTTATTGTGGCGGTACCTTATCAATAAGGTACCGCGGCTCACTTATGGAACCGCCTGCAGAAGCAGGGTTTGGTGTTTGGAGAAAGATTTTTCAGCAAATCTTATTTTTCTAGTCTAACTTATCATAGGGATGTGCTTAAAAGCAAAGATAAACAAAGAAAATATATGCAAACTTACCAAATAGAGATTTGACCAAAATACATGGATTAAAAAATCAAAGTAGGAGGTGTGTAAGACAAGACCTTAAGTCATGACATAATGATCCTCCATGATTCAATCTTGTTCTTGCTATGTTTGAGAGAATCATACATATGAATTATGTAAGCTCTATATTAATAGCGAGAATCTATGAAAAATCGTTTTTAGATTGAATTAATAATGTCAAACGAATTTCTCAACCATTTTCGAAAGAGACTTTGAGAGTTTTGAAAAGGAGATGAGAAGATTTTTCAAAGGAATTTTAAACGACTCAAGGACTCAAAGTGGTAATAGAAAACACACAATAAGAAAAGAATTTAAGGAAGATGTTCCATTAATCCTAGACCTAGACGCAAGTAATTAAAAGGTTCCCTCTTAAGTGGCTTAGTGATGATATCGGCTAAGTTGTCCTCGGAGGGCACCTTTTCAATAGTAATGTTCCCCTTTTGAACATTATCCCTAAGGAAATGGTGTCTAATTTCTGTGTGTTTGGTTCGCGAATGTTGCACGGGATTCTTGCTTAGGTCTATAGCGCCTTTATTACCGCACATGATGGGAACATCATCAAGAGAAATCCCGTAATCAACAAGCGCTTGCTTCATCCATAGAGCTTGTTGGCATGCTTTACCGGCACTCACATACTCGGCTCCGTGGTGGATATCGCAAGAGCGGTTTGTTTCTTGGAGAACCAAGAAGTTAAACAACAACCCATGAAGGTACAAACTCCACTAGTGCTTTTCTGGTCCACATAGTCTCCCGCATGATCCGAGTCCGCGTAGACAATGGTTTCTACGCCGGTTCCTTTAGGATACCATAATCCTAAATGTATAGTGCCTTTAATGTATCGGAAGATAGGCTTAACCGCTTCAAGGTGAGAGGTTTTGGGAGCCTCTTGGAAGCGAGCACAAAGGCAAACACTAAACATGATATCCGGTCGACTTGCCGTTAGTTACAACAAACTACCAATCATACCTCTATATTTGGTGTTGTCTACCGACTCACAATCATCATCTACGGTGAGTTTAGTATCCGAGGCCATAGGGGTCTTCATTGGTCTAGATTCTTCTAATCCAAATTTCTTTAGCATTTCTTTAGCGTACTTAGATTGACTAAAGAAAATACCATCGTCCATTTGTTTAATTTGGAGTCCTGGAAAGAAGTTAAGTTCTCCCATCATACTCATTTCAAACTCATCATGCATGATTTTGGCAAAGTCATCACACAATTCTTGACAAGTTGAGCCAAATATAATGTCATCAACATATATTTGTACGATTATGAGGTGAGGACCTTTCTTCTTTGTAAAGAGTGTATTGTCTACCATACCCATGGTATATTCATGTTTAACAAGAAACGCTTTAAGTCTATCATACCAAGCTTTGGGTGCTTGTTTGAGTCTATAAAGTGCTTTCTTAAGCTTGTAAACATGGTCCGGTATCTCAAAATCAATGAAGCCGGGAGGTTGAGCCACATATACCTCCTCATTGATCAAACCGTTAAGAAATGCACTCTTTACATCCATTTGTTGAAGCTTAATATCTAAGGCACAAGCGTAGGCTAAAAGAATTCTAATTGATTATAATCTAGCTACCGGTGCATATGTCTCGTCATAATCAATCCCTTCTTGTTGATTATAGCCTTGAGCTACAAGTCTAGCCTTGTTTCGAGACACAACACCATTCTCATCTAGATTATTCCTAAATACACATTTGGTTCCTATAATGGTAGAACTTCTAGGTGGAGGAACAATTTCCCAAACATCATTGGCAACAAATTGATTCAATTCTTCTTGCATCGCAATGACCCAACTCTCATCCGTCAAAGCTTCTTTAACATTCTTTGGTTCAATCAAGGAGACAAAACAAAAGAAGTTGCTTTG
This sequence comes from Glebionis coronaria, assembly GCA_025667525.1. Lineage (NCBI taxonomy): Eukaryota > Viridiplantae > Streptophyta > Magnoliopsida > Asterales > Asteraceae > Glebionis > Glebionis coronaria. The sequence goes on along the minus strand of CM046881.1, from coordinate 334,758,989 downwards.
GTTTTGGACTTGAGATCTTAGGGTCCTTTGATTTAAGTCACCAATGACATTATTGAGAGTATGATCCCTAGACTCCTTAATGTTTACTTCCTTTTCAACACTAAGGTCTTCAACTCCTATTTTTCTAACCTCTTTGGCTTTAAATACTTCTAATTCATCCAAGTCATCATCAACCAATGGTGGTGTCTTGGGTGAAGGAGGGGTTTCATCAAAGGTTACGTTGAGTGATTCTTCAATAACCCCTGAGGTTCTATTTAGGACTATGTAGGCCTTACTAGTTTGGGAATAACCTAAAAGGATACCTTCGTAAGACTTTGGGTCAAACTTGGTAAGTTAGTCTTTGGTGTTGAGGATAAAGCACTTGCTTCCAAACACCCTAAAGTATTCTAATGAGGGTTTCTTACCTTTAAGAATTTCATAGGGGGTCTTTCCTAGGAAAGGTCGAATAAGAATTCAGTTGAGAATATAAGTCGATGTATCCATGGCATTGCACCAAAACTTTTGAGGCAAAGATTGCTCGTTTAACATCGTCCTACTCATCTCTTGGAGAGTCCTATTCTTCCTTTCAACTACCCCATTTGATTGTGGAGTGCGAGGAGCCGAGAAGTTATGGGTAATACCATGAGCTTCACAAAAGGCACCAAATTGCACTTCATTATCAAATTCCCTACCATGATCCGTCCTAATAGAAACAATTGAACATCCTAGTTGATTTTGAATTCTTCGACTAAAGATTTCGAAGAGATCGAAAGCTTCATTCTTAGATGCCAAAAATCTAGTCCAAGTGAATCTAGAATAGTCATCAACTATAACTAGGGTATAAAGGTTACCTCCATAACTCCGTATGACGGAAGGTCCAAAGAGATCCATATGTAGGAGCTCTAAGCACCGAGAGGTCGAAACCAAATTCTTGGCTTTGTGGCTTGAGTGAACTTGCTTTCCAACTTTGCAAGCATCACAAAAGTGACTATCAAACTTAATCTTGGGGAGGTGTCTTACCAACTCCTTAGAGACTAAAGATTGAATTAAACGCATATTAGCGTGACCTAATCTCCTATGCCAAAGAGTAGAACTATCATCTATAGTCGCAAAACATATGTTGTGTTTTGACTTCTTATAAACCTTCATGACATAAAGCCCATGCTTTCTAACACCTTTTCCAATGACTTTTCCATCTTTTACGATTTCACTGTCATGTTCCGAAAAGATGACCTTACACTTATTATCACAAATTTGACCTATACTTAAAAGGTTAAAACCTGAGTTATCTACGTGCTCAACATTTTCAATGGTCATGGAGTCAAGAAAAACCGTACCTTTGCAAATGATATTACCACGTAGACTACTAGCGAATGTGACGTTACCTCCATCATATGCTTTGTAATGCGAGAACAAACTTCGATTACCCGTCATGTGTTTAGAACATCCACTATCCTTAATCCACTCATCGGGCTCCAAATCATTTCCCAAGCATATCTAGGTAACAACACACAAGATCAAACATTTGGTCCCCAATATCTCATGGGTCCAAAATTGTTAGTTCCAAACATCCCTTGCATTTGGTTGGGACGCATGAATGAGGTGGGGATTCTCATTGGAGAACAAAATGGAGGAGGGTAGTAATTCATGTAACCATTTTGTTGTTCATTACTTCTCCTAGGTGTGTTTGATCTAGGTTTAGAGTTATTATTATTCCTTCTAGGTGTTGGAGTTTTACTTCTAGGTCGTGAGTTGTTTTGATTATCTCTTGTAGGCGTTGTCGTTCTACTTTTAGGCTTAGACTCATTCCGTACTCTAGGTGGAGTAGAAGATAGTCTAGATAAACTTCTATTTCCCATGAGAGGTTTAATTAACGGCTTATAGAACTTACCAATAGCATTGTCGTCAAGTATGGGTAATTGAACCTTATTAACAGTAAGATGCTTTGGTTTTTCATTTAACTTAGATTTTTCAGAAAGTTCAGAATTTTCACAAAACTCAACTTCTGGCCGCGGTACCTTATCTATGGCCGCGGTTCCATAGTGATAAGGAACCACGCCATACAATGTGGAACCGCGTCCAGAAGATGTTTTCTGTGAAAACCTGACTTATTTTGGTTCACTAGTTGAGGCTTCATTTGAGTTAAAACCTAGACCAAGTTTTTTCTTAGAATGAACTTGTTTGTTTAACATATCATCAAGAGCACTAGTACCTTTCATGAACTTTTCCAATTTAATGGAGGTGCTCTTGAGATCATCATTCTCTAATCTAAGTTTCTCATAACTTAAGCAACCTAAATCAACCTCTTTGTTTTTCTCAAGTTTAGCCAATTTCTCCCTAAGTTCATTGATCTCATTTTCAAGCTTAGTTTTGGTTGATTTTAAGGTTTTATTCTTTTCTATGAATTTAAGACTAAGTTTGTGTAAGCTATCATATTTGCCTTCAAATTCAATATCATCTAAAGTGGAACTATCATTGCTATAATATTCGGTTTCGGAATGTACCTCTTTAGAAGTGTGAGCCATAAGACATTTCTCCTCTTTGGGGTTGTCATCATCATCTTCACCGCTATCGCTCCAAGCGCCACTAACGAATGCCGTGTGGTTCTTATCACGAGTGGGCTTTGTACAATCACCAATGAAGTGATTTGGATCACCACATCTAAAGCAACTCCTATCACCTTTTTCGTTCTTGACAAACCGATTCTTTGACAATGGTTTCTTGTCATAGTTTGGTTGCCTAACGTGTTGACCTCGTCTCTTGAAGAACTTCTTGAAATCTCTCATTGCCAATGCATACTCCTCGTCATCACTTTCCGAGGAACTATCATGGTCACTTTGTGCCTTCTTGGCTTTAAGTGCAAGAGATTTCCTTTCACTCTTGGTTTTTACTAGTTTCGAGTCCTTCAAAATTATCATCTCATGAACCTTCAAGTTTCCTATGAGTTCATCGAGTGATAAAGTTAAGAGATCTTTCGACTCTTCAATAGCCGTGACTTTTGCTCTCCACTTTGGATGTAAGGCCCTTAGAAACTTCCTAACATTGTTCTTGCTAGAAAAACCTTCATCAAGTGCTTTTAGACTAGTAATAATGGTGTTAAACCTAGCAAATGCACTATCAATAGTTTCATCTTCTAAGATGACAAATTGTGCATATTGTTGGACAAGAAGATCGATTTTACTTTCTTTGACTTGGCTATTACCTTGGTGGGTTACTAAAAGAGTGTTCCAAATATCTTTAGCGGTTTCACACATAAAAATTCTTTCATACTCTCTCTTAGGAAAAGCATTATAAATCACCATTTTAGCCTTATTATTTTTTGAAAGTTTCTTTTTAGTATCATCATTAGCTTTGTCAAAAGTGACTAATTCTTTTGTTTTAGAAACTTCATTAAATTGAAAGGGTAAAATATCACCATTGGTAATAACATGACAAAGATCTAAATCTTTTGATTTCACATAAGTTTCAAATCTATTTTTCCAATAAATAAAACTATCGGTTTCAAAAAGTGGTGGTCTTTGCATAGATTGCCCTTCTAGGTACTTGTTGGAATCCATAGATCGATTCAAGTTTTAAAATACAATATACTTTAAAAAATCTTGAGCAACCCTCTCTGATACCAATTGTAGAAACTAGAAGGGGGGGGGGGGTTGAATAGTTTCTTATATTTACTTGTTAAAATATGGTTTCCAAAAATCCTTTTTCAAAAAACTTAGGCTTGAGGAAATATGTGAAATCTTCTTATGGACAATATGAACAATGATAGTGTAGCTAAACTAATACTAACAAAAATATATCCACAAAGAATAAAGAATGATAGTGTAGCTAATCTAATATTAACACATGTATATGCAAAAAGAATAAAGAATGTAAGGAGTTAAGGGTAAAGAAAGATCAAACCGAACACCAAGGATTTATAGTGGTTCGGCAACGAAGCTCACTCCTCGTTCCTACTCCACTCCTCGAGTACTCCTTACTCGAGAGTTCACTACACAACAAGCTCCTTTTGGTGGAGAAAACCGTACACGTCGCTTAACCAATTTCCGACTCTAAGCTAAAAGTCGAGCCCTAATCGTAGCTAAGACCAATATACACAACTATACTTAGTACATACACAACTTCCAAATAGACACAACTACTTGGATCTTCACAACTATGACACAACTACAAGTATATAAAAATTGATCTTCAATGGATCTTTGGTGGTGGAATCAACACTTCACTAGGATAGTGTTCTTCTCTTTGCACTTGGAGAGGAAGGGATGGAAGAACAAGATTCACTTCTTAAACAAGTAATAATCAAACAAATGATCAAAGATTTGAGTGATTAAAGAAGGGGTTTGAATCTGGAAATGAATGTGCAAAAGAGGTGAGGTGAAAAGCTGAGAATGATCCACTATTTAAACGGTAAAGGAGCCAACGGCTATATCTGCCCGCGGTACCTTATCACAGCCCGCGGTACCTTATCGATAAGGTACCGCCTAGGCGCTAAGGTACCGCCGGACTAGACTCCGCTCCTTTTTGTCCTTTAGTGGTGGAGGTCTTATCGGGGTATAAAAAATATCCTGAAAGAATATTCTTAACAGAATAAGAATATGCCATTTTCAAATTTCAAATAATTAATTTAATAAAACATTTCTTAAAAATAAAGTTTAATAAAAACTTGTCACATTTAATAAAAAGTGAGTTTTAAGAAAAGATTAAATCACTTGATCACTTGATTAAGGTTAGTACTTGTTTATCCATACCTTAAGTGAAAATGGGTAAAATGAAAAATACTTGAACTCAAGAATTCGTTTTTCGTTGTTTTCGTAAATGCTTGTTTTTACATATTGTCGTAATCAAAACTAAGCGAGACCGAAAAATGCAAGTAACGTTTTTAGTCATTATTGCATTAACACACCTCTTTGTCCCCCTTCTGAGGACGAGGTTGTGCTTCTTCTCGGATCTTCTTCTCATTCTGCTGAGCCTGAGTGCTATTTTCCCCTAAAGGAAAAGGTGTTCGACCCCGGTATTGAAATCTTTAAGCCATCTCAGTATCCACCTGCTGAAATAAAAGGAAAAATCTTTGGAAATTTTGAAGACATGCTTGCACCACAACATACTTGATTCCACCATGCTCCATCGCTGCTTAAGGGAACCTTGCCTATTCTTCTTTGGCTTGGCTTGTTCGCCTTAAGCCTCTGCTATTTGATGGACGAAAACTATGTCTTTGATCCCGGTGGATATGGTTCATGCTCCTTCTGTTGATAATCAAGGTCGAGTCAGGCTTACGACTCGGTTAACAAAAATCAAGCGCTTCTTGGGAGGCAACCCATGCATCTATCTTTTCGCTTTCTTTATCATATGTGTAGGGGGAGACCCGATGGTTTGCTTTCCTCTCCTCTCTTCTCTTAATCAGGGATTCGAGCTTCAATGATCCACTTTTGATGATTCTTGACGACCAGTGATTCCGTGTTCCATTTTCCCGGTTCTATCCTAAACTCTTTTCGATTCACTATTTTATATTTTCTCAATATTAAAATAGGAATCTCTTTAGTTGTCTCTTCCTTAGCGAGATTTAAACAACGTGCACAATGTCCTAAGTGTAGGGGAGTTTACTCCCACATGCTTAAACATTGAGGACAATGTTTATCTTAAGTGTAGGGGGGACTTCTATTGAAGTTAAGTGGTCTTTTCCTTGTATTTGCCCTCATTTTTACCAGAAAATCAATTTTTCGACATTTTTCAAAATTTTTGATCTATTTTGGCCTATTAGTTTTTCCCTTTGTATAGTTATTTTTCTTTCTTTGTTAGAATACATCTTTAATAAAGTGGTTTTAATTTTCAAACGTTGTGAATCTTTTGACTCAACCCGAGTTCACTTATCTAAGTTTACTCTAGCTAGTATCCTTAACGTGTTTAAGTCAAGTTTTGCTAGGCTTTTATATAGGGAGATATAAAACGCGAAAGTCTTAACTCTCACGGGTTAAGAACAAGAACTTTTCGCAAGTTCCTATAATTGATCCTAGAGAGTCGTTTATCATAGGAACTTTAAAATGCGATTTCTAAAACTTGAAAAAGTCTAAGAGTTTGCAAGATCCTATAGGCGACTCGAAAACCCAAAACTTTGATTTAATAGGCTAAGCATCCACGAGTCTCATTCCTTGAGATTTTAAACTATGAAGAACGAGAGATGATAGAGCCAATTATAAGTTCGGTATTCTTTCGTGAATTTATGTGAGTTAATTATAAGCCTATTCTCCCATCGCCTGTTAATAAATTTATCTACAATAAATAAGGTTGTACGATTTGAAAAGTTACTTAGCTTCTAGCCCAAGATCGTTTAAAAGTTGCTCGGTATGGATTAGAGTTCATAGCCAAGGCATAACTTATTGAAGCGGGATGCGAAGATTGGCGAGTCTGAAAAGGCCCTAACAAGGCATGAGGGCTATATTTTGTTGCTAAAGATCCAAAAGTGATGTGAAGAATCATTTATCGAAAATCAATATGAAGGATCGAGACACACGACGAAAAGCAAAAACTCCCCAAAAGTCATGGATAAGTGTATCCGAAAAGACCCTAGCAAGGTATGAGGATAAATAGATCCAAGTAAAAAAGGAGGCAGATCGTTATATATCAAAGTCCAAAATAAAGATTGGAGAAAAATGAAGAAGTCGTGGTCCAAGTATGAATCTCTCAAAACTTCAAGTGAAGAATTACTATATGAAGAGAAGACCATTATTTCATGAACGTCTCTCAAGGTTTGAAGTATGAAGTCGCTGCCAAATATCGGTCCGAGAAAGGTCTCAAATCGCGAAGCGAGTTATGCCAAGATATGAACTTTATGAGGCCCCGAGAAGCAGTTTTAAATGATTTTATCCTTTAGCTAACTATTGACTAAATCGTTCACTTTATTTTCGGCCTAATAAACTATCGAAATAAGTCAAACAATGTATCCTCGTGATCATTCAAGACAACAATAAAATATAAGAGATACCCCTAGGAATAAGGGAGTCTAAGTGAGTAATTGGCCCACATGAGTTCGTGTTAGTTTGCTAACTTATAATAACAATGATCTCGTTTTTAAGCTTGGTTTGGAGAAAGTGAAAACTTGAGGATGATGATTATTCATGACATTTCCAAAACCCAAGGTATGCCTTTTGATTTCTTTACTTTGAATGTTTATAAATTTTCTAACTCTTTAATAAAGGCCAACGTGGATTGATTATGATGAAAAATGTAAACGTGCTTTGTAACTAATGCATTGCATGAGGACATTGCAATGGTCAAGTGTAGGGGATTTGATAGGTGTGTAAACACCCATCCTTTTTACCACTTAATTACAATAATAACCGAGCCAAAACGTGTATTTTATGTCTTTTATGTCGGAATTATGCGTGGTTTGTGTTTTTGTTGTGATTTAGGACGAAATTGTGAAAAATGGAGAAAACACGGCATTTACGGGCTTTTATTGAAGAAAAAGATGAAAGATGAAGTCGAGAAGTCAAGAGTGGAAAAAGAACGGAAGTCCAAGACCAATTCTGAAGATTTATCGAAGAAAAAGTCAAAAGACGGAAGTTTATCAAAAGCCGAAAAACTCAAGTCTAATTTATTGAAGAATTAAAAGACGAGTTCAAAGATATCCCGAGCCAAAAGTCATTAAAGTCCAAGATTAAAGAAGATTTAAAGGCTTAAGGACTAATGGTGCAATTAACAAAGAAATTAAGAAGGAAGGGCCTAATGATGCAATTAAGAGAAAATGAAGGAGGGGAGGAAGCTTCCTAATCCTCCCCTATATATAGATCATTAAGTTAATCTTTTCTTTTTTTTTGGCTAGAGTGACACTAGTTCTTCCACCTTTACTTTTATGCACATTTAATTACCTTGCACCTTTCATTACTTGTCCATTTAATTACCTTGTCTTGCACCTTATTTTCCAAGTAAGTTTATTTTTATTGCACCTTTACTTTACTTGTTTTTATCTCTCATTCTACCTTTATTTCTTTGCTTGATCTTTATGTTTATATGCTTATTGTGTTGCTTATTTGATTAAAGATTGTGTTTTTATGCTTTTGATTGTTTTAGATCATTGATTTTTATAGCTTATTGTGTTTATCTTTAAGTTTTTAAATTTTTTATAAAAGTTATTTTTATATAAAAGTTGTTTTTCGTAAAGCTTATTCATTTCGTGTTTTAAAAGTCTTTATATTTCAGTTTAGTAGCTTTTTCTTATACGGTTTGCCTTAGGATTTTCGTTATGTGCTTATTTGATTAGTAGCTTATTTTTCTAGCTTATTTTGTGCTTTTTCCTCCGTATTCCGATCTGGTAAATCGGAAAAGGGTTTCATATTCTGACCAGCACTTCTTGGCTTGGTCGGAAAAGGGTTTACAACATTCCGATTGGGGGTGTTTAGTTATATTCCGATCTGGGTGAGTGACAATCATTCTGATCTGGACTCTACTACACATTCCGCCAAGGAGGCTTTTGTATTCCGATCAATGTGATTTTTTTGGGCATTCCGATTAGGGGTTGTGACAACATTCCGATTGGTGGTCCATTCCTCATTCCGATCGAGGTGCTCCTTTGGTATTCCGAACAGGATAGGTGACAATATTCCGATTAAGGGTTCCGGTAGACATTCCGACCAGGGTCCCTTGCTTATTCCGATCTGGGGTTGTTTGTTATTCCGATCAGCATTCCGACCAAGGTCCACTCCATCATTCCGATCAGGTAGGTGAATACTTTCCGATCTGAGGTAGGTTTGATATTCCGATTGAGTCTGATCGGAATATATTCCGATTGGAGTGGTTTTTATATTTTGTCTTGTTTAATTTTTTCATTCTCATTTTAATACTTTGTCAATTTTTAATTCTCGTCACGCTTTAATTTTAATTCATTTAATTATTTTACTTTTCAAAGTTTTAATATTGCACCATTTAATTTTAATTTAACGCCATTTTATTTTACGCCACTTTTACTTTAACTCATTTACTTTAGTTGTTTTGCACAATTTTAATTATACTTCAACGACACATTTTTGTTTCACCAAAGAACGATAGAGTCATACTTTAAGCCAATAATCAATTCGAAGAGACATACTTAAACGAATCTTTTTAATTAGGCAAAATCCTAGTTATCACATTGCATTCAATTGTCACTTGTCATTGTTAATGCATTTAGAATTGAACCTAACCACTTTGCAACTAGCTTTCAAGTAAAAGGTAGTTTTGATACGAATCTAATTGAAATTTTTTTAAATAGGACATTAACCGAAGAGAAACTATTCAACCCCCCTTCTAGTTTCTACAATTGATATCAGAGCGATGGTCACTCAAGGTCTTTGAAGTATATTGTGCTTTAAAACTTGGATCGATCCACTGTTTCCTCAAATTAGTAGGATTAGTTGTACTAAAGTTTCTCTTTGGTCAAAACTATTTTTTTGATTAAAAATAGGCCTTTTAATTGATAATTTTGCATCATATCGTGTTTAGTAGCTTATATACATTTAGATTTACTCTTTAAATCCACCTTTACCATTTGCAAAAATCGGGGATAAGCTAAAGTCATTTTGTTCCCCTTATTTTTACACATGCCCTCAAAAATCATTTTAGAATAATTAAATTTTTGCCCAGTTGCAATACACACAATAGCACTGGCAATAGATCTATTGAACTCATTGTGTGCAGTGCATTTGGGACTCAAACATTGAAGGAGGGCATGTATGAGGTACTTCCAGGCTGGGGGAAACTCCTGTTTATGATACTTGTTTAGAGTACCTTCATCAGGAAAAGGATATCCCAAAGCCCTAAGTCCTTGTTCTATTTCATTAATGGGAAGGGTGGCTATACCATCAGCATCATCAAGATGCAAGGCTTGGCGTACCAAAGCCTCAGTAACCACCCAAGATCTCCCATGAACAATAGAAGTCAATGTAGTCACTCTATTAACTGTTGAGGAACTGACAGTGTTCCAAAACTGTTTAATATGTGTGACTGGAATGAGTGGTGCATGAGAAAGAGCATACCTAAGAGGAGATGCGTTCAAATATGCCACCATTTGTGTGTATTGAGGAAACAGGGTATCATCAGCTTCAAGATACGCGATCATGTTGTGTTGAGTTCTGAACCCCAATTCCAATTCTGATGGTTTAAACTCCATTGTTGAAAGCTGTTAAAATTGATTGATGAAAATGAAGTTGATAAGAGAAAATTGTGTTAGACAAGAAGTATAGATACCCTGTTTAAAAATAGGAGCCAAATTTATAGGAGAATAAAATGCATGTGATTGGCCCAAAAATAGGCAAATATTTTCAAAATGTAATCATGAAAATATTGAAAAATTATAAATTTATCTCATGCATTAAATGAAAAGTAACAACTCCCAAAATTACGGCCTAAAAATATGTCAAAAAGTAACAACTGGGTAGGACCCATTGAGTGTCAACGGTAAAAAAATAACCTATCAACGCCCAACGGCTATAATCTTGTCAACGTTTGCCTATAGCCATGTCAGCGTCTAAATTGGTCACAACAACGCTTGGAAAAATTCTTGTCAGCGTCCAAAAATAAAAATGTTTAAAAATGAAAAATGACCTTAACAAAGTAATTTATACTAGAGAAAATAACCAAAAAGCTAATAATCATTATAGGGCGGCAAGCACTTTCCAGTTATGCACACTTGCTTAAGCAAGATAGACATAATAGTCCTCTAGTGTCCCTTGCTAACCAAAACTCTTAACAACCAAGTTACCTTATAAAATTCCTTGTTACTCCCAGGTAATGTTGGGTCAAAAAGTTGATGTGGCAGAAACTCAAAAATGAAGAAAACGTTAAGTTATTGTCTAAGCGTTGACAAGAGTAACTTAGGCGTTGATAGCTCAAGAGTTGTCATGTACAATGTAAGCATTGTTACATGCAATTCAAGTATTGACAAAACGTAGACAAAGAAGCTTATGGAAGCTTCTATTTAGATAAACATGCAAAAGATATTCTGCATAAGTTTATTTAAATAGAAGATTTACTTGTTTATTCATCATTATCTCTTGTAAACCCTAATCCTTACACTATAAAAGGAACCAAGGGTCATAGGTTTTATTCATTCAATTCATTCACAATGTAAACCTAAAGTGTGTGTCGACTAGACGTGGGATTCAATGTATACACGTCTAGTGATTGTTGATTATTAATATAATTAGCAATCCATGTGTTTTTATTCATGTTTCGTGCCTAAACACCTTGTTAATGTGTCATGTTCTAATTCCACTTTGATTGTTAAATCATATGAGCATGATGCATTCCTAGTAGCTTAAAAGATCCGGAAACCAAGGTTTCCACAATTGGTATCAGAGCCTCGTGGCTCGTGATGCTAGGACCAACAAGGTGTTCGTATATCGAGAAGAAAAGAAAAATCCGTCTAGGGATTTTCTGGACGTTTTTGTGTGCGCAGCAGTATTCAGAAGGTCATAACTTTTGATTGAACCGTTGGATCGTCACGAAATTTTATATGTGTGTTCTACATACATAGATCTAAACATTCACCGGAGGGATTGTCGAGTTTTATCCCCAGGCAAAAGTTATTAAGCGTCAAAGTCAGCAGCAGGGTATATGCAGTTTTCTGTGGACAGCCATGTTCAAAACACGTTTTCTCCTTCGTTAACCGTTGGATCTTCGTGATTTTTGAACTGTAGGTTCTTGGCCCTTGTGTCTAGGATCTCACCGGATCGATCTTCGATTTGAGCTTTCATTGTCAAGTTATAGTCCGTCGAAGTTCACTGCAGTAAAAGGTATTCAATTTTTGCTTTCACATAAAATCATGAACTAGGGTTTCTCAAACCCTAGATCGACATAAGAAGCAGAATATTGCGAGGGTTGTGGCTGTTATGATGGAAGAATCAAGCTAGGATTATTTACAAACCCTAATTAGGGTTTCGATGTATAAGTTATAAACCCTAGATCTACTTCAAAACAGAAAAGATGTGTTATGTTCGTGATTAGAGGCTGATTGTTTAATGATCGTTGTTCCAAAACAATGGAAAAGTGCTTTGTTTTAAATCAGTGATTACAAAGTGCTTTGTGCCTCACGAATGTTAAAAGAAGAAGGCTGCGATGGTCCAAGAATTAAAGATCTGAGAATGACGTGATTCAAGACATCACGTGGGCATTATGGGTCAAGACATCACGCAGCTAGTATCTTGGGTTCACACGATCAAGGAAGTACAAAGTGACGTAAGGTTAACATTGTGTGTTCACACGGTGCATCAATTTTGATTGGTCTACATCTTTTGCATTCACACGATTGAAAGTTTCTAATTTGTGCAGGTAATCCTCTACATGCTGGTATATGGTAACTCACGTAGGGAGTCAATCATTCAAATCTGATTGGTTATTCATGTGTGTATTCACATGGTGCTACTGATTTGATTGGAGGAAATCATATACTATATTCAGCGTTGATTTAATTAAAGTAACGTGAGGATATACTTTGTTTCATGAATAGCATCAGTGTTTGATGTAAACGCTGACAAGCATGAGACAGACGTTGAAAAGATTGGTTTGACGCTGATTAGAATGGACGCTGACAGGATTTAAGGTTGGCGCTGACGTTTGTAATTGAGGCGCTGACAAAGAGGATTTTGACGCTGACAGAATAAGTCAACGCTGATAGAGTTGACAGTGTCGTCCGATATATGAACTTCAACGCTGATAGGTATTGTCCGATATTGGACAATACAACTGCCAAAGATATTGGACAGAAGAGGATATTGGACAACACAAAGTTTGCTGCTGTTGAGAAAATTGGACGTTTTAAGCACACAAAAAGGTAGAAAATACACACAAAGGTACATGGAATCTTCGTTTTAATTTAGAATATCATGTTGATATTTATGGCTCGGATATTTTAAACGGACTTAATGATCTTAACGCGAGTTAGCAACTATTCGTGGGAATTTGATGGATATTTTAAACTATGTAATCGGGATAGCCTTGTGAAAGAGTTATCCATCCAAGTACTTTTACATATGGTATGAACATGTGATTCCATTAAAATCGTCATGAAGAGATGTTGGCTTAAGGGGAAGAATTCTTATGGTAAGTTTGGTGATTGAAGAAGATTTTCGCTAGTTTGTGTTCTATCATATCTTAAAGTCATGCACTTCCAGTCATATACTTTAAAGGTAACTTGTTCGTGCTTTACATGGTTGGTGACGAAGACTTGTCATAAACACTTGAAGGAGTTACATTATCGTGCTCAGTGTCTCACATAGGATGAGAATATTGACAAGGGATTGAGGTCTACTTATAGTTGGTCTGATATAAGTTCTTAGTCACGTGGATAGTACAAGACATGGAACACAAGGTTGGGTTATTCTACTTCTACATCAAAAATATTATATTAATTGTTCTTCAAGATCATTACACAGAGCCTACATTTGGAGAATCTTCAAAGATTGCATACATTGTTGGACTTTCCTTGTTGATGTGACAAAAAGGGGAAGAAATACGTGCTGCACTTGAGGGGAAGCAACTTGAAGATCATGTACAACTTACAAGAGATACACATAGAGTTTTGCCACCATCAACTAGGGGAAGATTGTTGGGTCAAAAAGTTGATGTGGCAGAAACTCAAAAATGAAGAAAACGTGAAGTTATTGTCTAAGCGTTGACAAGAGTAACTTAGGCGTTGATAGCTCAAGAGTTGTCATGTACAATGTAAGCATTGTTACATGCAATTCAAGCATTGACAAAACGTAGACAAAGAAGCTTATGGAAGCTTCTATTTAGATAAACATGCAAAAGATATTCTGCATAAGTTTATTTAAATAGAAGATTTACTTGTCTATTCATCATTATCTCTTGTAAACCCTAATCCTTACACTATAAAAGGAACCAAGGGTCATAGGTTTTATTCATTCAATTCATTCACAATGTAAACCTAAAGTGTGTGTCGACTAGACGTGGGATTCAATGTATACACGTCTAGTGATTGTTGATTATTAATATAATTAGCAATCCATGTGTTTTTATTCATGTTTCGTGCCTAAACACCTTGTTAATGTGTCATGTTCTAATTCCGCTTTGATTGTTAAATCATATGAGCATGATGCATTCCTAGTAGCTTAAAAGATCCGGAAACCAAGGTTTCCACAGGTAAATCCCATAACAAAATTATTTCCAAGTCTCCCAACAGACCACAACCAATTCAAGGCCAAAAATGTCTTGGCAGCATGCATAGTATATCAACTTTGCATGCTACAGTGCCTCATGATTTAGAAAAACTAACTCATACTCACCTGTGGACACAATCTAGAATTGTGATAAGAGTATCATATGGATACCCAAACATGCTAAAGGTTCCTAAAACCTCCCCTTAAACTTTGATACATAAGTTTGCCAAAAATATGCATGAACATAAAAATTTATGTCAAGATAGGAATTTAAAATTCCAACCATCATCCATAAATAAAAACTTGTCCAAATGCTTCTCCATTGATCCATAAGCAACTCTGTATCCAATGGTATACTGCTAACACCATCTACACATTTAGATTGAAAACCACAAAACTAACATTGTTGCTGACAACGCCCCGATAACACATGACAGCGTTGAGGGAAGCTTTGTCAGCGTTAGACAATTATATTGCTGACAACGTTACAAAAACACTTATCAGCATTCAAGTAACCTTTTTCAGTGTTAGAAAAATATAGTGGAAAATCTAAATCATCATAAGACCAATAACAATGCATCATCCTGTACATACTTTTACAAAAAGACCCCAAAACACATATTATGTGAGATTGACCATTCCAATACTTGTTACCAAGTATTGAAACCTCCCAGCATCAAAAGGTTTAGTTAGTAAATCTGACACATTTTCCTCAGTGTCAACCCTATCTGGTTGTATTAAACCTTTTTCAAAGCAATCTCTTATAAAATGGTGTCTAATTTCTATGTGTTTAGTTTTAGAATGATGTACAGGATTCTTAATGATGCATAAAGTGCTGTTATTGTCAACAAATATCTTGGTATGCATAAAATTATACCCATAGTCCAACAGCTGGTTCTGAATCCACAAAACTTGTCCACAACAAGCAGCTGCAGCCACATACTCAGCTTCAGTTGTAGAATTAGCCACCACTGTTTGTTTCTTGCATTGCCAAGATATCAACCTGCTCCCAAGAAACTGACATCCACCAGTTGTGGATTTCCTATCAAATTTATCACCTCCATAATCACTATCTGAATATGCAATCAGCTCCAATGGTGAATCCTTTGGGTACCACAAACCAAGACAAGGATAGCATCTTAGGTACCTAAAGATCCTTTTCATGGCATAAAGGTGACATTTTTTGGGAGTCACTTGATGGCGTGCACACGCACACACAGCAAACATGATGTCAGGTCTGGAGGCAGTAAGATACATCAAGGATCCAATCATGGATCTATAGTGCCTGACATCAACATCTTTTCCATCTCCAATCTTTCCCCAAGGGTGTTCTCTATCCATAGGAGTAGTATCCCTCTTTTCATGTGGAGAAAAGCCAAACTTCTTCAAGATCTCAGCCACATATTTATCCTGGGAGATGAAGATACCATCTTCTTTCTCATTTACAGCCATGTTGGAGGAGATTGCAAAAGGCACTGAGACAGGAAATTTGGGCGTTGACAAGGAGAATTTGGACGCTGATAGAAATATTTTGGGAGCTGACACAGCAAAATTGGGCGTTGACAGACCTGCACATGAGGGTGATGTATCCCAGTCATCATCCATCATCAAGGAGGTTTCTTCACAGGTATCACCATCTACCTTACCAACAATTGCACCATTAGATAAGGGTAAGGTAATTATGGTAGAAGTGATTGTTCCAAAGGATGCAGCTCAAGTTGAGTTTGATAGAAGATTGGCTGCAAAAATCATGGAACAGGATACAAAGGAGGTGAAAGAGTCACCATTTGTTGTTACTTCAGAAGAAGGAAGTGATGAGCTAGCTCAGACTCAAGTGTTATGATTGTAGAACCAGAGAGACTTGAGTATGGAGAAGAGTTCGCCAAGGAGAAATTGAGAGAGTTAAAATTGCAGGTGGACTTTGATATGCCAGAGGTGGTTCAAATGTATAATGCTTGGGAAGAAAGATGTATGGAGAATCCACACTTGACCATTTCAGATCAGATATGGGGTTTAGAGATTCTCCTCAGAGTTCAGAAGGATTGCCAGGTAATTTTGAAACATAAGGCAAGCAATATTCTCTCAGAATTGAAAATGGATAGAAGGGAGCTATACTTCATGTTGCTCAGATGTCATAGAGTAGGATGGACTTATCAGAAATTGAGGGCATTGACATTTGATGAGTTGGAATGCAAGGCATATCCTATTTGGGTGAGAGTCCAGGAAGCAAACACTCTCAGACTTCTTTCTGATGAAAGAAAGGAAGAACTTGTAGAAGAAATGGAGCTCAAGAAAGCTATGTTTGTTCCCAGACCAGTGAAAAAGGGAATTTCTCTTGAGTTTCCCAAAGATATGGATCCACTATATCCAAGTGAAGCTGTCATAAGAAAGAGTCTCAGGCTCTCACCATTAGAAGCTTCAGATATGGTGCAAGTGTTACCATTAGATTCCAGAAACCCAATTGTGAGCTATAAAGAAGATGAATGTGGGTTTTGGAAAATTGGCAGGTATGGCAAAGAGGTACACACTTTTACCACTCTCATATCTTTGTTTGCAAGTTGTGATAGAGAAGACTTGGTAGACCTGTGGAGGTTGCTAGAGACCAAGTATGAGGCTGAAGCACCAACTTCAGCTAATGGAATAAAACTGTGGTCCACATTCAAGAGAATGTGTGGACCAAAAGATGAGGATCCTGCTATTTGGAAGGATCTTGAAGATGACCTCAGTGGTCTTCAATGGAGATTATATTCAGCTGCTGGTGTTTACCATTTGAGTTCTACAAAGTTTGCTGAGTATCTACTTGTAGATGGTCAGTATTTCATATCCAAGGCTATTTTGGAAAAGATGAAGGACACTTAGCTGGAAATTGATTATTCAAGTGACGTGGCAAAAGACTTGATCAGATTTATTCATTACCAATATGAGAAGGTTTGTAAGATTCCTCCTAGTCCTTAATGCTTATTCAGAAACTTGATCATAAGAGTGGATATCATGTTTAGGGGAGGATTGTTGGGAATAAATTAAGGCCAGATCACTTGAGCGCTGACAAGAGTAAAACAAGCGTTGACAAGAGCAAAACAAGCGCTGACAGCTCAAGCGTTGACAAGATAAAGTCAAGCGTTGATACATTGAAGACAAGCACTGGTGGGAAGATATACTCTACGCGTTTATTGTATTCTAGATTACTTCTAGTAAAGATAGGAACAACAATGTATTTTCTATATTTATCTTTACCTAGAATAGCTGATACGTAGATTATTGTACAAGGCTTATTATGTCTATAAAAGAAGACCTTTAGGTTAATGTTATATATAAGTTTTCATTCGTAAACTACTTTCATTGTAAGCAAGTTTGATATCATTAATCAAAGTGAAAGTTTGTTTATATCATTGTGTGTTCTTGTTTAAGTGTTAATTCCGCATAACACTTAGATTATCATAAGCATATACAAAGGTTTCTCTAAGTGTATTACTTGATCTAATCTCGTATACATAAAGCTAAATCGATCTAAGTTTGGGATCAACAGAAACCCCCTTTGGTTGTAAAAGTTAAATCTGGGTTCATATGTGTGAATAGTATGTGTTTTGATCCAAAATTCTTGGGGATTAACTGTTTGGCGCGTGTTTGAGAGTTTGAAAGTTTAAGTGCACAGGTTTGGTCCTTGGTTTTTGGTGAAAGTTATAAACAAAGTTTATTCAGCCCAAAAAACCGTTTCCCTTTGTATTTGAAGTTTTGTTTTTCATATTTTTGCCCCAAACTTTGTAACAAAGGATAACAAGGACTTGTTTTGCCATTTTTGATATTTTCAAGGACTGATCTTGGACATTCTTGATCTTTGATGGTATTCATTGGATATTTGACTTCATGGAGGACCATTGTTGACAATTTTGAATCTTGAGGGACTAAACTTGCAAAATCTTCAAAGTTGAGGGACCTTTTTGAAATTTTGACAAACTTAAGGGACCAAACTTGTAATTATGAATATACAAGGGTATTAACATTTCTTTATTGATGAGGGATCATTCTTGTACATCTTCAAATCTTCAAGGACTTTTCTTTGAGAAATCATGAACTAGGGCCCGGTTTATTGTACGGCTTCGTTTCTCGTGTTCGTTTTTCCTTGTTTCTTGTAATCTTTTGTCTTTTTCAGGATATCCATACTTAAAGTACACAAGTTAGCAAACACAAGCATGTATATGGTATTTTTATAACATTTTATGCATTTAAAGCCCGAAAAGAACGATGAGATCATGTATAAATGTCATCTCATCAAGCCCCCAAGGGGTCTCGGTTGCTGCTGAACCAAAAGCCACAACCCCCCCCCCCCCCCCCCCCCCCCCGTAAAAGGGGGTGGTGTCTCGGCTGTACACAAACCACCACCGCCGACCACAATGGTGCGGCGGTTGGTCACCGAACGCCACCGAGACCAACCTTGGTCTCGGTTCACGTGTAATCCCACAAACAAACCAACAATTACCCGATCCTCATATTTAATCCTTTTAATTTACATGTTTTCATACTTGTTTTTAAAGATCTATCAATCATAGAAAAATAAATAAAAAGATTAGAGAATCAAGGATACCGTATGCGTAAAAAGTATTTAGACACGAACACTATACCGTATTATTAATCAACCAAAAACCACGAACGAATCGTCCTTGTGTTCTTGGGTGAGCCGCGGCAAGGAGGAGAGCAAGGGTAGGGGTTTGATTAATTTTCTGTAAAAAGTGATTATGAAAATCCCATGTAGTTTTTATTAGCTAGTTAATAAAAGTTTATGGGCCGGGTTTGGCCCATCCCTTCTCTTCTCCTCTTCTAGGCCGAATACAACAAACACCCCTTATACGTTCGGGTTTGTTTTTCTTGTTTAAATATTATCGTGTGTGTTCGTGTTCATTTATCATGTTTTTGTTTCTTGAACGTTTTCTTAATATCATACGTACATTCTTATCATGTATTAATATTCGTATTTACGTACATAATACTTATGATAAATAATAATATTTGTATTAAATATTCGTGATGCATATTTTATATTAATTAATTACAAAGTTTAAATTTAACCGTAAATTCGTGCATTTAATGATCTTAGGATTATTAAAGCATGTTTTAAAACTCTTCCCCTCTAAAAGAATAATTCGTCCTCGAATTAGAAATACGATAAGCTGATACGATGCTAAACATTTAAATGACATATAAGCTGGGAAGACATGTAAGTTGAAATGATATACCCGAGTAAGAGATAGAAATGAGGGTAAGAAGTCCGGATAGACTCCTCCGTTTCCCAAGTGGCTTCCCCCTCGGAATGATCCCTCCATAGGATTTTAACGAATGGAATCGTCTTTCTCATCATGACTCGTTCTTGATGATCGAGAACTTTCTCGGTTTCCTTGATATACGATAGATCCTCTTGAATCTGATCGAATGGGTACGTAACCTTATGCAATGGATGGTAGTTGTGACCTCTGAGTAAGGATACATGGAATACATCATGTACATGGGATAGATGGGGAGGTAGAGCTAGACGATATGATACTTAACCGACACATTCAAGGATTTCAAACGGTCCGATGAAACGAGGACTGAGCTTGCCCTTGAGTCTAAAACGCTTGATACCACGTGATGGTGACACTTTACGGAATACATGGGCGCCGATATTAAACGCTAGATCTCTATGATGCTTAGCATCATAGGTCTTCTATCGAGCACGAGCTTCCTGTAGCTTCACGTTGGCGATGGCAACCTTCTCATCGGTCACCTCTATCATTTCTGGTCCTTCAAGGATTCGTTCTACAACTGATCCCAACATATTGGAGCATGACACTTCCTGCCATAGAGCATCTCACAAGGTGCACACTTAATACTTGCATGCCAGCTGTTGTTGTAGGAAAACTCTACCAAACAAATGTAGTCGTCCCAACTTCCTGACCATTCCAATGTACAAGCCCGCAACATGTCCTCTGAGGTCTAAATGGTACCATCGGTCTGAGGAAGAAAGGCAGTGCTAAGCTTAAGTTTTGTACCCCAAGCTTTCTGCATACCTTTCCAGATTTTTGACGTGAAACGAGGATCTCGGTCTGATTTGATGTCTATAGGAGTTCCATGTAGTCGTATGATATCCTTAAGGAATATATCTGCCAATTTACTAACTGAAAAGTCCTTGCGAATTGGAAGAAAATGAGCTGACTTGGTCAAACGATCAACTATGACCCATATAGCATCATGTTTGCTCTGAGTAAGCCGAAGTCCGGTGATGAAATCCATAGAGATTTTTTCCCACTTCCAAGCGAGAATCTCAAACGGTTGCAGTAAACCACTAGCCCGTTGATGCTAAATCTTAACATGCTGTCATGTTATACACTTGGACACGAAAGTAGAAACATCATGTTTTATGCCACTCCACCAAAAATGTTGTTTAATGTCATGATACATCTTGGTGGATCCGGAATGAATAGAGAATGGAGAGCTGTGAGCTTCTGTCAATAGAGCTTCCCGGAGTGTAAGATCATCCGGAACACATAGTTTAGTTCCTTGCCATAAAATGCCTTCTTCGTCTACACGAAATTCTGTCTGCCGATCCAGATTCTGAATGATAGCCCAAACCTCACCATCATCTTTCGAAGCTGCCTTAATTCGAGATACTAAGTCTGGCTCAATTCTCAGATTAGCCCAATATCCATGTTGTCCATGTACTAGGAATTTAATGTCTAATCGCTCAAATTAGCGTATGGTTTCTTCTTGTACCTTGATTCCATTTATCATGCCCGACTTCTTGCTAAGAGCATCTGCCACTACATTCGCCTTGCCAGGATGATACTGAAGATTTATGTCGTAGTCCTTGAGTAATTACAACCATCTTCTCTGCCTCATGTTAAGTTCCCTCTGAGTGAAAATGTACTTGAGACTTTTGTGATCAATGAAGATATCACATGATTCACCGTATAGGTAGTGTCTCCAGATTTTTAGTGCAAAGACTACTTCTGCTAGCTCCAAGTCATGTGTAGGATAATTCTTCTAAAAAGGCTTTAGCTGACGTGATGCATATGCAATCACTTTCCCATGTTGCATGAGTATACAGCCTAATCCTTTACCCGAAGCATCGCTGTAGATCTGAAATCCACCTATACTAGATGGGAGAGTAAGAATAGGTGCATATACTAACCGCTTCTTGAGTCAGATCATAATGATTTTTATGAGATCCCTATGCAAAAGAAAGCTATTTTTATGAAGATGAACTCACCACCCCATCGTGACCTACCCTTAACCCAAGCTATGCTTGCTGTCATTGCAGCAGCTCAACCCCAACCAG
This sequence comes from Glebionis coronaria, assembly GCA_025667525.1. Classification (NCBI taxonomy): domain Eukaryota; kingdom Viridiplantae; phylum Streptophyta; class Magnoliopsida; order Asterales; family Asteraceae; genus Glebionis; species Glebionis coronaria. Next base: position 334,737,554 of record CM046881.1, on the reverse strand, counting down.
ACCCCCAACCACAAATTGACCCAATACCTGAACCATTACCTTCACCTGAACATATGCAAATTGATCAAGAACCCTTCAACGCTGACACATTAAATGTTGGCGTTGATGTGCCTATTTCCAACGTTGACACACAACCTTCACAAACCCAAACACCCCTTAACCAACCCACATCCACCCATTCTTCCACACCATCTTCCACACCCCCTGAATATAGGTTGATGAAACGCCAAAGGACTACTGGAGTGTTCTCCTTTGGTGGTCCTAGCCATGTAGTAGAGGGAACCACCACCACAAGTGTGGCTGGTGACATGGATGAGGCTGGGACTATTGGTTCTGGCTTAGAAGCTGGCCAAGGCAGTCCCACCATCATTAAGTCCTCATCCATGCCCAATGAATCTGACTTGGGAGGTCAAATCCCCATTTTAGAAGAGGGCAAACTGGAACCAATGACTATTATGGAATTGACGGCAGTCTGCATGAGCTTGCAAAAGCAAAATGCAGACTTAGTACAAGTTGTCAGCTCACAAGGCCTTGAACTCAAGCAATTGAGGGAGAGGATTGTTGTTTTGGAGACTGCAAGTGCAAGGAGAGGTATGGAGGAATCTTCCAAAGGGGAGGAAGATCCAATAAATCTGAGTGATAAGGGCAGCCATGATGGTCAATCTTTGGATTTGCTGAGGCCCTTAAAAGTTTGAAGAAACAAACAGGTTTTGATACGTCCTTAGTTTCTCCTACCAACTTGAATTTATCATTTATAGCCATGTTGGAGGAGATTGCAAAAGGCGCTGAGACAGGAAATTTGGGCGTTGACAAGGAGAATTTGGACGCTGATAGAAATATTTTGGGCGCTGACAAAGCAAAATTGGGCGTTGACAGACCTGCACATGAGGGTGATGTATCCCAGTCATCATCCATCATCAAGGAGGTTTCTTCACAGGTATCACCATCTACCTTACCAACAATTGCACCATCAGATAAGGGTAAGGGAATTATGGTAGAAGTGATTGTTCCAAAGGATGCAGCTCAAGTTGAGTTTGATAGAAGATTGGCTGCACAAATCATGGAACATGATACAAAGGAGGTGAAAGAGTCACCATTTGTTTCTTTTCCAACGATTTGAAAGAATCACGGATCGATTAAGCTTACTAGGATAATCAACGTTCATATGATAAACATAGCGGAATTAGAACATTGATTACAAACAAGGTGTTTCTTTTCCAAAGATTACTTGTATTAAACTTCAAACGATTACAAGTAACAAAGCCTAGACGTGTTTACAAGAACACACACGTCTAGAACACACGACACACGCTTTATGACTACATTGTGAATTATGAGATAATGAAAACCTACGCCTGTGTATTCTTTATATAATAGAATACAAGACTTTTCTTACAAGAAAACTTTAATTACATTAGAAGTCCCTCCATCTTTTGCTGATAAGTCCTCCTTGTTGTATGAAAGGGCTCCATATTCTTGTAAAGTTTGATATTTGCATATAAGTCCTTCTTGTTTCATTATTCTTGTTTTGTCTCATCAAATTAATTCCCAACAATCTTCCCCTATTTGATGATGACAAAACCAATCTTCAAATCTTGATCTTTCACGAATGAAACAAGCTTCCCCTTAAAGTAAGATTTCTTATAAAACATATCACCACATAATAATAAGTTGCATACGTTGATCTTTGAATCTTCTTCCCCTTTTTGTCTCATCCAATAGGGGTATTCTAAAGATAAACAACTAATAAACGCTTCCCCTTGAGTGGTGCATGTAAATGAATCACGAACCATGTAGACTCTAGTTGTAGATTACGAATGAAGAAAAACAAATATAACATATTTGTTGAAGAAGTGGAATCTCCCAAGCTTGTACCTTATATCTTGCACTATCCATGTGACGTTGAACTTATATGAAAACGTTAAAGTATAAGCAGACCTCGATCTCTTGTCAAAATCCTCATCCTTTGTGAGACACTGAGCACGATAATGTAACTCCTTCAAGTGATAGCAAGCTGACAATTTGCTAGATTTGACAAGTCTTCGTCACCAACATAAACGAACAAGCAAGTTATCTCAAAAGAGAGGCGAATCTTTTGAGATATGATCAAATACAAACCTATGAAAAGCAACTCCAACACCAAACAAGTAATAATCAAACCTCTTCATCGAAACCTCCAATTTGCAATGAAAATCATCTAAGTAAAATAGCATCCTCTTCTTTTATGCAACTGCTGCCTCTGTCGGCGTTCTGCTTCTAATCCAAGTCGGTAAGTAACCGCAAGGTTAGCCTTGTCACATAATCAAATAAAACGTCACTGCACCAAGCACAATCTTCAAAAACAAGTCATAAAAAAATTATAACAGATAGTTCTGTCCGAGATCGTGAGTCATCCAATATATCTTCTGTATGTATTGTCTGATATCGGACGATACGTGTCAGCGCTGAAAAACCATATATCAGACAACACGTGTCAGCGTCTAGCTTTCACGTGTCAACGTCTTCCTTGTCAGCGTGTGTTTCATTCTTGTCAGCGGCTCGGTCAGCCGCTGACATCATCTGTGGCTACGAATATCATGACAGCGGCTAAAAATATTACCCCACTATAACACTTTTCCTTTGCTGCCTTCTTTTTCTCACGTCTTGTTTTCTTTAAAACCCTTGGCTGCGAGAAACTCCAACACAGCTGCTATACACCCATGTTATGACCTCAAGATTCAAACATCAATGACTTTTCCTTTTCACCTTATGTCAACTGCGATCCAAAATTGTCCCATATATTGAATAACGCTTTTCTTCTCTTTGGACAATGACCAGATGAATAAAACCCTTTGGTCCACTCCTATGCTCAAACGTCCCTATCAAAACCATATATATAATATATGATCTATTGGGAATGTCTTTACTTTCACTTCTTTATCCCACGTGAACCATTATCAAAACAAAGAAAAACACTTTCTGATCTCATGTCTTTTCTTTGTATCTTGGTACCCAACTTGTAGTACTTCATGCGATCATGGGACCATGTCCTTGTACATATGATGATGTAATTCATGTGAACATATATGCATTCGGGCCCCAACAATACTTTGCCTTTAACACCATGGGACCACAAGTTGCCAAATACTACAAACCAATATTGAACGAATACCTTTTACTTTTGCATCAATCAACTTGGCACGTCACTGTAATAAAGAAAACATCTCTTTGCTTGAACTGCTGGATCATACGAAGTACTAAATCTAGGGTTCGTTTTTCAAACATCTATCATCACAGCTTTTCTCCTCTTGTACTCATCCAGATCTAGATCGAAGGCTTCTTCTAACTTATTAGGGTTTGTTGGGAAACGCTAATACATTCTTCATCTTTGATATCACAGCAGCTATAGAACAATATAAATCATGGACCACCAACAGTACTTGATCATAAAGATCAGTACACACTTCAAACATCCAGTTCTAACCATAGTAAAACCTCCAACGAACACAACAATACTTCAAACAACCATCACGTCTCTTTTGTCACACTGCTCCTTTACAAATTCGTGAATCTGATTTGTTCCATCTTGTAAAGGTACTTCATTCGTGTGAATATAATATTGGTCCATATACCTTTTGCTGCCTACAGTATACTCATGAGACGCAAAGTACAAATACAAAATGTACCATGTGACAACTGCTACACGTGAATGATTTATCCCCATGTGAACGAACAATATACAAACACAATTTTTACTTTAGTACTTTCTGTTACTTCACGTAAGGACAAACAACTTGTACTTTTGGCAGCCTTCACACCCAAACGTGGATCTAGGGTTTATAAACAATTAATACCTGCTGTTGCACATCTTCAATCAACAGAACCAAATAGCAATAGACAAGCGGATCTAGGATTTTCAAGTAAACCCTAAAAATTAATTTGTAATTTACAGCTTCGATCATCTTGACAGATGCTTATAAACATGAACAGAATACCTTCTTTTCTGTTTTATAGTCGATCTAGGGTTTAGGGGAAGAAACCCTAAATCTTGTTCAAAAAAAAAACAGAAAATCTTGTACCTCTCTCTCCAGCCAACTTTGACGATCTATAACTCACCCATAACAAATCATATCGACGATCGCCCCGGTGAGACTCTAGACACATGTGTCGAGAATCTACAGTGCGAATATCACGACGATCCAACGGTTAACAAATGAGATATTGTTGTTTGAAAACGGCTACACAGTGAGATCCAAACATAAAACTCTAGACGGATTTTATGCTTTTTCTCGTTCTTCGACTCAAACACCTTGTTGATCCTAGCATCGAGAGCCACCCGCTCTGATACCAATTGTGGAAACCATAAATCACGGATCGATTAAGCTTACTAGGATAATCAACGTTCATATGATAAACATAGCGGAATTAGAACATTAATTACGAACAAGGTGTTTCTTTTCCAACGATTACTTGTATTAAACTTCAAACGATTACAAGTAACAAAGCCTAGACGTGTTTACAAGAACACACACGTCTAGAACACACGACACACACTTTATGACTAAATTGTGAATTATGAGATAATGAAAACCTACGCCTGTGTATTCTTTATATAATAGAATACAAGACTTTTCTTACAATAAAACTTTAATTACATTAGAAGTCCCTCCATCTTTTGCTAATAAGTCCTCCTTGTTGTATGAAAGGGCTCCATATTCTTGTAAAGTTTTATATTTGCATATAAGTCCTTCTTGTTTCATTATTCTTGTTTTGTCTCATCAAATTAATTCCCAACAGTTTCCAAATTACCTTTACCAAAACATAATTCACCTTCACACGAACATATCCCACACTTGATATCCCACACCACTTCACTCATGGTCCCCACCCCATTCAGCCTTCAACCAATCATGTGACGACTTAGCCTCCAAGTAATGCCACATGGACAAATAAACAGCCCACAACAAATACTTGCTCCCAAAGGCAAAAAGGAAGGGATAGGATCACTTTGGACGGCTCACCAACAATAAACGACTCAAGGGAATTTTTTTTAATTCTTAGCTAGGGTTTTCATGTATTCAGCATTCTAGAATAGTCCTTTAGCCCTATATAAGGAGACCTCAACATGTGAGAGTCCCTTGTTCTTGTTTTTCTCGTAAACATTATAATTCCTTTTTAAAATTTATAGAAGTTTGGTATTTTTAAGAAATTGTAATTCTTTTTTATGTTTTTGAAAGTTGGTATTGTTTAAGAGTGATTTTGAGTTCCATTATATGTTATAAACCTGTTTTGATCTTTGGATTGAAGCACATTTAGGTTTGATAAGGTTTTCATCTTTGAAAACCTTTCAAATCCTTGAATCTGTTTGGTTACTTTTGATTGTACTAACCCCTACCATTAGCCTAAATCTCTTGCATGCTTGTTGACACCAAGCTTGTGAAGGGATTAAAGCCCTTTGTTGGTCTGTTTGCTCTTTGTGTTGAAGAAATCAAGTCCTTGAGGTTCTGCTTTGAACCATCAGTCAAGGACTCATATCATCTCCTTTGTTCAAGTACCTTGGTTACTCTCTAGCTGTTGAGAGTGGTCCAAGGAGCATTGATGATCCCCCTAGGAAGTTGTGGAGGATAGGTATTGATTCTCTTTAAGTTTCCTCTAAAAAATATTGATATTGAATCTGTTATGTGATTTGCCATGTGAGTTGGAGTATTTATGTTTGTGCTTTGTGTTTTATTGTTTGGATCTGCTAGTTGCCACCTAGGTGAGCTATTTGGATCATAAAATCAGTAGGTTGTGTGTAAAATCAAAGAGTTTGTTTGAAAAGGGACTAAAACAAGTTTGTTTGGTTTTTGGGATCAAAAGGCATTGTGGCCTTGTGCCCTTGGTTCTTAGGGTTTGGATACACTAAACAAGTCATTTGTCACCTGTTTTGAGCATTGGTTAAGTTTCAAAAGGTTTGGAAAAGGTTTGACAAGTTTTGGAAAAATATGATATAATTGGTTTGAAAATGGTCAAACACATCAACAAGGATTAAATCCTTGTTGTTTGGATTTAGAGTCTGATTTTTGGTTTGGGAAGAGTTAAAGTGATAAGCTATCTGTGCAATATCTGTTTGTAGAATTTGGTGGCTTATTGTGGTTGCTAGAGCGTATTGAAGTTGGCTGAAGTGGTCATTTGCATCAGCAAAGTAACCACCTCATTTATGTGTTGCATTTGATTACCTAGTGCATGCCCTGTTGTTTTGTTGCTTGAATCTTGTTATTGTGTTGCTTGTGAGTGTATTTGGCTATTTGGATTGTCTGCTTAAGTGCCTATAAGCCAACTGGCTTATTGGCCTAATTTGTCCAAAATCAGTCATCATTTGCTAACTGGCCACTTGATTTACAAGGACTCGGCCTTGATTCCTTCACAAAAGTTGCTTATAACAAGCTCATAAACAATCCTTGGTAATTTGGTAACATTTTGAGCACTTTGACTTTTTGGTCAAATAAGCACAATTTGGCTTATTTTCTAGAACAGCTTATTGGTACATGCAACAACTTACTTTTTGTGATAGGTGTCATTTTTTTAGCTTATAATCATATTTGAGAAGTTACAGCTCTTGTGGTTAAGCTTTTGCTAGAAAACTAGCTTATTTGGCTTTTTCAGCCAGCTTATTTTCTTCTACAGCTCATTCTACTTGACTTTTTGTGATTTTTCTTTTTGATTATTCTTAGTTAAGCTATTTGTGAGCTTTTGCAAAAAGAATCAGCTTTTGAAACCCTCTTGAACTCAAACCCGACTATTTTATCTTTTAGTGAAAAGTTCTTTTCTACTTTCGGGCTTATTACTTGAGCTTTTTGAAAATTTCTTTTTGCAAAAGAGTTTAGAATTTCAATATATCAGAGCTTATGTCATTGGTTTATAGCTTAATGGGCTTATTGGTCCATTAAGAATAAGCTATTGACTTATTAAGCTGTGATAAGCACATTTTCAGCTTTTGGGCCTTTAGACTTTTGTGCTTAAAAATCAATTTTGAGTTAGAATGGTGATTTTGGGCTTATTTAGTTGAGTTTGAATTTTGTTGGGCCAAAAGCCCATTAAGCTTACTGTTTTGGTTTTTAGCCCATTTGGGGGCCCAATAGCGGTATTTTGGTAATTTTACTTTCATTTTCTGTTTACTTAAGTTAAAAGAAACTAGTTTGCATGTTTTTAGAAATTTTTATAAATTTTGAATTTTTAATAATATTTTAATATTTAATTTTATATTTTAATCATTTTAAATAGTTTTAATTGGTTTTAAATTTTACAAAAATATTTTTTAGTTTAATTAAGTCATTTTAGAGTTTTAAAAATTGAAAAAAATCCTAAATTGGTCTTTTTATTAATTATTTTTATTTTTACGGCTTTAATTAGCATTTAAAAATTAATATTTAATTAATTTAAAGGTTTGAAAAAGTTTTGATAATTTGTAAACCCTATTTGCATTTTTAGTTATTTTTGGTGATATTTTCGGAATTTTTAGAATTAATTTTTATTTTGTCACTTTTTACGGTTTTTCTTTTCGTCGTCGTAGTGTAATTTTAACGTATCTGTCTTTCTCTTTTCTCATCTTTTTTTTCTCTATAATAATCCAAAAGCATATCAAGTTATTCACACATAACAAACCTCCTTAGGAAACGAACTTGAACTTCATTGGGTCATTAGTGCACGGTTTTCCTAAATTGTCGTACTTAATACTTACCGCTTTTACGCCTTTTTCCTAAAAGGTCGTATTTTACCACAACCATTTTGGCGCCGCTGCCGAGGAGGTGTGTCGTGATTAATTTGAACAATTTTGTTTTTAATATCTAACCATAAATAGTATTTGTGTTAAATAGAAATCTATTAACACGTATTATCGTTTTTTCGTTTTTCTTGTGAAATATTATTATTATATTGTATATGTATCACAAATAATACAAAATATCTCCAAAAGTATGAAAGCACAACCTTAATTAGGATTTGATCTCCTAATTTTTGTATTCGAATCTCAAAAAAAAGGCAAAAATAGATAAATACTTTCGTGAAGCTCAATTTTGAAAAATACGAACTTTAATGTGAATAGATAGGCAACGTCCTATAAAAGGCCGTTAGAGGGAAGCTAGGTACTTATGTGCTTCGCGCCACCTCATTCCCCCCGTTCACTTGTGAGTATTTGATATTGAAGGGCTAATCGAGGGTTTTGCCGCCCATAGTATTATTACGTATCATATATATTTTGCTTGGTTTCTTTGTGATTAAACCCTCTTGAACAATTTGGTTTTCACCAAAGTTCTAAAGTCAATCGAAGGCGTTCTCTCCACGCGATCGTTTTCATTCTTTGAGGCTCCTTTAATCGAGACTTTGATTCGAGGAGAGATTTGGAAGATTGTTGTCTACAAATACACATAAAATCCAAAAAAAATTAAAAACAATCAAAAACACAAAAACAATTGAAAATCAACAGAACACCAAAAAGAATCTTCTTTGCTCACCTCCACATTCTACGTCATGTTTATGCAAACTAGTATTCAAGCAAAACGAGCTCACAAACGTCGTCAAAATCAAGGAAATCAAGAACCTTTGGTTGAAGAAGAATCTCTAATTGTCGAACCCGTTGTTGAACCAATAGTCACTATGGCTAATCGTACTACGATGGAGTTGCTTCAAGCACCCACCGAGGGTTTTGGAGAAGCTATTGTGATTCCCGCCATCCTTGTGCAGAATTTCCAGATCAAGACGGGTTTAATGTCGATGCTTCAAGCAAACAAGTTTCGCGACATGAAAAAGACAACCCGCATTATCACATACGGAATTTCAATCGTTTCACCGCGACAAGCAAGTTTAAGGATGTTCCACATGACGCCATTAAGATGATGTTGTTCCCATACTCGTTAGATGGACCCGCAAAAATTTGGCTCGAGAAAGAACCGTCAAATTCGATATTGACATGGAATGATCTCGTTTCTAAGTTTGTGAACCAATTTTTGCCGCCATCTAAGACGACACATGTAACACCCCCAAATATTCATACTTTTGTTCAGCGGAAGAGTCGTTGGTGTTACGGGATATCACATTACTCAAATAATAGACAACGCTTAAAAATCGCGTCGTTTAATAATAAAGCATTTTCCATTCATAAATATCATATTTACATAGGTCCCAAGTCATAGTATTTCATACAATTTTTACAAAACATTAGAATGGAAATTGTTATTTAAGTGCGGGTCATGAATTCTTGTCCTCTTCCCGAGAATTACCTTCAAGTACCTGAGATAAAACATGTTAAAATAAAAGGTCAGCGAAAACGCCGAGTGAATTCATAGAGTTTAATGAAATCCATTAATATATCATCGGTATAGAATTATTACCGAAAATCATTTTGTACAACTCTTTGTCGTAGGCTATAAAATAAGCCAAAAACATTTTATACAAATCTTTGTTGTAAATCATACTATAGGCTTTTGCCTTCAAAACCATTATACGAACCAATGTCGTAAAAACATCATACAATACGTTTTATAACGTTGTATAGAGTTAAATAAAAATCTTTATATGAATATGGTTATGTAAAACCAAAACGCGAACATAATATCAATAATAAGACCCCGTATTGCTAGTCAGGCAATATATCGTAATTCAATGCGTATAGCAGTATTTTTGTTATTTGATTATTATAAGCCGCATGACATTGCTACCTTACTATAAAAAACAACGGGTAGCTAACCCGAAACTCATTTGCCCATCTAAAACAGCGTGTCGTCAGAATAATCACGCTTATATAAATCTTCTCATACATAAATTCTCTTACCAATCAATGTGGCACGACGTGGATCAACCGTCAAGGCGCGAACTAGGGTGATCTTTCCCAAATAGTACTATTATATGCATAAGCGTCTACCAAATCCAGGTAGTTCACAATTCATGCTAATGGGACTTTTATTGACATAACCTAACTATAATAATGCATTTCATTTCATACATCGGGTCATATAATCATTCATCGGGTCATATAATCATTCATCGGGTCATATAATCATTTGGGTCCAAATCAATAAACAAACAATCGGGACAACTGGTGTCCTATTTTATTAAAACTAACATGTTATCTCCCACGCGGGCTTATATAATATTTCATAGAACATTTAAAAGAGTGCGAGTCTATGAACTCACGTTGATGTGGGAAGGTGGTTTATCGGCGATTTGGATGTACGGTACGTGCTTCAATCACGGAAACCTAGACAAATAATACTTGTCTTGGACTCTTGTCCAATGACTTTATAAAAACAATGACTATCTATATATATGATGATTTTATAAATATGATGATGATCAAGTGGGATTTTACATCTTTATTCACTCATTATAGTGTTATGTGTTGGTAAATTTTTATACTAGTTTCACTAGTTTAACTTCTTTACTTGTTAAGGCCTAATAAGCTCATTATATGCCCATTACATTATATTAGTCCAATTATTATCTTAACATCAGCCCTATACTTACATGTTGGGCCCAAGTGGGTTAAGCCCAAAGAGTAAGTCCATTAGTGTTTAGCCAAATTAGTTGGATTAATAGTCCAATAAGGCTAATTTGGCCCGTTAATGTCCATATGTTATAAAGCTCAGGTTTTATCGGTTTTTACTTATGTAATTATACATCAGTATATGAGTTGTAAAAAGTTTACATTAGATGGGTCCGACCGTCTAAGTTTTAATTGACGAAAACGTTAATTTATCGGTTTTAGCCGAAAAGACGTAAAACTTATGTTTATAGTTTTATAACTTATAAAACTTACTAATTTTCCATTTTTATAGAATGTCCCTTTTATTTATTAAAGTACATACTTATTTATATCGAATATATAAGTTATTGGATTTTAGGTATACATTTTATATTATATTAACTGGAGTGCTAATATTATACTATATACTTTTATTTTACAAATCTAATTATTATTTTCACTTTCACCATTTTTACCATATCTTGAGTTGTACAAGGAGATAGAAGATCATTTTTGGACAACATAAACTACATATTATGTGTTACAATCAGCTTACATTTAGCTACTGCTCAATTTATCTCTAAATGTCCCTAACAGTCCGTCTAAAACAGACTACTCAGATTTGTACTTCAATATTGTTTTGATCATATCTCACTCATTATAAAGATTCCATTGTATGTCCAACTCTCACATGTGTACAAGTCTTATAACCTACTGTATATTAATTAATCTATGCCATTTTAACAATCTAACGTAAGTTTCTTTACTGTTTTATACAGCCTAGTTATTTAAGCAAGATTTTACCAGTTTTACATGTAGTTTTCAATCTTTTTAACCAGGTTTATCAACACATGATCCCCACACAATATTTTTATCATCATATATCATCATATACATATACATAAAGAAAGAAAATACAATTTACATTTACAAAAATAACAAGGAAATGGGAAGGATGATCTTGTTACCACCAAGATTATGAAAGTTAAGATCAATCTGGACTTTTGTTGGCAAAACTTGTGGTACACCAATATTAACTTCAAGATCACCTATCTTCAAGAACTCCTTGTGGAAAATCAGCCCCAAGACTCCAAAAAATCTCCTCTTTGGATGTTATAATCACCACCAATCAATAGAGCTTCAAAGGGCATCATCATATGTGTAAATAACATAGGATTTGTGGTTGAATCAAGATCAAATGAGGGTGTTTTTGGGGTGAAGTGGATGGCACCAAAGAGGAGGAAGAGAGAGTTTGTGTGATTTTTGCATGTTGAAATGAGTTAGTGGTTTGAGCTTGGGTGGTTTTAATCTTTACAAATGGTTTTGGTGAATAAACTAGGACAACTGTCCTAGTTTGTTTATTAAGTTGACACATCAGAATGTGTTGGGTGCATGTTGGACGCCACATGTAGGGGGTGGGCAAGAGTTATCTTGTCTCATCCCCAATAATTTACGGATACTCCTCGATTCTAGTTTCCTCGATTTGCGTGCCCTCGGGTCGTTTTACGAAAAAAGTTTTTATAAATTATGAATCAACGGCACAAAACGTATCTAATAAAAATTGTCTCATCAAAAACGGAGTTCAAAAACGTAAATACGTAAACCTAGGGTTTCCAGTTTAGTCGTAAAGGACGTTGAATTATGAAAGTAAGTCCTAATCTCTTCTTGTAAATTTGTGAGTTTATAAACCAACACAAATTTAAAATCCCTAAATAATATTCACGGATAAATTTATTTCCTGAAATGTCGGACTGTCACCAAAAACGATGTATGTAAACGTAAGCATGTAACGTAGAGTCCTCCGGTTTAGACGTAGTCGATGCTACTTCAAGACGTAAACCCAAATTTCTTCTCAAAAGTGAGTGAGTTCATAATACAACATTAAAATAATGTTTTTAAATAATAATTGAGAATAAAATATCGACCATAAATTGACGGATTGTCACAGCATTTACCCCTAAACAGGATCTTTGTCCTCAAATATCAATTTATCTTACTACTCGCTTCTTATAGAGTTAAAGCCACGTGGGTATTTCCTCTAGCTTGGGTCTTTTCTCACAAGTGTAATTCATTACAATACGCGAGTTTCATCAAACATAACTACGGGAATACGACCAGGCTTAATATTGACTTACTTTCTCTATCCATGATGTTCACGGGTTTTTGATGAATGCAACTTTTCGCCGATCTAAACTTCATCAAGAAGTACTCAGATTTTCACTTGATAGTCATTTTATTAAGTTCAATATACGGAACATAATTCACATAGCCCTTGAAGTCATAGGGTAGATCCAACTTATATACCTTTCAAACCAACGTTCACATTATCTCAATGGTCCCATACAACGGGGACTTATTTCCCATGATCTTTCAGATCATCAATTCATTTTTCCAAGGTGAAAATTTTTGGCATAACTTCGCTACCCATCCTGTACTTCAAGATCTACATTTCATATTCACATAACCTCCTGCCCACTACTGACAGTCAATAATCAGATCCTAATTTCAACAATCATTTCAGGTCTCGCGGGTCGGGTATTTTGTAAGGTTAGGCTTGTCATCATACGCAACCATAAACCTAAAAGACATGTCCAACTCACAATAGGTGTATGTCGGATGTCTTCATCCCAACTCCTGCTTACAGATGCTCTCATATTTAGATCCTCACAAGATTCGATCTCGATCCTAATACGATAATTATCAATGATAATCTCTCCAAAGGAAAGCGATTATACGGTTTATTACGAAAGGTCAATCATTCAAACATAAAACAAGACTTCTAGTGTTTGCATTGTTACTTTACCTCGTCCCTTCGATTGGCGTGGTAAACAATACTCTCATCAAGGTTCGTTCCCAATGACTTTTGAGCAAATCTCTAGAAATTCGATGCGAAGCGAGGATCTTGATAGAGATGATCGATACAGGCACACTATGTTTACACAACTCCTTTAAATATAAAAGAGTCAATTTCTTCATCGAGAATCTATCATTAATAGGAATGATATTAGCAGATTTGGTCTGTCTGTCGACGATGACCCAAATCGAATCAAATTCAGATGATGACCTTTGTAATATTTAGACGTTTACTAATGTATGAGGCGATGTCTGCCTTCATAATTTGCCATCAGTACAACTTCTTCAGATACAGATACATTAAATCAAAAATGGCATGAATAGAATACTTAAACTTATGAGATTCCAACATGACTAAATCTCAAAATCCTCCATATTCAGGCAACCACAAGCGGCCTTTTATACATTTAACGCCATTAACTTCTCAATTCTAATGGTTCACATTAGCCGCAAACCCTTTTATCATCTATATTATCCTTCTTACAAGCATCAGTTATTTTTAAATTGTTCGGGCAATTTATTTTGCACAGTCATCACTAAGGAACACATCCTAATTGATTCTTTATCCTTGCTACACAATGTGTCAGTATCTACATTCACCTTTCCTGATGAAGTAATTATCATGTCCACAATTCACTCAGAAATTCTTTCTTCATATTTTCTAAGTTTTTGTTTCGTCTCAAATATCATTTTTATCAGTTTTGCTCAATCCGACGTCTAAAGCGTCGACAGTTATTACAAGTAATTAAATAATAAATATTTAATTTTATGAAACGTAAACGTAAAATTTTTTAAATTTCTCAGTTCGTCGAATTATAGAAAAATGTTCAAAATAAATTTGAATTTAATTAACACGATTTTTGTTGATTTATCGAAAATAATTAATAAGATTCGTAAATGTTCGAAAAATCTTTGGTTATACTTTGGTCAAAATTTTCTTAGTTGAAAAGCAAAAATTGTCGTTTCAAACTCCAAGTCATGGTTTAAATGGTTTCCTCAATCCCTCTGAGGTTGTCTTGAGGTATACACAAACATTTTCCCCTAAAGGAGTTTAGTTAAATGTTCTGGGTATAAGGGAATAATCCCTTAAAAATTCCTTTGATAAAACATTTGTCAAAACATTTTTGCACTTTCTTCTTTATAAAACCCAAAGCCTTAATGGCTCTAATCTTTGTAGTGTCAAATATAGATTCCATTACCATTAATTACACGGTCATTTAATGTAAAGGATTAAGTCTTTAATCACATGCTAAATACTCAAGATACAGGTTTTCATCGCTCGTCCAACTTAGGGCAGTCTATAAATGATTATTAACTCCTTCTTATTCTTATAAACAAACAAATGGTCCTTAATGATCACGAGCATGAATTTATCAAATTACAGCCTACACACGTGATTCACCAAATTTATGGATGCTACGTGGGCATTGGTCAATCCAAACGACATACATGAAACTCATAATCTTCATTACAAGTTCTGGATGTAGTGATTGGAATAGATAATCTTCTTCGCGAACGCGAAGTTGATAATAACCATGTCGTGGATCAAATTTTTTTTTGAATATACGCTAGAACCTTGTAAATGATCGAACAATCTTCCATCTTGAGTAATGGATATAAATTTTGATCGTCAATTTATTCAGTTCACAGTAATCAATAAATATAAGGAATGATAACACCATAGCTCTTCATAATGACGAGCTCGGTAGAATAAAAGCTTTCCCCGATAACTCTCTCGGTTGTATGGTAATTCTTTTAATTCAGATGGTGCTGAGGTACAGTGCACATGCCACAAGTGCAGCACCGAGAATATAATCAATACCAAATTCAGCATGCCTTAATGGCGAAGTCTAGGTAATTTACCAGCAAATACCTCCTAACGTTTCAGACAACATAAACATCTTTTAATAAATTTACTTTAAGTTCCTTCTAGATTACAAGATCTATAACTAGTTCATAACCGTTATAATTTCAAGTGTAAATGCAGGAAATAGTCATCCATTAAGAATTATTTAGATCACTTTTGATAATCAACATCTTATCTTTTAGGGGAATTCTACTTGAGTTCCCATCAATTTAGACAATGATATCATGTCATAATCAACTAATCCATTCTAATGGCACTATCAACTTTTCAGTTTTATTACCGTTGATAAGATGTGAACTTCTCAAAAGACTAATAATAACTCATAATCTTTCACAAATTCAAGGATATATGGAGACATAACTTTCCTTAAAAAGAGTACGGTCAACGCATAATCTTCGCGAGAAAATTTCAAAGCAGATAAAGACAGAAATATTTAACGAATATGAATATATCCCATGTTTTCATGAATTGAGTACGCATTCGAAAGCTCCTCGGGTCGTTACCGAGGTCATTTAAATGAAATCTAATCAAAAGAAATGATAGGAATGCCGATAAACCCAGTCGGGTATTAATATTCGATAATCAGATACTTTTCCTAAGAGTCTCACTACGAGAGAATTGGACAAAAAGGGAATATCAATTGTCAATTAAGACAATATCCACAGATGAGTAAATTCAGTTCAGAATAATAAATGGTACGGGCACATATGTAGGTGTCTCTAACAATATGTTCCTATTTTTCACTTATTACAGATCTCATAAATTTTAATCTTTCATAACTTCAAAGAAAATGTAGGGTTTATTAATCAATTTTATGGTGACTACTAATCAGCCTTGCATGGTCCCTTCCAAATTGTATGTAGGCGCGCAACTATATACAATTTTAGGATTAACGATGCAATACTCAGTTCGTCAAAACCTTGTCATCATGTTTAAAATAAAAATATTTTCATGCGTAATTCTTGAAAAAGAATCAAAATAAATTTACAAAGATGTTCTTTGTTATGGAAACAATTAAGTACTCCAACGAATCTCCTCTTTGGATTTATTTAATCACCACCGATAAATAGAGCTTCAAAAGGGCATCATCATATGTGTAAATAACATAGGATTCGTGGTTGAATCAAGATCAAATGAGGGTGTTTTTAGGGTGAAGTGGACGGCACCAAGGAGGAGGAAGAGAGAGTTTGTGTGAGTTTTGATGTTTAAATGAGTTAGTGGTTTGAGCTTTGGTGGTTTTAATCTTTACAAATGGTTTTGGTGAATAAACTAGGACAAGTGTCCTAGTTTGTCTATTAAGTTGACACATCAAAATGTGTTAGGTGCATGTTGGACGCCACATGTAGGGGGTGGGGAAAGAGTTATCTTGTCTCATCCACAATAATTTACGGGTACTCCTCGATTCTAGTTTCCTCGATTTGCGTACCCTCGGGTCGTTTTACGAAAAACGTTTTTATAAATTATGAATCAATGGCACAAAACGAATCTAATAAAAATTGTCTCATCAAAAACGGAGTTCAAAAACGTAAATACGTAAACCTAGGGTTTCTGGTTTAGTCGTAAAGGACGTTGAATTATGAACGTAAGTCCTAATCTCTTCTCGTAAATTTGTGAGTTTATGAACCAACACAAATTTAAAATCCCAAAATAATATTCACGGATAAATTTATTTCCTGAAATATCGGAGTGTCACCAAAAACGGTTTATGTAAACGTAAGTATGTAAACGTAAGCATGTAACATAGAGTCCTCCGGTTTAGACGTAGTCGATGCTACTTCAAGACGTAAACCCAAATTTCTTCCAAAAAATGAGTGAGTTCATAATACAACATTAAAATAATGTTTTTAAATAATACTTTAGAATAAAATATCGACCATCAATTGACGGATTGTCACAACACATTTGAAAAATGAGATTTCAAGGTTTACACAACGTTCTAATGAAAGTATTTTAATGGCATGGGAACGATTTAAGGAAATGTTACATGAATGTATTCACCATTATTTTTCGGAATAGCATCAAATTGATACTTTTTATAATGGGCTTAACGATCATGAACGAGATTATTTGAATGTCGTCGCGGGTGGTAATTTTTTTTGCAAAACGACCGATGAAGCTTTAAAGATTATCGAGAATAGATCTAAGGTTTATAACCCTCGTAACACACCGAGTGTTGCCATTATGGGTTCATCTTCATCGTCATCGTCTCGTAACATGAATGCCTTACATGATGAAGCATATGAGGAAAATCGGTTTTGCAATAGATTTTCGACGCTTATGACTCATTGGAAAGCACAAGATGCTTTGAATTCCGCATCGGTTAAAGCGGTTGAAAAGAATTGTATATCTTGTGGTGGAGCTCATGATTTTTCCGAGTGCATTACCGCCGGTGGTAACACTTCGAGTGCTTACGTAGCAACGGGAACTTACAACCAAAACGGCCAAGGTTCCCGCCCAAATCAAGCTCCCCAAAATCAAAATGTTAACAACTATCGAAACAACAATCAAAGTGGTGGTTATCAATGCAATCAACGTAAGTATGACAAGGGTAATTACCATTGTGGGAACAATGGGCAAGTGCAAAATCAAAATCAAAACCGTGATTTTCAAAATACTACACAAGGTTTTCAAAATGCTCACACTAAAAATCTTCAAGGAGAATTTTTGGATTATGCAAAGGCAAATGATGCTAAGTTTGATAACATGCAACGTGAGATGATTAGCTTAATATCCGAGTTGAAAACGAGCTTAAAAACGAACATGCTAATGAATTAAAAACTCATGCTAATAAAATGGAAGGAAACGTTCAACGTCTTCAACAAAACCAACAAAAAATGGAACAAGGTCAACATGAGATTAAGCAAGAGTTGTTAAAAGCAGATAAAAGGCAATTTAAATTTGAAGATCGAATGGCTAGTATGTTTGAAGCAATCATGTGTAAACCCTCTTCCTCGGGTGGTCTTCCTAGTGATACCATTGCAAACCCGAAGGGAGAAATGAAGGTTATTACTACTCGTAGTGGTAAAACTTTCAAGGAACCAATCTTGCGTCCAAGTACTTCTACGGAGAAGGAAATCAAGAAAGAACCCGAGGTGATGGTCGAAAAGGAGAATTTTACAAGCCCACAAAGTACCGCTCATACCACACCTACGGTTGAACCAATACCAATTGTGGAACCCGAGATTCCAAGGCCGATGCCTATGCCCGAACCCACACCACCCTTACCTTACCCATCGAGACGAAACAAGGAAAAATTGCAAGAACGTAACAAACAACAAATTGAGCTTTTAATAAAAATGTTTCAACAAGTGAATTTTAATGTAAGTTTAGCTGACGCGTTGTTATATATGCCTCGTTTCGCTTCCACTTTTAAAGGTATGATGAACGATAAGGAGAAGCTTTCAAAGTTATCTAATTGTTCATTGGTTTATCTTAATCGAATACCGGAAAAAGTTGGTGACCCCGTGAAGTTTCTCATTCCTTGTCATATACAAGAAATGGAAGGATGACTCGCCTTGGCCGATCTTGGCGCGAGCATTAATTTGATTCCTTTTTCCATGTGGAAATCGCTATCGCTTCCGGCTCTTACTCCATCGGACATGTCTATCGAGATGGTCGATCATTCTACGATTATCGCATGTGGAGTAGCCGAAGATGTTTTCGTGAAAGTGGGGAAGTTCAACTATCCCGTTGATTTTATCGTAGTGGACATCCCCGCGGATCCTCAAGTTCCTCTACTTTTAGGTCGTCCATTTTTAGACACCTCGAGATCGCTTATCGATGTTCATGCTAGAACAGTTACTTTGAGATTCAACGAAGAGGAACTTGTTATAAACGCTACTCAAAACTCTACACCTTCTCATGTTTATGCAATCGCTACCATCAACTACATTGACTTAGTCGATGTAGTTTGCGATGAGTTTTCACAAGAAGTGTTAGGTTTTTGATAGTTCGTCAAGTGGCAATCCCACTATTTTGGATCTGATTCTTGCTAATTCTACACCAAATCTCACTCCATTCCAAGGAGGCGATTTTATTTTGAATGAATAATATCTCATTTTAAGTTCGTTTTTCTCTCGGTCTTATCAAATTGATTGCACGTTTTTAAGCTCGACTTAATTGTTTTTGGTTAAAAAGACTTGTTTGGTATTCTATGTCTAATTTGCAAGAAGCAAGTAAAAAGGTAAAAATATTCTATAAACTACGTATACGTACTAACCTAAAAACATATTGCAAATACACATTTAAATGCACAAAAATATAAAATGAAGACTACAATTTTACACTACATATGAAAAATACAAATTTTGAATTGTAAATCTAATAACAGATTTTTTACAAATGTAAATCTAAGTCTACTTTTAAACTAACAATCCAAAATACACTTGACACTAAAAATCAATTAAAAGAAATTCAATTAAGCCCAAAACTAAGTATAGCCCAAAAAGAGTAAAAGCCCACTACTTATCCAACAGTAGTTAACAATTCTGTTAATAGACTAACTATCCTAACGATTTGGACTGTGACGAAAATAAGAGTATACAAACTCAGGGACCAAATATGGAAAACTAGCAAACTTGAACCTGAAAGTATTCTAACATATCTGCATAAAACGAGCTATAAATTCTTATTCGAATTCCTATCTGACTATTTTTTAATAAGCTTTATTTTTTAAATTTGAGAATCCACTCTACATATTCTCTCAACAGATAAAATGAACTAAAAATTGAACAAATTCCTAATTTCTAAACTATCTAAAATCCAATGAACTTAACTCATTCGTCATGAAAACACAGTAACTATACTCTACCAAGAACAATGTGAATTCCTAGTATCTAAAAGCAAATACCTGCACTAACTACTGATTTACACAACTATTAAACATAATGCAAGTAAGCAATTCAAACATGTGAAAATCAAAAATTACACTATGAACATTATACTAGCAGATCAAACTAACTATGCAGAAAATAAAAGAGAAAAACTTCCTGCATCCAGGCCCGCCCGCTGATGTCGAAGCGCGGCGCTGAGCCGGCTTAAAAACCAATTACCACTACTGAACTCGACTACTGATCTACTATTTGATCACAAGCGAATCCAAAACCTGCACAATTTACAACCAAATGAAACAGGAACTTGTTAACGCTCATAAGCTTTGAGCTTATGAGCTTTCAAACAGAATCAAGAGAATGAATTCAATAAACTAGTTATCGAACTAGCTTCAAACAGAAACTTGCAGACATCGAAAGTTAGAATTTCTGAACTCTTGTGTATCAAACTATAAACCTGCAAAACAAACAAGGCACATAAACACAAAACAAAGCCTACGATTCTGAATCATACAGTTCTGATTTATATTGAATGATTTCTATAAACCAAACATCTTGTTTCAACTTGATCAGATAAAGTACATTCTAAAATGAAAGAATAAAAACTGATCGGAAAGTGCGGTATTCGAAACAAATAACTCGGAATCGATAACTCGATTCTCAATTATCCTAACAAACTAAACTGCTAATAATACGGAACTGAACAATGGACTAGCCGTGAAATATTTATCAAACAGCAACTTCCAAATAGAACACCTACTGAACTGATCATCACCGATAACTGCAAACTAAGGTAATCCACCAGCTAGTAATCAAACTTGCTGAACTAATCTACTCCTTCTATTTCTACACCGATTTCTGAGCTGATTATACTACTACTTCTGATTAGCAGAACCAAACGTAATTTTAAACTATAACGAACTCTAACTACTTGAAAAGGTTTTCAACACATCTTTAGTTAACAATTTTGATAAAAGAAATTAAGTAAAGCGTAAATTAAGAGGAAACAGAGGTTCAAAAGAAAAAGAGAGATTAAAAACTAGGAACTTTCATTACTAGTCAACACTAAATTCGAAACGGTTAGAACTGATTTAACGAATAACGGATTCTGTAACTGAATGTATCAACACTTCAAATGTTTCTAAAGAATCTTCGAAAACAAAATTTGAGATGTAAAAGACTTAAACTTCCATTAATGGCTGAAAAACAATATTCGGTTACAACAAGTTTATCGAAATCAAACTGAATCTAACTGATTGCGTAACTGAAATTCGTAATACTTTGAAAGAAAACTAAACTACTCCTAACTAATAGGTGTAATCTACTCCTAGTCTAACCGCTTGCAAATGAGGTCTTCATCTTTTTTTTATAGCCTGAAGAGTGTAGAAGATGAGACGTGTTCGATCCAATAAGGAGTGGACACGTGTAAATACGAGGATCTTTATTAATTCTTCATTCTTCAAATTGGGGCTTTCTTCGTCCTTGAGTCTTGATCTAATTGACTTATACCATCATGTTGAGGAGAGGAAGGTGATCATTTTTGTAGTTGTAAGTTTTGTATGAATCTTCGTGATCCTCCTTGAAATCGGATATGCAGGTGCGATGGTGGAAAGGAAAATAAAAGTTTGTTTCTCTCTCTTCATTTGGAGAAGAAGGAGAAAACGTTATATGTTTTTGTGTGTTCGTTTGACCGATTTGGTCAATCTGACCAAAGTAAATAAAACTTTCCTTTAACTTGCCAATTGGTCCCTCATTTTTTCACTTCTTTTCAAATGTTTTTAAAACCTTTTAAGTAAAAGCTTTTTCATCCTTTGTTTCTTCAGAAATTTCAACTTAAGCCCTCGATCTTTGAATTAGTGGCAAATAAGGTCCTTGAAAACATCTTTCGTCATTTTCTTCGTTTTTTTATCAAATAAATCCATGAAAACGCGTCTTTGTTCCAAAATGTATCTTTTTTACCTGAAAACACATAAACACAAATACACGCATAATTCTGATATTTTAAAGTTAAAATAATGTATTTGACTGTGTTTTGAGTGGTATTTGGATCATTATTGATGAGTGTTTTCAAACTTATCAACTCCCCTCCACTTGACCATTGCCATGACCTCATGCAATGCAGCATTTCAAAGCTCTAAAGTGCACTTTTCTCATAATTAACCAACCTTGGCCATTTTATGATTTAATAAACTATGCTATGCTACATGATGAATGATTCTGAATATTTACAATGCAATGCAAAGAAAACTATTCTATTTATATATTTTTGATTTTTATTGAAATGGTTTTGATGGAAATAACTCATAAAGAAATCAATGACTTAAATTAGGACTTTGGTACCATGGACACTTATCATCCTCAAGTTTCACTTTCCCCATACCAAGCTTAAAAATGGGATCATTGCATTCACAAGTAAAAAGTGCATCAACTTATTAATGACAATTAAATGTGGAACCGGTTATTATTTGAGCAAATTGATTGTGAGCAAATTTGTCATTATTTCAAGTGTGAAGTATAAGAAATGTAAAATCCAAAAATAAGGAAGCACGGTTTTAATCCTAAGTAATCCTCTCATCCATTACTCGAAAAACCGCTCATAATTAATACAAGTCCGTTTCAAGAGTAGTAAGTCATTCGCCTTATGTGTAAAATCCTTATGTCATGCTTTCATAAGTAGCTACACACTCGCTATGAAAAGAAAAATAAAACTCACGCAATAATTTACATCCGCCGCCTTTTTGGGACTTTGGATCTTCAACCCCGCAACCCGTCAAGGTAATATTGGAACTCAATAGTCACTATAATTAACACCACACTGCCCCTCTTGGGAGTCTTGTATAATTATTTTTTTTCTTTTTTTTTTCTAGCCACTCATATTTTTTTCATAAGCCTCTCTTATTTTTCTTTATTCCTCACAAAGAAAGTTTAAAAGAATAAAAGGAAAAACACCTGCTAAATATTGAGCATGACATAAGTCTAGTACACATAAAACGTTCTAACTTAGAATCTTAAAACGTACTCATACCAACCATGAATGATTAGCCAAAAATGCATAAGAGATTACAAACCAATTAAAACCGTTCTTGATTATTTATTAACAATTATATACATGCGAAGAAAATAGAGGTTAAGAAGAGAAGGGTTTAGCCACAAGTAATTATCATGAAGTTTATCTAGCCCTTTTATACTTGCTTCAACTCTATCATTTCCCATTCTCCACAAATTTAAAATCTCAAATAATGAGATTGGTGGATGCTTAGCCTAATAGACCAATGAAGGACTACATGGTTAAGGATACTAGCTAGAGAATGCTAAAATAAGCAAACTCGGGTTGAGTCAAAATATCCATGGCGGGCCTAATATGTCAAAGAAATCTAAATTTGTTAAACCATGTTTTATTATATTTTTCCTTTTTCTTTTTATATATTTTTGATGAAACATAAAAGAAAAAATATATACAATGCAAATGTGTTATGCAAAATGATTGATGCAAAAATTATGAATGCATATTTTTGTTGGCCAAAGTAGATCAAAAATTTGAAAAATGTTGAAAAATCAATTTTCCATGTTATCATGCAAGACATTGACAAGTTCTAGGTAAGGTCACTTCGATAGAAGACCCCCCTACACTTAAGCTAAACATTGTTCTCAATGTTTAAGAGCATGGAAGTATAAAAACTTCCCCTACACTTATGACAATGAATAGACTTTGCTTAACCCAAGTTAAGGAAAGGACAACTATTAGTGAAATCATGGTTAAGCACATGGTGTCAATGAAAAATCACTATAGTAACAAAGTGAACCAGATACAAGGGCCTCCTCCATAAGCTCCAAAGCATGAGATGAGTGAGCAACCCTACAAACAATCATGAAGACAAAAGAAGGCACCCCTCCACTTCAACTCTACTATAGCATCCTTTTAATTAAACCTAACCTATTGAAAATCTACTCTACGTTTTCTAACCTAGTTATTCAATACTAAGGGTGAAAAGTCATGCCCATAAAGGGAAACCTCGAAGAAAGTCCACCAGGATCAAATACATGATTTTCATCCCAATAATAGCTCAATCCCAAGGTGGAAATCACAAACCAGGGTAAAATAGTCGAAGTTCCCTTAAACAAACAACGGTCACAATGAAAGGTATGATAAGCAGGTAAGGATCCCATTTTTCTAAAGAGTTTTCCTTTTATAGCAGATAGCTCAAAAATGTTTATACCAGGATCAAAAACCTTTTCCTTTTGGGGAAAATGACAAGTCAAAGAAGTGTTTCCTTTAGAAGACTCCCCCTTATAAAAATTCACATCATTAGACACCGAAGGTTGAAAAAGAGGTGTTAAAACACAAGTAGTATGAACCTTCGGGTCTTCCTTTTCTTTTTCTTTTGAAAAATTTTCATTAAGGTCCAAATGGGGATAAAAGTCATCATCTAAGTCCAAAGTAGGAGAGTCGTCCTCATCCAAACTCAATGAAGAGACAAATGAATCATTGGAATCATGGGAAAACTCATCCTCAATAGGAAAGTAGGTATCTAGAAACTTGGCTAAATCCGCGTCAAAAGTAAGATCCTCTAAAGTAGTATCACTCTCTATAGGTGGATGATCCTCCTCAAGAATAACCAAATCCACCGGCGGATAGGTAGGACAATAAGAGTCACTAGGAGGCTCAAGTATAGGAGGACCACTCGTAGAGATGATATGAGTCATAGACCTTAAGGGTATAGAAAGCTCATCACTATAATCATCATTAACTTCCTCATTGTCATTGAAAAGTGGGTTATCAAGTGATGTTTGAAAAATAGGGTTTGAATAAATCACAAAATCATCAATGTTAAACTCTTGAGTTTCAAAAACATTCAATGAGGAAGTAATGGAGGCTATGGTCTCAACATGGGGAATCTCATAATTCCCACTTTGACAAGCTTCATGAAAGTATTCATGACAAACTTCATCAAGAATATCATTGTTATTCACCCCTACATCATCACTAGGATTTACCGCCTCGTCAAGAACATCAATATGATTAACGGTTTCATAACCTTGAGGTTTCTTAATGACTTTTCCCATCTTAAACGCAACTTTCTCATCCTCAACTCTCATAATTAATTCTCCTTCCGCCACATCAATAAGAGTACGACCCGTCCTCAGGAAAGGTCTACCAACAATAAGAGGAACTCTCGGGTCCATATCATAATCAACCACTACAAAGTCGGCCGGAAAGGTAAACTTATCCACACCTACAAACACATCCTCCGCAATACCTACAGGGTAAGCTATGGTACGATTGGCTAACTCAAGGGTCATCCTAGTTGGAGTGAGCTCGGGAAGAGAGAGTTTTTGCCAAACCGATAAAGGCATGAGATTTATGCTTGCCCCTAGATCCGCCAATGCCATGCAATTTTCCACCCCAGGAAAATTACAAGGGATCAAAAAGCGCCCTGGATCTCCATGTTTTGTAGGTAAGGTTTTGAGAAACACGGCAGAACAATTCTCATTAAGGGATGTGTTAGGCAAGTCCACCAATTTTTCCTTGTTGGAAAGGAGATCTTTGAACATCTTAGCAATTTTTGGCATATATGCAAGAGCTTCCGCAAAGGAGATGTTTATGTTAAGTTGCTTGAACATCCTCAAAAAATTAGAGACTTGTATATCATCCTTGTTTTTCAATTTCTCCTTTCTCAATCTTGAAGGGTAAGGAAGGTTTGGTTTAGGTGTAGGTGAAGTATGTGTTGTAGTAGAAGATTTTTCTTTGTTAGCTTCTTCATTGGGAGTTGTGGAAGGTAAAGGAGAAGTGGGTATAGGTTGAGAAGGTATGTTGGATTGAATGGGAGCATTTTGAGGTGGTGAAGTAGAGGTAGAAGGCTTGTCACAAGTAGGAACAAAAGTGGGTGGAACAATAGGAGGTTTAAGAGGTGAAGGATCCTTTGTTGTCTTTCCACTTCTTGTTGTAATAGCATTGACATTTGCCCTTGGGTTTGCTTGTGTGTTAGATGGTAAAGCTCCTTGTTGTCTTTGATTGAATGCCATCAAAAGCCTATTAGTTTGTTCCTCCATTGTAAGTTTCATTTGCTCATTCATTCTTTTCTCACTTTCACGAATTCTCCTTTCAACATACTCATGAGTATCATGTAGCCCATATCCTTGATTTTGAACTTGAGGGTATCCTTGATTTGGGAAGGGTGGTGGTGGTTGAAATCCTTGATTGGGTGGATGAAAATTAGTTCCTTGATTTTGAAAGGTGTTGGGTGATTTGTAATTGTTCCCTTGGTAAGCATAACACTCCCCTTGATAACCTTGAACTTTATCACATTGTTGGTAGGAATGGGGACCTCCACAAGTCTCACATGAAAGAGCAATAGATTTCACATCATTGGTGGAATTCTTGTTCAAAAAGAGTTCACAAAATTTCATGAGTGTGTTGGTCATAGTATCAAACTTTTGAGAGATCATTTTTTCTATTTGAGGAGTAACACTTTCTTGCACCACATGGACTTTCTCATCAAATTGTGTGTTAGCTTGCACCATCGATTTGATCTCAATAATGTCCCAAGCTTCTTGAAAGGATTTAGAGAAAATATTTCCACCCGCGGAAGAGTTGAGTGAATCTTGGTGGTATGGTCTTAATCCATTATAGAAAGTGTTGATTAGGTGAACCTCATTGAATCCATGATTTGGACATTTCCTCAATAACTCCTTGAAATCCTCCCAAGCCTCACTAAATGTTTGATCATTCCTTTGTTGAAAACCAATAATTAATTTTCTCAAAGCCGTCGTTCTTGATGGAGGAAAGAACTGGTTCAAAAACTTCTTCCTTAAATCCTCCCAAGTGAAGATGCTCATAGATGGTTGCCTATCATACCAATTTCTAGCAAGACCCTCTAAGGAGAATGGGAATAGGAGCATCTTAATGGCATCAGGAGGGACCCCATTATACTTAAATGTATTGCAAAGTAACAAGAACCTCTTAATATGGTCGTGGGGGTCATCTATGGGTCTCCCTAAGAAGGGGCTAGAAGAAACCAAGGTGATCATGTGTGTATTAAGCTCAAAAGTATGTGCGTTTATTTCGGGTATAACGATGGCGTCGGCATTTCCCTCCACTTTTGATTGGAGAATCTCCATAGTAGGACGTTGATCCATGGCTACAAAATGGTCGAATGTATATACAAGTGAAATGACGTCTAAAAGCTTCCTCGGGGAAGGAAGTGATACACTAAAGGTGGTATGTTTACACGTGTGCGAGTACACGTGTAAGTAAACATGAGGAATGAGGGAGTAGCCCTCGGTCGACTTTTGAAGAGAAAAGAATTATCCTCTTCGAGGTTCGATATGAAATATCCACAAGAAAGTATATATATAATTACTACTTGGGTGCAAGACCCCCAATAAAGCTTTCCTTCTTAGAATACGCACTAGTGAACGGGGGTTAGGTGGCGCGAAGCACTTAAGTACCTATTGACCCTTAGATGGCATTTTATAGCACATCGCCTTTCTATTCACTTTGTAGTTTGTATTCTTCGAATTATTGCCAATTGGAAGTATTTATCTATTCTTGCTTAATTAAATTGGATCGATACGCGTGTCAAGGACCGGAACGCCCCTCAACACGGTGTATTACCTCGGCAATACTTATGAAAGATATGTGTATTGGTTGTTCGTATATGTATACGTATTTACATATAATAATATATCAAAAATATTTTTGTATTTATTTGGTTTTTAAGAAAAATACTATATGTAAGTAAAAACGATGAAAACCGATATAATATATATTTTTGGGTGTAATCTTTTAGGAAAAAGATTACGTTTTGGATTTTTTATTTTTTTGGTTCAATTCTTTAGGAAAAGAATTGATTTTTTGTGATTTTTTATTTTTTTGTATTTTTATCTTTTTGATTTTTTTATGTTTTTGATTATAATACGTAAAAATAACGTTCACAAAGTGAACGGATCCCAAAATCCAATCGTCTCACTCGAAATCGTTAATCTTCACGAAAAGAACCGGCAGCGGCGCCATTTAATATCTCATTTTAAGTTTGTTTTTCTCTCGGTCTTATCGAATTGATTGCACGTTTTTAAGCTCGACTTAATTGTTTTTGGTTAAAAAGACTTGTTTGGTATTCTATGTCTAATTTGCAAGAAGCAAGTAAAAAGGTAAAAATATTCTATAAACTACGTATACGTACTAACCTAAAAACATATTGCAAATACACATTTAAATGCACAAAAATATAAAATGAAGACTACAATTTTACACTACATATGAAAAATACAAATTTTGAATTGTAAATCTAATAACAGATTTTTTACAAATGTAAATCTAAGTCTACTTTTAAACTAACAATCCAAAATACACTTGACACTAAAAATCAATTAAAAGAAATTCAATTAAGCCCAAAACTAAGTATAGCCCAAAAAGAGTAAAAGCCCACTACTTATCCAACAGTAGTTAACAATTCTGTTAATAGACTAACTATCCTAACGATTTGGACTGTGACGAAAATAAGAGTATACAAACTCAGGGACCAAATATGGAAAACTAGCAAACTTGAACCTGAAAGTATTCTAACATATCTGCATAAAACGAGCTATAAATTCTTATTCGAATTCCTATCTGACTATTTTTTAATAAGCTTTATTTTTTAAATTTGAGAATCCACTCTACATATTCTCTCAACAGATAAAATGAACTAAAAATTGAACAAATTCCTAATTTCTAAACTATCTAAAATCCAATGAACTTAACTCATTCGTCATGAAAACACAGTAACTATACTCTACCAAAAACAATGTGAATTCCTAGTATCTAAAAGCTAATACCTGCACTAACTACTGATTTACACAACTATTAAACATAATGCAAGTAAGCAATTCAAACATGTGAAAATCAAAATTTACACTATGAACATTATACTAGCAGATCAAACTAACTATGCAGAAAATAAAAGAGAAAAACTTCCTGCATCCAGGCCCGCCCGCTGATGTCGAAGCGCGGCGCTGAGCCGGCTTAAAAACCAATTACCACTACTGAACTCGGCTACTGATCTACTATTTGATCACAAGCGAATCCAAAACCTGCACAATTTACAACCAAACGAAACAGGAACTTGTTAACGCTCATAAGCTTTGAGCTTATGAGCTTTCAAACAGAATCAAGAGAATGAATTCAATAAACTAGTTATCGAACTAGCTTCAAACAGAAACTTGCAGACATCGAAAGTTAGAATTTCTGAACTCTTGTGTATCAAACTATAAACCTGCAAAACAAACAAGGCACAGAAACACAAAACAAAGCCTACGATTCTGAATCATACAGTTCTGATTTATATTGAATGATTTCTATAAACCAAACATCTTGTTTCAACTTGATCAGATAAAGTACATTCTGAAATGAAAGAATAAAAACAGATCGGAAAGTGCGGTACTCGAAACAGATAAATCGGAATCGATAACTCGATTCTCAATTATCCTAACAAACTAAACTGCTAATAATACGGAACTGAACAATGGACTAACCGTGAAATATTTATGAAACAGCAACTTCCAAATAGAACACCTACTGAACTGATCATCACCGATAACTGCAAACTAAGGTAATCCACCAGCTAGTAATCAAACTTGCTGAACTAATCTACTCCTTCTATTTCTACACCGATTTTTGAGCTGATTATACTACTACTTCTGATTAGCAGAACCAAACGTAATTTTAAACTATAACGAACTTTAACTACTTGAAAAGGTTTTCAACACATCTTTAGTTAACAATTTTGATAAAAGAAATTAAGTAAAGCGTAAAGTAAGAGGAAACAGAGGTTCAAAAGAAAAAGAGAGATTAAAAACTAGGAACTTTCATTACTAGTCAACACTAAATTCGAAAAGGTTAGAACTGATTTAACGAATAACGGATTCTGTAACTGAATGTATCAACACTTCAAATGTTTCTAAACAATCTTTGAAAACAAAATTTGAGATGTAAAAGACTTAAACTTCCATTAATGGCTGAAAAACAATATTCGGTTACAACAAGTTTATCGAAATCAAACTGAATCTAACTGATTGCGTAACTGAAATTCGTAATACTTTGAAAGAAAACTAAACTACTCCTAACTACTAGGTGTAATCTACTCCTAGTATAACCGCTTGCAAATGAGGTCTTCGTCTTCTTTTTATAGCCTGAAGAGTGGAGAAGATGAGACGTGTTCGATCCAATAAGGAGTGGACACGTGTAAATACGAGGATCTTTATTAATTCTTCATTCTTCAAATTGGGGATTTCTTCGTCCTTGAGTCTTGATCTAATTGACTTATACCATCATGTTGAGGAGAGGAAGGTGATCATTTTTGTAGTTGTAAGTTTTTTATGAATCTTCGTGATCCTCCTTGAAATCAGATATGCAGGTGCGATGGTGGAAAGGAAAATAAAAGTTTGTTTCTCTATCTTCATTTGGAGAAGAAGGAGAAAACGTTATATGTTTTTGTGTGTTCGTTTGACCGATTTGGTCAATCTGACCAAAGTAAATAAAACTTTCCTTTAACTTGCCAATTGGTCCCTCATTTTTTCACTTCTTTTCAAATGTTTTTAAAACCTTTTAAGTAAAAGCTTTTTCATCCTTTGTTTCTTCAGAAATTTCAACTTAAGCCCTCGATCTTTGAAATAGTGGCAAATAAGGTCATTGAAAACATCTTTCGTCATTTTCTTCGTCTTTTTATCAAATAAATCCATGAAAACGCGTCTTTGTTCCAAAATGTATCTTTTTTACCTGAAAACACATGAAACACAAATACACGCATAATTCTGATATTTTAAAGTTAAAATAATGTATTTGACTGTGTTTTGAGTGGTATTTGGATCATTATTGATGAGTGTTTTCACACTTATCAATGAAATCTACAATGAAGATGAGGTGATTATTGGTAATGATACTCTTATTCCACCATTCCTTCTGCCGATGGAAGTTATGCGTGTTGAACAAAAATCGTCAATCGAGGAACCACCAATCGTTGAATTGAAATATCTTCCATCTCAACTTGAATATGCATTCTTGGAAGGTGATGACAAGTTGTCGGTTACTATTGCGAAAGATCTTTCCAATGATGAAAAAGTCGCACTTTTGAAAATTCTCAAAGCTCACAAAGGGGCAATTGCGTGGAAAATTTCCGACATTAAGGGTATTGACTCAAAATTTTGTACTCACAAGATTTTAATGGAGGAGGACTACAAACCCGCAATTCAAAGTCAAAGAAGGGTAAACCCCAAAATTTACGATGTCATTAAAAAAGAGGTCTTAAAACTTCTTGATGCGGGAATGATTTATCCTATCTCTGATAGCCCATGGGTGAGCCCAATCCATTATGTCCCTAAGAAGGGAGGAATGACCGTTGTGCCTAATGAAAACAACGAGTTAACTCCCACTCGTGTTGTGACCGGTTGGAGGGTGTGTATTGACTACCGAAAGTTAAATGACGCCACTCGTAAAGACCACTTTTCCTTGCCCTTCATGGATCAACTGTTGGAGCGACTTGCGAGAAATGACTTCTATTGCTTTTTAGATGGTTTTTCCGGTTACTTTCAAATCCCTAACCCTCGTGATCAAGAGAAAACTACGTTTACGTGTCCATATGGAATGTTTGCTTATCGTAGAATGCCTTTCAGACTTTGTAATGCACCGGGAACATTTCAACGGTGTATGACGGCTATTTTTCATGATATGATCAAGAAGTCGATGGAAGTATTCATGGATGACTTTTTGGTGTTTGGTGATTCGTTCACGTCGTGTTTATCCAATCTCGAGAAAATGTTAAAACGTTGTGAAGAAACCAACCTTGTGCTTAATTGAGAAAAATGTCATTTTATGTGTAAACAAGGAATCGTCTTAGGGCACAAGGTCTCGAAAGCGAGGATTGAGGTCGATAAAGCTAAGATAGACGTCATCACCAAGTTACCTCATCCCAAAACCGTTAAGGGAGTTAGGAGTTTCCTAGGCTACGCGGGCTTTTATCGTCGGTTCATCAAAGACTTTTCGAAAACCACTCGACCTATGACACACCTTCTCGAGAAGGATGCTCCTTTTAACTTCAGTGAGGATTGTGTTAGAGCTTTCGAAACTCTTAAAAGGAAACTTACCGAAGCTCCCATTCTAGTTGCTCCTAATTGGGAACTACCCTTTGAAATCATGTGAGATGCAAGTGATTATGCAATTGGGGCCGTCTTAGGGCAACGTTATGAAAAGCACTTCCGTCCTATCCATTATGCTAGCAAGACGATGACCGACGCTCAACTTAAGTACACCTCAACGGAAAAGGAATTCCTTGCCGTGGTTTATGCTTTTGAGAAATTCCGACCTTATCTCGTCTTGACGAAAAGCATCGTGTATACGGATCATTCGGCTATCAAGTACCTCTTAGCTAAGCAAGATGCTAAGCCGAGATTGCTTTGTTGGATTCTCCTCCTTCAAGAATTTTATGTCACCTTACTTGAAAAAAAAGGAGCCGAGAATCTAGCGGCCGGTCATCTCTCTCGTTTAGAATATCCTCACAAAGATGTATTCGAGAACAAGGAAATCACCGAAACATTTCCTCTCGAGACTCTCGGTGTAGTGAATTCTAAGGACGACACCCCATGGTTTGCCGACATTGCAAATTACCATGCGGGCAACTTCATAATCAAGGGTATGACGACACAACAAAAGAGAAAATTCTTTCGTGACGTTAAGTTTATATCTGGGACGACCCTTATCTCTTTCGGGTTTGTGCGGATAAACTCGTTCGACGTTGTGTCTTTGGTACCGAAGCTTCTAACATCCTTAGAGCTTGTCACGAGGGACCCACGGGTGGTTACCACTATGCTAATCTCACGGCTAAGAAAGTGTTCGATGCCGGCTTCTTTTGGCCTACGATCTATCGTAATGCACACGTACTTGTGAAGTCGTGTGATTCTTGCCAACGCCAAGGAAAATCGTCGCAAAAGGCTGAAATGCCGCAAAACATAATTCAAGTGTGTGAGATTTTCGACATTTGGGGCATTGACTTTATGGGGCCGTTCCCATCATTTCATGGAAACAAGTATATCCCCATCGTCGTCGACTACCTATCTAAGTGGGTGGAAGCTAAGGGTTTGCCTACGAATGATGCTCGTGTGGTAGTGAAGTTTTTGAAGCAACTATTCTCTCGGTTTGGAACCCCTTGTGCCATTATAAGCGATCATGGAACCCATTTTTGTAATGACCAATTCGAAAAGGTTCTAAAGAAATATGGGGTTACACATCGTATTTCTACGGATTATCACTCGCAAACGAGTGGGCAAGTCAAGGTTTCAAACCGAGCTTTGAAGAGGATTTTAGAAAGGTCGATTGGAGAAAAACGTGCTTCATGGTCCGACAAACTTGATAACGCTTAATGGGCCTTTCGCACCGCTTATAAGACACCTATCGGTTGTACTCATTATAAGTTGGTTTATGGAAAGAATTGCCATTTGCCTATTAACAGAAGGCATATTGGGACCTAAAGCATGCCAACTATGACTTGAAGACCGCGGGAGATCACCGGAAAATACAAATTAATGAATCGGATGAATTAAGAGATAATGCTTATGAAAATTCATTGGGTTTTAAGGAAAAGACTAAAAAGTTTCATGATTCAAATATTAAAAACCAGGTTTTTAACGTTGGTGATCAAGTGTTGCTTTTTAACTCTTGTTTGAAGATATTTTCCGAGAAATTGAAATCTGTTGGTCGGGTCCGTTCACCATAACACAAGTGTTTCCTTATGGGACCATCGAGCTAGCTCAAAATGATGGTCCTAATTTCAAGGTGAATGGACATAGGCTTAAGCACTACTTTGGTGGGGAAGTCCCTTCTTTGGACGACCTCGACCAAGTCACCTTTCCCAATGATAATTAGCATTTAGGGGATCGAGTCGAGCTCATGACTCGGTAATCAAAAACGAGGTGCCTCGTGGGGGAGATCCCATGCTTATCCATGTATATATTATCGCTTTCTAATATAGTTAATGAGAGGGGATTTGTGCCCTTCCAAATCGTTGTCTCGTGGTTGTTTGTAAATGTGTTACCTAGATCATCATCATCGCCACGATTGAAGACCCTCGTGTTCGTTTACGTGAGCCTTGATCGTTTGTTGAAGAGTTTTTCATGAATCCGAACTGTAACACCCCCAAATTTATACAACTCAATACAGCGGAAGACACGTTGGTGTTACGGGATAACACATTACTCACATCATAGACAACGCATAAAAATCGCGTCGTTTAATAATAAAAGCATTTCCATTCATAAATATCAAAGTTACATAGGTCCCAAGTCATATTATTTCATACAAAGTTTTACAAAAGATTTGAATGGAAATTATTGTTTAAGTGCGGGCAATGAATTCTTGTCGTCTTCCCGAGAATTACCTTCAAGTACCTGAGATAAAACATGTTAAACGAAAAGATCAGCGATAACACCGAGTGAATTCATAGAGTTAAATAAAATCCATCAATATAACATTGGTATAAAATTATTACCAAAAATCATTTTGTACAAATCATTGTAATAGGCCATAAAATAACCAAAGTCATTTTATTCAAATCCTTATCAAAATCATAATATAGGCATTTGCCTTAAAAATGATTATACGAACCATTGTCGTAAAAACATCATACAATACGTTTTACAACGTTGTATAGATTAAATAAAAACCGTTATATGAATATGGTTATGAAAAACCAAAACACGAACATAATATCAATAGTATGACCCCGTATTTCTAGTCAGGCAATACATCGTAATTCGGTGCGTATAGTAGTATTTCGTTAACTGGATTATTATAAGCCGCATGACATTGTTACCTTACTAAACCAAACAACGGGTAGCTAGCCCGAAACTCAATTTTCCCATCTAAATTAGCGTGTCGTCACAAAGGTCACACTATGTAAATCTTCTCATACATAAATTCGCTTACTAATCAATGTGGCACGACGGGGATCAACCGTCAAGGCACGAACTGGGGTGATCGTCCCCAAATAGTACTATTATATGCATAAGCGTCTACCAAATCCCGGTAGTTCACAATTCATGCTAATGGGACTTTTAGTGACATAACCTAACTTTAATAATCCATTTAATTTCATCTATCGGGTCATTTAATCATTTCTCGGGTCATACAATCGGGTCATACAATCAGTCGAGTCCAAATCAATAAACAAACAATCGGGACAAATGGTGTCCTATTTAATAAAAACTAACATGTTATCTCCCTCGCGGGTTTATAAAACATTTCATAAAAACATTTAAAAGAGTGCGAGGCTATGAACTCACGTTGATGTGGGAAGACGGGTTATCGGCAATTCGAACGTACGGTACGTGCTTCAATCACGGAAACCTAGACAAATAATACTCGTCTTAGACTCATGTCCAATGACTTTAAAAAAATAACAATTATGTATACATATGATGATTTTATATATATGATGATCAAGTGGGTTTACATATTCTCTTATACTCATTTTAGTGTTATGTGTTGATAACTTTTATACTAGTTTACTAGTTTTACCTATTTACGTGTTTTAGGTCCAATAAGCCTATTATAAGTTCATTAAATTGTATTAATCCATTTCATACTTGTATTATCAGTATTTATACCTTACATGTTGGGCCCAAATGGGTTAAGCCCGATAAATAAGTTTATAAATGTTTTAGCCCATTTTGTTGTATTATTAGTCCAATAACGTTAACTTAGCCCGTTAATGTCCGTATGTTATATAGTTCGAGTTTTATCGGTTTTTACTTGTTATATATGTTTATATATCAGTATATTAGTTTTATAAAGTTCCAATTAGACGGGTCCAACCGTCTAAGTTTTATTTAACAAAAACGTTAATTTTACGGTAATAGCCGAAAAAGTCGTAAAAATCATGTTTATAGTTTTATAAACTTATAAAACTTATTCAACTACCATTTTTATATCATGTCCATTTATTTATCCTTATAAATATTTATATAAATGTATTATATGAGTTAGTGGGTTTTAATTCACATTTTATACTATTTTTATTTGAGTGCTTATATAATACTATTATACTTTAATTTCCAAAATCTGATTTTTACTTTCATGTTCACCAAAACTGCCATATCTAGAGTTCTATATGGAGATAGAAGCTCAAATTTTTATGACATAAACTACATGATGTGTGCTCCATTTAACTCTACTATAGCTACTGTTGAATCAGCGTCTAAGTATTTTCTAAAAATCGTCCAAAACAGTGAACTCAGATTTGTACTTTAAACTTGTTTTGATCATATCTCACTCATTACAATGATTCCATTGCATGGCCAACTCTCACATGTGTACAAGACATATTAATTACTGTATATTGCTTCTACTTTGCCATTTTATCAGTTTAACATGTGGTTCTTTACTGTTTTATACAACCAACAATCTAAACAAGATTTTAGCCTTGTTTCTTATAGTTTTTCATCTTTTAAGCATGTTTATCAACACCAAATCCCCACACAATATTTTTAATCATCATTCATCATCATATACATATACATAAGTAAAAGAAATACAAGATTACATAATAAAAAATAACAAGAGGATGAGGAGAACAATCTTTATACCACCATGAGGATGTAGGTTGTGATCAAAACATGGATTTTGATGGAGAAACTTGTGAATAACCAAGACCATCTTCAAGACCACCATTCTTCATGAAAACCTTGTTGAAAATCAGCCCCAAGACTCCATGGAAACTCCTCCTTGGATGTTATAATCACCACCAATCAATAGAGTTTCAAAAGGGCTTCAACATGTGTGTAAATAACATAAGATTTCATGGTTGATTTTGATCAATGATGGTGGTTTAAGGGTGAAGTGGGACGGCACAAGGAAGAGAGTGAGAGGGTTTTGGAGTAGTTTGCATGTTGTAAATGAGAAGATTGGTATGTTGCAAATGGTTTTGAGGTAGCTTAGCTTACTATGTAAGCTCAAGTTACATGTGTAGCTTATTGTGTACACTTGACACATAAGTGATGTTGTGTTGCTAGTTAGGGCCGGTTTTGAGTGGGGGTGGGACAAGTGTCCCACTTGTCTCATCCCCATTTATTTACGGGTACTCCTCGATTCTATTTTCCTCGATTTGCGTGCCCTCGGTTTGTTTTACGAAAAAAGTTTTTATAAAATATGAATCAACGGCACAAAACGAATCTAATAAAAATTGTCTCATCAAAAACGGAGTTCGAAAACGTAAATACGAAATCCTAAGGTTTCCGGTTTAGTCGTAAAGGACGTTAAATTAAAATCGTAAGTCCTAATCTCCTCTCGTAAATTTGTGAGTTTATGAACCAACTCAAAATTAAAATCCCAAAATAACATTCAGGGACAAGTTTATTTTCTGAAATGTCGGACTGTCACAAAAAACGGTGTATGTAAACGTAAGCACGTAACGTTGAATTCTCCGGTTTAGACGTAGTCGATGCTACTTCAAGACGTAAATCCAAATTACTTGCCAAAAATAAGTGAGTTCATAATATAACATTAAAATAATGTTTTTAAATAATATCTGAGAATAAAATATCAACCATAAATTGATGGATTGTCACAGCATTTACCCCTAAACAGGATCTTTGTCCTCAAAGATCATCTTACCTTACTACTAGCTTCTTATAGAGTTAAAGCCATGTGGGTATTTCCTCCACATTCGGTCTTTTCTCACAAGTGTATTCCATTACAATACGCGAGTTTCATCAAACATAACTACGGGAATTAGATCAGGCTTAATGTTGACTTACTTTCTCTATCCATGATGTTCACGGGTTTTTGATGAATGCAATTTTTCGCCGATATAAGCATTACTAAGAAACAATCAGATTCTCACTTGATTGATATTCCATCAAGTTTGATATACGAAACATAATTTACGCAGCTCTTGAAGTCCTAGGGAAGATCCAGCTTATATGCCTTTCAATCCCAACTTTTACATCATCTAAATGGTTCCATACAACGGGGACTTATATCCCATGATCTTTCAGATCATCTATTCATTTTCCATGGTTAAAATTTTTGGCATAACTTCGCTACCCATCTGGCACTTCAAGATCTACATTTCATATTCACATAACCTCCTACCCACTACCGGCAGTCAATAATCAGATCCTAATTTCAACAATCATTTCAGGTCTCGCGGGTCGAGTATTTTGTAAGGTTAGGTTCGCCATCATAGGAAACCTTAAACCTAAAAGACATGTCCAACTCACAATGGGTGTATTCGTGTTTTGGTTTTATATAACCCAGGTGTATGTTAATAATAGATTCAGATTTCCCTTTGGGTATTTTGGGTAATTGTACATCATATACCAAACTGTAACACCCCCAAATTTATACAACTCGATACAGCGGAAGACTCGTTGGTGTTACGGGATAGCACATTACTCACATCATAGACAACGCATAAAAACCGAGTCGTTTATTAATAAAGCATTTCCATTCATAAATATTAAAGTTACATAGGTCCCAAGTCATAATCATTTCATATAGTTTTACAAAAGATTTGGATGGAAATTATTATTTAAGTGCGGGCCATGAATTCTTGTCGTCTTCCCGAGAATTACCTTCAAGTACCTGAGATAAAACATGTTAAAAGAAAAGGTCAGCGATAACGCCGAGTGAATTCATAGAGTTTAAAAAACCATTATTATAACATCGGTATAAAATTATTACCGAAAATCATTTTGTACAAATCATTTTAATAGGCCATAAAATAGCCAAAGTCATTTTATACAAATCCTTATCGAAAATCATAATAAAGGCATTTGCCTTAAAAATCATTATACGAGCCAATGTCCTAAAAACATCATACAATACGTTTTATAACGTTGTATAGATTAAATAAAAACCGTTATATGAATATGGTTATATAAAACCAAAACACGAACATAATATCAATAGTATACCCCGTATTGCTAGTCAGGCAATACATCGTAATTCGGTGCGTATAGTAGTATTTCGTTAACTGGATTATTATAAGCCGCATGACATTGTTACCTTACTACAACAAACAACGGGTAGCTAGCCCGAAACTCATTTGCCCATCTAAATTAGCGTGTCGTCACAAAGGTCACGCTATGTAAATCTTCTCATCCATAAATTCGCTTACCAATCAATGTGGCACGACGGGGATCAACCGTCAAGGCGCGAACTAGGGTGATCGTCCCCAAATAGTATTATTATATGCATAAGCGTCTACCAATCCCGATAGTTCACAATTCATGCTAATGGGACTTTTAGTGACATAACCTAACTTTAATAATCCATTTTGTTTCATCTATCGGGTCATTTAATCATTTATCAGGTCATACAATCGGGTCATACAATCATTCGGGTCCAAATCAATAAACAAACAATCGGGACAAATGGTGTCCTATTTTATTAAAACTAACATGTTATCTCCCTCGCGGGTTTATAAAATATTTCATTAAAACATTTAAAAGAGTGCGAGGCTATGAACTCACGTTGATGTGGGAAGGCGATTATCGGCGATTTGGATGTACGGTACGTGCTTCAATCACGGAAACCTAGACAAATAATACTCGTCTTAGACTCATGTCCAATGAATTTATAAAAGTAACAATTATGTATACATATGATGATTTTATATATATGATGATCAAGTGGGTTTACATATTCTCATTTACTCATTTTAGTGTTATGTGTTGATAACTTTTATACTAGTTTACTAGTTTTACCTATTTACATGTTTTAGGTCCAATAAGCCTATTATAAGTCCATTAACTTGTATTATTCCACTTTATACTTGTATTATCAGTATTTACACTTTACATGTTGGGCCCAAATGGGTTAAGCCCAATAAATAAGTTTATAAGTGTTTTAGCCCATTTTGTTGTATTATTCGTCCGATAATGTTAACTTAGTCCGTTAATGTCCGTATGTTATATAGTTCGGGTTTTATCGGTTTTTACTTGTTATATATGTTTATATATCAGTATATGAGTTTTATAAAGTTCACATTAGACGGGTCTAACCGTCTAAGTTTTATTTAACAAAAACGTTAATTTTACGGTAATAGCCGAAAAAGTCGTAAAAATCATGTTTATAGTTTTATAACTTATAAAACTTATCAAACTACCGTTTTTATAAAATGTCCATTTATTTATCCTTATACATATTTATATAAATGTATTATATAAGTTACTGGGTTTTAATTCACATTTTATACTATTTTTATTTGAGTGCTTATATAATATTATTATACTTTAATTTCCAAAATCTGATTTTTATTTTCATGTTCACCAAAACTGCCATATCTAGAGTTCTATATGGAGATAGAAGCTCAACTTTTTATGACATAAACTACATGATATATGCTCCATTTAACTCTAATATAGCTACTGTTGAATCAACCTCTATATATTTTCTAAAAATCGTCCAAAACAGTGAACTCAGATTTGTACTTTAAACTTGTTTTGATCATATCTCACTCATCCTAATGATTCCATTGCATGGCCAACTCTCACATGTGTACAAGAAATATTACTTACTATATATCCATTAATCTATGTCATTTTATCTGTTCATGACATGTTTCTTTAGTGTTTTATACAACCATCATTTTTAAACAAGATTTTAACCTTGTTTCTTATAGTTTTTCACCTTTTTAATCATATTTATCAACACCAAATCCCCACACAATACTTTTATCATCATATAATCATCATATACATATACAATAGGAAATAAAATACATGATTACATAATCAAAATAACAAGAGGATGGAGAGAACAATCTTTATACCATCATGATGATGTAGGTTGTGATCAAAACATGGATTTTGATGGAGAAACTTGTGGATAACCAAGACCATCTTCAAGACCACCATTCTTCATGAACACCTTGTGGAAAATCAGCCCCAAGACTCCATATAAACTCCTCCTTGGATGTTATAATCACAACCAATCAATAGGGTTTCAAAAGGGCTTCAACATGGGTGTACATAACATAAGATTTTATGGTAGAATCAAGATCAAATTGGGGTGTTTTGTGAGGAGTGTGGGACGGCATATTTGAGAGAGAGTGAGAGAGAATGAGTTGTTTGCATGAGATAAAATGAAGCTAGTTGTTTAGCTTTGGTGGTTTTGTAGGAAAAGTAGCTTCAAAGTGAAGCTAGTTACAAGTGTTAGCTAAGTTGTGTACATCTTGACACATCAAGTGTTGAGGTGTTGTGTTGTAGCCGGTTTTGAGTGGGGGTGGGACAAGTGTCCCACTTGTCTCATCCCCATTTATTTACGGGTACTCCTCGATTCTAGTTTCCTCGATTTGCGTGCCCTCGGGTCGTTTTTCGAAAAACGTTTTTATAAATTATGAATCAATGGCACAAAACGAATCTAATAAAAATTGTCTCATCAAAAACGGAGTTCGAAAACGTAAATAAGTAATCCTAAGGTTTCCGGTTTAGTCGTAAAGGACGTTAAAATAAAATCGTAAGTCCTAGTCTCCTCTCGTAAATTTGTGCGTTTATGAATGAAAAAGAGATTTTGCATACCCTTTTTGTATTTCTATTATCGTTCCTCGACTCACCCGAATTGATTTCCGATTACGTTTCAACTTAACTTTGTTTTTGGTGAAAAGTATTTTTGGAATTTTAAAACTAAATTAAAAAAAACTATTTAATAATAAAACTATTTAATCTAATAAAATCTATTTTGAAACTAATTAAAAGTAAATCTAATTTTAATAAAAATGTAAACTAATGAAAAACGTAATTTTATAAAAACTTTAAATAAAAACTATTTATAAACTATATTAAATGAAACTAATTTTAAAATCTATATAAACTAAAATAAGACTTTTTAATAAAAACTATTTTTTTTTATAAACAAAACAAAATGAAAACAAATTTAAAATTATAAAAGTAAATAAAATATTTTTTTAGTCTTTTTATATTTTGTAAAAACTGAGTTAAAAGAAATTTAAAATAAATCTATTAATTAAAACTTAATAAATCTAAAAACATTTAATTAAACCAAATAAAACTG
This sequence comes from Glebionis coronaria, assembly GCA_025667525.1. Classification (NCBI taxonomy): domain Eukaryota; kingdom Viridiplantae; phylum Streptophyta; class Magnoliopsida; order Asterales; family Asteraceae; genus Glebionis; species Glebionis coronaria. Next base: position 334,695,486 of record CM046881.1, on the reverse strand, counting down.
CCCATATGAAAATCCTATATTAATTTAACAAAGCAGAAATAAACTGAAAAAGGGGCATAGCACAGATGGTTATGCTGTGGGGTTTGTAATCGATAGGTCCTGTGTTCGATCGCCTGGACAGACAAATTTTGTTATTATTTTTTTTTTAACTTTTTTAACTTTTTGAACTTTTGTTTGGAATAAGTAACAAACAGACTATAAGAGTCTGTGATAACAAATAGAGGCAATAAACACAAGAACAATAAAATAGCAAACAACAGCTTCACCAATAAGCAGATAAAAGTACCGAAATAAGCATAAGCAAATGAAATAAGCTACCCAACTATGAATAAGCCAAATTCCAAATAAAAGCTAAGAGATTATTAATAATAAGCAGGCCCAAAATTAGTAAAACTACTTAAGCTAAAATCAAGACAAGTTTAAAAGAAATAAAAGCAGATTCAAACATAATTAAAAGAAAATCCTACAAACAGAAAGCAAATATGGAAACAAATAAGAAGATTAACATACAAAACCAAATAAGTAAATATAAATCAAATCTAAATAATCAAACTAACCAAATCATAAACTATAGCAGATCTAAATATACCAAATAAGCAGTTAATTCAAATAAAATAAAACTTAAAAGAGGAAAAAGAATAGAACCTCGATGACGAAAACCGTTGGGATGAAGATTGGCGCTGAGCCATCTTTGAGAACAAATCGAACACCACCTTAATCATCAACATCATCGACATCTTTGTTCCAAATCTCTCGAACCAATTTCAACAGTGAATCCAAACAGTAGCAGGATGCCTCGAACAGTATATATATATATATATTTTTTTTTTAATTAATTTTTTTTTTATATTATCCGAATAATAACAGACACCAGTAACTTTAAAATAAAGCAGATTCAAGAATAAAATAAAGCGTTGACAGAAAAATTAAACAAGACAAGATTTAATTCAAAAGTACTTTTCATTAATAATAAAAATATTACAATAACTGAAATTGAAAAATTACAATATTAATTCTAAGACTAATTTACTGAAAATTAAACCTAATTAAATCTACTCCTAATTAATTAAAATAAACTGAAAGAAAAATAAAGAAAAGCTTAGATGATTTTTTTACACAATGATTTGGGGGTTTTTATAGGCAAAACACCATAGCCTTCTTCTTAATCTTCTTCAACAAGGATTGAATCTGAGCCCTTAAATCTTCTCTTCTCTCTCTTCTCTTCAAATCTTCGGCTGAAATTAAATCATGTGACTCGGATTGCCAGCGTGGTGTATGTGTTTCTTCTATGATGATGTGGCCTTCTTTAATTGGGTGATGAAGTGTGATAGCCAATCAAAAACAAGGGTGAGGCCACGTTAGATTCGGATTTGAGGACCACTTGAGTGGATGCTGTGAAAAACTTGGGGATTTAATCCCCAAGTGTGTGATTAACACGTATGAGTGAAAACCCCCAATTTTTCTTTGGTATTTTAGGTTAGGGTTTTGTGGATTTGTGGTGAAAAGAGGGTGATGGTTCGTCTGGTATGTTTTGAGAGAGAGAATGTGGGTTTTTTTTTCATTGTTTGTATCGAAATCGCAATGGGGTGGGTAAATGGAAAAAAAACGTTTTCATTAATGTGTGAATGGGTAAAGTTATTATTATATTCGAATTGGGGGTCGGTTGGGGTGTGGGAGTAGGTGAAGTGAAGTGACACGTGGGAGTAAGGGTAAACTAAATACAACATTTGATTTATGGGATAGGAAAAGGTTAGGTAGGGTAAATTAAATAATTGTGTGGGGGAATACATTGTGGCGAGTTGGGATGGTTTACACGTGTGGGGAGGAAAGGTAAAACAAACGTGTGGGGGAAGGAGTAAATGGAATGGTGTGCGTTTGTGCTATGGTTGACTGGGAGGATATTTACATTTGACCAAATAAACATTTCTTTTGCATTTCAAACGTCCAAGTTTAATAGCCAAATGGGCTTTGTGGCCCATATATACTTCTTTCCATTCGTTTCTTAATAGATTTGGGCCATATTGGGCTATTTCTTTCCAAAAGATGATAATTTATCCACACAAATGGGCTTTTGGGCCCATTAATCACAGGTGGGACCCACAAGCCCGTTTTACCTCCATAAATATTAAATCCGCTAAAAACGATCTCGACTTCGGCTTTCTTGTTCATTTTCTTCAAACTCGTGTCGGTTTAGCCGGTTTTCGTGAACTTGGGCACACTTTTGGTCTTTCGTCTTCGTCTTCGTTTCTTTTTGGACTTTTCTTCAACATTTGACCGTGAAATCCCGTGTTTTCTTTCCTTTTGATCATTTGTACCTATTTGAACACAAAAACACAAAACCACGCGTAATTCCGACTTTTATGACATTAAACACATGATTAGGTCTTGTTTTTACTTGATTTTAGTGGCAAAAGGATAAGTGTTTACACACTTATTAAATCCCCTACACTTGACCATTGCAATGACCCCATGCAATGCATAGTTTTAAAGCATAAGTTACATTTTTCTCATAATCAACCCATCTCGGCCTTTATTAAGATATACTAATACTACTATGATGAAAAGATAAGAATTTAAAAGGAGACAAAAGTGATAAAAATTTATTAACTTGGAAATTATTTGATGGAAGAAACTCGTAAAGAAATCTAAGACTTGAATTAGGACTTTGGTGTCATGAATATAAATCACCCTCAAGTTTCACGTTCCCCATACCAAGCATAAAAACGAGATCATTGTTATTACAAGTTAGCACAACTAACACTTACTCATGTGGTTTAGTTAATCACTTAGACCCCCTTATTCCTACAGTGTATCTCTTGTATTTTATTTTTGTCTTGAATGATCACGAGGATGCATTTTTGACTTATTTCGATAATTTATTTAGGCCGAAAACAAAGTGGGACGATTTAATCAATAGTTAGCTAAAGGACAAAATCTTTTAAAACTGCTTCTCGAAACCTCAAAAAGTTCATATCTTGGCATAACTCGTTTCACGATTTGAGACCTTTCTCGGACCGATATTTGGCTTGTACTTCAAACTTCAAATCTTGAGAGACGATCTTGAAATTATGGTCTTCTCTTCATTTTGGTATACATCTTTATAAGGATTGAAAGATGCTTCAAACGTTGACCACGACTTCTTCATTTATCCTCTTCTTTATTTAGCATTTTGATATACAACGATCCGCCTCCTTTTCGGACTTGGATCTATTTATCCTCATACCTTGTTAGGGTGTTTTTGGATAGACTTCTCCATGATATTTAGGGGAGTAATTGCTTCTCGTCGTGTGTCTTGATCCTTCATATTGATTTGGATTAATGATCTTCACATCATCTTAGGATCTTTAGCAAAAAGTGAATCCTCATGCCTTGTTAGGGCCTTTTTGGACTCGGGTATCCTCATGCCTTGTTAGGGCCTTTTTGGATAAGACAATATTCGCGTCCCGTTTCAATAAGTTATGCCTTGGCTATGAACTCTAATTAATACCGAGCAGCTTTTAAACGATCTTGTGCTAGAAGCTAAGTAACCTTTTAAATCGTACAACCTTATTTATTGCAAATATATTTATTAACAAGTGATGGGAGAAAAAGCTCATAATTAACTCACATAAGTTAATGAAAGAATACCAAACTTATAATTAACTCTATCATCTCAAGGAACGAGACTCGTGGATGCTTAGCCTAATAAACCAATTAAGGTCCATATGGTTAAGGATACTAGCTAGAGTAAACTTGGATAAGTAAACTCGGGTTGAGTCAAAATATTCACGATGGGCCTAATATATCAAAGATATCTAAACTTGTTAAAACCATTTTATTTATTTATTTATTTTTGACTTTATGGAAATTATTACGATGCGATAATAAAAGGAAAGAAAATATTACTAGGCCAAAATAGATCAAAAATTTGAAAAACGTTGAATTTTTTTTTAAATTTTCCGGTAAAATGGGGTCAAATTCATGGAAAAGGCCACTAAAATTCGATAGAAATCCCCCCTACACTTAATATAAACATTGTCCTCAATGTTTAAGCATGTGGGAGACTAAACTCCCCTACACTTAGGACATTGAGTACGTTGTTTAAAATCGAGCGACAACTAAAGTGATTGCATTTATTTATATACAAGATTGAATCACAATAGCAAAAACTTATCGAAGGAACCGGGTACACGGGAAACACGGGAACACGGGTCTCGTCAAAAGCACCAAAAGTGGATCATCAAAGCACAAGTACCTACACAATCAAAACAAACAACCTACACGGCTCCCCCCTACACTTATTGTAGAAAATAAATAAAAGATAGATAATCGGGTTGCCTCCCGAGAAGCGCTTGTTTTTGTTAACCGAGTCACGAGCCTGACTCGGCCCCGAATTAAATGGTCCATGGGGAATCCTCGAATGTTATACCGGGATCAAAAATCTTATCCTCGGTCCCGGAGGAACATAATAAATGAGAGGCAGGAGGATAAGTCATGAAAGGTAGAAAAGTCCGCTCAACATACGAGAAGTATGTGAGGTCGTGATCCACGGGAGGTGGGGTAGGTAAAGGAGACAAATTGTCATCCCCCAAAGACAATGGATGGTCACTATTCGGCAAAGCCGTAAAGGTATCAATCAAAGAATGGTCAATGTCACCTCCCGGGTCAAAGCATTCATCCTCATGAACGTGAATCTTTTCGATTTCTTCATCATAGATAGGCTCGTCAAACAAAGGTTTTTCGTTCCCTTCATTGAGGATTTTAGAAATTCTCTCGAAAAGATCACGATCAAGTACGAAACCATCATTCATTTGTGGGATTTGTTGATAAGTTAAATCCTCACGAATGTGGTGAACGTAATTCTCATTAGAGGAGTGTTGAATAGGTAACTCCTCGAGAATTGGATGTGTGGTCATGTGAGTTGGTTCGTCATTATTATTAAAAATAAGACGTTCCAACTCATCAAGTTCGGCATCGATATTGGAAAAATCGACCTCACTTGTAGGTGGAAGTGGAGGTAAAAGAGCTAGCTCTCGGTCGATAATTTCCTTAATCTCGGGCTCGAAGACGAAATCATCATACTCACCACATATAGAACTCTTATTGGAAGAATCAATTATCGCATTTGGATTTGTGAGTATGTGATCATGGACTAGCGGAACGACCGTGTCCGTAAGCTCAGCAAAAGTCGGCACATCATAAACTTCATCAAAGAATTTGTCGAGCCCAAAATCACTAATCTCACTCGATGTATCAAAATCCTTAGATGCATTTGGGATATTAAGAGAAGGAATTACAATTGCACTAGGACATTGAGCACAAAGATCACTCCAAGAAATAGTAGTCTCATCGTCATCATAATAGTAAGAACGCACAAGAGGAGGAGTAGAAACACTAAGAGTAGATACTTACTCTTGTTGTCTTTCGTCATGCAAGCTAATTTTGAGTTGTTTTAAGCTTTCGAGAATTTCATCCAAACTAGTGCTTTGTTCCTTAAAAGAAGGTTGATGAACGACGGAGTTTTGTGGGGGTTCTAAATTTTGAAAACAGGAATTATAGCACAGATGTGGCTCATAATTCATCGGTTGACAATAAGAAGTATCGTGAGGGCCCCCACAATGATTGCAACACGGGTATTGAGAAAAACCCGGTGCATGTTGAGGATAGGGATTGTCATAGACGGGAGGAGGGAAGAAATTTGTGTAAAAGGAGAAGTACGAATTTCTAGAATTGCACAATGGACAAAATCCAAATTGTGTATTGTCGATATCGGAACCACACTTCGCACAAGTACACCATGGACATATTGGAAAACCAAGCCATGGTCTCCCACACCGAACGCAAGACAAATCCATGAAGAATTATAAATAAGAGGGGTTGAGAAAAAGAATTAAACACAATAGAGGATAAAGAAGAATATTTTTGTATTTTTTTAGAAAAATATATATATACAAGAAAAATCGAAAGAAATCGAAATAAAAACTAACACTAATACGTAATATTTTTGGTGTAATACTTTTAGGAAAAAGTATTACTTTTGATTTTTCTAAATTTTTTTGGTGCAAATCTTAGGAAAGAAATTGCTTTTGTGATTTTTTAATTTTTTGTAATTTTATGTTTTTGATTTTTTTTGTATTTTTGATTTTTTGTGCAAGAAACGTAACGTTCAAAGAATGAACGGATCCCAAAATCGAAACGTCTTCACGACAAATCGTCAATCGTACGAGCGAAGCGGCAGCGGCGCCATTTTGAAAAAGAGATTTTGCATACCTTTTTGTATTTCTATTATCGTTCCTCGACTCACCCGAATTGATTTCCGATTACGTTTCAACTTAACTTTGTTTTTGGTGAAAAGTATTTTTGGAATTTTAAAACTAAATTAAAAAAAACTATTTAATAATAAAACTATTTAATATAATAAAATCTATTTTGAAACTAATTAAAAGTAAATCTAATTTTAATAAAAATGTAAACTAATGAAAAACGTAATTTTATAAAAACTTTAAATAAAAACTATTTATAAACTATATTAAATGAAACTAATTTTAAAATCTATATAAACTAAAATAAGACTTTTTTAATAAAAACTATTTTTTTTATAAACAAAACAAAATGAAAACAAATTTAAAATTATAAAAGTAAATAAAATATTTTTTTAGTCTTTTTATATTTTGTAAAAACTGAGTTAAAAGAAATTTAAAATAAATCTATTAATTAAAACTTAATAAAACTAAAAACATTTAATTAAACCAAATAAAACTGCCCATATGAAAATCCTATATTAATTTAACAAAGCCGAAATAAAATCAAAAAGGGGCATAGCACAGATGGTTATGTTGTGGGGTTTGTAATCGAGAGGTCCTGGGTTCGATCCCCTGGACAGACAAATTTTGTTATTATTTTTTTTAACTTTTTTAACTTTTTGAACTTTTGTTTGGAATAAGTAACAAACAGACTATAAGAGTCTGTGATAACAAATAGAGGCAATAAACACAAGAACAATAAAATAGCAAACAACAGCTTCACCAATAAGCAAATAAAAGTACCGAAATAAGCATAAGCAAATGAAATAAGCTACCCAACTATGAATAAGCCAAATTCCAAATAAAAGCTAAGAGATTATTAAAAATAAGCAGGCCCAAAATTAGTAAAACTACTTAAGCTGAAATCAAGACAAGTTTAAAAGAAATAAAAGCAGATTCAAACGTAATTAAAAGCAAATCCTACAAACAGAAAGCAAATATGGAAACAAATAAGAAGATTAACATACAAAACCAAATAAGTAAATATAAATCAAATCCAAATAATCAAACTAACCAAATCATAAACTATAGCAGATCTAAATATACCAAATAAGCAGTTAAATCAAAGAAAATAAAACTTAAAAGAGGAAAAAGAATAGAACCTCGATGACGAAAACCGTTGGGATGAAGATTGGCGTTGAGCCATCTTTGAGAACAAATCGAACACCACCTTAATCATCAACATCATCGACATCTTTGTTCCAAATCTCTCGACCCAATTTCAACAGTGAATCCAAACAGTAGCAGGATGCCTCGAACAGTATATATATATATTTTTTTAATTAATTTATTTTTATATTATCCGAATAATAACAGACACCAGTAACTTTAAAGTAAAGCAGATTCAAGAATAAAATAAAGCTTTGACAGAAAAATTAAACAAGACAAGATTTAATTCAAAAGTACTTTTCATTAATAATAAAAATATTACAATAACTGAAATTGAAAAATTACAATATTAATTCTAAGACTAATTTACTGAAAATTAAACCTAATTAAATCTACTCCTAATTAATTAAAATAAACTGAAAGAAAAATAAAGAAAAGCTTAGATGATTTTTTTACACAATGATTTGGGGGTTTTTATAGGTAAAACCCCATAACCTTCTTCTTAATCTTCTTCAACAAGGATTGAATCTGAGCCCTTAAATCTTCTCTTCTCTCTCTTCTCTTCAAATCTTCGGCTGAAATTAAATCATGTGACTCGGATTGCCAGCGTGGTGTATGTGTTTCTTCTATGATGATGTGGCCTTCTTTAATTGGGTGATGAAGTGTGATAGCCAATCAAAAACAAAGGTGAGGCCACGTTAGATTCGGATTTGAGGACCACTTGAGTGGATGCTGCGAAAAACTTGGGGATTTAATCCCCAAGTGTGTGATTAACACGTATGAGTGAAAACCCTCAATTTTTCTTTGGTATTTTAGGTTAGGGTTTTGTGGATTTGTGGTGAAAAGAGGGTGATGGTTCGTCTGGTATGTTTTGAGAGAGAGAATGTGGGTTTTTGTTTTCATTGTTTGTATCGAAATAGCAATGGGGTGGGTAAATGGGAAAAAAACGTTTTTATTAATGTGTGAATGGGTAAAGTTATTATTAAATTCGAATTGGGGGTCGGTTGGGGTGTGGGAGTAGGTGAAGTGAAGTGACACGTGGGAGTAAGGGTAAACTAAATACAACATTTGATTTATGGGATAGGAAAAGGTTAGGTAGGGTAAATTAAATAATTGTGTGGGGAATACATTGTGGGGAGTTGGGATGGTTTACACGTGTGGGGAGGAAAGGTAAAACAAACGTGTGGGGGAAGGAGTAAATGGAATGGTGTGCGTTTGTGCTATGGTTGACTGGGAGGATATTTACATTTGACCAAATAAACATTTCTTTTGCATTTCAAACGTCCAAATTTAATAGCCAAATGGGCTTTGTGGCCCATATATACTTCTTTCCATTCGTTTCTTAATAGATTTGGGCCATATTGGGCTATTTCTTTCCAAAAGATGATAATTTATCCACACAAATGGGCTTTTGGGCCCATTAATCACAGGTGGGACCCACAAGCCCGTTTTACCTCCATAAATATTAAATCCGCTAAAAACGAGCTCGACTTCGGCTTTCTTGTTCATTTTCTTCAAACTCGTGTCGGTTTAGCCGGTTTTCGTGAACTTGGGCACACTTTTGGTCTTTCGTCTTTGTCTTCGTTTCTTTTTGGACTTTTCTTCAACATTTGACCGTGAAATCCCGTGTTTTCTTTCCTTTTGATCATTTGTACCTATTTGAACACAAAAACACAAAACCACGCGTAATTCCGACTTTTATGACATTAAACACATGATTAGGTCTTGTTTTTCCTTGATTTTAGTGGCAAAAGGATAAGTGTTTACACACTTATTAATGAACCAACACAAATTTAAAATTCCAAAATATTATTCACGGATAAATTTATTCTCTGAAATGTCGGACTCTCACCAAAATGGTGTATGTAAACGTAAGCACGTAACGTTGAATCCTCCGGCTTAGACGTAGTCGATGCTACTCCAAGACGTAAATCCAAATTTCTTCCCAAAAATAAGTGAGTTCCTAATATAACATTAAAATAATATTTTCAATTAAATATTGAGAATAAAAATATCAATCCTAAATTGACGGATTGTCACAACATTTACCCCTAAACAGGATCTTTGTCCTCAAAGATCATCTTACTACTCGCTTCTTATAGAGTTAAAGCCATGTGGGTATTTCCTCCACATTCGGTCTTTTCTCACAAGTGCAATTCATTACAATACGCGAGTTTCATCAAACATAACTACAGGAATACGATCAGGCTAAATGTTGACTTACTTTCTCTATCCATGATGTTCACGGGTTTTTGATGAATGCAACTTTTCGCCGATCTAAACTTCATTAAGGAATAGTCAGATTTTCACTTGATAGGCATTTTATCAAGTTCGATATATAATTCACGCAGCTCTTGAAGTCCTAGGGTAGATCCAGCTTATATGCCATTCAAACCAATCTTTTACATCATCTCAATGGTCCCATACAACGGGGACTTATATCCCATGATCTTTCAGATCATCAATTCATGTTTCCATGGTTAAAATTTTTGGCATAACTTCGCTACCCATCTGGCATTTTAAGATCTACAATTCATATTCACATAACCTCCTACCCACTACCGGCAGTCAATAATCAGATCCTAATTTCAACAATCATTTCAGGTCTCGCGGGTCGAGTATTTTGTAAGGTTAGGTTCGCCATCATAGGAAACCTTAAACCTAAAAGACATGTCCAACTCACAGTGGGTGTATGTCGGGTGTCTTCATCTCAACTCCTGCTTACAGATGCTCTAATTTCTAAATATTAACAAGATTCGATCTCGATCCTAATACGATAGTTATCAATGATAATATCTCCAAAGGAAAACGATTATGCGGTTTATTACCAAAGGTCAATGATTCAAATATAAAACAACACTTATAGTATTTTGTATCGTTACTTTACCTCGTCCCTTCGATTGGGGTGGTACATAGTACTCTCAACAAGGTTCGTTCTCAATGACTTCTGAGCAAATCTCTAGAAATTCGATGTGAAGCGAGGATCTTGATATAGATGATCGATACAGGCACACCATGTTTACATAACTCCTTTAAATACAAAAGAGTCTATTTCTTCATCAAGATTCTATCATTAACAGGAATGATATTAGCACATTTGGTCAGTCTGTCGACGATGACCCAAATCGAATCAAATTCAGATGATGACCTTTGCAATAGTTAGACGTTTACTAATGTATGAGGCGATGTCTGCCTTCATAATTTGTCATTAGTACAACTTCTTCTGATAATGATACATTAAATCAGAAATGACAAGAATAGAATACTTATACTTACGAGATGACTACATCTCAAAATCTCCACATTTAGGCAACCACAAACGGCCTTTTATACACTTAACGCTATCGGGTTCTCAATTCTAATGGTTCATATTAGCCGCGAACCCCTTTTTATTATCTATATTATCCTTCTTACAAGCATTGTTTATTTTTATATTGTTCGGCAATTTATTTTGCACCTTCATTAATAAGAAACATAATCCTAATTGGTTCTTTATACTTTTCTACATAATGTGTCAGTATCTACATTCACCTTTCCTGATAAAAGAATTATCATGTCCACAATTTACTCATAAATTCTTTCTTCATATTTTCTAAGTTTTAGTTTTGTCTTAACTATTATTTTTATCAGTTTTGCTTAATCTGACGTTTAAAGCGTCGATAATTATTACAACTAATTAAATAATAAATATTAAATTTTTATGAAACGTAAACGTTAAAAGTTTAAATTTCTTAGTTCGACCAATTATAATAAAATGTTCAAAACAAATTTGAATTTTATTAACACGATTTTTGCTGATTTATCGAAAATAATTAATAAGATTCGTAAATGTTCGAAAAATCTTTGTTTATATTTTGGTCAAAATTTTCTTAGTTGAAAAGCAAAAAGTGTCGTTTCAAATTTTAAGTCATGGTTTAAATGGTTTCCTCAATCCCTCTTAGGTGTCTTGAGGTATACACAAACATTTACCCTTAAACAGGAGTTTAGTTAAATGATTTGTGTATAAGGGAATAATCCCTTAAAGATCCTTTGTTAAAACATTTGTCAAAACATATTTGCACTTTTCTTTTTTAGTAATACTTAAAGTCTTAAAAGGGCTCTTAATTTGAAGAGTCAATATAGATTCCATTATCTTATTAATCACACAGTTAAATCATATAGAGGATTAAGTCTTAAATCACATGTTAATTATTCAAGGTACAGGTTTTTATTGTTCAGCCAATTCAGGGCAATTTATAACTAATTATTAACTTATTCTTATTCTTATAAACAAACAAATGGTCCTTAATGATCACAAGCATGAATTTATCAAATTACAGCCTACACACGTGATTCACCATATTTATGAATGCTACATGTGTATTAGTCAATCCAAACGACATCACGTGAAACTCATAACGTTCATTACAAGTATCGGATGTAGTGATTGGAATAGATAATCTTTTTCGCGGACGCGAATTTGATGATAACCATGCCGAGGATCAAATCTTTAGAACATACGCTAGAACCTTGTAAATGATCGAACAAATCTTCCATTTCGAGTTATAGATATCGTTTTCGATTGTCAATTTACTCAGTTCACAGTAATCTATAAATATAAGGAGTGATAACACCATAGCTCTCTATGATGATGAGCTCGGTAGAATAAAATCTTTCTCCGACAACTCTCTCAGTTGTACGGTAATTCCTTTAATTAAGATGGTGCTGACGTACAGTGCACATGCCATAGGTGCAGCACCGGGAATATAATCAATATCAATTTCAACTTGCCTTAATGGCGAAAGTCTAGGTAATTTACCAACAAATACCTTCTAAATTTTCAAATAACAGAAACATCTTTTAATAAATTCATATTAGGTTCTTTCTAGATTATAATATCTATGACTAATTCACAACCATTCACGGTATAATTTCAAGTCTAAATGCAGGATATGGTCATTCATCAAGAATTATTTAGGTCACTTTTGATAATCAACATCTTATCATTTAGGGGAATTCTACTCGAGTTCCCATCAATTAAGACAATGTTGTCATGTCATAATCAATCAATCCATTCTACTGGCATTACCAACTTTTCAGTTTTATTGCCGTCGATAAGATGTGAACTTCTCAAAAGACTAATAATAACTCATAATCCTTCACAAATTCAAGGATATCTGGAGACATAACTAACCTTAAAAGAGTAAGGTCAACGCATAATTTACGCGAGAGAATTTCAAATCAGATACAGACGAAAACATTTAACGAATATGAATATATCCCATGTTTTCATAATTTGAGTACGCATTCGAAAGCTCCTCGGATCATTACCCAGGTCATTCAAATGAAATCAAATCATATGAAATGATAAGAACGTCAATACATCCAGTCGGGTATCAACACTCGGTAATCAGATACTTTTCCTAAGAATCTCACTACGGGAGAATTGGACAAGAAAGAATTGTCAATTGTCAAATAAGACAATTTCCACAGATGAGTAAATTCGACTCAGAAGAATAGATGCTACAGGCACATATGTAGGTGTCCCTAACACTATGTCCCTATTTTTCACTTCTTGTAGATCTCATAAAATTTAATCTTTCACAATCTTCAAAGAAAATGTAGTGTTTATTCATTAGTTTTATGGTGACTACTAATCAGTCTTGCATGGTCTATTCCAAATTGTATGTAGGCGTGCAACTATATACACTTTCAAGACTAACGATGCAATACTCAGTTCGTCAAAATTTTATCATCATGTTTATTATAAAAACATTTTCATGCTTAATTCTTAAATAAGAATCAAGAATAAATTTACAAAGATTTTCTTTATCATGAAAACAATTAAGTTTTCCAAGGTGTTTCGTAAACAACTTCATTCAATAATGATTACTTATAAATCTCATTTTGAATAATCCTTTTAGTGATGAGAATTCAATTTTTCTCAAGGAATACTGTTTTAACTTATAAAAACAATGAGTGATCTGCAAAAGAGTGATGAAGAGTTGTTCACCAAGAACTAACTACAATATAATAGGAAATGAGCTTAGCCAATCAATCATGAGGTTCATGATCTCGATGGCACTCAAAAAGAATAATCCACAACGTAACTCAAATCGAGATGAGTACTCGTTCAATGGTTGCATCACTAATGCGAGCATTAGGAAGAAGCAAGAAAAGATAGATAACATCGATACATGTAGGATTTAGCAATCAAAGGTAGTCTTTTTCATTAATCACAAACAAGTCAAAATTGTACCGTAACACATTACATGTCACTATGTCATACAATTCTCAGAACTCATCCTACCAACTGATGTCTCGGTTAAGTTAGGGATTTTTAAAAGATACCACAATGAATACTAATCTACAAGAGTCATTAGGTGTCCCACCTGTCCCAGAAGATCCATCGGTCCCAATTTAGAAGAAGATTTCTTCAATTTATTTCTTGGACACTGGGCATCCTCATTAGTTGACAATGGCCTAGGAACAACCCTTAACACGAACCAATCAATCAATTAAAACCTTATAATTCAATCACAGGACTTAACGACTTCCTCCTAACAATCTCATATTCCATACGGGTTAAATTTTACTATATTCAAGTTTTAACCAATTTTATACTCAATTCGATATCCTACCTCATTCTCCAATAATTTCAACCTTATTCATAAACCTTAAAAAGGCAATAAAAGCTCAATATGATCAACACTTAATTCTCAATCCTATAGTTCTTACAACAACAATTATCAAATGAGTCACTAGCATGAGATGAGTCACACATTCAATTATACTTCTCGGAAAGGTATTGGTGGCATGAGGCTTTTGGGTAATGGTTCCAATGACAGCCTCAAGTGCAACATTCACCCTTTCGATTTCAATTTAAGAATTGGATGACAACGAATCATATGACATCTTTCTAGGTGGTAATGTTTTGTCAAACTCCACTCTATAAGGAAAGATCGTCATGACATCGATATCAGATTTAATCTCGCCAATTCTTCTTCAATATCACAATCAACTAATACCTACATTTCTAGAATATCAACCATTTTGTTGGGATCATAAATATCCACAACTTGGTTTAGATCTAGGATAGCTAGAATTCCTACGAGAATAACTTCAATTAATTTACTAGGGGATTTAGGGTTCCTTGTGACAATCTACGTCATATAAATACCTCGTATAAATATCAAAATAATCATCAAACAATCATGTAATAAAATTACATCATATATATATATATATATATATAATCCAAGTTATATATATATATTAAAATAACACTTCTCAGTCTGGCCTTGTCGGTAACTCGAGAATTCTTCGGCACCGTTATAGTCAAAATATTTTTAGACATTTTTAGAAAAATGTTTGTAGTTAAAAGATTTTGAAATGTTTTATTCAAAACCTTGGTTTTAAAAATCTTTCGTTCTCTATAACGAGAGCTCTGATACCAAACTGTAACACCCCCAAATTTATACAACTCAGTACAGCGGAAGACTAGTTGGTGTTACGGGATAGCACATTGCTCACATCATATACAACGCATAAAAATCGCGTCGTTTAATAATAAAGAAATTCCATTCATAAATATCAAATTTACATAGGTCCCAAGTCATAATCATTTCATACAATTTTACAAAAGATTTGAATGGAAATTGTTATTTAAGTGCGGGCCATGAATTCTTGTTGTCTTCCCGAGAATTACCTTCAAGTACCTGAGACAAAACATGTTAAAAGAAAAGGTCAGCGATAACGCCGAGTGAATTCATAGAGTTTAGTAAAATCCATCAATATAACATCGTTATAAAATTATTACCGAAAATCATTTTTGTACAAATCTTTATAGTAGACCATGAAATAGGCCAAAAACATTTTATACAAATCCTTGTCAAAATTACAATATAGGCATTTGCCTTAAAAATCATTATACGAGCCAGTGTCGTAAAAATATCATGCAATACGTTTTATAACGTTGTATGGAGCTAAATAAAAACCGTTATATGAATATGGTTATCAAAACCAAAACACGAACATAATATCAATAGTATGACCACATATTGCTAGTCAGGCAATATATCGTAATTCGGTGCATATAGCAGTATTTCGTTAATTGGATTATTATAAGCCGCATGACATTGTTACCTTACTATTACCAACAACGGGTAGATAACCCGATACTCAATTTGCCCATCTAAGTTAGCGTGTCGTCACAATAATCACGCTATGGAAATCTTCTCATACATAAATTCGCTTACAAATCAATGTGGCACGACGGGGATCAATCGTTAAGGCGCGAACTGGGGTGATCGTCCCCAAATAGTACTATTATATGCATAAGCGTCTACCAAATCCCGGTAGTTCACAATTCATGCTAACGGGACTTTTAGTGACATAACCTAACTTTAATAATCCATTTTATTTCATCTATCGGGTCATTTAATCATTCATCAGGTCATATAATTATTCGGGTCCAAATCAATAAGCAAGTAATCGGGACAAATGGTGTCCTATTTTATAAAAACTAACATTTTATCTCACTCGCGGGTTTATAAAATATTTCATAAAAACATTTAAAATAGTGCGAGGCTATGAACTCACGTTGATGTGGGAAAGCGGGTTATCGGTAACTCGGACGTACGGTACGTGCTTCAATCACGGAAACCTAGACAAATAATACTCGGCTTAGACTCATGTCCAACGACTTTATAAAAATAACAATTATGTATACATATGATGATTATATATATATATGATGATCAAATGGGTTTACATACTCTCATTTACTCAATTTAGTGTTATGTGTTGATAACTTTGATACTAGTTTACTAGTTTTACCTATTTACATATTTTAGGCCCAATAGACCCATTAGAAGCCCAATATATTATATTAGCCCAATTATACTTTTATTATCAGTATCACACTTTACATGTTGGGCCCAAATGGGTTAAGCCCAATAAATAAGTTGATAAGTGTTTTAGCCCATTTTGTTGTATTATTAGTCCAATATCGTTAACTTAGCCCGTTAATGTTCGTATGTTATATAGTTCGGGTTTTATCGGTTTTTACTTGTTATATATGTTTATATATCAGTATATGAGTTTATAAAAGTTTACATTAGGCGGGTCCAACCGTCTAAGTTTTATTTAACAAAAACGTTAATTTTACGGTAATAGCCGAAAAAGTCGTAAAAATCATGTTTATAGTTTTATAACTTATAAAACTTATCAAATTACCATTTTTATAAAATGTCCATTTATTTATCCTTATATATATTTATATAAATGTATTATATAAGTTAGTGGATTTTAATTCACATTTTATACTATTTTTATTTGAGTGCTTATATAATACTATTATACTTTAGTTTCCAAAATCTGATTTTTACTTTCACTTTCACCATTTTTACCATATCTTGAGTTCTACAACGAGATAGAAGCTCATTTTTGGACACCATAAACTAGATGATATGTGATACAATTAACTTAGTTTTAGCTACTGCTCAATCTAACTCTAAATATCCTTAACAGTCCGTCCAAAACTGACTATTCAGATTGGTACTCTAAACTTGTTTTAGTCATATCTCACTCATTTTAATGATTCCATTGCATGGCCAACTCTCACATGTGTACAAGACATATTAATTACTGTATATCCATTAATCTATGCCATTTTATCAGTTCATCACATGGTTCTTTACTGTATTATACAGCCATCATTTTAAGCATGATTTTAACCTTTTTACATATAGTTTTTCATCTTTTTACCCATGATTATCAACACCAAATCCCCACACAATACTTTTATCATCATATAATCATCATATACATATACAATAGGAAAGAAAATACATGATTACATAATCAAAATAACAAGAGGATGAGGAGAACAATCTTTATACCACCATGATGATGTAGGTTATGATCAAGACATGGATTTTGATGGAGAAACTTGTGGTAAACCAAGACCATCTTCAAGACCACCATTATTCAAGAACTCCTTGTGGCAAAATCAGCCCTAAGACTCCATAGAAACTCCTCTTTGGATGTTATAACTTGCACCAATCAATAGGGATTCAAAAGGGCATCTTCATATATGTAAATAACATAGGATTTGTGGTTGAATCAAGATCAAAGGGTGGTGCTGGATGGTGAATTGGGACGGCATAATGAGAGGGTGAGAGAGAAGTGTGAGTTTTTGCATGGATGGAAATGGAAGCAAATGGTTTGGTTGCTAGTTTTGATGTGTTGGTGGGAAGGTTGGCTTAACTTGTAAGCTTAGCTTACAAGTGTAAGCACTTAGCTTTATTTTTCCACATCTTGTGATGTGGTGGCACATCTTGGCCGTCCCATGTTAGTGGGGTGGGGCAAGATTTATCTTGTCTCATCCCACTAATTTACGGGTATTCCTTGATTCTAGTTTCCTTAATTTGCGTGCCCTCGGGTCGTTTTACGAAAAACGTTTTTATAAATTATGAATCAACTGCACAAAACGAATCTAATAAAAATTTTCTCATCAAAAACGGAGTTCGAAAACGTAAATACGTAATCCTAAGTTTTCCGGTTTATTCGTAAAGGACGTAAAAATAAAATCGTAAGTCCTAATCTCTTCTCGTAAATTTGTGAGTTTATGAACCAACACAAATTTAAAATCTCAAAATAATATTCACGGACAAATTTATTTTTTTGAAATGTCGGACTGTCACCAAAACGGTGTATGTAAACGTAAGCACGTAACGTTGAATCCTCCGGTTTAGACGTAGTCGATGCTACTCCAAGACGTAAATCCAAATTTCTTCCCAAAAATAAGTGAGTTCATAATATAACATTAAAATAATATTTTTAAATAATATTTGAGAATAAAATATCAACCATAAATTGACGGATTGTCACAGCATTTACCCCTAAACAGGATCTTTGTCCTCAAAGATCATCTTACTACTCGCTTCTTATAGAGTTAAAGCCATGTGGGTATTTCCTCCACATTCGGTCTTTTCTCACAAGAGTAATTCATTACAATACGCGAGTTTCATCAAACATAACTACGGGAATAAGATCAGGCTTATTGTTGACTTACTTTCTCTATCCATGATGTTCACGGGTTTCTAATGAATGCAACTTTTCGCCGATCTAAACTTCATTAAGGAATTGTCAGATTTTCACTTGATAGGCATTTTATCAAGTTCGATATACGATACATAATTCACGCAACTCTTGAAGTCCTAGGGTAGATCCAGCTTATATACCTTTCAAATCAATCTTTTACATCATCTCAATGGTCCCATACAACGAGGACTTATATCCCATGATATTTCAGATCATTAATTCATTTTTCCAAGGTTAAAAATTTTGGCATAACTTCGCTACCCATCTGGCACTTCAAGATCTACATTTCATATTCACATAACCTCCTACCCACTACCGACAGTCACTAATCAGATCCTAATTTCAACAATCATTTCAGGTCTCGCGGGTCGAGTATTTTGTAAGGTTAGGTTCGCCGTCATAGGAAACCTTAAACCTAAAAGACATGTCCAACTCACAATGGGTGTATGTCGGGTGTCTTCATCTCAACTCCTGCTTACAGATGCTCTAATATAGATCCTAACAAGATTCAATCTCGATACTAACACGATAAATATCAATGATAATCTTTCCAAAAGAAAGCGATTTTACAGTTTATTACCAATGGTCAATCATTCAACATAGAACATCACTTATAGTATTTTGTATCGTTACTTTACCTCGTCCCTTCGATTGGGGTGGTACACAGTACTCTCATCAAGATTCGTTCTCAATGACTTCTGAGCAAATTTCTAGAAATTCGATACGAAGCGAGGATCTTGATAGAGATGATCGATACAGGCACATCATGTTTACATAACTCCTTTAAATACAAAGAGTCAATTTCTTCATCAAGAATCTATCATTAACAAGAATGATATTAGCAGATTTGGTCAGTCTGTCGACGATGACCCAAATCGAATCAAATTCAGATGATGACCTTTGCGATAGTTAGACGTTTACTAATGTATGAGGCGATCTCTGCCTTCATAATTTGCCATTATTTCAACTTCTTCTGATAATGATACATTAAATCAGAAATGACAGGGATAGAATACTTATACTTACAAGAGTCTAACATAACTATATCTCAAATTTCTCCATATTTAGGCAACCACAAGCAGCCTCTTAAAACATTTACCGTCATAGGCTTCTCATATCTATTGGTTCACATTAGTCGCGAACCCCTTTTATTATCTATATTATCCTTCTTACAAACATTAGTTATTTTTAAATTGTTCGGCAATTTTATTTTGCACCTTTATTATTAAGGAACATGTCCTAATTGGTTCTTTATCTTTTCTACATATTGCGTCAGTATCTACATTCACTTTCTCCTGATGATATAATTGTCATGTCCACAATTCACTCAGAAATTATTTCTTCCTATTTTCTAAGTTTTAGTTTTGTCTCAACTATTATTTTTATCAGTTTTGCTCAATCCGACGTTTTAAAGCGTCGATAATTATTACACATAAAGTAACAATAAATATTAAGTTTTTATGAAACGTAAACGTTAAAAGTTTAAATTCTTAGTTCGACCAATTATAATAAAATGTTCAAAACAAATTTGAATTTAATTAACACGATTTTTGTCGATTTATCGAAAATAATTAATAAGATTCGTAAATGTTTGAAAAATCTTTGGTTATACTTTGGTCAAAATTTTCTTAGTTGAAAAGCAAAAAGTGTCGTTTTCAAATTTCAAGTCATAAATTATATAGTTTCCTCAATTCTCCTTAAGATGTCTTGAGGTATGCAAAAACATTTACCCCTAAACAGGAGTTTAGTTAAATGATTTGTGTATAAGGGAATAATCCCTAAAAATCCTTTGTTAAAACATTTGTCAAAACATATTTCCATTTTCTTTTTGGTAAAATCCATAATTCTTAAAAAGGGCTCTTAATTTTTGAAGAGTCAATATAGAGTTCATTATCTTTTAATCACACGATCAAATAATGTAAAAGATTAAGTCTTAAATCATATGTTAATTATTCAAGGTACAAGTTTTAATTGTTCAGCCATTTCAAGGCAATCTATAAATAATTATTAACTCCTTCTTATTCTTATAAGCAAACAAATAGTCCTTAATGATCACGAGCATGAATTTATCAAATTACAGCCTACACACGAGATTCACCAAATTTATGAATACTGCATGTGCATTAGGGCAATCCAAACGAAATCACATGAAACTCATAATGTTCATTACAAGTACCGGATGTAGTGATTGGAATAGATAATCTTCTTTGCGGACGCGAAGTTGATGATAACCATTCCATGTATCAAATCTTTAAAACATACGCTAGAACCTTGTAAATGATCGAACAAATCTTCCATTTCGAGTTATGGATATCGTTTTCGATTGTCAATTTACTCAGTTCACAGTAATCTATGAATATAAGGAATGATATCACCATAGCTCTTCATGATGACGAGCTCGGTAGAATAAAATCTTTCTCCGAAAACTCTCTCAGTTGTACGGTAATTCCTTTAATTCAGATGGTGCTGACGTACAGTGCACAAGCCACAGGCGCAACACCGGAAATATAATCAATACCAATTTCAACTTACCTTAATGGTAAAAGTCTAGGTAATTTACCAACAAATACCTTCTAAAATTTCAGATAACAGAAACATCTTTTAATAAATTCATATTAGGTTCTTTCTAGATTATAATATCTATGACTAATTCACAACCATTCACGGTATAATTTCAAGTCTAAATGCAGGATATGGACATCCATCAAGAATTATTTAGATCACTTTTGATAATCAACATCTTATCATTTAGGGGAATTCTACTCGAGTTCCCATCAATTAAGACAATGTCGTCATATCATAATCAATCAATCCATTCTATTGGCATTACCAACTTTTCAGTTTTATTGTCGTCGATAAGATGTGAACTTCTCAAAAGACTAATAATAACTCAGAACCCTTCACAAATTCAGGGATATATGGAGACGCAACTACTATTAAAAGAGTAAGGTCAACGCATAATCTATGCGAGAGAATTTCAAATCAGATACAGACGAAAACATTAACGAATATGAGTATATCCCATGTTTTCATAATTTGAGTACGCATTCGAAAGCTCCTCGGATCGTTACCCAGGTTATTCAAATGAAATCTAATCAAAAGAAATGATAGGAACATCGATACATCCAGTCGGGTATCAACACTCGGTAATCAGATACTTTTCCTAAGAATCTCACTACGGGAGAATTGGAAAAAGAGGGGATATCAATTGTCAAATAGGACAATTTCCACAGATGAGTAAATTCGATTAAGAAGAATAGATGCTTCAGGCACATATGTAGGTGTCCCTAACACTATGTCCTTATTTTTTCACTTCTTGCAGATCTCATAAAATTTATTCTTTCACAATCTTCAAAGAAAATTTAGTGCTTATTCATTAGTTTTATGGTGACTACTAATCAGCCTTGCATGGTCCATTCCAAATTGTATGTAGGCGCGCAACTATATACAATTTCAAGATTAACAATGCAATACTCAGTTCGTCAAAATCTTATCATCATGTTTATAATAAAACATTTTCATGCTTAATTCTTAAATAAGAATCAAAAATAAATTTACAAAGATTTTCTTTGTTATGAAAACAATTAGGTTTTCCAAGGTGTTTTATAGACAACCTCAGTTTGATAACGAATATTTATAAACCACACTTTAAATAATTCATATGGTGATGAAAATTCAATTTTTCCCAAGGGATACTATTGTATCTGATAAAAACAATGAGCGGTCTGCAAAAGAGTGATGAGAAGTTCTTCACCAAGAACTAACTACAATATACTAGGAAATGAGCTTTAACCAAATAATCATGAGGTTCATGACCTCGATGGCGCTCAAAAAGAATAATCCACAACGTAACTCAAATCAAGATGAGTACTTGTTCAATGGTTGCATCACTAATGCGAGCATTAGAAAGAAGCAAGAAAAGATAGATAACATCAATACATGTAGAATTTAGCAATCAAAGGTAGTCTTTTCATTAATCACAAACAAGTCAAAATTGTACCGTAACACATTACGTGTCACTATGTCATACAATTCCAAGAACTCATCCTACCAACTAATGTCTCAGTTAAGTTAGGGATTATTTTTAAAAGATACCACAATGAATACTAATCTACAAGAGTCATTAGGTGTCCCACCTGTCCCGGAAGATCCATCGGTCCCCATTCAGAAGAAGATTTCTTCAATTTTTTTATTGGACACTGGGCATCCTCGTTAGTGGACAATGGCCTAGGAACAACCCTTAACACGAATCAACAATCATTTAAAACCAAATAATTTAAGCACAGGACTTAACGGATTCCTCTTAACAATCTCATATTCCATACGGGTTAAATTTTTATTTTATTCAAGTTTTCAATCAACTTATACTCAATTCGATATCCTACCTCATTCTCCAATATATTCAATCTTATTATTAGACCTTCAAAGTGCAATAAAAGATCGATATGAACAACACTTAATTTCCAATCCTATAGCTCTTACCACAATAGTTATCAAATAGGTCACTAGTATGAAATGACTCATACATTCAATTAGACTTCTCGGAAAGGTACTAGTGGCATGAGGCTTTCGATTTTAATTTAAGAATTGGGCGACAACGAATCAGATGACATCTTTCTAGGTGGTAACATTTTATCAAACTCCACTCTATAAGGAAAGATCGTCATGACATCAATATCAAATTTAATCTCGCCAATTCTTCTTCATTATCACAATTAACTAATATCTATATTTCTACGAATATCAACCATTTTGTTGGGATCATAAATATCCACAACTTGGTTTAGATCTAGGATAGCTAGAATTCCTACGAGAATAGCTTCGATTAATTTACTAGGGGATTTAGGGTTCCTTGTGACAATCTACGTCGTATAAATACCTCGTATAAATATCAAAATAATCATCAAACAATCATGTAATAAAATTACATCATATATATATAATCCAAGTTATATATATATATATTAAAATAACACTTCTCAGTCAGGCCTTGTCGGTAACTCGGGAATTCTTCGGCACCGTTATAGTTAAAAGATTTTTAGACATTTTTAGAAAAATGTTTGTAGTTAAAAGATTTTGAAATGTTTTATTCAAAACCTTGGTTTTAAAAATCTTTCGTTCTCTATAACGAGAGCTCTGATACCAAATTGTAACACCCCAAAATTTATACAATTCAGTACAACGGAAGACTAGTTGGTGTTACGGGATAGCACATTACTCACATCATAGACAACGCATAAAAATCGCGTCGTTTAATAATAAAGAAATTCCGTTCATAAATATCAAATTTACATAGGTCCCAAGTCATAATCATTTCATACAATTTTACAAAAGATTTGAATAGAAATTTTTATTTAAGTGCGGGCCATGAATTCTTGTTGTCTTCCCGAGAATTACCTTCAAGTACCTGAGACAAAACATGTTAAAAGAAAAGGTCAGCGATAACGCCGAGTGAATTCATAGAGTTTAGTAAAATCCATCAATATAACATCGGTATAAAATTATTACCGAAAATCATTTTTGTACAAATCTTTATAGTAGACCATGAAATAGGCCAAAAACATTTTATACAAATCCTTGTCAAAATCACAATATAGGCATTTGCCTTAAAAATCATTATACGAGCCAATGTCGTAAAAATATCATACAATACGTTTTATAACGTTGTATGGAGCTAAATAAAAACCGTTATATGATTATGGTTATTAAAACCAAAACACGAACATAATCTCAATAGTATGACCCCATATTGCTAGTCAGGCAATATATCGTAATTCGGTGCATATAGTAGTATTTCGTTAATTGGATTATTATAAGCCGCATAACATTGTTACCTTACTATTACCAACAACGGGTAGCTAACCCGATACTCAATTTACCCATCTAAGTTAGCGCGTCGTCACAATAATCACGCTATGGAAATCTTCTCATACATATATTCGCTTACCAATCAATGTGGCACGACGGGGATCAACCGTCAAGGCGCGAACTGGGGTGATCGTCCCCAAATAGTACTATTATATGCATAAGCGCCTACCAAATCCCGGTAGTTCACAATTCATGCTAATGGGACTTTTAGTGACATAACCTAACTTTAATAATCCATTTTATTTCATCTATCGGGTCATTTAATCATTCATCGGGTCATATAATTATTCGGGTCCAAATCAATAAGCAAGCAATCGGGACAAATGGTGTCCTATTTTATAAAACTAACATGTTATCTCCCTCGCGGGTTTATAAAATATTTCATAAAAACATTTAAAAGAGTGTGAGGCTATGAACTCACGTTGATGTGGGAAAGCGGGTTATCGGCAACTCGGACGTACGGTACGTGCTTCAATCACGGAAACCTAGACAAATAATACTCGGCTTAGACTCATGTCCAATGACTTTATAAAAATAACAATTATGTATACATATGATGATTTTATATATATATGATGATCAAATGGGTTTACATACTCTCATTTACTCAATTTAGTGTTATGTGTTGATAACTTTGATACTAGTTTACTAGTTTTACCTATTTACATGTTTTAGGCCCAATAGGCCCATTAAAATCCCAATATATTATATTAGCCCAATTATAATTTTATTATCAGTATCACACTTTAAATGTTGGGCCCAAATGGGTTAAGCCCAATAAATAAGTTTATAAGTGTTTTAGCCCATTTTGTTGTATTATTAGTCCAATATCGTTAACTTAGCCCGTTAATGTTCGTATGTTATATAGTTCGGGTTTTTATCGGTTTTTACTTGTTATATATGTTTATATATCAGTATATGAGTTTATAAAAGTTTAAAATTAGGCGGGTCCAACCGTCTAAGTTTTATTTAACAAAAACGTTAATTTTACGGTAATAGCCGAAAAAGTCGTAAAAATCATGTTTATAGTTTTATAACTTATAAAACTTATCAAATTACCATTTTTATAAAATGTACATTTATTTATCCTTACATATTTATATAAATTTATTATATAAGTTAGTGGGTTTTAATTCACATTTTATACTATTTTTATTTGAGTGCTTATATAATACTATTATACTTTAGTTTCCAAAATCTGATTTTTACTTTCACTTTCACCATTTTTACCATATCTTGAGTTCTACAAGGAGATAGAAGTTTATTTTTGGACACCATAAACTACATGATATGTGCTACAATTAACTTAGTTTTAGATACTGCTCAATCCAACTCTAAATATCCTTAACAGTCCGTCCAAAACTGACTATTCAGATTGGTACTCTAAACTTGTTTTAGTCATATCTCACTCATTTTAATGATTCCATTGCATGGCCAACTCTCACATGTATACAAGACATATTACTTACTGTATATCCATTAATCTATGCCATTTTATCAGTTCATCACATGGTTCTTTACTGTTTTATACAGCCATCATTTTAAGCATGATTTTAACCTTTTTACATATAGTTTTTCATCTTTTTACCCATGATTATCAACACCAAATCCCCACACAATACTTTTATCATCATATAATCATCATATACATATACAATAGGAAAGAAAATACATGATTACATAATCAAAATAACAAGAGGATGAGGAGAACAATCTTTATACCACCATGATGATGTAGGTTATGATCAAGACATGGATTTTTATGGAGAAACTTGTGGTAAACCAAGACCATCGTCAAGACCACCATTCTTCAAGAACTCCTTGTGGAAAATCAGCCCTAAGACGCCATAGCAACTCCTCTTTGGATGTTATAACTTGCACCAATCAATAGGGCTTCAAAAGGGCATCATCATATATGTAAATAACATAGGATTTGTGGTTGAATCAAGATCAAAGGGTGGTGTTGGATGGTGAAGTGGGACAACATAATGAGAGGGTGAGAGAGAAGTGTGAGTTTTTGCATGGATGGAAATGGAAGCAAATGGTTTGTTTGCTAGTTTTGATGTGTTGGTGGGAAGGTTGGCTTAACTTGTAAGCTTAGCTTACAAGTGTAAGCACTTAGCTTTATTTTGCCACATCTTGTGATGTGGTGGCACATCTTGGCCATCCCATGTTAGTGGGGTGGGGCAAGATTTATCTTGTCTCATCCCACTAATTTACGGGTATTCCTCGATTATAGTTTCCTCGATTTGCGTGCCCTCGGGTCGTTTTACGAAAAACGTTTTTATAAATTATGAATCAACGGCACAAAACGAATCTAATAAAAATTGTCTCATCAAAACGGAGTTCGAAAACGCAAATACGTAATCCTAAGGTTTCCGGTTTAGTCGTAAAGGACGTAAAAATAAAATCGTAAGTCCTAATCTCTTCTCGTAAATTTGTGAGTTTATGAACCAACACAAATTTAAAATCTCAAAATAATATTCACGGACAAATTTATTTTTTTGAAATGTCGAACTGTCACCAAAACTGTGTATGTAAACGTAAGCACGTAACGTTGAATCCTCCGGTTTAGACGTAGTCGATGCTACTCCAAGACGTAAATCCAAATTTCTTCCCAAAAATAAGTAAGTTCATAATATAACATTAAAATAATGTTTTTAAATAATATTTAAGAATAAAATATCAACCATAAATTGACGGATTGTCATAACGATACCAAACTGTAACACCCCCAAATTTATACAACTCAAGACAGCGGAAGACTCGTTGGTGTTACGGGATAACACATTACTCACATCATAGACAACGCATAAAAATCGCGTCGTTTAATAATAAAATCATGTCCATTCATAAATATCAAAGTTACATAGGTCTCAAGTCATATTATTTCATACAAAGTTTTACAAAAGATTTGAATGGAAATTATTGTTTAAGTGCGGGCCATGAATTCTTGTCGTCTTCCCGAGAATTACCTTCAAGTACCTGAGATAAAACATGTTAAACGAAAAGGTCAGCGATAACGCCGTGTGAATTCATAGAGTTAAATAAAATCCATCAATATAACATTGGTATAAAATTATTACCAAATATCATTTTGTACAAATCATTGTAATAGGCCATAAAATAGCCAATGTCATTTTATTCAAATCCTTATCAAAATCATAATATAGGCATTTGCCTTAAAAATCATTATACGAACCATTGTCGTAAAAACATCATACAATACGTTTTACAACGTTGTATAGATTAAATAAAAACCGTTATATGAACATGGTTATAAAAAACCAAAACACGAACATAATATCAATAGTATGACCCCGTATTGCTAGTCAGGCAATACATCGTAATTCGGTGCGTATAGTAGTATTTCGTTAACTGGATTATTATAAGCCGCATGACATTGTTACCTTACTAAACCAAACAACGGGTAGCTAGCCCGAAACTCAATTTGCCCATCTAAATTAGCGTGTCATCACAAAGGTCACTCTATGTAAATCTTCTCATACATAAATTCGCTTACCAATCAATGTGGCACGATGGGGATCAACCGTCAAGGCGCGAACTGGGGTGATCGTCCCCAAATAGTACTATTATATGCATAAGCGTCTACCAAATCCCGGTAGTTTACAATTCATGCTAATGGGACTTTTAGTGACATAACCTAACTTTAATAATCCATTTCATTTCATCTATCGGGTCATTTAATCATTCATCGGGTCATACAATCATTCGGGTCCAAATCAATAAACAAACAATCGGGACAAATGGTGTCCTATTTTAGTAAAACTAACATGTTATCTCCCTCGCGGGTTTATAAAATATTTCATAAAAACATTTAAAAGAGTGCGAGGCTATGAACTCACGTTGATGTGGGAAGACGGGTTATTGGCAATTCGGACGTACGGTACGTGCTTCAATCACGGAAACCTAGACAAATAATACTCGTCTTAGACTCATGTCCAATGACTTTATAAAAATAACAATTATGTATACATATGATGATTTTATATATATGATGATCAAGTGGGTTTACATATTCTCTTTTACTCATTTTAGTGTTATGTGTTGATAACTTTTATACTAGTTTACTAGTTTTACCTATTTACGTGTTTTAGGTCCAATAAGCCTATTATAAGTTCATTAACTTGTATTAATCCATTTCATACTTGTATTATCAGTATTTATACCTTACATGTTGGGCCCAAATGGGTTAAGCCCGATAAATAAGTTTATAAGTGTTTTAGCCCATTTTGTTGTATTATTAGTCCAATAACGTTAACTTAGCCTGTTAATGTCCGTATGTTATATAGTTCGAGTTTTATCGGTTTTTACTTGTTATATATGTTTATATATCAGTATATGAGTTTTATAGAGTTCTAATTAGACGGGTCCAACCGTCTAAGTTTTATTTAACAAAAACGTTAATTTTACGGTAATAGCCGAAAAAGTCGTAAAAATCATGTTTATAGTTTTATAAACTTATAAAACTTATTCAACTACCATTTTTACAACATGTCTATTTATCCTTATACATATTTATATAAATGTATTATATGAGTTAGTGGGTTTTAATTCACATTTTATACTATTTTTATTTGAGTGCTTATATAATACTATTAAACATTAATTCTTCAAAATCTGATTTTTAGTTTCATCTTCACCATATTTATCATATCTTGAGTTCTATAAGGAGATAGAAGCTCATTTTTGGATGGCATAAACTTCATATTATGTGCTACAAATAAGTTAGTTATAGCTACTGCTCATTCCATGTTTAACAATCCTTAACAGTCCCTACAAAACAGACTATTCAGATTGGTACACTAATCTTGTTTTGATCATATCTCACTCATTTTGATGATTCCATTGCATGGCCAACTCTAACATTTGTATGACATCTAACACTTACTGTAAATGAATTCCACTTTATCATTTTATCAGATTAACCTTTGGTTAATTACTGTTTTTATACAGCCATCATATTTAGCAAGATTTTAACCATTTTACATGTGGTTTTCCATCTTTTTACCCATGTTTATCAAATCTATCAACACCAAATCCCTACATAATATTTTTATCATCATTCATCATCATATACATATACATAAATAAAGAAAATACAAGATTACATAATCAAAATAACAAGAGGCTAGGATGAACAATCTCTATACCACCATTAGTGATGAAAAGATGAGTCTTTGATGAACAAGGCTTGGATTTTGATGGCAAAACGTGTGATAAACCAATATCATATTCAAGTCTACCAACCTTTATAAACTTCTCATGGAAAATCAGCCCTATGACACCAACAAATCTTCTCCTTGGATGTTAGAATCACCTCCAATCTTCAAAGCTTCAAAGTAGCATCATCATGTGTATGAGTAACACATGATTTTATGGCTAACATAGATCAAATGAGGGTTGTTTTTGATGATGGTTGGACGAATTTTAGAGAGATGAGAGAGTTTGGTGAGTGGTTTGCATGAGTTGCTAAGTGTAAATGGTATGAATGAAGTGGTTTTGGTGGTTTTGTACTAAGTTAGCTTACATGTTAAGCTTATGCTAACATGTGTTAGCTTTCTAGCTAAAAGGGTGCCACATCTTATGATGTGATGTCCTCTTTTGGCCATCTCTTTTGAGTGGGGTGGGATAAACTTATTTTGTCCCATCCCACTAATTTACGGGTATTCTTCGATTCTAGTTTCCTCGATTTACGTGCCCTCGAGTCGTTTATGAATCAACGACACAAAACGAATCTAATAAAGATTATCTCATCAAAAACGGAGTTCGAAAACGTAAATACGAAATCCTAAGGTTTCCGGTTTAGTCGTAAAGGACGTTAAATTAAAATCGTAAGTCCTAATCTCCTCTCGTAAATTTGTGAGTTTATGAACCAACTCAAAATTAAAATCCCAAAATAATATTAAGGGACAAATTTATTTTCTGAAATGTCGGACTGTCGCCAAAAACGGTGTATGTAAACGTAAGCACGTAACGTTGAATCCTCCGGTTTAGACGTAATCGATGCTACTTCAAGACGTAAATCCAAATTACTTCCCAAAAATAAGTGAGTTCATAATATAACATTAAAATAATGTTTTAAATAATATCTGAGAAAAAAATATCAACCATAAATTGACGGATTGTCACAGCATTTACCCCTAAACAGGATCTTTGTCCTCAAAGATCATCTTACCTTACTACTCGCTTCTTATAGAGTTAAAGCCATGTGGGTATTTCCTCCACATTCGGTCTTTTCTCACAAGTGTATTCCATTACAATACGCGAGTTTCATCAAACATAACTACGGGAATAAGATCCGGCTTAATGTTGACTTACTTTCTCTATCCATGATGTTCACGGGTTTTTGATGAATGCAACTTTTCGCCGATCTAAGCATTACTAAGAAACAATCAGATTCTCACTTGATAGATATTCCATCAAGTTCGATATACGAAACATAATTAACGCAGCTCTTGAAGTCCTAGGGTAGATCCAGCTTATATGCCTTTCAATCCCAACTTTTACATCATCTAAATGGTTCCATACAACGGGGACTTATATCCCATGATCTTTCAGATCATTTATTCATTTTCCATGGTTAAAATTTTTGGCATAACTTCGCTACCCATCTGGCACTTCAAGATCTACATTTCATATTCACATAACCTCCTACCCACTACCGGCAGTCAATAATCAGATCCTAATTTCAACAATCATTTCAGGTCTCGCGGGTCGAGTATTTTGTAAGGTTAGGTTCGCCATCATAGGAAACCTTAAACCTAAAAGACATGTCCAACTCACAATGGGTGTATGTCGGGTCTCTTCCTCCCAACTCCCGCTTACAGAGGCTCTAATAATTAGATCATAACAAGATTCGATCTAGATCCTAATACGATATGATAATCTCTCTAAAGGAAAATGATTATACGGTTTATTGCCAAAGGTCAATCATTCAAGCATAAAACAGCACTTATAGTATTTTGTATCGTTACTTTACCTCGTCCCTTCGATTTGGGGTGGTAAACAGTACTCTCATCAAGATTCGTTCCCAATTACTTCTGAGCAAATCTCTAGAAATTCGATGCGAAGCGAGGATCTTGATAAAGATGTTCGATACAGGCACACTATGTTTACATAACTCCT
Organism: Glebionis coronaria; assembly: GCA_025667525.1. Taxonomy (NCBI): domain Eukaryota; kingdom Viridiplantae; phylum Streptophyta; class Magnoliopsida; order Asterales; family Asteraceae; genus Glebionis; species Glebionis coronaria. Next base: position 334,663,993 of record CM046881.1, on the reverse strand, counting down.
TTAAATACAAAAGAGTCAATTTCTTCATCAAGAATTTATCATTAACGAGAATGATATTAGCAGATTTGGTCAGTCTGTCGACGATGACCCAAATCGAATCAAATTCAGATGATGAACTTTGTAATAGCTAGACGTTTTAATAATGTATGTGGAGGTGTCTGCCTTCATAATTTGCCATCAGTACAACTTCTTCTGATAATGATACATTAAATCAGAAATGACAGGAATAGAGTACTTATACTTACAAGATTCCAACATAACTATATCTCAAAATCTCCATTTTTAGGCAACGTCAAGTGGCCTGTTATACATTCAACGCCATCGGCTTCTCAATTTTGATGGTTCACATTAGCCGCGAACCCCTTTTTATTATCTATATCATTCTTTTTACAATCATTGTTTATTTTTATATTGTTCGGCAATTTATTTTGCACCTTCATTATTAAGGAACATGTCCTAATTGGTTCTTTATCTTTTCTACATAATGTGTCAGTAATTACGTTCACCTTTCTTGATGAAATAAATATCATGACCGTATTTCTTAGGAAATTATTCCTTCATATTTTCTAAGTCTTAGTTCTATCTAAACTATTATTTTTAGCAATTTTGCTTGATCCGACGTTTTAAAGCGTCGATAATTATTACAACTAATTAAATAATAAATATTTAATTTTTATGAAACATAACGTAAAAATTTTAATTTCTTAGTTCGACCAATTATAAAAATGTTCAAAATAAATTTGAATTTAATTAACACAATTTTTGTTGATTTATCGGAAATAATTAGTAAGATCCGTAAATGTTCGAAAAACCTTCGTTTATTCTTTGGTAAAAATTTTCTTAGTTGAAAAGCAAAAGTTTTCGTTTCAAATTTTAAGTCATGGTTTAACGGTTTCCTCAATCCCTCTTTGGGTTTTACTAAAAAGAAAATAGAAATATATTTTGACAGATATTTTAACAAAGGATTTCTAAGGAATCATTCCTTATAACTAAATCATTTAACTAAACTCCTGTTTAGGGGTAAATGTTTGTGCGTAACTCAAAACAACCTAAAAGGGATTGAGGAAACCATTTATACCATAACCTGAAAATTGGAAACGACAATTTTTTCTTTTCAACTAAGAAAATTTTGACCAAAGTGTAAATAAAGAACTTTTCAAACATTTACGAATCTTATTAGTTATTTTCAATAAATCAACAAAAATTGTGTTAACTAAATTCAAATTATTTTGAACAAATTAATATACAGTAAGTATAAGATGTTATACACATGTGAGAGTTGGGCATGCTATGGAATCATTAGGATGAGTAAGATATGGTCAAAACAAGTTTAAAGTACAAATCTGAGTTCACTGTTTTGGACGATTTTTAGAAAATACTTAGAGGCTGATTCAACAGTAGCTATAGAAGAGTTAAATGGAGCACATATCATGTAGTTTATGTCATAAAAAGTTTAGCTTCTATCTCCATATAGAACTCTAGATATAGCAGTTTTGGTGAACATGAAAATAAAAATAGTATAAAATGTGAATTAAAAACCCACTAACTCATATAATACATTTATATAAATATCTTTAAGGATAAATAAATGGACATTTTATAAAATGGTAGTTTGATAAGTTTTATAAGTTATAAAACTATAAACATGATTTTTACGACTTTTTCGGCTATTACCGTAAAATTAACGTTTTTGTTAAATAAAACTTAGACGGTTGGACCCGTCTAATGTAAACTTTTATAAACTCATATACTGATATATAAACATATATAACAAGTAAAAACCTATTAAACCCGAACTATATAACATACGAACATTAACGGGCTAAGTTAATGTTATTGGACTAATAATACAACAAAATGGGCTAAAACACTTATAAACTTATTTATTGGGCTTAACCCATTTGGGCCCAACATGTAAAGTATAAATACTGATAATACAAGTATGAAATGGATTTATACAAGTTAATGAACTTATAATAGGCTTATTGGACCTAAAACACGTAAATAGGTAAAACTAGTAAACTAGTAAGAAGTTACAAACACATAAATACAAAAATGAGTGAATGAGAATATATAAACCCACTTGATCATCATATATATATAATCATCATATGTATACATAATCGTTATTTTTATAAAGTCATTGGACAAGAGTCTAAGACGAGTATTATTTGTCTAGGTTTCCGTGATTGAAGCACGTACCATACGTCCGAATTACCGAGAACCCGCTTTCCCACATCAACGTGAGTTCATAGCCTCGCACTCTTTTAAATGTTTTTATGAAATGTTTTATAAACCCGCGAGGGAGATAACATGTTAGTTTTTATGAAATAGGACACTAGTTGTCCCGATTGTTTGTTTATTGATTTGGACACGAATGATTGTATGACCCGATGAATGATTATATGACCCGATGTGTGAAATGAAATAGATTATTAAAGTTAGGTTATGTCACTAAAAGTCCCATTAGCATGAATTCTGAACTACCGGGATTTGGTAGACGCTTATGCATATAATAGTACTATTTGGGGACGATCACCCCAGTTCGCGCCTTGACGGTTGATCCCCGTCGTGCCACATTGATTGGTAAGCGAATTTATGTATAAGAAGATTTCCATAGCGTGACCTTTGTGACGACACGCTAATTTAGATGGGAAAATTGAGTATCGGGCTAGCTATACGTTGTTTGTTGTAGTAAGGTAACAATGTCATGCGGCTTATAATAATCCAATTAACGAAATACTACTAGACGCACCGAATTACGATTTATTGCCTGACTAGCAATACGGGGTCATACTATTGATATTATGTTCGTGTTTTGGTTTTCATAACCATATTCATATAACGGTTTTTTATTTTCATACAACGTCATAAGACGTATTGTATGATGTTTTTACGACATTGGCTCGTATAATGATTTTTAAGGCAAACACCTATATTATAATTTTGATAAGGATTTGTATAAAATGACTTTGGCTATTTTATGGCTTATTACAATGATTTGTACAAAATGATTTTTGGTAATAATTTTATACCGATGTTATATTGATGGATTTTATTAAACTCTATAAATTCACTCGGCGTTAGCGAACCTAACCTTACAAAATACTCGACCCGCGAGACCTGAAATGATTGTTGAAATTAGGATCTGATTATTGACTGCCGGTAGTGGGCAAGAGGTTATGTGAATATGAAATGTAGATCTTGAAGTGCCAAATGGGTAGCGAAGTTATGCTAAAAAATTTAACCATGGAAAATGAATTAATGATATGGAAGATCATGGGATATAAGTCCCCGTTGTATGGGACAATTGAGATGATGTAAAAGTTGGTTTGAAAAGCATATAAGCTGGATCTACACTAGGACTTCAAGAGCTGCGTGAATTATGTTTCGTATATCGAACTTGATAAAATGCCTATCAAGTGAAAATCTGACTATTCCTTAATGAAGTTTAGATCGGCGAAAAGTTGCATTCATCAGAAACCCGTCAACATCATGGATAGAGAAAGTAAGTCAACATTTAGCCTGATCTTATTCCCGTAGCTATGTTTGGTGAAACTCGCGTATTGTAATGGATTACACTTGTGAGAAAAGACCGAATGTGGAGGAAATACCCACATGGATTTAAGTCTATAAGAAGCGATTAGTAAGGTAAGATGATCTTTGAGGACAAAGATCCTGTTTAGGGGTAAATGCTGTGACAATCCGTCAATTTATGATTGATATTTTTATTCTCAATTTTTAATTGAAAATATTATTTTAATGTTATATTATGAACTCACTTATTTTTGGGAAGTAATTGGGATTTATGTCTTGAAGTAGCGTCGACTACGTCTAAACCGGAGGATTTAACGTTACGTGCTTACGTTTACATACACCGTCTTTGGTGACAGTCCGACATTTCAGAAAATAAATTTATCCGTGAATATTATTTTGGAGTTTTAAATTTGTGTTGGTTCATAAACTCACAAATTTACGAGAAGAGATTAGGACTTACGATTTTAATTTAACGTCCTTTACGACTAAACCGGAAACCTTAGGATTACGTATTTACGTTTTTGAACTCCATTTTTGATGAGACAATTTTTATTAGATTCGTTTTGTGTCGTTGATTCATAATTTATAAAAACGTTTTTCATAAAACGACCGGATGGCACGCAAATCGAGGAAACTAGAATCGAGGAGTACCCGTAAATAATTTGGGATGAGACAAAACAAGTTTTTCCCCACCCCCAATATGGGACGGCTACATAAGCTACACCTCACCCCATTATTTGTCAAGCTTAGCTAATAAGCTAAGACACATGTATAACATCCAAAACCACTAACACTTAAACCATTTTCTCACAAACACAACATGCAAACCACTCACTAAATCCTCTCATCTCTTTCTCTCTTGTCTATGCCGTCCAAACTCAACCCAAAAACACCCCATTTGATCCATTTTAACCACAATATCTTGTGTTATTCACACATATGATGAAAACCTTTTGAAGCCCTATTGATTGGTGGTGATTATAACATCCAAGGAGGAGTTTCCATGGAGTCTTGGGGCTGATTTTCCACAAGGTGTTCATGAAGAATGGTGGTCTTGAAGATGGTCTTGGTTATTCACAAGTTTCTCCATCAAAATCCATGTCTTGATCACAACCTACATCATCATGGTGGTATAAAGATTGTTCTCCTCATCTTCTTGTTATTTTTGATTATGTAATATAGTATTTATTTTACTTATGTATATGTATATGATGATGAATGAGGATTAAAATATTTTGGGGGGATTTGGTGTTGATAAACATGGTTAAAAAGATGAAAAACTATAAGAAACAAGGCTAAAATCTTGTTTAAATTGTTGGCTGTATAAAACAGTAAAGAATAATATAATGAACTGATAAAAATGGCATAGATTAATGGATATACAGTAAGTAATATGTCTTGTACACATGTGAGAGTTGGCCATGCAATGGAATCATTATAATGAATGAGATATGATCAAAACAAGTTTAGAGTACAAATCTGAGTTCGCTGTTTTGGACGATTTTTAGAATATACTTAGAGGTTGATTCAACAGTAGCTATAGAAGAGTTAAATGTAGCACATATCATTTAGTTTATGTCATAAAAATTTGAGCTTCTATCTCCATATAGAACTCTATATATGGCTGATTTGGTGAACATGAAAGTAAAAATCAGATTTTTGGAAATTGAAGTATAATAGTATTATATAAGCACTCAACTAAAAATAGTATAAAATGTGAATTAAAACCCACTAACTTATATAATACATTTATATAAATATGTATAAGGATAACTAAATGATACATTTTATAAAAATTGTAATTTGATAAGTTTTATAAGTTATAAAACTATAAACATGATTTTTACGACTTTTTCGGCTATTACCGTAAAATTAACGTTTTTCGCCAATTAAAACTTAGACGAACAAACCCGTCTAATGTAAAGTTTTTAAAACTCATATACTGATATATAAACATATATAAAAAGTAAAAACCGATAAAACCCGAACTATATAACATACGGATATTAACGGACTAAGTTAACGTTATTGGACTAATAATACAACAAAATGGACTAAAACACTTATAAACTTATTTATTGGGCTTAACCCATTTAGGCCCAACATGTAAAGTGTGATACTGATAATAAAAGTATAGTTGGGCTAGTATAATATATTGGGCTTGTAATGGGCCTATTGGGCCTAAAACATGTAAATAGGTAAAACTAGTAAACTAGTATAAAAGTTATCAACACATAATACTAAAATGAGTAAATGAGAATATGTAAACCCATTTGATCATCATATATATAAAATCATCATATGTATACATAATTGTTATTTTTATGAAGTCATTGGAAATGAGTCTAAGACGAGTATTATTTGTCTAGGTTTCCGTGATTGAAGCACGTACCGTACATCCGAATCGCCGATAACTGCCTTCCCACATCAACGTGAGTTCATAGCCTCGCACTCTTTTAAATGTTTTTATAAATGTTTTATAAACCCGCGAGGGAGATAACATGTTAGTTTTTATAAAATAGGACACCATTTGTCCCGATTGCTTGTTTATTGATTTGGACCCGAATGATTGTATGACCCGATTGTATGACCCGATAAATGATTAAATGACCCGATAGATGAAATTAAATGGATTATTAAAGTTAGGTTATGTCACTAAAAGTCCCATTAGCATGAATTGTGAACTACCGGGATTTGGTAGACGCTTATGCATATAATAGTACTATTTGGGGACGATCACCCCAGTTCGCGCCTTGACGGTTGATCCCCGTCGTGCCACATTGATTGGTAAGCGAATTTATGTATGAGAAGATTTCCATAGCGTGACCTTTGTGACGACACGCTAATTTAGATGGGCAAATTGAGTTTCGGGCTAGCTACCAGTTGTTTGGTTTAGTAAGGTAACAATGTCATGCGGCTTATAATAATCCAACTAACGAAATACTGCTATATGCACCGAATTACGATGTATTGCCTGACTAGCAATACAGGGTCATACTATTGATATTATGTTCGTGTTTTGGTTTTATATAACCATATTAATATAACGGTTTTTATTTAACTTTATACAACTTCATAAGACGTATTGTATGATGCTTTTACGATATTGGCTCGTATAATGATTTTTAAGGCAAATGCCTATATTATGATTTTCGATAAGGATTTGTATAAAAATGACTTTGGCTATTTTATGGCCTATTACAATGATTTGTATGAAATGATTTTTGGTAATAATTTTATACCAAAGTTATATTGATGGAATTTATTAAACTCTATGAATTCACTCGGCGTTATCGCTGACCTTTTCTTTTAACATGTTTTATCTCAGGTACTTGAAGGTAATTCTCGGGAAGACAACAAGAATTCATGGCCCGCACTTAAATAACAATTTCCATTCAAATATTTTGTAGAATTGTTTGAAATGACTATGACTTGGGACCTATGTAAATTTGTTATTTATGAATGGAAATGCTTTATTATTAAACGACGCGATTTTTAAGCGTTGTCTATGATGTGAGTAATGTGCTATCCCGTAACACCAACGAGTCTTCTGCTGTATTGAGTTGTATAAATTTGGGGGTGTTACAGTTATGACATATCCTTTATTGTTCTAACAATTATCTTTTAGCATAATTCATAAACGGCTTTAGATATATTGTTGATCACCCTTTCCATGCTAGATCCTAAGCATTCGACTCTTCGTCTCTAGTATGGGGGTGCTCCACCTTTAGACTCGAAATATTAAGGACAATCTTTAATCTTAGTATGGAGGAGGGTGAATAGATACTTGCCTTGCTACGCCATCACGTTTTCCAACTTTCATCATTTTGTTTTTTTTGTTGCAAATAAGGCTAAAATGGCAAAATTTTAAAAATTTTCGTAGTTTTGATAAGTGTTTTTAAGACATGAATGTATATTTTCCGATGGGTGGAATAAGAGTTAATTTTTGACTTGATGGGCATTTGGATCCCTTTACATTACTTAACCCGCTTGAATCAAGTTTTGCTAGACTTTTATATAGGGAACTGATATAAGAGATTTTGCTACTTTAAAGTTCGTTCTCGGAATCTCCTCGAATTGATCGCGGTTTAAAGTGGAATGATTTGTTCTTGGTGACAAAAAGTGGATTTGGTTTTCTATTCTATTGAAAAGATAAATAAATGAAGTAATGAAATTAAACTTGCAGTAAATATAAAAGGTTAAATGATAAAACAGAGAAATGATCTTACTGAAGAAAAAAGCTATTCGGAACAATTACCTATGCGGAATATCTTTGTCTATGCGGAATAACAGCCTACTCGGAATAATGAGATTATACGAAATAAAAATAGTCCTATTCGGAAAAACAGACTTTTCGGAAAACATGTTCTATGCGGAATAAATTCTTCTATGCGGAAAATATGCTCAATTCGGAATAACAGAGCCTATGCGGAATAATGGCCCTATTCGGAATATATATAAAATATTCCGAATGAAGGTAAAATAAAATGGCTATTCGGAATATGTAAAATATTCCGAATAAGGAAATAGTAAAACGGCTATTCGGAAAGTCTGAACATTCCGAGTAAGAAGCCAAGCTGAAGCCTATTCGGAAAGTTCTGGGAATAAAGAACAGTAGCAGAAACTTCAAGAACAGGGGAATACGAATTAATTCAAATTGACTCAAATACTCAAAAAGGTTTTACCAAACTAAACACAAATCATCTACTAACTACAAGGACCAAATCCCAACAATGAAAACACTAAATCAAAAACTTTCACAAGGTTAAAATCAATCAAACAAGAACTTTTAAAACTTTGGATAGAAAAAGGAGATGAACAAGATGGATAGAAAGATTGGATTGAAAGATTTATGTAAAAGTTAACAATAGTAATGATCAAACACTTACAAGATTGAAGGAAAAATGAAAACTCACCAAACACCCTAATGGTGTTGGTGATGCTACGAACCAAAGAAACTGGGAAAGAAAAATAAAAACTAACTCCCTAAAAATGTGAAGGAAAAATCCTTTTATAGTCCTAGTGGTTGATTGGTGAGTGGGCTTTCTCCCTTTCTTCTTGTCTTCTCGTCTTTTCAGAAAAGTTTACGTTTTTGATTCTGATTCGGGATTTGTCGACGATTAAATCCAACTCGTCTTTTAATTTCTTCGTTAAATAGACTTGAGTTTCTTCGACATATGTAAATCTTTTATCTTTGGTCCTTTTCTTCGATAAATCTTCAAATAGGCTCATTGACTTCAAATCTTTTGCATCTCTTGGACAATAGACTTCGACTTTAGTCTTTTCCTTGATAAACCCCGTGCAATCCCATGTTTTCTTCAATAATCATCCGGTTGACTCTGAAAACACAATAAACACAAAAAACACGCATAATTCCAAACAAATGATATTAAATACGTGTTTTGGTCTTGTTTTAGCCAGAATTAAGTGGTAAAAGGATGGGTGTTTACACACCTATCAAATCCCCTACACTTAACCATTGCCATGCCCTCATGCAATGCTTAGTGATAAAGCAAATTTTACACTTTTCTCATAATCAATCAACCTTGGCCTTATTCAAATACTACTAAATAAAAATTAAAATACTAAGAGAAATTAAAACTTTAAAATAAACAAAAGGGTGGAAATAACTTGCAAAGAAATCAAGGACTTACATTAGGGCTTTGGTGTTGTGAAGATTTATCACCCTCAAGTTTCACTTTCCCCAAACTAAGCTTGAAAACGAGATCATTGTTATTATAAGTTAGCAAATCAAACACTTACACACATGGCTGAATTAAATGCTTAAACTCCCTTATTCCTAGGTGTATCTCTTATATTTTATTTTTGTCTTAGAATGATCATGAAGATGCATTTTTGGACTTATTTCGATAGTTTATTTAGGCTGAAAGCAAAGTAGAACGATTTGATCAATAGTTAGCTAAAGGACAAAATCTCTTAAAACTGCTTCTCGGGATATCAAAAAGTTCATATCTTGGCATAACTCGGTTCACAATTTGAGACCTTTCTCGGGCCGATATTTGGCATGTACTTCATACTTCATATCTTGAGAGACGTGCTTGAGATAATGGTCTTCTCATCGTAATAGAGTTTCTTCACTTGGAGACTTTTGAGGGGTACTCCAACTTTGTTGACCACGACTTCATGATTATTCTTCAATCTCTATTTGGGATTTTGAGATACAACGATCCGCCTCCTTTTCAGACTTGGATCTATTTATCCTCATACCTTGTTAGGGTCTTTTTCGGATAGACTTCTCCATGATCTTTACGGGAGTTGATTGCTTTTCGTCGTGAGTCTTGATCCTTCATATTGACTTTGGGAATAATGCTTTTCACATCACTTTGGATCTTCCGCAATAAAATTAAATCCTCATGCCTTGTTAGGGCCTTTTCGGACTCGCCAATCTTCGCGCCCCGCTTCATAAGTTATGCCTTGGCTATGAACTCTTATCATTACCGAGCAACTTTTAAACGATCTTGGGCTAGAAGCTAAGTAAGTTTTCAAATCGTACGACCTTACTTATTGCAGATAAATTATTAGCAAGTGATGGGAGAATAGGCAAATAATTACACCAAGTGAGCTTGTGCAAGATTACCGACTTATAATTGACTCTATCATTTCTCGTCCTCCACAATTTAAAATCTCAAGTAATGAGACTCGTGGATACTTAGCCTAATAAACCAATTAAGGTCTACATGGTTAAGGATACTAGCTAGAATAAACTTGGATAAGTCTATTCGGGTTGAGTCAAAATAAACGCAACAGGCCTAATATGTCAAAGATTTCTAAACTAGCTACACCACTTTATTAATATTTTTGACTTTATTGTGGAATATATACATATGAAAGCAACGATAAAAATTTAAAAATTACAACTAAATGGCCAAAGTTAATAAAAAATTTGAAAAATGTTGAAAAATATGATTTTCTGGTTAAATGAAGGCATTTTCATGGAAAAGTCCACTTAAAACTTCGATAGAAGTCCCCCCTACACTTAAGATAAACATTGTCCTCAATGTTTAAGCATGTGGGAAAAGTCTCCCCTACACTTATGACATTATGCACGTTGGTTAACTCGAGTTAAGGAAGAGACGACTAAAGTGATCAATTTCAAATGTGAGTATGAAGAAAATTGAATCACGATAGTTGAGGGATAGAACCGGATTTCGGATAGCACGGGAGCATGGTTCTTTAAAGCTCCCAAGAGTGCACTAATCCCTGTAATCACATCACCATACAAAGACAAACACCTATGTAGGTCCCCCTACACTTAGGAGGTTAAAACATAAAAGGATAGATACTCGGGCTGCCTCCCGAGGAGCGCTTGTTTTTGATAACCGAGTCACGAGCCTGACTCGACCCAAAATTAGTTCATGGGGTACGTGGTGAGGGATGGAATCACCTCCTGAGAGGTGTCCTCACCAAAGTACAACTTCACTCGTTGGCCATTCACCTTAAAATTCGGTCCATCAGGTTGAGCGAGCTCGAGAGTACCATATGGAAAAATTTGGGCAATGGTGAATGGGCCGGACCAACGAGATTTCAGCTTGCCCGAAAAGATTTTCAACCGAGAGTTAAAAAGTAAGACTTTGTCTCCAACATGTAACTCTCGGTTCTTAATCTTAGAGTCGTGAATGAGCTTAGTCCTTTCCTTATAGATTAAAGAATTTTCATAAGCCTCATTACGGAGTTCATTCAGCGCATTGAGTTGGAGCTTGCGTAGGTCACCGGCTTTGTTGATATCAAAATTAGCCCACTTTAAGGCCCAGTAAGCCTTGTGTTCCAACTCAATGGGGAGGTGGCACGCTTTCCTGTACACGAGACGATATGGTGTACAACCAATCGGAGTCTTGTATGCAGTACGAAAAGCCCACAAAGCATCATCGAGTGTATCAGCCCATGCGGCACAATGCTCTCCCACGGTTCTTTCCAGAATTCGCTTAAGTCCTCGGTTGGATATTTCAGCCTGGCCATTAGTTTGTGGGTGGTAGGCTATGGAAAGATGATGATTTACACCATACTTAGCCATGACTCTTGCGAATTGGTCATTGCAAAAATGAGTCCCACGATCACTAATAATGGCACGAGGCACACCGAATCTAGCGAAAAGCGATTTCAAAAAGTTACAAACCACCCTTGCGTCATTAGTAGGTAAAGCTTTGGCTTCGACCCATTTGGAGACGTAGTCAATGGCTACAAGGATGTATTTGTTTCCTTTAGAAGAAGGGAATGGCCCCATAAAGTCGATACCCCAAACATCAAAGATTTCACATTCGTGTATGAAATTTTGAGGCATCTCGTCTTTATGTGTGATCGTGCCTTGTTTTTGGCAATCATCACATCGTTTAACCATATTGTGAGCGTCACGATATATGGAGGGCCAATAAAATCCCGAGTCAAACACTTTTTTGGCGGTGTAGTTGGGACCAAAGTGACCACCGGTGGGTCCTTTGTGGCAAGCATCAAGGATTTCTGAAGTTGCCGGTCCGTCAACACATCGGCGGATAATCAGGTCGGCACATTGTTTGAATAGGTAAGGGTCGTCCCAAAAGTAAGTCTTAATGTCGGTGAAGAACTTTTTCTTTTGTTGAGACGTCAACCCTTCCTTGAGAATTCCACCCGCCAAGTAGTTTGCAAAGTCCGCAAACCACGGGGTTTCATCAGAATTCGAATTTATAGACATTAAGGTCTCCAAGGGAAAAGAATCATTGATTTCTTTGTTCGGATGATCCCCTTAGTAAGGATCCTCAAGTCTGCTGAGATGATCTGCGACTAGGTTTTCAGCTCCTTTTTTATCGCGAATTTCGATTTTAAATTCCTGGAGCAGCAAAACCCAGCGAAGAAGTCTTGGTTTGGAATCTTGCTTTGTTAACAAGTACTTCAACGCGGAATGATCGGTATACACGATTGTTGTAGAAAGGACAAGATAGGGGCGGAATTTTTCAAAGGCATAGACAACAGCTAAAAGTTCTTTTTCGGTTGTCGTATAATGCAATTGTGCCCTCGTCATTATCTTGCTAGCGTAATGGATTGGTTGGAAGTGTTTATTCACTCTTTGTCCCAGAACCGCACCAATAGCAAAATCACTAGCATCGCACATCAACTAAAAGGGAAGCTCCCAATTTGGGGTAACCAAGACAGGTGCCTTAGTTAGCTTATCCTTAAGCGAGTTGAAGGCTTCAAGACACTCTTTGGAAAAGATAAAAGGAGTATCTTTTTCCAAGAGGTGGGTCATCGGGCGAGAGATTTGAGAAAAATCTTTGATGAATCGACGGTAGAAGCCTGCATGACCCAGAAAACTTCTCACACCCTTCACGGTCGAAGGTGGAGGCAACTTGGCGATAACATCGATTTTAGCACGGTCTACTTCAAGACCGGCTTTGGAAATCTTGTGTCCCAGCACGATGCCTTCTTTTACCATAAAATGGCATTTTTCCCAATTTAGAACAAGGCGAGTGTCTTCGCACCGCTTAAGCATACGTTCCAAATTGGCAAGGCAAGAAGAGAAGGAATCCCCGAAGACCGAGAAATCATCCATGAAGACTTCCATGGTTTGTTCAACCATGTCATGGAAGATGGCTAACATGCACCTTTGGAAAGTCCCGGGGGCATTGCATAAGCCAAAAGGCATTCTTTTGTAAGCAAATGTGCCATAGGGACAAGTGAATGTTGTCTTCTCTTAATCTTGGGGATTGATGGGTATTTGGAAATAACCCGAGAAACCATCAAGAAAGCAGTAATATTCATTACCCGCTAAACGTTCAAGCATTTGGTCCATAAAAGGTAGAGGGAAATGATCCTTTCTCATGGCATCATTGAGTTTGCGGTAGTCTATACAAACTCTCCACCCAGTAACGAGACGAGTGGAAATCAACTCGTTGTGTTCATGGGAACAACGGTTATTCCGCCCTTCTTGGGCACACAATGGATTGGACTAACCCATGGGGAATCCGAAATAGGGTAAATCATACCCGCATCAAGAAGTTTGATAACCTCTGTTTTGATGACTTCATGGATTTTTGGATTCACCCTTCGTTGGCTTTGAATTGTGGGCTTAAAGTCGTCCTCCATGAGAATTTTGTGGGTGCAGAAGTGAGGATCAATTCCACGAATATCAGAAATTTTCCAAGCAATAGCCTTCTTATGATCTTTCAACACGGTGATAAGTCGGGCTTTTTCTTCTTCCTTTAGGTCCTTAGCAATGATGACTGGCAACTTCTTCTCTTCTTCAAGGAATACATACTCAAGATGGGGCGGCAACTCCTTAAGTTCTAAATCCGGAGGATTTTCGACGGGAGGCGTTTTCAAAGTCGGAGTATCGATAGCAATGACCGTGGGAGATGGAGGAGAAGGATTGTATTCGTTGAGAAGGCTTTCAAAGAAATGCATGTCTTCGTCCCCATCGGTAGGAGAATCATCAGTAGATAAGTTCACATCTCCCATGGTGTCTTCAAGATCTTTCCAAAACAAATCACTATCTCCAAATAGAGACAATGATGAATCAATAGAGGACACGTTCTCAACATTGGGAAGAGAGGTAGGAATACTTTTGCAAGCATCATTAAAGTGTTCTTCACAAGCCTCATCAAGAACGTCAATACAATTAACACTCTCGTATGAATAAGGTTGTTTAGACAACTTTCCCATGTTGAAGACTACGTTATCGTCACCCACTCTCATGATAAGCTCACCGGCTTCAACATCAATGAGAGTGCGACCGGTCCTCAAGAATGGACGACCAACAATTAGTGGCACACGATGGTCCATCTCGTGGTCGACGACAACAAAATTAGCAGGAAAGGTGAATTTGTCGACTCCTACAATGACGTCTTCGGCTATCCCCACTGGATAAGCAACCGTACGGTTAGCTAATTCCAAAGTCATTTTGGTGGGGACTAGCTCTGGGAGAGATAATTGTTTCCAAACGCTTAGAGGCATAAGATTAATACTGGCACCTAGATCGGCTAGGGCCATGCAATTCTCTATTCCTGGGAAATTGCAAGGAATTAAGAAACGACCCGGATCACCAAGCTTGGTTGGCAATTTCCTTAAGAGCACTGCAGATCAATTCTCATTAAGTTGGGTGTTGGCAATATCTAGGAGCTTTTCCTTGTCGCTCAGAAGATCTTTAAACATTTTCGCATATTTAGGCATGTGAGCGAGAGCCTCAGCGAAGGAGATGTTAAAATTTAATTGTTTGAACATTTTAAGGAAGTTCGAAACCTGAATATCATCCTTGCTTTTGAGCTTCTCTTTCCTCAACCTAGATGGATAAGGTATATTGGAAGAAGAGGAAGGCTTTGGAAGAATAGGATCACTCACATCCTTGGGTGGAGGAGGGGTAGAAGGAAGAGGTGGAGAAATTGGGGAAGGAGAAGGATGAGGAATAGGAGCAGGTGACTCGTTCTCCTTAGTCACAATCACCGGTGGAGGTATAGGAAGCTCGGGTTCCTTGGTACCTTTGCCACTTCGAGTGGTGATTGCTTTCATCTCCCCTCTTGGATTCGCAACGGTGTTACTCGGAAGAGTACCCGAAGAAGAGGGTTGATTACCTTGGAAGAAACTAGCCATCATGTTCTTCAAGTCATTCGTTTGGCTATCCAACGTATTTCTCATGTCGGCTCTCAAATCGTTTCCTTGTTTGACCAAGTCTGCTTTCAAGTTGCGCACTTCCTGTTGGAGATTTTCCACGATCACATCATTGGTCCTCATGTAGGTTGCAACCTCTTGGTGTAATGCAGTGGGTTGGTTTGGAGGAGCATTGTATGCGGGTGGGTGATAAGCAGGTTGTTGGTAGACTTGGTTGTTACGTTGAGGTGGTTATTGCTGCTTGTGAGGAGGGATGTATGGTGTACGAGGTTGTTGTTGTTGTTGAGGAGGGCGGTTGAGGTTTTGTTGTTGGTTTAGGTTGTTTGGGGGAAAACCGGGTGGTGAGAGGTAGTTGTTGGAGCGGTAGCTAAGCAAATTACTGTCACCTTGAGGTCTAGCTTGATAAGCAGGTTGAGGATAGGTGCCATAAGCTGCATTCACATTCTTGGCAGGGTAGTCTTGGGTGGCGGTACAAGAAGTGTAAGAGTGAGGACTACCGCATATCTCACAAGGTTGGCCGACAGCGTTAACTTGAGCGTGTTTAGTGTTGCTGCTGTTGGTGTTGTTAACAGTGTGGGTGACAAGCGATTCAAGAAGCACGGTGATTTTGTCCAGTCGCTTGTCGCTGTCACTAGTGCTAGCACTAGCGACATTGGTCCGAACACTCTTGGTTTGCACACGAGACTTATTCTCAATGATATCCCAAGCAGCATTGGAAGTCTTAGCCAAAAGATTACCCCCCGAGGCACTGTTCAGTGAATATTGGTCACTCATGCTTAAACCATTGTAAAAAGTATTAATTTGATGTACTTTGGTAAAACCATGTTGTGGGCATTTTCTTAAAAGATCTTTAAAACGATCCCAAGATTCACTGAACGACTCATCGTACTTTTGTTCAAAATTTATGATTTCATTCCGCAAAGCGGTAGTACGAGAGGGTGGGAAAAAGTAATTGATAAACTTTGTTTCCAAATCCGTCCACGAGAGAATACTCTGTGGCGGTTCTTTAGCAAGCCAATGCCTGGCTTGTCCCTCTAAAGAAAAGGGAAAAAGTTGTAACCTGATAACCTCTTGTGGAACACCATTGAACTTGACCGTGTTGGTGAGTTGCAAGAATCTCTTGATATGGTCGTGTGGATCATCAATGGTACGTCCCAAGAATGGTTGAGCAGAGACCATCTAGATAAAGCCTGATTTGAGCTCGAAATTGTTGGCTGCAATTGCTGGGATAACAATTGGATAAGTGTTGCCATCTACATGAGCTTGTAGCAGTTCAATCATCGGGCGATTATCCGGTTGAGGCTCATTGTTGTTATTATTCATGTTGTTGAAGGGTGGGTTGTTGTTGTTGTTATTATTTTTTGGAGGTGGTACACCGGCCATGTCTAAGTGATCGAGAGGCTCGGGCTCTTGATAAGACGTGGATCGAGTGCACATACACCTGCAAAAGAACTAACAAGGCAAAAACAATACAAAATTTTTTTTGGTTTTTTATGGTTTTTTAATTGTTTTTGGATTTTTGAAAATTTTATATTTTTTAGTGTTTTTGAAAATTTTTGTGAAAAATTAACGTTCACGGGGAACGGATCCCAAAATCCAAGTTCTCATAAAAAACTTTTGATCTTAACGAGAAGAGCCGGCAGCGGCGCCATTTGATACAAGAGATTTTGCTACTTTAAAGTTCGTTCTCGGAATCTCCTCGAATTGATCGCGGTTTAAAGTGGAATGATTTGTTCTTGGTGACAAAAAGTGGATTTGGTTTTCTATTCTATTGAAAAGATAAATAAATGAAGTAATGAAATTAAACTTGCAGTAAATATAAAAGGTTAAATGATAAAACAGAGAAATGATCTTACTGAAGAAAAAATCTATTCGGAACAATTACCTATGCGGAATATCTTTGTCTATGCGGAATAACAGCCTACTCGGAATAATGAGATTATACGGAATAAAAATAGTCCTATTCGGAAAAACAGACTATTCGGAAAACATGTTCTATGCGGAATAAATTCTTCTATGCGGAAAATATGCTCAATTCGGAATAACAGGGCCTATGCGGAATAATGGCCCTATTCGGAATATATATAAAATATTCCGAATGAAGGTAAAATAAAATGGCTATTCGGAATATGTAAAATATTCCGAATAAGGAAATAGTAAAACGGCTATTAGGAAAGTCTGAACATTCCGAGTAAGAAATCAAGCTGAAGCCTATTCGGAAAGTTCTGGGAATAAAGAACAGTAGCAAAAACTTCAAGAACAGGGGAATACGAATTAATTCAAATTGACTCAAATACCTAAAAAGGTTTTACCAAACTAAACACAAATCATCTACTAACTACAAGGATCAAATCCCAACAATGAAAACACTAAATCAACAAATTTCACAAGGTTAAAATCAATCAAACAAGAACTTTTAAAACTTTGGATAGAAAAGGAGATGAACAAGATGGATAGAAAGATTGGATTGAAAGATTTATGTAAAAGTTGACAATAGTAATGATCAAACACTTGCAAGATTGAAGGAAAAATGAAAAATCACCAAACACCCTAATGGTGTTGGTGATGCTACGAACCAAAGAAACTGGGAAAGAAAAATAAAAACTAACTCCCTAAAAATGTGAAGGAAAAATCCTTTTATAGCCCTAGTGGTTGTTTGGTGAGTGGGCTTTCTCCCTTTCTTCTTGTCTTCTCGTCTTTTCAGAAAAGTTGACGTTTTTTATTCTGATTCGGGATTTGTCGACGATTAAATCCAACGCGTCTTTTAATTTCTTCGTTAAATAGACTTGAGTTTCTTCGACATATGTAAATCTTTTATCTTTGGTCCTTTTCTTCGATAAATCTTCAAATAGGCTCATTGACTTCAAATCTTTTGCATCTCTTGGACAATAGACTTCGACTTTAGTCTTTTTCCTTGATAAACCCCGTGCAATCCCATGTTTTCTTCAATAATCATCCAGTTGACTCTGAAAACACAATAAACACAAAAACCACGCATAATTCCAAACAAATGATATTAAATACGTGTTTTGGTCTTGTTTTATCCAGAATTAAGTGGTAAAAGGATGGGTGTTTACACACCTATCAGGAACTCTAAAACGCGAAAGTCTTAGCTCATACGGGTTAAGAACAAGAACTTTTCGCAAGTTCCTATAATTGATCCTAGAAAGTCACTTATCAAGGGAACTTTAAAATGCATTCTCTAAACTTGAAAAAGTCTAAGAAAGTGCAAGATCCTATAGGTGACTTGAAAACCCAAAACTTCGATTCAATATAGTCTTAATGAAGCTAATCCAAATTTGGCTTAATTTTGACTTGCATGGCTAAGTATTCACGAGTCTCTTTAATTTTAGATTTCAACAAGTTTGTAGTAGAAAGCATAACAATAAAGGTAAGCAAGGAAATCAGATTCCGAGAGGTGTCCCTTTAACCAAAGGCTTCTAGGTTGGTACTCCTTTTACTTTTAGTCTGAAGTCGTCTACTTCTGGTGTTCATATTCAAGATAGCTCATCTAATCCTAGTACGACTTCGAATGCATCTAAACGTGATAATAACAAAGGTGATAGTGGTACCAAACTTGGTTTGCATACTAATAGTTACAATAAAGGTAAACCTGTTGTGAGTGGCGTTTCTACTTCGAATTCATTTGGGACTCTTTCAGAGGAAACATGTGACCAAAGTGGAGATGATGATGACGAGGTTGAAAACGTCTATGATGAATCTGCTAATCTTTTTAATTCTCAATCAGGGGCAAGCACTCCTGCCACGAATGTCTTAAACTTTTAGTATAGCCTCATGGAATATAAGGGGTTTGAACCAATTCCCTAAAAGAAAAAAGGTTCGTCAGGTTATAAGTGATAATAATCTAAGTGTTTGTGCTATCTTGGAATCCCATTTTGATGCTTCAAGTGTTTATGATATGTGTCGTAAGATTTTTAGCAGATGGAAGTGGATGTCTAATGGTGGTTTGTGTACTAAAGGGACACACATTATTCTTGGCTGGAATGATGATAATGTGGATGTTATGGTGTTGTCTCAAACAAGTCAAGTTATGCATTGTCAGATTAATACGCGTATTGATAACCGTACTTTGTTTTGCTCTTTCGTTTATGCTGATAACTACTATATGGATTGGCGTGTTCTTTGGAACAATCTTGTTGCTCATGCTACTTTCATGCGTGATAAACCATGGGCTGTTTTGGGGGATTTTAATGCTACACTAAATATGGAAGATCACTCATGTGGCGGCTACACTCCTAATATTGCCATGCGGGATTTCAAGGAGTGTGTAATTCTTATGGAAGTTATGGATGTTAATGCTACAGGTTTACACTTTACATGGAATGAGAAACCACAGGGTGATGATGATATTCTCAAAAAGATTGATCGGATTATGTCTAACATAAAGTTTCTTAATGACTTTCCAGGATGTTTTGCTATTTTTCAACCTTACAGGATCTCTGACCATTCTCTATGAGTTTTACATATTCCTACAGCTAGCAAACCTAAGCCTAAACCGTTTAAATTCAGTAATTTTCTTGTGCATAAAGAGGGTTTTCATGAAGTGGTAGCTAATGGATGCTTGGCCAATGTGCATGGTTGTGCTATGTTTAAGTTTGTTAAACATTTAAAAGGACTAAAGGACCCGTTTCGTAAATTGCTTTTTGAACAGGGTAACCTTCATGATCGTGTTAACAGATTGCGTGTGGAATTAGATGCTACTTAGCAAGCTATTGACAAGGACCCATCTAATGTGCTGCTGAAAGAAGAGCATGCTCATTATCTAGTTGCTTTTAAAGAAGCTTCTCTTGATGAGGAACGCTTCCTTCGTCAGAAATCTAAAATTGAATGGCTTGATACAGATGATTCAAATACGGCTTATTTTCATAATTCGGTTAAGAGTAGGGCTGCTCGTAATCGTATTGAAATGGTTCGTGACTCTCATAATGTTCTCCATGATGGTGGTGCTGTGCCTGGAGCTTTTGTTGCTCACTATGAGCAGTTTCTTGGTCAGGCAAGTGATTCAGGTGCTTTTAATACTTCTAATTTGTTCGTTCGAAAGCTTGGTGCTCAGAAATCTGCCCATATGGTTAGAGTCATCTCCGATTCTGAAATTAAAAGCGTGTTATTTTCCATGAGTGATGATAAAGCGCCTGGGCCGGATGGTTTTACGGCTGCTTTTTTTAAGAAGGCTTGGGAGATTGTGGGTGCTGATTTTACATATGCTATTCGTGAGTTTTTATCTAATGGAAAACATATTAAAGAGGTTAATCATACTATCATTGCTCTTATCCCTAAGGTTTCTGTCCCTAATAAGATTACTGATTATCGCCCCATCTCTTGTTGTAATGTTATTTTCAAATGCATTAGCAAGATAATTGCTAACCGTATTAAAGGGGATTTGGGTGATTTTGTTAATATTAATCAATCTGCTTTTGTTCTGGGTCGTAGGATCTAGGATAATATCTTATTGACGCAAGATTTGATGAGAAATTACCATCGAAATTTTGGTCCTCCAAGGTATGCTTTTAAGGTGGATATTTAGAAAGCTTATGATACGGTGGACTGGCAGTTTCTTTGTAACATTCTGATTGGTTTTGGATTCCACCATTTAATGGTTGATTGGATTATGACATGTATTTCTACTACTTCGTATTCTATTTGCATTAATGGTAATCTATATGGCTGGTTTCAAAGAAAAAGAGATCTCCGACAAGGTGATCCATTATCTCCGTATCTTTTTACTTTATTCATGGAGATTCTTTCTCTTATGTTGCAGCAGAAGCTTCTTAATGCGGAGGATTTCTATTTTCATCACCGATGTGAGCATCAACGTATTATAAACCTATGTTTTGCAGATGATCTTTTCTTGTTCGCTAGGGGTCATTTGGATTCTGTGCAGGTTATTATGGATGCGTTGGAGGAATTTAAGATAGCTTCGGGTTTGGTTCCAAGTATCCCTAAGAGCACTGTTTTATTTTCTAATGTAGCCACTGCTGAAGTATTTTACATATCATGCCATTTGCTGAAGGAGTGTTACCGGTCAGATACCTTGGTGTTCCTCTCATTTCGTCTAGGCTTCTATATAGGGATTGTAAAGTCCTTGTAGAAAATCTTGAGAGTAGAGTAAATGACTGGCGCAATAAGTTTCTTTCTTTAGCAGGAAGACTCCAGCTAGTTCGTTCAGTGCTTTCATCTATGCATATTTACTGGGCGTATGTCTTTGTTTTACCTGTTCGAATTATTCATGATTTGGAACAGCTTATGAGAGGCTTCTTATGATGTCAAGGTGAAATGAAGAAAGGTAAGGCGAAAGTTGCTTGGGACTCTGTTTGTACCCCGTTTTATGAAGGTGGCCTTGGTATTCGTAAGCTTTCTGATTTTAATGCTGCTTTAATGGTTTCTCATATCTGGTGTATCCTTACTCGTAAAGAATCTTTATGGGTTAAATGGATTTATTCTTACAAGTTAAAGGATAGGAGCTTTTGGGACATTCCATGTATTGGTGATATGAGTTGGGGCTGGAGAAAACTTCTCCAGATTCGACCACGTATTCGTCAGTTTATTTGGTACAAGATTAATAATGGTAAGGTTGCTTCTATGTGGTTTGATAATTGGGCAGATTTGTATCCATTACAGGACGCTCTTACCATTCGTAGCATCACAAGATCGGGGCTCTCTCTTTCTAATAAGGTAAGGGATCTTATTATTGATGGTACTTGGTAGTGGCCGTAGGATTGGAATGCTAGATTTCCGAACATTTTCTCTATCCCTGTCCCTGTTATTAATGATGATAAGGATGATGATTTGATGTGGCGGGATATAAATGGGGGTTTACATCCTTTTTCAGTTTCATTAGCATGTAATTCCATACGTTATAGGGCTTTGATGGTTAATGGTACCATGCTGTTTGGTTTGCTCATTGTATTCCTCGTCACTCTATTCACTTGTGGTTAGTGGTTAGAAAAAAATTGAAGACTCAATATCGGCTTAGACAATGGGATGTTGGCCCTTTGGTGGATTTAAGCCTTCTTTGATGTCCTCTGTGTAAATTGGTGCCGGATTCTCATGATCATCTTTTCTTTGAATGTTCTTATTTTATGCAGGTTTGGTCTAAGGTTCGGGTCCTTTGTGATATGGATAGCATTCCCCCTCGAATTGGTGATATTTTAGCTTATGTTATTTCAATTTCTAAGGGAACGTCCTGCCTGAGCATCCTTGCACGTCTAGTGTTGGCTGCTACTGCGTACTTTATATGGATGGAACGTAATTCAAGACTTTTCAAGAATAAGCAGATGGCGGTTGGTCAGCTTGTTCTGATTATTTGTGATACTATTCGATTGAAGTTGACTTCATTTCGTTTTAAGAAGTTTTCTACCAGGTCAAGTTTGCTACTTGACAAATGGAGGGTGCCGAGCTTTAGAGTTTTTAACGATGGGAGTCCCAGGTGAGGGTTGTACTCTTTTTTCCTTGTCCAAGGTTTTTCCCACTTGGTTTTCTTTGGCAAGGTTTTTTAAGAAGGCAGGCTCATTTGGATTTCCTTTGCTCCTATCGTGGTGTTGTTGGAAGCTGAAGAGAATGTGTGACTTCATGTTTGCTTCTTGGTTTCTGTCTAGTTTACTTGTATTGTAGTTCTAGATTAGTTAGTGTCTATGTCATGACATAATCACGTGTTAACATGCTGCCTGTAGCATGCGGTTAATGTGGTACCTCAGCCATATTCATTTGTACTTCAAAGTTTTTTTTGTTAATATATTTACCGGGGAAACCCTTTACCAAAAAAAAGAAGTGATAGAGTTAGACAAGTGATCAAGCTAAACGTAGAATATGAAAATGTTCTTTCAAAAACTCATATGTTTTTAATTGTGGCTTATTTTCCCATAAGATCAATGCATTAGGAATAAATTAATTGAAATAAGTAAGGTCGTACAATTTGAAAGGTTACTTAGCTTCTAGCCCAAGATCGTTTAAAAGTTGCATGTTGTTGAATAGAGTTCATAGCCAAGGCATAACTTATTGAAACAGGACGCGAATATTGGTAAAGTTCCAAAAAGGCCCTCACAAGGCATGAGGAGCTCTATTTTGTTGCTAAAGATCCAAGATGATGTGAAGAATCATTATTCAAAAATCAATATGAAGGATCGAGACACACGACGAAAAGCAATTACTCCCCCAAAGCTCATGGAGAAAGTCTATCCAAAAAGACCCTAAAAGGTATGAGGATAATTATATCCAAGTCCTAAAAGGAGGCGGATCGTTGTATATCAAAATCCATGATAAAGATTGAAGAAAAATGATGAAGTCGTGGTCCAAAGTATGAAGAATCTCTCAAAATCGTCAAGTGAAGAAATTCCAAAATATGAAGAGAAGACCTTAATTTCAAGAACGTCTTTCAAAGATTCGAAGTATGAAGTACATGCCAAATATCGGTCCGAGAAAGGTCTCAAATCGTGAAACGAGTTATGCTAAGATATGAACTTAAGGAGATTACGAGAAGTCGTTTTAAAAGAATTTGTCCTTTAGCTAACTATTGATTAAATTGTGCTACTTTATTTGCGAACTAATAAGTACTCAAATAAGTCAATATGAATCACTTGTGATCCATTACAAATAGTAAAAAAATTCTAGATACCTTTTCTTTTCTTAATAACTAGGATTGCGGGGAGAAAAAGTATTACACAATTTGGACGTATGAGTAGTGTTAGCATTGTGACTTGTACCAACAATGATCTCGTTTTTGCACTTAGCATGGAATGTATGACAATCAAGGATGATGAACTTTACTCTATGAGACATTCACTTGTTTCTATTCATTGACCCTAAAAGTCACATTTGTGATGAAAATCATATATTATGTCTTTAACATATCTTCATAGTTTGTAGCAAGTTTTACTTTTCAATAAAGGGTAATAAAATTAAATTTTGGAGATGCTTAGATACTTTATTCTAGCATTTCATGAGGGCACGACAATGGTTTAGTATGGGGGAGTGATGAGATGGCATTTATACATGATCTCATAGTTCTTTTCGGGCTTTAAATGCATAAAATGTCATAAAAATACCATATATATATATATATATATATATATATATATATGCTTGTGTTTGTTGACTTGTGTATTTTAGGTATGGATATCCTGAAAAACACAAAAGATCACAAGAAACAAGGAAAAACGAACACGAGAAACGAAGTCGCACAATGAACCGGGCCCTAGTTCATGATTTCTCAAAGAAAATTCCTTGAAGATTTGAAGATGTACAAGAATGATCCCTCATCAATGAAGAAATGACACTTAATACCCTTGTATATTCATAATTACAGGTTTGGTCCCTTAACTTTGTCAAAATTACAAAAAGGTCCCTTAACTTTGAAGATTTGGCAAGTTTAGTCCCTCAAGATTCAAAATTGTCAACAATGGTTCTCCATGAAGTCAAATATCCAATGAAGACCTTCAAAGATCAAGAATGTCCAAGATCAGTCCTTGAAAATATCAAAAATAGCAAAACAAGTCCTTGTTATCTTTTGTTACAAAGATTGGGGCAAAAATACGAAAAACAAAACTTCAAATACAAAGGGAACGGTTTTTTGGGCTGAATAAAATTAGTTTATAACTTTCACCAAAAACCAAGGACCAAACCTGTGCACTTAAACTTTCAAACTCTCAAACGCGCGCCAAACAATTAATCCCCAAGAATTTCGGATCAAAACACATACTATTCACACGTATGAACCCAGATTTAACTTTTTACAGCCAAAGGGGTTTTCCAAATTACGTTTACCAAAACATAATTCACCTTCACACGAACACATCCCACACTTGATATCCCACACCACTTCACTCATGGTCCCCACCCCATTCAGCCTTCAACCAATCATGTGACGACTTAGCCTCCAAGTAATGCCACATGGACAAATCAACAGCCTACAACAAATACTTGCTCCCAAAGGAAAAAAGGAAGGGATAGGATCACTTTGGACAGCTCATCAACAACAAATGACTCAAGGGCATTTTTGAGAATTCATAACTAGGGTTTTCATGTATTCAACATTCTAGAATAGTCCTTTTGTCCTTTATAAGGATACCCTTAACATGTGAGAGTCCCTTGTTCCAGTTTTTCTCTTAAACATTGTAATTCCTTTTTAAAATTTATAAAAGTTTGGTATTTTTAAGAAATTGTAATTCCTTTTTATGTTTTTGAAAGTTGGTATTGTTTACGAGTAATTCTGAGTTCCATTATATGTTATAAACCTGTTTTGATCTTTGGATTGAAGCACGTTTAGGTTTGATAAGGTTTGCATCTTTGAAAAACTTTCAAATCCTTGAATCTGTTTGGTTACTTTTGATTGTACTAACCCCTACCATTAGCCTAAAGCGCTTGCAAGCTTGTTGACACCAAGCTTGTGAAGGGATTTAAGCCCTTGGTTGGTCTGTTTGCTCTTTGTGTTGAAGAAATCAAGTCCTTGAGGTTCTACTTTGAACCATCAGTCAAGGCCTCATATCATCTCATTTATTCAAGTACCTTGGTCACTCTCTAGCTGTTGAGAGTGGTCCAAGGAGCATTGTTGATCCTCCTAGGAAGTTCTGGAGGATAGGTATTGATTCTCTTTAAGTTTCCTCTAAAAAATATTGATATTGAATCTGTTATGTGATTTGCCATGTGATTTGGAGTATTTGTGTTTGTGCTTTGTGTTTTATTGTTTGGATCTACTAGTTGTCACCTAGGTGAGCTATTTGGATCATAAAATCAGTAGGTTGTGTGTAAAATCAAAGAGTTTGTTTGAAAATGGACTAAAACAAGGTTGTTTGGTTTTTGGGATCAAAAGGCCTTGTGGCCTTGTGCCCTTGGTTCTTAGGGTTTGGATACACTAAACAAGTCATTTGTCACCTGTTTTGATCATTGGTTAAGTTTCAAAAGGTTTGGAAAAGGTTTGACAAGTTGTGGAAAAATCTGATATAATTGGTTTGAAAATGGTCAAACACATTAGCAAGGATTAAATCCTTGTTTTTTGGATTTAGAGTCTGATTTTTGGTTTGGGAAGAGTTTAAGTGATAAGCTATCTGTGCAATATCTGTTTGTGGAATTTGGTGGCTTATTGTGGTTGCTAGAGCTTATTGAAGTTGGCTGAAGTGGTCATTTGCATCAACAAAGTGACCACCTCATTTATGCCTGGCATTTGATTACCTAGTGAATGCCTTGTTGTTTTGTTGCTTGAATCTTGTTATTGTGCTGCTTGTGAGTGTATTTGGCTATTCGGATTGTCTGCTTAAGTGCTTATAAGCCAACTGGCATATTAGTCTAATTTGTCCAAAATCTGTCATCATTTGGCTAACTGGCCACTTGATTCACAAGGACTCAGCCTTGATTCCTTCACAAAATTTGCTTATAACAAGCTCATAAACAATCCCTGGCAATTTTGGTAACATTTGGAGCACTTTGACTTTTGGTCAAATGAGCACAATTTGGCTTATTTCTTAGAACAGCTTATTGGTACATGCAACAACTTACTTTTTGTGATAGGTGTCATTTTTCTTAGCTTATTATCATATTTGAGAAGTTACAGCTCTTGTGGTTAAGCTTTTGCTAGAAAACTAGCTTATTTGGCTTTTTTAGCCAGCTTATTTGCTTCTATAGTTTATTCTACTTGACTTTTTGTGATTTTTCTTTTTGATTATTGTTAGTTAAGCTATTTTTGTGAGCTTTTGCAAAAAGAACTAGCTTTTGAAACCCTCTAGAACTCAAACACGACTATTTTGTCTTTTAGTGAAAAAATTCTTTTCTACTTTCAGGCTTATTACTTGAGCTTTTTCAAAATTTATTTTTGCAAAAGGGTTTAGAATCTCAATAAAATGTTGTGTGTTCAAGCAGAGCTTATGGCATTGGCTTATAGCTTAATGGGCTTATTGGCCCATTAAGAATAAGTTGTTGACTTATTAAGCTGTGATAAGCACATTCTCAGGTTTTAGGCCTTTAGACTTTTGTGCTTAAAATTCAATTTTGAGTCAGACTAGTGATTTTGGGCTTATTTGGTTGAGTTTAAATTTTGTTGGGCCGAAAAGCCCATTAAGCTTACTGTTTTGGTTTTTAGACCATTTGGGGGCCCAATAGAGATATTTTTGGTAATTTCACTTTCATTTTCTGTTTATTTAGGTTAAAAAAACTAGTTTTCAAGTTTTTAGATATTTTTATAATTGTTGAATTTTTAATATTATTTTAATATTTAATTTTAGATTTTAATCATTTTAAATAGTTTTAATTGGTTTTAAATTTTACAAAAATAGTTTTTAGTTTAATTAATTCATTTTAGAGTTTTACAAATTGAAAAATCCTAATTTCAGCTTTTTATTTATTATTTTTAATTTAGGGCTTTAATTAGCATTTAAAAATTAATATTTAATTAATTAAAAGGGCTGAAAAAAGTTTTTATCATTTGTAAACCCTATTTACTTTTTTAGTTATTTTTGGTATTTTTTGGGAATTTTTAGAATTAATTTTTAATTTGTCACTTTTTACGGTTTTTCGTTTCGTCGTCGTAGTGTAATTTTAACGTATCCGTCATTCTCATATTAATCCAAAATCATTACGAATTATTCACACACAATAAACCTGCTTGGGAAATGAACTTTTACCATTGGGTCATTAACACTTGATTTTCCTAAATCATTTGTTTAATACTTACCGCTCATTTACGTTCTTTGTTTACCTAAACAAGGTCGTAATTTACCACAATCAGGGCTCGACGTGGTTCTCGGGCAGCAAGGGACCCCAGCAGACGCTGGGGTTGGGGTTTGTTTCGAATGCAGCCACAAAGCCGAGGCTTCGGCTCTCGGTGGGGCACGACCTCGGGGCCACGACTTTCGGGTTGTGGTGCTCGGGTGTCAGGTCTCGGGTTTTGGTTCGGGAACTTATATTTTTATGAACATGTAATTAAACCAACGTGTAAAATAGTTTATGTTATGATTTAGTTAAATTAGTTATTAATTAACTTTGGTTTAATTAAAATAAAACTTAGGTTATGTTTATTTAAATAAAACATGATATAACATCTATGTACATTTATTTAAATAAACTTATGATATAATAATTAATAATTTAATTATTCATGAACATAGATTTAATTAATTAAAACTTAGGTTAAATTAATTGATATCTTTTATGATAAAGTTTAATAACATGAATTATTTAATATTATTAATTAATAATAACTAATAATAACATGACATTACATTATTAATTAATAATAATATGATAAGCTAAGTATTTATTCATTTACGGAAACATGTTATTATACTATTTATGGCAACATGTTAATTATGGAAATGGTCGACCGATTGGGTGGACAGATTTCCTGTTGTCATCTCTATTCCAGTTCCCACTCTGGAGGAGGGGCGGCCGGATTCTCTGGTATGGCGTGATGGTGGTGGTTCTTTGCAGTCATTTTCTTTGGCTCTGGCTTGGGATACGCTGTGAACCAGACGTCAGACTGGGGTTTGGTACCATGTTGTTTGGTTCTCCCATTGTATTCCTCGACACTCGGTGCATATGTGGCTTGTTGTTAAGCAGAAACTGAAGACTCATGATCGTTTGCGGTAATGGGATGTTGGGCATGCTGTGGATTTAAGTCTGCTCCGGTGTCCTTTGTGCAAAGTCACTCCCGATTCTCATTCACATTTGTTTTTTGAGTGCTCTTATTCTTCATAGGTGTGGACGCATATTAGGGCATGTTAGAAATACGTTTTAACGTATATTAGAAGTATCGGTCACTCCATAATATGATTTATGTTGTAATAGCTCGTAGTTAACAAATAGTTAATTGTTACTTATTAAGTTAAGTAAGAACCGGTCCATGGGCTTGTCATGGACCGGCCCAAGCCCAATGTTGCTTGGAAATAAATACCCCTTTCCACCATGGAAAGGGGTTGGTTGTTGTTCACATTTCATGTTTTCATATTAATAAAAGACTAGTTTTCTCTCACTTTCTCTCTCTAGTTTCTCTCTCTAGAAAACATCAACCCACTTCATAGATTCATAGGTTATCAATATTTTACATTTGGTATCAAGAGCTATGGGGTGATTTAAGGTAAGGATTGTGTTGCTTTTTTAGTTTTTGAATCAATTAGTGATCTTTAGAAAAAATCAATCTTGAATCTTGTTGTTTTTGGTGTTTTTGTTATTGGGATTAATTGATAAGGATTGGGTTTAGCTTATTTTGGTAAAAATCATAAAACCTTTTGTGGTTTTTGATCAAAAAATCGGATTTAAAGCTGTTTTCAAAGTCTCGAACTGATATTTCCAGATTATTCCGAATAGACATTCCGAATAGGAGAGTTTTCAGAATAGCAGGATTTTTTCCGAATAGACATTCCGAATAGAAGAGTTTTCCGAATAGCAGCATTTTTCCGAATAGGAAATTCTTTCCGAATAGCAAATTCTTTCCGAATAGTAATTTGTTTCCGAATAGCAAAATCTTTCCGAATAAGCCCATCTTTCCGAATAGCCAAAAAATTTCCGAATAGCCAATTCTTTCCGAATAGCCAAACTTTCCGAATAGCCGATCATTCCGAATAGCAAAGTTTTCCGAATAGCCAATAGCCAACATACGGAAAGAGGTGTTTGAGGCATGGTAGGGCCGCATGATGCAATACCTGAAGGGTAAACCAACATACGGAAGGCTTATGGTCAAATCGATTTTGAATGGTCCACTCGACTATGGTACCATTGTGGCAAATAACGTGTCTCGACCAAGAGAATATGAAGAACTCACACCGGCACAACAACTCATTGCTGATGCTGATGAAAAGGCTCTACAGACTCTTCTCCAAGCTCTTCCGCATGATATTTATCGCATGGTAAGTCAATATACGGTTGCCAAGGATTTATGGGAACGTCTAAAGGTGTTGCTACAAGGTACGTCTCTTACCAAACAAGAAAGGGAATGTCAGTTGTATGATCTGTTTGATAGATTCACGTACAGCCCAGGGGAAATGCTACACGACTATTACTTCAGATTCACTACTCTAATGAATGATCTGAATGTATACAATCTCGTGATTGCTCCATTCCAGGTTAACACCAAGTTTTTGAATACTTTACCTCAAGCTGAATGGGGTGAGTATATTACCGATGTTAAGTTAACCCGGGATTTGCATAAGTGCAACTTAGATCAAATCTATGCTTTTCTTCAGCAGCATGAGAAACATGTGATTATGCACCGTTCTCCTCGAGGTATGTACCCTGATTCCTTAGCTTTGATGGCGAATCAACCAAGCTTGTCACACAACAACACACCTTATATCTTGGGACATCAAGCCTATCATCCATCACCTTACATGACACCGACCTTCCCCCAATACTCGATTCTACCGCAACCACCCACCTCACATCAGCAACAATATCGGTTTAATGCACCTTCACCACAGTATGCTTCACAACTTCACCCAGCAAACATTGCACCTTATGCTCAGCCTTCATGTTCTTCTTATCAAGAGAATGCAGCGTATCCAACAAGCTACCCTGATCAAATGAGTATTCCTTCTAGTGATTATGCAGCTCATCAAGACCAAGCAATGTATTGTGATGATGAGGAAGTTCCCATTCCTGTATTCAAACAAGGAGCTGACCCAGTTGAAGTGTTAACCACTATGTCTGCTTATCTCACAAGGACTTTAAGCAAACGAGGATACAGAGGATCAGCTCCAACCAACAATCAGTTGAGGAATTCATCCAATTCTTGTCAACAAGATACTATTGAGAATGGCAGGGTAATGGTTCAACCTCTTCAACCTTATCAGGGGAGACCTACTACATCAACCACCAATGCTCGCACGGTCAATTCTGCTCCAATGGTCAACAATCCTCCACGGGCTAATTCCACAGGCAAGTTGAGAATGATTACATGCTACAACTGCAAGGAAGAAGGACACATGTCCAGGGATTGCAAGAAACCCAAGAGGAGAAGGGATGGACAATGGTTTGCAGAGAAGATCTATCTGGTGAATGCTCAGGCACAAGGAAGGGAACTTGATGAAGAGGAGCTTGCATTTCTTGCTGATCCAGGGATTGCTGAACAAGACATTGTTACCACACAGAATGCAGCATACCAAGCAGATGATCTCGATGCGTATGACTCAGACTGTGATGAATTTCAATCTACAAAGGCTGCTCTCATGGCAACTATCTCCAGCTTAGGGCCAGAAAAGAGATCTGAGGTACTTATTAATACCACCGATAATACCACTGATGCTAGTATTCAACCACATCAAGTTGTGCAAGAGAGTGCTGATTCGAATGAGTCTTCGGTGGTGAGTCTATCAAATGAGGAGACAATCAATGATAGTAATATCAATGTGAGTCCCCAGACTTTGAGTGAATCACAACCGGGAGCCATTTCGCATACGCCTACTCCTGCTCAACAAGATTTGGTCATGGTTCCTGCTACATTACTTAGCCAAATGAATGCTGCACTCTTAGAAACCCTAGCTAAGAATAAGAATTTGTCGGATGAGCTTGCCTTAAGCAATGAGAAAGTTCAAACCTTGGAATTAGTACCTTCGTCTAGTGTTCTAACAAATCCCGAATATGATCACTTTCGAAACAAACAAATGGGTCATTTGCAAGAAATTGAAAACTTAAGAGTAAATCTTTCTAATGAACTTAAAGAAAAGGAGTTACTGGTCACTAATTTTCAAAAACTTCAAACGGATTTTGAGTCACTCGAGTCTAAGAAGAATGAAATGGAGATTAATGCTGCTAATAAGATTAGAAGTCTAGATTACTTGCTTTTAAGACAATACGCTGCTTCTCAACTAGTGCACTTATTTGATGCTTCGTTTAGAGAATTTAACTTATCACGTCAAAAAGGCCTTCCCCCTAACCCAAGGTATGCAAAACAAGCTTTAAGACATAGTCCAAGACTTTATAGAGAAACCCAATTAGGATTGGTCTTAGACCCGATTGTTATTTTCGATGATCGAACAAGTAAGGACCTAGTTGATGAGGATCGGTCATACAATTCTGCAAAATATCCCGAGTGTGATTATTTTAAAATGAATAAGGAGCTTGCAAGAACGGATTTTAGAATTCGCTTCCATATGGACAAAGATCTCATCACAGCACCAACCTACATGTTAGATCAAGAAAACCCTAGTACATTTCCTACACTTGTCAATATGGAAGGTCCTAAGGAAATTCCAAAGGATCTTCCACCTGTTAGCACTGTATGGTTAAACTTGCAAGAGATTAATCAATACTTTACTAATTTTGACAAGGTCATTTTGGAATGTACGACTTCAAATGGCCTAAACGCCGGAGAATGGGCTTTCGAACACATGAACGAGGTGTTTAAAACTGTGATCAATCAGTTTGTCGAAAGTCTAAAAGGAAGTTTTGCATCTCTTAAGGAAAATCTTGTGTTTGAAATTGGTGAAGTTCAAAAAGTGTTTTATGAAATGGACACCGCTTACGAACTACAACTAATTGAAAAAGAAAAGATTTTAACCGAATATGACCGATTCTTGTCCGCAGTAATTTCGTGTGATGTGCTTACTACTGTAAATGTTAATTATTCGAATGAGCTTACATCTGCTATGATTAATTGTGATGTTGTGAATATTTGTGATGATGTTTGTGATCTCTCTGTAAATGTTGCTGATACTGTAAATGAGGTAGATAATCATTCTTGTCACGAATCTAACGCTGAGTTTTTAAAGCTACAAGATTCTTACAATTTACTTTCAAAACGCTTTAATCAACTAGAACAACATTGTATATCTTTAGAATTAAAACAACAAACTCAAAATGAGAATCTTTTAATATCAAATGGTTGTGAAAACAGTGTTGAGACGAGTGACAAGATGATTGCAATTGTTAAGGCATTAGAGGAAGAGATTATGAGATTGAAGAGAGATGTGTCATCAAATGAAACACTAAAATTGGAACTAGAGGCTGCAGAGTCTAAAAACCAGGTCTTAGAAATTAGACTTTCGTCTGTTCTAGGGGAGATGGATCGGACAAGACAGGGACTATCCGCTCTTTATGGTTCACTAGAAGAACGCTTCGCTTTTAATGCGGCACAGCAACAATCTTATGTTGAACAACTGAACCAAAAGTGCGAGGAAATCTCTGACTTGAACATCCTGCTCATTGACAAAAATATGGTTTTGGCCGAGTTAAAGGAGACACTTCTTCTCACCCGACAAGAAGTTGTTGATAACTTAGCTACCGACTCTGCACCGTCCACTAGTGCTCCAACAACCAAGTCAGTAGTGCTTTATAAGAACCCGCTTCATAAGAGAAATCCGGTTACCTACGATGATTATATGAGGAATGCCATTAAGCATGTAGATCTTGTTAGGGATATTTTAGACGATCTTTATGCCTTAGATCCCTCAAGTAGCTACTATTATTCGGCTCATGAATATATTAAGCGAGTTCAATATTGCTTAGCATATTTGCAATACATAGGTAAACCAGGCTCTGCACTACTTACTAATAGGCCCATTGCTGTAACTCCATTCAATAAGACTCCAGGAGCAAAACCGTCATTGGCACAATCAAGTAAGGCACCTTTAAAATCTGTTGCTAATATTCCCACTTTGCCTTCTACAGGATTAAAAGAGACTACTATGGCTAAAGGATCGCCACTCAAGAAAGATAAGATCAAGCCCTCCACTAGTAGTGCCAAAAAGAAGAAAGTAGAAGCTCACCATAGGAATGTTAGTTCAGTTTTAAATAAAAAGAATCATGTTAAGACTAAAAGCTCTGCGCCTGTGCAGAAGCCTAAATCATTTGTGAATTCTGATTTGAAGTGTTGGAATTGTAATGAATGTATGTTTTCACAACGTCATGATTTGTGTCCTATTGATCATGTGAATGAAATGAATGCCATTAGGAATAATCTTGAATGGAAGCCAACTGGTAGAACTCGTGCCCAAGTTGGATGGCAATGGCGTCCCACTGGTAGGACCTTTACATTAGATGGAAAAATGTGCCCTTTAACTAGGAATGCATCCATTGAGGTTAGGTCTGAGCGTCCTTTAGTTAGGCACACTCGCACTCAAGTATGGAAACAGCGCCTTTTAATTAGGTCAGCTCCCACTATAGTGCCTATCAGTGAAGAAATACCAAAGGATTTAAGCCAACTAGAATCTACACCACCAACTAGGAAGAAGAAGGCTAGGAAATCTAAGAAACCTAGAGTTAGCAAATCTAAGATTATTAAATCTGTACCTGCTAATAACAAGGAACACTCAGATTTCGATACCTCTACATTGTCTTCGTGTGGTGATATTTTCAGGTGGTCCAAATCATCCTCTGGTATTTGGACCCCGGTTGTTCAAAGCATATGACCGGAGATCGCTCGATGCTCCGAAATTTCGTTAGCAAGTTTCTTGGTACGGTTAAATTCGGGAATGATCATATAGCAAAGATAATGGGGTATGGTGAATATCAGATTGGAAACGTTACGATTTCAAGGGTATACTATGTAGAAGGTCTTGGTCATAACTTATTTTCAGTAGGACAATTTTGTGATTCCAACTTAGAGGTTGCTTTTCGACAACATACATGTTTCATCCGCAACTTGGAAGGAAAAGATTTGTTGAAGGGTTCTCGTGGTGCAAATCTTTATACGTTGTCCCTACAAGACATGATGGCCGCCTCTCCAGTATGTCTTCTCTCTAAAGCATCTAAGACCAAGTCTTGGTTATGGCATCGCAGATTATCTCATCTCAATTTTGATGCTATTAATCATCTGGCTAAAAACGAATTAGTTCGTGGTCTTCCAAAGCTTAAATTTCACAAGGACCATTTATGTTCCGCGTGTTCAAGGGGGAAAAGTACCAAGAAATCATACAAGCCCAAAGCTAAAGACACCAATCAAGAAAAACTTCATCTTTTGCATATGGATCTTTGTGGGCCAATGAGAACTGAAAGTGTGAGCGGTAAGAAATTCATTCTGGTTATTGTGGATGATTTCTCCAGGTTTACATGGGTTAGATTCTACGTACAAAGGATGAAGCACCGAAGGCTATCATCACTTTTCTGAAATTCATTCAGATACGTTTGAATACTACTGTCCGCCGTATTCGTACAGATAATGGAACAGAGTTCGTCAACCA
Organism: Glebionis coronaria; assembly: GCA_025667525.1. Classification (NCBI taxonomy): domain Eukaryota; kingdom Viridiplantae; phylum Streptophyta; class Magnoliopsida; order Asterales; family Asteraceae; genus Glebionis; species Glebionis coronaria. Next base: position 334,628,747 of record CM046881.1, on the reverse strand, counting down.
GACTCTTCGTGATTACTATGAAGGAGTTGGTATCTCATATGAAACATCCGCTGCACGCACTCCACAACAAAACGGTGTCGTTGAAAGACGGAATCGTACACTTGATAGGTGTGTAAACACCCATCTTTTCTACCACTTAACTACAATAATAACCGGACCAAAACGTGTATTTTATGTCTTTTATGTCGGAATTATGCGTGGTTTGTGTTTTTGTTGTGATTTAGGATGAAAAGATGAAAAATGGATAAAACACGGACATTCACGGGCATTTATGGACTTTTATTGAAGAAAAGGATAAAAGACGAAGTCAAGAAGTCAAGAGTGCAAAAAGAACGGAAGTCCACGACCAATTCTGAAGATTTATCGAAGAAAAAGTCAAAAGATGGAAGTTTATCAAAAGCCGAAGAATTCAAGTCTATTTTATTGAAGAAATTAAAGACGAGTTCAAAGAAATCCCGAAGCTAAAAGTCCTTTAAGTCTACATTTAATGAAGATTAAAGAAGGAGGGACTCAATCTCGCAATTAAGAAGAAGATTAAAGAAGGAGGGACTAAGTATGCAATTAAGGAAGCTTCCTAAGCAAGCTTTAGTCTTCCCTATAAATAGACTAGATTAGTTATCATTTCACTCTTGTTGGCTAAGTGTGACAATTAGCTCTTCCACCATTTAAATACTTGTCATTTACATTAATTGTCAATTTAATTACCTTGTCTTGCACCTTAAATTCATTTAATTTCAAGTAAGTTTCCTTTTAATTATTGTTAATCTTTACTTTATCTTGTCAATCTCTTATCTACCTTTCTTATTCTTTGATTTGTGGTGTTTATGTTCATGTTCATGCTTTTATTTTGATCCAAAGTGTTTTTGGTTATTATGGTTAAAGTTGTTTAATTTCATGTTTTTGATTGGTTGTTTATGCTTATTTGTTTGATCGTTACTGTTTTTATTGATCCGTGTGTTTGATTTAGCTTACTTTTTGTTTATAACTGCTGGTACTCATCTTCCTTGTTCTTCGGAAGAGTTTTGCTTGTTTCTGTGTTTCCAGAAAAAGTTCTGAACCAAGGGAAGGATTGAGGTTTCATTCGGAAGACAAAACTTCCGGACCAAGGCTTCATTCGGAAGTCTGAAACTTCCGAACCAAGGTTGTTCATTCGGAACTCAAAAAGTTCCGGATCAAGGAAACTCATTCGGAACTTCAAAAGTTCCGAATAAAGGAGCCTCATTCGGAACTTCAAAAGTTCCGAATCAAACTTGTTCATTCGGAAGTCAAAACTTCCGAACCAGGATTCTTCATTCGGAACCTTCCGAATCAGTAACTTCCGAACCAATTCCAACAGTTCCGAACCAAGAGCCTTCATTCGGAACTTCAAAAGTTCCGAATAAAGGTGCTTCATCCGGAAAGTTCCGAATCAAGGGGTGACCAAAACTTCCGAATCAAGGGTGATTTTACAAGATTCCGAATCAGCAAGTTCCGAACGAAAGATTGTTTTGGATAAGTGACATATTCAGGCAAGTTTGTTCCGGATCAAGGACTTTGGTAATATTCCAAGTGAAGAAGAATCATTTCAACCAAAGGTGACATTTAAGTTGAGTGATTATTCCAAACGAAGGTTTATTCTAAATGAGCTGTATTCAGGTTCTTATTAGCTTTTGTCTTTGATTTTTATTTTCAAGCTTTATTTTTCTTTCCTTTTTATCTAATTGCACTTTTAGATTATTTGCCTTAGTCTTAGTCGCACTTTAAGTTTGCCTTAGATAGATTTAAGTTTACGTCAATTCACTTTAGTGCCCTTTAATTTTAGTCACGCTTTTAATACTTGCACTTTACTTTAATTAGACTTAGATTTATTTTAAGTACCTATTTACTTTTAAGTCTTTGCATTTAAATTTAAAATCACCCAAAAATATTCTTTTTCACCAAAGATCATCTAAGTCACACATAGAGAGCTAAGATCAATTCGTTAAGATACCGAGAACAAAAATAGAACCTAGTAAAACCTAGTTATCAAATGGCGCCGCTGCCGGCTCTTTACGTTAAGATCAACAGTTTTCTGTGCTAGACACATTGCTTTTTGGGATCCGTTCACTTGTGAACGTTAATTTTCTTGCCTAAAAAATTCAAAAATCATAAAAATTAAAAATTGCTAAAAAACCATAAAAATTAAAAATTTCACAAAAATCCAAAAAGATTTTATCTTTATTGTGTATATATATTGCCTTTGTGTTTGGTTTCTTTTTCTTTTGCATTTTCAGGTGTATGCGTACTAGATCTTCTAACTACCAAGAGCCCGAGCCTCAAGAAGATTTAGATATGGCAGGTGTTAACAACAATAATCAACTACCGCACCTCAACAATAATAACAATAACAACAATGCTCCTCCACAGCCCGATCTTCGGACCATGGAGGAACTTTGTCAACCAACAATGTTTGGACGAGGAGGACCGATTGCGCCGATGCAAATCAACGCTCCTGAGTTTTCGTTGAAGCACCACATGATTCAGCAAGTACAAACAAACCCATTTAGAGGATTGCCTGATGATGATGCCAACAAACACCTCGACAAGTTCATTACAATCACCCAAAGCATGAAGTTGCCTGGTGCCACGATGGATGTTCTCCGCCTACAACTCTTCCCGCATACTTTATCGCATCATGCCGAGAAATGGTTTGATCGTCTCCCGAAGAATTCTATTCACACTTGGGATGATATGACTCAACGCTTTCTTTCGCGCTACTTTCCACCATCCATGGTCACAAGCCTTCGCAATCAGATCAGCGGTTTCATGCAAGACCCCGATGAATCTCTTTTTGATGCATGGGAGAGATATAATGTCTTGATCGACCGTTGTCCAAACCACAATATGCTTCCGGTCACCTTGATCGATACTTTCTACAACGGATTGACTTTTCGAGATCGTGATACGATTAATGCAGCCGCCGGTGGCACATTCATGAAAAGGAGACCCGAGGAGTGTAGAGAGTTAATAGAGAACATGACTACTCATCATAAGAACTGGGATTCCTCTGCTTCTTCTAGAAACAACACGAGAGTCAATGTTTCTTCTACCTCAGCAAACCCTGAGATGACCGAACTCACCCGCATGATGGCTGAAATGAGCAAAAGTATTACGCTTCTCGCTTCAAACCAACAACAACATCAAGTTAAAGCAGTCGCTAATCCTTGTGAAACATGTGGCGGTCCTCACTCATACACCGATTGTCCTTCGACACAAGGAAATCCGGAAAATGTGTATGCAGCTTACGGTAATTATTCACCGGAAAATTACCAAGCTAGACAACAAGGGGATAGAAATCTACTGAGCTACCGTTCAAACAATTACCTTTCACCCGGTTTTTCTCCTCAAAACCAAAACCCCGCCAACAACTACAATAGAAGCAACCAAATCCCACCTCGTGCTTCTAACCCTTATCAACCACCCACCCAACAACACCCACCCATTAACCCCGATGTTGACACAATCATGAGAACTCAAGGTGAGCAAATCAAGAATCTACAGAGCCAAATTATCAATCTAAAAGGAGATATCTTAAAGCAAGGTAATGACATCAGAAATGAGGTTCGTGAAAACCTTCAATCCTCCTTCATCACTCAAACAACTGAATTGAAGAATCTGTTGGCTAGTTTCTTGCCTGAAGCTCAACCTTCTTCTTCTTCGGGTTCTTTACCTTCAAATACCGTCACCAATCCGCGAGCTAATGTGAGTGCTATAACTACGCGTAGTGGAACTACCCTTGTCACTCCGTCTACCCCACCACCATCATCTACACCTCCTCCACCACCATGTATCCCTACTCCTCCTACACCTAGTAATAGTGCACCATTACCGTCTCCGCCTCGTCATGACGATGTATCTCGGACAAACCCATCAACATCACAACCGTCACCACCTACACCTTCACCTAACCCTTATCAACCTAGAATCCCATACCCTTCTCGTATAGGCAAGACCAATGATCTAACAAAGGAGGACTCGCAAATAACAAAATATATCGGTATGATTTCTCAAATGGGATTCAGCATTAGTTTTCTTGAAGCACTTGTCCACATGCCCAAATTTGCCAAAGCATTTAAGGACTTGCTTAACAAAAAGGAGAAGCTGATTGAACTCACCAACACACGCTTAAATGAAAACTGCTCTGCAGTTATTCTTAAAGAACTTCCGGAAAAACTAGGGGATCCCGGTCGTTTTGTGTTGCCTTGCGTGTTCAACAAAACTGAAGAATTTACTGCCCTTGCTGATCTCGGGGCTAGTATAAATCTTATGCCTTTGAGTGTTTGGAAAACACTATCATTACCCGATCTCATTCCAACAAAGATGACTCTCGAACTTGCTAATCGCACTCTCGCTTACCCCGTTGGTATAGCTGAAGACGTATTCTTTCAAGTTGGCGCATTTACTTTCCCGGTCGACTTTGTCGTAGTTGATTATGAAATGGACCCTCGTATTCCTTTAATACTTGGTCGGCCATTTTTAAGATCCGGACGTGCTTTAGTAGATGTGGCCGAAGGAGAGTTAATCTTAAGAGTCGGGAATGCCTCACAAAATTTCAAAATGGGAGCACCTACAAACAAATCTTTTGGAAGCCGAGAATCAGTGAATATGATAAATGTGCTCGATGACTTTACCGTCTATGACAATCCTCTATTCGAGTCTTCCACTGATAATCCACTCTTTGAAGATAATGTGGATGATTCTCTCCTTACTTTGGACGCTTCTCCCATTTTTGATTCTCCACCGGTCTTTGATGCTTATGATGATGATGATTCTAGCTCAGATTCGGATGATTTTGATTGTACTTCTGAGTATCCCGAGCTGCCCACATATGATGATTTTGATGAGGCCGATACTCTCTCGAGCGATTCTTCCCATGATGAAGATCCCCCGCCATCACTCGATCCTACTTTGGACGATTACTCATTCGAGGAAGATTTCTCTGAATTTCTTAACACATACTTCCCTCATGAGAGTGATGCACCTCCTTTGGACTTTGAAGATTATCGTCTTGATCCTACTTTGGATTTGAAGAGCATTTTGTCCAAGGAGAAGAAACCGGTTGACACCGAAATCCGTTGCACGTATGATTTGACACCTCTTTGTCCCACTTCTGAGGACGAGGTTGTGCTTCTTTGCGGATCTTCTTCACACTCGGCTGAGCCTGAGTGCTATTTTCCCCTAAAGGAAAAGGTGTTCGATCCCGGTATTGACGTCTTTAAGCTATCTCAGTATCCACCTGATGAAATAAAAGGAAATATCTTTGGAAATTGTGACGACATGCTTGCTCCACTTCAACTTTGCTTCCACCGTGCTCCGTCGCTGCTTAAGGGAACCTTGCCATTTCTCTTTTGGCTTGCCTTGTTCGCCTTAAGCTCCTGCTTATTGATGGATGAAAACTATGTCTTTGATCCTGGTGGATATTTTTCATGCTACTTCCGTTGATGATCAAGGTCGAGTCAGGCTCACGACTCGGTTAACAAAAACCAAGCGCTTCTTGGGAGGCAACCCATGTATCTATCTTTCCGCTTTCTTTACCATAAGTGTAGGGGGGACCCCCTTGGATTGCTATTTCCTCTCCTCACTTCTTAATCAGGGATTCGAGCTTCAATGATCCACTCTTGACGATTCTTGACGACCCGTGATTCCGTGTTCTACTTCTTCCCGGTTCTATCCTAAACTCTTTTCGATTCACTAGTTTTATATTTTCTCAATATTAAAATAGGAATCTCTTTACTTGTCTTTTCCTTAGCGAGATTTAAACAACGTGCACAATGTCCTAAGTGTAGGGGAGTTTACTCCCACATGCTTAAACATTGAGGACAATGTTTATCTTAAGTGTAGGGGGGACTTCTATCGAAGTTAAGTGGCCTTTTCCTTGTATTTATCCTCATTTTAACCGGAAAATCAATTTTTCGACATTTTTCAAAATTTTTTGATCTATTTTGGCCTATTAGTTGTTATCTTTGTATAGTTATTTTCTTTCTTGGCTAGAATAAATGTTTAATAAGTGGTTTTAATTTTCAAAACGTTGTGAATCTTTTGACTCAATCCGAGTTTACTCTAGCTAGTATCCTTAACGTGTTTAAGTCAAGTTTTGCTAGGCTTTTATGTAGGGAGCTATAAAACGCGAAAGTCTTAACTCTCACGGGTTAAGAACAAGAACTTTTCGCAAGTTCCTATAATTGATCCTAGAGAGTCGTTTATCAAGGGAACTTTAAGATGCGATTTCTAAACTTGAAAGAGTCTAAGAATTTGCAAGATCCTATAGGCGACTCGAAAACCCAAAACTTTGATTTAATAGGCTAAGTATCCACGAGTCTCATTACTTGAGATTTTAAACTGTGGAGAACGAGAGATGATAGAGCCAATTATAAGTTCGGTATTCTGTCATGAATTTGTGTGAGTTAATTATGAGCCTATTCTCCCATCGCTTGCTAATAATTTATTTGCTAATAAATAAGGTTGTACGATTTGAAAAGTTACTTAGCTTCTAGCCCCAGATCGTTTAAAAGTTGCTCGGTAATGACGAGAGTTCATAGCCAAGGCATAACTTATGAAGCGGGGCGCGAAGATTGGCGAGTCCAAAAAGGCCCTAACAAGGCATGAGGGCTATGTTTTGTTGCTAAAGATCCCAAGTGATGTGAAGAATCATTTATCGAAAATCAATATGAAGGATCGAGACACACGACGTAAAGCAAAACTCCCCAAAAGTCATGGAGAAGTGTATCCGAAAAGACCCTAACAAGGTATGAGGATAAATAGATCCAAGTCATAAAAGGAGGCGGATCGTTGTATATCAAAGTCCAAAATAAAGATTGGAGAAAAATGAAGAAGTCGTGGTCCAAGTATGAATCTCTCAAAACTTCAAAGTGAAGAAATTCCAATTAAGAAGAGAAGACCATTATTTCATGAACGTCTCTCAAAGATTCGAAGTATGAAGTCGCTGCCAAATATCGGCCCGAGAAAGGTCTCAAATCGCGAACCAAGTTATGCCAAGATATGAACTTTCTGATATCCCGAGAAGCAGTTTTAAAAGATTTGGTCCTTTAGCTAACTACTGATTAAATCGTGCACTTTATTTTCAGACTAAATAATTATCGAAATAAGTCAAACAATGCATCTTCGTGATCATTCAAGACAAATGATAAAATATAAGAGTTACCCATAGGAACAAGGGAGTCTAAGTGAATAATTGGCCACATAAGTTCGTGTTAGTGTACTAACTTATAATAACAATGATCTCGTTTTTAAGCTTGGTTTGGAGAAAGTGAAAACTTGAGGATGATGATTATTCATAACATTTTCAAAACCCAAGGTATGCTTTTGATTTCTTTATTTTGTATGTTTTTAATTTTCTATCTCTTTAATAAAGGCCAACGTGGATTGATTATGATGAAAAGTGTAATCTTGCTTTGTAACTAAAGCATTGCATGAGGACATTGCAATGGTCAAGTGTAGGGGATTTGATAGGTGTGTAAACACCCATCTTTTCTACCACTTAACTACAATAATAACCGGACCAAAACGTGTATTTTATGTCTTTTATGTCGGAATTATGCGTGGTTTGTGTTTTTGTTGTGATTTAGGATGAAAAGATGAAAAATGGATAAAACACGGACATTCACGGGCATTTATGGACTTTTATTGAAGAAAAGGATAAAAGACGAAGTCAAGAAGTCAAGAGTGCAAAAAGAACGGAAGTCCACGACCAATTCTGAAGATTTATCGAAGAAAAAGTCAAAAGATGGAAGTTTATCAAAAGCCGAAGAATTCAAGTCTATTTTATTGAAGAAATTAAAGACGAGTTCAAAGAAATCCCGAAGCTAAAAGTCCTTTAAGTCTACATTTAATGAAGATTAAAGAAGGAGGGACTCAATCTCGCAATTAAGAAGAAGATTAAAGAAGGAGGGACTAAGTATGCAATTAAGGAAGCTTCCTAAGCAAGCTTTAGTCTTCCCTATAAATAGACTAGATTAGTTATCATTTCACTCTTGTTGGCTAAGTGTGACAATTAGCTCTTCCACCATTTAAATACTTGTCATTTACATTAATTGTCAATTTAATTACCTTGTCTTGCACCTTAAATTCATTTAATTTCAAGTAAGTTTCCTTTTAATTATTGTTAATCTTTACTTTATCTTGTCAATCTCTTATCTACCTTTCTTATTCTTTGATTTGTGGTGTTTATGTTCATGTTCATGCTTTTATTTTGATCCAAAGTGTTTTTGGTTATTATGGTTAAAGTTGTTTAATTTCATGTTTTTGATTGGTTGTTTATGCTTATTTGTTTGATCGTTACTGTTTTTATTGATCCGTGTGTTTGATTTAGCTTACTTTTTGTTTATAACTGCTGGTACTCATCTTCCTTGTTCTTCGGAAGAGTTTTGCTTGTTTCTGTGTTTCCAGAAAAAGTTCTGAACCAAGGGAAGGATTGAGGTTTCATTCGGAAGACAAAACTTCCGGACCAAGGCTTCATTCGGAAGTCTGAAACTTCCGAACCAAGGTTGTTCATTCGGAACTCAAAAAGTTCCGGATCAAGGAAACTCATTCGGAACTTCAAAAGTTCCGAATAAAGGAGCCTCATTCGGAACTTCAAAAGTTCCGAATCAAACTTGTTCATTCGGAAGTCAAAACTTCCGAACCAGGATTCTTCATTCGGAACCTTCCGAATCAGTAACTTCCGAACCAATTCCAACAGTTCCGAACCAAGAGCCTTCATTCGGAACTTCAAAAGTTCCGAATAAAGGTGCTTCATCCGGAAAGTTCCGAATCAAGGGGTGACCAAAACTTCCGAATCAAGGGTGATTTTACAAGATTCCGAATCAGCAAGTTCCGAACGAAAGATTGTTTTGGATAAGTGACATATTCAGGCAAGTTTGTTCCGGATCAAGGACTTTGGTAATATTCCAAGTGAAGAAGAATCATTTCAACCAAAGGTGACATTTAAGTTGAGTGATTATTCCAAACGAAGGTTTATTCTAAATGAGCTGTATTCAGGTTCTTATTAGCTTTTGTCTTTGATTTTTATTTTCAAGCTTTATTTTTCTTTCCTTTTTATCTAATTGCACTTTTAGATTATTTGCCTTAGTCTTAGTCGCACTTTAAGTTTGCCTTAGATAGATTTAAGTTTACGTCAATTCACTTTAGTGCCCTTTAATTTTAGTCACGCTTTTAATACTTGCACTTTACTTTAATTAGACTTAGATTTATTTTAAGTACCTATTTACTTTTAAGTCTTTGCATTTAAATTTAAAATCACCCAAAAATATTCTTTTTCACCAAAGATCATCTAAGTCACACATAGAGAGCTAAGATCAATTCGTTAAGATACCGAGAACAAAAATAGAACCTAGTAAAACCTAGTTATCAACACTTATGGAAGCTGCTAGGACTATGCTCATTTATGCGAACGCTCCATTGTTCTTGTGGGCAGAAGCTATATCTACTGCATGTTTCACCCAAAACCGTTCTATCATTCGGAAACGCCATGGAAAAACACCTTATGAGCTTCTACATGACCGCAAACCCGATGTTTCATTTTTTCATGTGTTTGGTGCTCTTTGTTATCCAAACATTAATAGTGAGAACTTGGGCAAGCTTCAACCGAAAGCCGATATAGGTATTTTCATTGGTTACTCACCGTCCAAGAAAGCATACAGAATTTACAACCGTCGTCTTGGCAAGATTGTAGAAACTATGGACGCAGATTTCGATGAGCTGACAGCGATGGCTTCTGAGCAACACAGCTCTGAACCCGCGCTTCATGAGATGGGAACCGGTGCTATTAGTTCCGGATTAGTTCCCAATAATCCTACTTCTACATCATTTTTACCACCAACAAGGCCCGAGTGGGATAAACTGTTTCAACCGTTATTTGATGAATTCTTTGATCCCCCAAATGATGAAGTTCTAGCACCTGTAGTGATAGCTCCAATCCCTGAAGTTATTGCTCCTGCAAATGAAGCTTTATCTAATGCATCTTCAATTCACATTGAACCGGATGCACCTTCACCAAGTGATTCTCACACTACACCTGAATCGTCACCCCTACTTGTGCCTAATGATGTGGAAGAGGATTCTATTGATCACGACTTGGAATATGCTCACCTGCAAGAGCTTCCTTTATTTGGTGTAGCGATACCTGAAAACCCTTCAGCCGCGTCTACCTCAGAAGAAGCTCCTTCTATTGTTCACTCCAGACCACCTAGGATTGAAAAACATAGCACCAAATGGACAAAAGATCACCCTATTAGGAATGTTATTGGAAATCTAGATCGACCAGTCTCTACACGCCATCAATTACAAGAGAGTGCACTCTATTGCTACGTTGATGCATTTCTCTCCGAAGTTGAACCTAAAAACTGGCAACATGCTATGACTCAATCATCTTGGATTGAAGCTATGCAAGAGGAACTAAATGAATTTCAAAGACTTGAAGTATGGGAATTAGTTCCTCTCCCTGACAAGGCCAACATCCTTACTTTGTTGTGGGTTTATAAGGTTAAACTTGATGAGATGGGTGCAGTATTGAAGAATAAGGCTAGATTGGTTGCTAGAGGATATAAACAAGCCTTGGGTATAGATTTTGAAGAATCTTTTGCTCCTGTGGCAAGATTGGAGGCGATTAGACTATTCCTTGCGTATGCTGCTCATATGAACATGATCGTCTATCAAATGGATGTGAAGACGGCATTTTTGAACGGTGAACTAAGGGAAGAAGTCTATGTTAGTCAACCGGATGGGTTCGTTAGTACGGAGTTTCCTAATCATGTGTACGAGCTTAAGAAGGCTCTCTATGGGTTGAAACAAGCTCCACGCGCGTGGTATGATCTCCTCTCAACATATCTCATTTCGGAAGGCTTCTCCAAAGGCAAGGTGGACCCTACTCTATTCACTCTCAAGGAGGGCAACGACATGATTCTGGTACAAATTTATGTTGATGATATAATATTTGCTGCCACTAACATAGAATTGTCAAATCGCTTTGAGAAGATAATGTCCACACGCTTTCAGATGTCAATGATGGGAAAATTTCATTTTTCTTAGGATTACAAATTTCTCAGAATCCCAGAGGCATCTTTATTAATCAATCCAAATATGCTCTAGAATCTTTAAAGAAATATAACTTTGAAAATTGTGACCCCGTGGACACTCCAATGGTGGAGAAATCCAAGTTAGATGAAGATAGGAATGGGACTATTGTCGATCCAAAACTTTACCGTGGGATGATCGGCACCCTTCTCTATCTGACTGCTAGCAGGCCTGATTTGCAATTTGCTGTATGCATGTGTGCCCGGTATCAGGCTCGGCCTACCGAAAAGCACCTACATGTTGTGAAAAGGATCTTTCGGTATCTAAAAGGAACACTTCATCGTGGTCTATGGTATCCGAAAGATTCCTCTATTGCTTTAATATCATACGCAGATGCCGATCATGCTGGATGTCAAGACACGAGGCGTAGCACTTCTGGATCTGTGCAACTCCTTGGAGATAGATTGATCAGTTGGTCTTCAAAAAGGCAGAAAAGCGCTGCAATTTCTAGCACGGAGGCTGAATACATCGCCATGTCCGGTTGTTGTGCTCAAGTCCTTTGGATGAGATCACAATTAACTGACTACGGTTTGGGATTCAACAAAATCCCGATGTATTGTGACAACAAGAGCGCCATTGCTCTTTGCTGCAACTATGTTCAACACTCCCGGGCCAAGCACATAGACATTCGCTACCATTTTATTAAGGAGCAGGTGGAGAACGGAGTGATCGAGCTGTATTTTGTCACTACTGAGTACCAGCTGGCGGATATGTTCACCAAAGCCTTAGATCGAGGACGAATCGAGTTTTTGATCGACAAGCTTGGCATGAAATCATTCACTCCAGCGACTCTCAAAGAGTTGGCAGAAGAATCAGCTGAATAGTGGTGGTAAACTATTCAGAGTATCCTTTGTTCGTGATCATGTATATTATAGTAAATATATAAACCACAAAAGAAAATTACAAAAATATAAAACCAAGAAAAACCATAAAAAATATAAAATCTACAAAAACCATAAAAATTATAAAATCAAGAAAAACCAAAAATATTTTTCGTTTTTAAAACGGGCATGTCTTTTAGTACGGTAATATTTACGGCCTTAGAAATGTCGATTAATATTGACACGGTGCCATAAATAGAGTCCGTATAAAAGTTGTACAATTTTAAAACATGCCCATTATGGCTTGTAGTTATTTCTGACAGCAACCCGCTTTTCATATTAAAGTCACGTATTTCCTTGGAAAACGTTGGCTCACAACGGGAATTAATTTTCTCGGGCATGATTTACAAGCCAAATCTTGCAAAGGGATCAAGTTTACTTTACAACTTGATCTAACACAAATTAGTGTACGTCTCAGTGCATTAATTTGTCAAAATAAGAGAAATCTTATTTCCACCACGAATCGCTATTTTCAAAACATCAATTGGAAAATGTTTTTCATCATCATGTGCCTCGTTAAACAATGACTACAGCTCTTTAAATAGAAAACGAGTCATCGTTTAAGGGGGAGAAAATGTTACATCATCTTTCACATGAAAAAGATCTTCAAAAGTTTTCAAGGAAACTCAAAAAGCTCAATGGTTAATGGTTGGTTTGCTTTGGCATTTGTCTTGTTGTTGCTTATAAGTTTGTCATGAATAGATTTGTGCGTGTGTTAAGATAGGTTAATCACTAAGGCTCGGGAATTTAACATAAGATAGGGTCAAAATGACAAGAATTAAAACTTGGAAAAAACAAAAGAATTTTGATTGAAGAAAGAAGAAAAGTTGAGGGGGTAAATTTGAAAATATGTCAAACTTGTGAAAACTTGACCTAGTCAAATCTCACCCACCCCCGCCTCTTCTCTTCTTTCCCTATCTGCTTGTTTTTCTCCTTTGCCGCCATTAACATACAAGAACACACGAAATCAAACAAAACATCTCAAAATCATTCATCTTCTAGATCAAGATCTTCAAAAGGTATCAATTCGTCTTAATCATTCATGCAAAACAATTTAATTAACTCCTTTTAATTGAAAACAATCGAATTAAGTCACTGCTTAAATTAGGGTTTAATTAATTGGGGGTTTCTGCCTGGGATTGATTCGGAATATCACAAAATGAACTAATATGGCCTTTAGAACTCTTGAATCAAACGAATTAGTGCCTAAATAGAAAAAATCGTATCTGTTTAAACTTTCCGCGTAGGATGATCTTTCCGTGTAAAAGCATTTTCCGAATAGAATGATCTTTCCGCATAAGAGCATTTTCCGAATAGAATGATCTTTCCGCATAAGAGCATTTTTTCGAATAGAATGATCTTTCCGCATAAGAGCATTTTTCCGCATAGAATGAACATTCCGCATAGGGGCATTATTCCGAATAGGATGATCTTTCCGAATATATCTGTTATTCCGCATAGGTCAAATCTTTCCGAATAAGAATTTTATTCCGCATAGAGAAATCTTTCCGAATAGAATTTTTATTCCGCATAGGCCAAATCTTTCCGAATAGGATTTTTATTCCGCATAGAGTAACTTTTCCGAATAGAAATTTTATTCCGCATAGATTGATCTTTCCGAATAGAAAATTTATTCCGCATAGGACTATCTTTCCGAATAGACCAAATATTCCGCATAGAATAATTATTCCGTATAGGAACATTTTTCCGAATAGGAGGTTTATTCTGGTTAGGAGGTTTATTCCGGATAGGAAATTATTCCGAATTGTATGTTTATTCCGAATAGAAGATGTTTGAATGGTTTACAAGCTTAAGGGATTAGGTCATATGTTCAATGCTTAGGTTTAAAGTCATAATGATATTCATATTTGTATGTTTCAACCTTTGTGTTTTATCTTAAGCAGAGACGATGACTAACCCTACAGTACAACAAATACAAGACACCAGAGCCACCGCCATTGCCGAAGCCAAGACTCTAAAGTTTCTTCCAAACAACTTCCGTTTGAAGGAGGTATCTCATTCTACCCATAATGGATTTAAGGTAGGTACAGCCATACTTGATAAATCTCATCTAAAGCATGCGCTAAGGAGAAGTGCTTCAGTGCCCTATGACTACCTTTACGAGTTCTGGGCTACCAAAGAGAGGACGTCGAACAAAATCACATTTTCCTTGGACAACAAGCAGCAGACGCTTACTGTGTCAGACTTCAGGAAGATCTTTGGATTTCGGCCGACACTCAAAGGCCTATCATACTCAGCCAACCCGACTAAGGACCAGATCATGGAAATGTTCACTGCCATTGGATGTCTTGACATACGAACCGTGTCTGAGTTTACTACTGCCAAAGTTGGTCAACCATGGAAAGCTATTTTTGGGATTCTAAGCCGATGTTTCACACCCAAAACAATTGGGTTTGATGTTGTTCGTCCGCCAATCATCAAGATGTTTTATGGTATGTTCAAAGGTATGGGTTTTGATTATGCATCATTGCTATGGGAGGAGTTTACTTTTTAACTCTTCACAAACACGAAGGGTAAGGTTAAAAGTTACCAATACCCTAGGTTCATTAAGCTGATCATACATTACTTTATGGAAAATGATGCATCTATTGATAAGCGTGCAGGTAGTCGTCACCATACGATAGATGATGATGATTTGGTAGACTTAAGGCAGGAGACTCATTCGAATACGGTTATTCCTGGTCCCATTCCCAGTCATCTTCTGACCGATGAAATTATCGCATCTGATGATTACAAGAACTTGCTACAAGAAATTAAGAATCAACGAGCAAGCATTCTAGCAGGAGAAGACTCATCTTCCACGGTTAAGAGCAAAGGTAAACGGAAGCAAACAACTTTACCTGAACCCAAAGCCAAAAAGAAGAAGACTGCAGTTAAGAAGGGAAAGGGTACGGCTGATGAGTTAGTTCTCCACGATGAAGAAGATATTGATGATCCTACTCTTAACAAGGCTGAGAGAAAAGCAATGAAGATAGCTCTTGAAAGGAGTAGGAGAGATACGGGTGGTAGTGGTTCGGGTGCTCAGATGAATATTGAAGAAGAGTACGTGGAACCAGATGATGTTGATGAGTTTGGATCACCCGAACGGTATTCTACTTCAAAGGAAATATCCATCCCCGTTTCAGCAAGTGTTGAAAAGGAGTCCGGTGATCCTACAATCATGGTACCTACTCAACCCTTAGTAACTCAACCTCCACCAATACAACCCTTACCAACCCGACCGGTTTCAACACCATTTCTTCCTCCACCGATAACTCCCATCCTTAGTACCGTAGTAACAACCGAGCCTCTTCAACCTTCCCAAAGTAGCTCTGGAACATCTTCAATGGCTGCATTCGTCATGGCAGAGATGTTGGACAAACACACGGATAATCAAAAAAGAGAGATGGATAATCTTCGCCAAGAGCTACTTCGAAGAGTGCAAAGTGAAGAAGCATCTAAGAAAGCCCAAGAAGAGATGCTTGCTAAGTTCGCTGCAGATATGGAATTTACACGTAAAGCTCATGCAGAAGAACTTGCTCGGGTCAAAAAGGCTGAAGCTGATAGGCATGAAGCACGAATTACGAGACTTCGAGCTATTAAGGATAACTATAAAGAGCAGAAAGAAGCTCTTGAAGCTTCTATTGAGCAGAGAGTGAAAGAATCCGTTGAATCCCTTATGCCTAAACTGCGTGATGAGTTGAAGACACTCGCTGCTGATAACTTGATGATCAAGTCATCCAATCCTTCAGAATCCGCCTACAAGATTGCTTATGACTTGACGGATTTTGAATTGAAGAAGATCCTCAAAGCTCGTATGAGGGAACTTGGATCGTTTGATAAATCTAGGATTCAACGGGCTCTTTACAAATCCCTGAATGACGCTATCATGGAGGATGATAGGTTATTTAAAACGTTTGGGAGTGTAGTACCATACCACATTCTACCTGAAGAAGAAAGGGAAGAAAGTGAAGAATAGGAGGGTACTGGTGAAGAAGAGGAAGAAGAAGGAGAAGAAGAAGAAAAGGATGATGACGATGACGATGATGGTGATGATGATGAGGATGATGATGATGATGATGATGATGGCGATGATGGTGGTGATGGTCATGAGGAGAGTGCTAGGGGGAGCAACGAGGATAACGATGAGGATGATGATGGGGGTAAACAGCCTAAAGAGGGGGATAAGGTTACCAGCTCAAAGAAACCTGCTAAGTCTGGAACCAAGTCCAAGAAAGATGCAGCGCAGAAGGACAAATCAACATCAACGGAATCAAGACGATCTAAGTGGCGCCACGATGTGAATGCTACTACAGCGTCATCGATTCTCGGTACTTCTATTGCTGTATCTATACCTATTACCACTAACCCTATTAGTCCTGTTGTTGTTGCTCCTGTGATTGCAGAATCGGTAACTGAACCTGAAGCTGCACAACACTCACCCGTTCATGACACTGCCGAGATGCCTAAATTAGAACAAGCAGATGTTCACGTCTCCACTCCTCTACAACAAGAACCACAATCTACTGTTCCAAGCACAAGGGACTGGGCAGACACGTTGGAGATTGACGAGACTGCACCACCACAGGCTTGGATCACGGCAGCGGCGCAATATGATCCGATCACAGACGCTGACAAAGATGTTTTGTATCTCCGTATCCGCAGTCCGATTGACTTATGTGCATTTCTTGCTCATGAGTATAAGACTTCGGTTACTCCATCTTTGGTGAAGAAAGCGCTGAAGGATAAGAGACTTCGCGCCAAAACCCGGTTAACCCAAATGGAGTTCGAGTATTATGCCGATGAGATCCTGAAAGCTCTGAATACCGTTCAACGGCCAGGTCTTCATGAATCAGAAAGAGCTCCACCTCCACTTGATCCTTCTCAAGATAATCAGATTGCTCTTGACTTCTTCGTCACCAATGATCTAGTGTATCTTCTGAAGGGGTCATCAAAGTACGCAACCTCCCTGACCTTGCTGAAAGCTGCCAACTGGGGAACAATACCCTTTATTGAGGAAAAGGTAAACCGACTCTGGGTCCCAAAGGTAAATCGTAATTATGATATGTATGCTGTTATAGGTGCATCTCATTGGGACGAACGAGTCCGAAGGCGTACAGGGGTTGCTGCTTAGCCAATTCAGGAAGCAATGTTAGATCCGATATTCGCATCTCCAGCATTTTAGGGCTGAAAACCGAAGCCAAGAATGGCTATTATCATGTGACGGAGATTCGTCTGAAAAGGAAGGATGACAGAGAATACAAAATCCAGCAAGGAGACTTCTCTATCATTCGCCTTGAGGATATCGAAGATATGTTGCTTATGATGACCCGGGATTAACTCACACATATTCCTCGTGAAGACATCATTGCCTTGAATACAGCACTTCGTATGTTCACACGAAGCGTTGTTATCAGGAAACGAGTTGAAGATCTTCAGTTGGGAGTCGAAAGCTATCAAAGGAAGCTTAACCTAACCCGTCTAGTGAATCAAGTGTTACCTCAACATGTAGATAGATGTCCCTATACCGGCATTTCTGTCCTGAATTGCGGAATTTTCTACTTGAACAGTCGAGGGTTAATGAAGTTTATGAGGGTGGGTGAGCTCTATAAGTATAGTGATGGGACTCTTTTACAAGTCAGAGGAAAGTTGGAGCATCTTAATTCGGGTGGGACTTTACCAGAGATGACTGAGGATTGGCATAAGGGTTATCGGCAGATGGCGAATTATGTGATCAAGAAGATTGATCAAAAGCTCCGTGAACGTAGATTGATGAGGAGCTTGGAAAGATTCGTTGGTGGTAGACCATATTTAGTGCACCACAAGCTACTGCAACGATCCATCTAATGGGTCGTACATTTCAGGTCCACTTTATATTGGTTTTCAATTGTGAATATGTATATTTGTGAATATTGTGCTTGTACGGCTTGATGTAGTGTTAAAGTATGATAATTTTTCAAGAATTTCTCACGAGATTCTAAATCTTTCAAAATATATCATACTAAAGCACTACAACTATCCCTTATTAACTTAAGGGGGAGCATGAACATGTTCTATGGCCAAACATCGATTTCATTTTTACCCAAAGACCGGTTAATCCATTCAATATCTCAAATATTAATGGTTAACATTTTGGATAAGGGGAGAAAATGGGATTAAGGAGATTTAAATGATACTTGGCTAAAAGATGAAAAAGACTTAACGATTATCCAACTTAATATGTGTAAAGCACGTGTTAAGGGGGAGCGTTTTTGATGAACAAAACACCTAAGGTACAAAACTTTTGATTTCAATATCACAAGTACCTTAAGTGATTTTCAATGATTTTTCATGGTGGCAATTCCTTCCCAAAACACGCTTAATTCACGACGAATGTGGTGACAAAAGGGTGGTAGGAATAGGTTTAGTCCAATGATTCATCAGAGCTGATGGAATCTTCCCAAGGACAATTCCCTAGATAGAATTAGAAGTCCTATGAAAGATGGAGAAAGAATGTGAACGTAGCTGAATGCCGACCAAGTACTTAAGCTAGCACTGGAACAATCACAACAAGGTGCTAGTGATGACGTATTGGTAAGCATTGAAGGGGTTGAAGAATGAAAAAGAATTGTAACGATAAAGGGTGTAAAGAAAGAAGCCCTCCTTACAACGTTAGGCAGAAACCGGGTCAATACATATGCTATTGAGATCATTTTTGCTAATGATTCTTGGTATTGAAGAAAGACATCATGGACCCAGTGATGCAATGCACAACCCTTCCCAGCTAACTCAAATATCTCTCAAAAGGTATTTGTTTTAATCACACGGAGATCAACACGTTATCTATTGGTTTATTCACTCCGAATAGACTGGTATTGAAAAGGTGGCACTCCTCTCCAGCCATCGCTCACTAAATCAAAACGCACAATCGAGTCTAGAGCCAAGAGATCATCAAAAGTCTCATTAGGACATGATGTTGTGTTTTTACTACCCTTTAGGAAAATAGCAATAAAATAGGGTAAGCGTGCACGACGATTTAGGAAAACCGTGTGTGAATGACCCTAAAAGTGAGTTCGTTCTCGAGGAGGCTAGTGCGTTGTGTAATGAATGATTGATTATGTTTTTGATTATTAATGAGAAGAAAAGAAGAGAAAATGACGAAGACAAAAAAAATAGAAAAATAAGGGAAAACACTACTAGAAAGTTACGACGTAGAAACGTAAAAAGTGCAAAATTTAAAATTTTAATCTAAAAATTCCTAAAAATTACTAAAAATCCAAAATAATATTCTAAGAGTTTACAAAAAATCCAAACTTGCCAAAACCTTTTAATTAATTTAATAATGACTTTTTAATGCTAATAAAAGCCCTAAAAATCACTTTTAAATACTAAAAAGCCCTAAACAAGATTTAATAGTTTGTAAACCTCAAAAATGACCTAATTAAGCTAAAAACTATTTTTAAAAATTTTAAAACCAATTTAAACTATTTTTAAACTCCTAAAAACTATTAAAATCTATTAAATCTAATTAAACTTAAATTAATTATAGAAATAAAACTAAGAGCTATAAAAATATTCTAAAAATGGTAAAAGTCCTAATTAATGCTAATGAACTTAAGAAAAATGAAAAAGAAATAAAAATAAAACTTTTTATTTTTAATAATAAAATAATATTAAAATAATGGAAAAAATAAAAAGTTGATAAAATTAATTCTAAAAAATTTCTAAAATACTAAAATAATCTAACTAAGATAAAAAGGTAAATTAAAGCTCCTAAAACCTTTTAGTTAATTTTATATTAATTTTTAAAGTTGTCTAAAAAACCTAAAATTAAATAAAATTAAAAATTAAAGCTTTTGAAACCAAAACTAGATGTAAACCTCAAAATTATTATTTAAAAGCTAAAAATTATTTTTCCTAAAAATTAAAACACTTATTTCTATTTTTTAATTAATTAATAAAAAACATCTAATAAATAAATGATAAAAAATAAATTAATAATGGGAAAAATATGAAACCTAGCTAGAAAAATCAACAAACCAATAACAATCCTAAGAAAAATGAAAAGACTCAAAAGTGCTTAATGGATAAGCTGAAAATAAAAGAAATAAGCTACGGCTTTTTAATAAGCTTTCACTTGAAAAAAGGGTTAAATAACTATGGAAATGAATCCATATCGTAAAAAGGCATCTGGATCACCGGTAAGCACGTTACTCCCCCAACGAGGGGTCGCGTGTTCGAGTCCGGGCGGGGTGACCTTTTTATAAAACTTTTCTTTTTTTTTACTTTTACAATCCAATCTGACACCTTTATGACCTAGTAATCACAAACCAATTACCCTTTTTTAGCAAGATTTAACAAGATTCAACAATAAGAACGTATCCAGATTTAGATTAAGAACACAAGCAGGTCTCTAGTGTTCTTGTTTTCTTCACAGGTGGAGTTTTATCCAAAAGGAGCTTGGATGCTTGTTTCTTGGTGGATTTTGTGGAACAAAGGCACCCCTACACTCTTTTTGAGTGTAGGGAGTCACAACAAGCAAAAAGCAAACACTTAGCAAGCAAAAGTTTCAAAAACAAGCACACAGGGTCAAAATGAAGTTGCTGTGACAAAGAAATGAGGTCTGGTGGTTTGATTAAGCCAACAATTGCACACTATTCAATCTCAAAGCCCAAAATTTAGCTCACAAAAGCTCCAATTAACCTACAAACAAACTCAATCCCTAACTACCCCTAACACTTAACAAATTTCAAAAGATTTAAGCACCATTAAGAACAAATAAGCAGAAAAATGACTCATGCAGATTTGAGCTCTCTTTTTTCACTTTTTATCACACAATCTTGCTGCAAACTTTTTCAAACTAAACTATAGCTAGCAATAAACCTATCTTAACCCTATTTAAACTAGCTAACACCTTTTTAAAACACAATTAAAGATCTTACTCCTGCTAAAACACGTATCCAAACAACCCTTTAAATTTTGTATTCCAACTTTTTTCAAATCAAATCCTTATCAAACACAAACACACTGATTCAAAGAGCGTATAACATGTTTAATCTACCAAATAAACTTCATTACACCAACTTAGCATACTTAAAACACCTTTCACACATAAATCACATAAACACAACTTTTTACTAAAAAGAAAGTGAAACAAGGAATTACCTTGTTGGTCTTACATCCAAGACCAACTAAGGCTAGATTAGCCTTCTCCAATACACTCGGGTGTATGCTGACATTTTGATCAACAACACATCAAAACCTGCCAAGAAAATCAAAAAGAAATACAAGCAAAATCCAATATTTTCTGTTTTCTTTTTATTTCCTTAAAAATCTTTCTTAAAAATCCTTCTTAAAAATCCTTCAATCACGTTTTAAAAACACTTCTAATCTCCAAAATTCCAAAACCTCAGTCCACTTTCACTTCTTGAAAGTTTGGAATCATGAAAATTAAAAACACCTTTTTTTTTGAAAACTTGAAAACTCAAAATCTTTCACAAATTTTAAATGGAACTCAGCTCTTTTGCATTGACTTATACCAACTTTTTAAACATATAAAAGGAATTATAATTGCAATACACAAACACCAACTTTATATTTTAAAAAAGGAATTACAAAAGTATTTTTGCCAAGATCTGGAACAAGGTGATAGGGTCACAAATGACTCCTATTTATACAACTATTGGACTATTCTAGAATGATGAATTAAAAATACAAGGAAATTGCAACCCCTAAAATCCTAATCTTGGAAATCTCTAAAAATCCCCTTTGGTCTTTGACGAATCTTGGTCAATTCTTCCCCATGTGATATGCCAGCTTGTAGAAAGCAATCTTGGACGTCTATAATGCCTTGGAGGCCAAGAAGTAGCATCAAACCGTTCAAATTGTCGGGTTGTTGGGTTGTGGGAAAGAGACGGGTGCAGGGGAGTGCGTGGGTGAGGACCACAGGCCACGTGGCATTGATTTAAGAGGTGGGTTTGGGTGAGGTCGGGTTGAATTAGTGAACTGGAGGGTTTTAGCCCGAAACCCTTTGTTTTGAGGTTTAATTAACCTGGGGTGGGTTAGGGTTTATAGGGGATTAGGGGTGGGTTAGATCTGTTTTGGGTTTAATTTGTTTTTTAAAATAGTGTTTAGGAGGGAAGGGAGGGATTAGTGGGGTGTTGACCCTTTGACCAATTTAAATAATAAACCGGTTTTAAAAGGGTATTGGGCTGACAAGGTTATTGGGCTAACAAGGGTAATTTTCATTACCCGTCCCAATGTTAAAACATTGGTTAAATGGTTTTGCAAGGCCAGTCCAAACCGTCAAATCCTTTTCAACACAAGTCCAATTCCAATTACAAAGTTAGTCCTTTTGTGAATAAGGGTAACTTTTATACTTTTAAACAATTTCCAAGGGCCTTTCTTGTCATATCTTCAAACTTGGAGGTCCATTCTTGCACATTTGATAAGTGGAGGGTCAAATGTGACAAGTTCTCCAAAGATGAGGGGCCATTTTTGCCAAATCTTCAAACTTGAGGGGTCTTTTTGCAAAATTCATAAATGAGCTTGGTTCATTGTGCGTCTTCGTTTCCCGTGTTCGTTCTTGATTGATTCTTGTGATCTTTTGCCATTTCCTCAATATCCGTACCTAAAAATACACAAGTAACAAACACGAGCATATATTTGGCATATTTTATGATTTAATGCAATTAAAGGCCGTTTTTGATGATGAGATCATGTATAAAAGCCATCTCATCACTCCCCCATACTAAACCATTGCCGTGCCCTCACGCAATGCTAGAATAAAGTATCAAAGCATCTCCAAAATTTATTTTATTCACTTTATTGAAATGATAAACTACCTATACTAATACTATTACTACTACTTGTGTTTTAGACATAATGTATGATTTTCATCGCAAAATGGGACGTTTAGGTTCATAGAACAAGAACACGTGAATGCTTCGTTAGAAATAATTTCGTCGTCCTCGATTTTCACCTTAATTCCATGCCAAGCGTGCAACGAGATCATTGTCATTATAAGTTAGTAATGCTAACACTACTCATATGCCCTAATCACGTACTTATTCTCCCATTATTCCTAAGTTGTATCTCTTATATTTTATTATGTCTTAATGATCACGAGGATACATCATTGACTTATGCGATAATAGAGATTTAGGTCTAAAAATAGAGTCTTAACGGTGTAACCAAGACCATCAAATCAATAACCCCTCCTAATAGACAACGATGTTAAAAAATTAGTTTGACAAGAAGAATCGATAAACACGGTTTTATAACGGTTTTGAACATGAGACTTATTACCAAGACTTTTATACGCCCCCTAACGGAAGGGCCTTATTATCTTTGGTTTACCTCCATCTTTTATTCAACTTCGCCATGAAGCTTTTATTATGACTTCGGTCTTGCCTTGCCTTTTATTATCCGCCATCATCGGTGGTTTTATTAGCCAAAGACGTATATCCTCACGCTAAAGCGAATTTTGGATCTTTAAAGCTTCGAAGATTAAGGCTTGATTCACTTTCAATTTTGCATAGATTTTAGGCCTTGTGGGGCTTCAAATTGTTTGCTAGATTTTGGTGAGCACTTGGAATCTTATTATTGGGTGAAGCTTTCGATTATTCGGGTGCCAATACTTCAAAACCGTGACGCTGGCGATACCTTAATGTCTTCCCAATTTAATTACACGGAAGCTACTAGAAAAGACTAGAAACCCAACAATCAAAACTAAACCGCTAAGTCAATATTTATTAAGCAAAAAATATTTACATGCGAAGGGAGAATAAGCAAACAACGAGAACACATGAGTTTTTGAAAGAATACGAGTACTCTACGTTTAGCATAGTAACTTATAATTAACTCTATCATTTCTCGTCCTCATTTAAGAGACTTAGCCTAATGTGTAGTTAAGGAATCAAAGCTAAGTGCTCAACACGCACGGTCGAGTCAAAAATTACTCTTATTCTCGCCATCGGAAAATCAACATTCGTGTCTTCAAACACTTATGAAACATGAGAAAAAATTTTAAAATTTGGCCATTTTTAGCCTTATTTTGCAACAAAACGATAACAAAGCGATAAACTTTGGAAAGCGTGAAGGTTTGGCAAGGCAAGTATCTATTCACCCCCCCATACTAAAGTTAAACATTGTCCTCAATGTTTCGAGTCTAGGGGTGCAAACACCCCCATACTAGAGACGTAGTCGAATGCCTAATCTAGCATGGAAAGGGTGTAACCAATAAGTAATAGCCGTATATGAAGTGTGCTAAAAACCTAAGGTTAGAACATAAAAGGATATATCATATGGATATTGGGAAAGGCCTCCAAAGCAAATGATCGAGTGCTCCCATGAAACGAACACGAGAGGCTCCAATCGTGAAGATCATGATCATCTAAAAACCACAATTCACAAACAACCACGGAACAAAGGTTGGAAGGGCACAAATCCCCTCACATTACACTAATTAGAAAGCAATAATATGTACATGGATAAGCATGGGTCTCCCCCACGAGGCACCTTGTTTTTGATAACCGAGTCAAAAGCTCGACTCGAATCCCCATAAATGTGATCATTTAGGGATAATCATGGTATGGTCAATTTTTGGTGGGGCTTACATGATAAACAAGGCCCAAAAGCACGTGGAGTACTTTAAAATTCCGATAAACGTATACCGGGGTCAAAGATAGCGTCTTCGTTTTCGGATGAAAGACGAAACAACGCTTCTTCAACACAAACCCCAATGGGGTAGAAGAAAATAGGAGAGAAGAAATAGAAGGGTGGGACAATGGGTAAGTCAAAACATTGAGCTACTCGAGGTAGACTCGCACCAATCAAATGAAAAGATTTTCCATTTATTGCATCGGTGGAAGACCGAGATTTCCCTATATAAGCAATTCCAGGATCAAATATCTCGTCCTCGGTGGAGAAAGGGGAGGGAACATAAGGGGCTTCCCCCACACTAGGTCCAAACAAAGCATCGTCAAAAGGAGAAGACGAGCTTGTAGTACTCAATAAACGCGGTGATGACGGAGTTAGAATTGTAGAAAAATCTTTTAAATTAGATTCAAAATCTTTTCCTTTTTCATCTTTAACACTCTCCTTGTGAAAACCCGATTTGATTATGTCAAAAATATTTGGTGTATCTAAAACAATATTAGTCACACTAAAAATTCTCACATTTTGAAATCTTTTTGGTTTAGGTGGTGGCAAGTTTTCAAATCTTTTGTCAACAAAGAAAACCTCCCCATCGGGATCAACGTATTCATCATCCGAAGATTCACTCGAGATTGGAATCATAGGCTTAACACTCTTAACCTCCATCAGCGGAGGGGACGGAACTTCATTTTTATCAACAACTCCTAAAACTCTATTTGAAATCTTTTGACAAATGTTTTTGATGGGATTGACATTGTACAAAGATGTGATCGAATACACATGAGAAAGAGTGGAGTTTTGGGTTGCATTAATGACGAGTTCTTCCTCATTGAAACGAAGAGTGATTTTTCTTGCATGCACATCGATAAGTGCTCTCGAGGTATCCAAAAAGGATCGACCTAAAATTAACGGAACTTTAGGATCGATAGGAATGTCAACAACTATGAAGTCCACGGGATAATAGAATTTCCCAACTTTCACAAAGACGTCCTCGGCAACTCCACAAGCTAGAATCGTAGAATGATCGGCCATTTCGATTGACATTCTTGAAGGAGTGAGATTTGGAAGATTGAGCGATTTAAAAATCTCAAGAGGCATCAAATTAATACTAGCACCAAGATCGGCCAAGGCGTAGCATTCTTCCATGTCTTGGATAGCACATGGGATTAAAAACTTTCCAGGATCACCGACCTTTTGAGGTATGCGGCTTAGAAAAACCGAAGAAAAACTAGACGATTTTTGTAATTTTTCTTTGTTATTCAACATACTTTTGAAGTTTGCGGCAAATCGAGGCATCATGACTAAGGCGTCGGCAAAACTTATATTAAAATGCAAGTCACGAAACATTTTCATAAAAAGTTCAAATTGATAATTATTTAGTTCTTGTGCCTTTTCCTTGTCTCGTCTTGATGGGTAGGGTAAAGGTGGTGTGGGTTGGGGCAAAGTAGGCATAGGCATCGGCCTTGGAATCTCGGGTTCCATGATTGGTATAGGTTCAACCCTAGGTGTGGTTTGAGCGGTACTTCGTGGGCTTGGAATTTGCTCCTTTTCAACCACAACCTCGGGTTCTTTCTCTCTTTCCTTCTCCATAGAAGTACTTGGACGAGAAATGGGTTCTTTGAAAGTTTTACCACTACGAGTAGTAATAACCTTCAATTCTTCTTTCGGGTTCACGATGGTATCACTAGGAAGACCACCCGAAGAAGAGGGCTTACACATGATAGCTTCAAACATTTTAGCCATACGGTCTTCAAACTTAGATTGCCTAGCATCCGCTTTTAACAATTCTTGCTTAATCTCATGTTGTCCTTGCTCCATTTTTTGTTGATTTTGTTGGAGTCGTGTGACATTTCCTTCCATTTTATTAGCATGAGTTTTAAGTTCATTAGCAAGTTCGTTTTTAAGCTCGTTTTTCAACTCGGACCTTAAGCTAACCATTTCACGTTGCATGTTATCAAACTTAGCATCATTAGCCTTTGCATAACTCAAAAACTCTCCTTGAAGATTTTTGGTGTGATCGTTTTGAAAACCTTGGGCATTGTTTTGAAAATCACAGTTTTGGTTTTGATTAGAAATTTGCCCATTTCCACTTTGGTAATTACCTTTGTTATAGTTTCTTTGATTTCCTTGGTAATTTCCACCTTGGTTGTTGTTGCGATAATTATTAGCATTTTGATTGGGTGGAGCTTGATTTGAACGAGAACCTTGACCGACTTGGTTATAAGTTCCCGTGGCTACAAAAGCATTCGAAGTGTTACCATCCGCGGTAATGCACTCGGAAAGATCATGAGCTCCCCCACACGACAAACAACTTTTAGAAACCGCTTTGACCGAAGCGGTGTTGGAAGCTTCTTGAGCCTTCCAATGGGACATAAGGTTAGCAAATCTATCGAAAAATCGGTTTTCTTCATTTGCTTCATCATGTAATGCATTGATACTTTGAGACGATGATGAGCCCCTTTTGGCAACACTCGGTGTGTGACGAGGGCTATAAACCTTAGACCTAATCTCGATTATGACCAAAGCTTCTTCAACCGTTTTACACAAAAAATTACCACCCGCGGCGGCATTTAAATAATCTCTTTCATGATCGTTAAGTCCATTGTAAAACGTGTCGATTTGGTGCAAATCGGAAAAACCGTGATGAGGACATTCATGTAACATCTCCTTAAACCTATTCCAAGCCGTAGAAAAACTTTCATTTGATTCTTGTGAAAATTTAGAAATCTCATTTTTCAAATGCGTAGTCTTAGAGGGCGGAAAAAATTGGTTCACAAATTTCGAAACGAGATCCTTCCACGTCAATATAGAATTGGGTGGCTCTTTCTCTAACCAAATTTTAGCGGGCCCCGCTAAGGAATACGGAAAAAGCATCATCTTAATCGAGTCATTCGAGACATCCTTGAATTTGCACGTGGCGGTAAGACGATTAAATTGGCGGATATGGTTGTGGGGATTGTCCTTCTCATCACCACGGAATTTGTTGTTTTGGATCATCGACAACAAACCCGTTTTCACCTCAAAATTCTCCGCAAGGATTGCGGGAATCACAATAGCTTCTCCATAACCCTTGGTGGGTGCTTGAAGTAACTCCATCATAGTTCGATTCGCCATGGTTGGTTCTTCTTGTACAATGGGTTCGTCAATAGGAGACTCCTCACTAGAATGAGTTGGAGTGGGAGTTTTGTTCTTGCGTTTACGTGCACGTTTTGCTTGATTACGAGTGAGCATAAACGTCACGTACAACGTGGAGACGAGCAAAGAAGATTCTTTTTGGTATTTTGTGTTTTTTCAATTTTTTTGTGGTTTTTGATTGTATTAACCTTTTTGGAAATTGGTGAATGTATTAAGTAGACAAAAAGTCCACAAATCTCCTCCTCAATCAAATCTCTTGATTAAAAAGGCCTCAAAGAATAAAAACGATCACGTGGAGTGAACGCCTTCGATGACTTTAGAACGATGGTGGAACACCAAATTGTTCAAGAGGGTTTAATCAAATGAAACCAAGAAAATATATATGATATGTAATAATACTTTGGGCGGCAAAACCCTCGATTCACTCTCAAAATCAAATACGCACAAGCAAGCGGAGGAAACGAGGCGGCGCGAAGCACTTAAGAGCCTTTTTCCTTTAGGTTGTGAAATACAACCGCCTTATACCCACCCTATAGTTTGTATTATCAAGATTAAGCTTCACGAAAGTATTTATCTATTTTTGCCTTTCTTTCTTTGGTTTGAGATTCGAATACAATGATCGAGTGATGAAATCCCGAGTCAAGGTTGTGATTGCTCACGTATTTGGAGTACTTGTGTATTTATTGTTCTACGTATACAATATAGTAATAGTATTCACACAAAAACCAAAAAACGATAATACGTATTAATAGAGTGCTATTAATACAAATACTATTATGGCTAATATAAAAAACAACAATGGTTCAATCAAAACACAACACGCCTCCCCGGCAGCGGCGCCAAAATGATGTTGTGTTTTTACTACCCTTTAGGAAAAGAGCAATAAAATAGGGTAAGCGTGCACGACGATTTAGGAAAACCGTGTGTGAATGACCCTAAAAGTGAGTTCGTTCTCGAAGAGGCTAGTGCGTTGTGTAATGAATGATTGATTATGTTTTTTATTATTAATGAGAAGAAAAGAAGAGAAAATGACGAAGACGAAAAAATAGAAAAATAAGGGAAAACACTACTAGAAAGTTACGACGTAGAAACGTAAAAAGTGCAAAATTTAAAGTTTTAATCTAAAAATTCCTAAAAATTACTAAAAATCCACAATAATATTCTAAGAGTTTACAAAAAATCCAAACTTGCCAAAACCTTTTAATTAATTTAATAATGACTTTTTAATGCTAATAAAAGCCCTAAAAATCACTTTTAAATACTAAAAAGCCCTAAACAAGATTTAATAGTTTGTAAACCTCAAAAATGACCTAATTAAGCTAAAAACTATTTTTAAAAATTTTAAAACCAATTTAAACTATTTTTAAACTCCTAAAAACTATTAAAATCTATTAAATCTAATTAAACTTAAATTAATTATAGAAATAAAACTAAGAGCTATAAAAATATTCTAAAAATGGTAAAAGTCCTAATTAATGCTAATTAACTTAAGAAAAATGAAAAAGAAATAAAAATAAAACTTTTTATTTTTAATAATAAAATAATATTAAAATAATGGAAAAAATAAAAA
Source organism: Glebionis coronaria (assembly GCA_025667525.1). Taxonomy (NCBI): domain Eukaryota; kingdom Viridiplantae; phylum Streptophyta; class Magnoliopsida; order Asterales; family Asteraceae; genus Glebionis; species Glebionis coronaria. The sequence continues at coordinate 334,599,416 of CM046881.1, read as the reverse complement.
GTTGATAAAATTAATTCTAAAAAATTTATAAAATACTAAAATAATCTAACTAAGATAAAAAAGTAAATTAAAGCTCCTAAAACCTTTTAGTTAATTTTATATTAATTTTTAAAGTTGTGTAAAAAACCTAAAATTAAATAAAATTAAAAATTAAAGCTTTTGAAACCAAAACTAGATGTAAACCTCAAAATTATTATTTAAAAGCTAAAAATTATTTTTCCTAAAAATTAAAACACTTATTTCTATTTATTAATTAATTAATAAAAAACGTCTAATAAATAAATGATAAAAAATAAATTAATAATGGGAAAAATATGAAACCTAGCTAGAAAATCAACAAACCAATAACAATCCTAAGAAAAATGAAAAGACTCAAAAGTGCTTAATGGATAAGCTGAAAATAAAAGAAATAAGCTACGGCTTTTTAATAATCTTTCACTTGAAAAAAGGGTTAAATAACTATGGAAATGAATCCATATCGTAAAAAGGCATCTGGATCACCGGTAAGCACGTTACTCCCCCAACGAGGGGTCGCGTGTTCGAGTCCGGGCGGGGTGACCTTTTTATAAAACTTTTTTTTTTTTTTTTACTTTTACAATCCAATCTGACACCTTTATGACCTAGTAATCACAAACCAATTACCCTTTTTTAGCAAGATTTAACAAGATTCAACAATAAGAACGTATCCAGATTTAGATTAAGAACACAAGCAGGTCTCTAGTGTTCTTGTTTTCTTCACAGGTGGAGTTTTATCCAAGAGGAGCTTGGATGCTTGTTTCTTGGTGGATTTTGTGGAACAAAGGCACCCCTACACTCTTTCTGAATGTAGGGAGTCACAACAAGCAAAAAGCAAACACTTAGCAAGCAAAAGTTTCAAAAACAAGCAAACAGGGTCAAAATGAAGTTGCTGTGACAAAGAAATGAGGTATTGTGGTTTGATTAAGCCAACAATTGCACACTTTTCAATCTCAAAGCCCAAAATTTAGCTCACAAAAGCTCCAATTAACCTACAAACAAACTCAATCCCTAACTACCCCTAACACTTAACAAATTTCAAAAGATTTAAGCACCATTAAGAACAAATAAGTAGAAAAATGACTCATGCAGATTTGAGCTCTCTTTTTTCACTTTTTATCACACAATCTTGCTTCAAACTTTTTCAAACTAAACTATAGCTAGCAATAAACCTATCTTAACCCTATTTAAACTAGCTAACACCATTTTAAAACACAATTAAAGATCTTACTCCTGCTAAAACACGTATCCAAACAACCCTTTAAATTTTGTATTCCAACTTTTTTCAAATCAAATCCTTATCAAACACAAACACACTGATTCAAAGAGCGTATAACATGTTTAATCTACCAAATAAACTTCATTACACCAACTTAGCATACTTAAAACACCTTTCACACATAAATCACACAAACACAACTTTTTACTAAAAAGAAAGTGAAACAAGGAATTACCTTGTTGGTCTTACATCCAAGACCAACTAAGGCTAGATTAGCCTTCTCCAATACACTCGGGTGTATGCTGGCATTTTGATCAACAACACATCAAAACCTGCCAAGAAAATCAAAAAGAAATACAAGCAAAATCCAATATTTTCTGTTTTCTTTTTATTTTCTTAAAAATCCTTCTTAAAAATCCTTCAATCACGTTTTAAAAACACTTCTAATCTCCAAAATTCCAAAACCTCAGTCCACTTTCACTTCTTGAAAGTTTGGAATCATGAAAATTAAAAACACCTTTTTTTTTTGAAAACTTGAAAACTCAAAATCTTTTACAAATTTTAAATGGAACTCAGCTCTTTTGCATTGACTTATACCAACTTTTTAAACATATAAAAGGAATTATAATTGCAATACACAAACACCAACTTTATATTTTAAAAAAGGAATTACAAAAGTATTTTTGCCAAAAGCTGGAACAAGGTGATAGGGTCACAAATAACTCCTATTTATACAACTATTGGACTATTCTAGAATGATGAATTAAAAATACAAGGAAATTGCAACCACTAAAACCCTAATCTTGGAAATCTCTAAAAAGCCCCTTTGGTCTTTGACGAATCTTGGTCAATTCTTCCCCATGTGATATGCTAGCTTGTAGAAACCAATCTTGGACGTCTATAATGCCTTGGAGGCCAAGAAGTAGCATCAAACCGTTCAAATTGTCGGGTTGTTGGGTTGTGGGAAAGAGACGGGTGCAGGGGAGTGCGTGGGTGAGGACCACAAGCCACGTGGCATTGATTTAAGAGGTGGGTTTGGGTGAGGTCGGGTTGAATTAGTGAACTGGAGGGTTTTAGCCTGAAACCCTTTGTTTTGAGGTTTAATTAACCTGGGGTGGGTTAGGGTTTATAGGGGATTAGGGGTGGGTTAGATCTGTTTTGGGTTTAATTTGTTTTTTAAAATAGTGTTTAGGAGGGAAGGGAGGGATTAGTGGGGTGTTGACCTTTTGACCAATTTAAATAATAAACCGGTTTTAAAAGGGTATTGGGCTGACAAGGTTATTGGGCTAACAAGGGTAATTTTCATTACCCGTTCCAATGTTAAAACATTGGTTAAATGGTTTTGCAAGGCCAGTCCAAACCGTCAAATCCTTTTCAACACAAGTCCAATTCCAATTACAAAGTTAGTCCTTTTGTGAATAAGGGTAACTTTTGTACTTTTAAACAATTTCCAAGGGCCTTTCTTGTCATATCTTCAAACTTGGAGGTCCATTCTTGCACATTTGATAAGTGGAGGGTCAAATGTGACAAGTTCTTCAAAGATGAGGGGCCATTTTTGCCAAATCTTCAAACTTGAGGGGTCTTTTTGCAAAATTCCATAAATGAGCTTGGTTCATTGTGCGTCTTCGTTTCCCGTGTTCGTTCTTGATTTATTCTTGTGATCTTTTGCCATTTCCTCAATATCCGTACCTAAAAATACACAAGTAACAAACACGAGCATATATTTGGCATATTTTATGATATTTAATGCAATTAAAGGCCGTTTTTGATGATGAGATCATGTATAAAAGCCATCTCATCAGGACACTTTCCATTTATTCCTTACTTTCTCACACACTGTGAAAAGTAAGAGATTTTCATGAGTCCTACGCAGTATTCCTGTAATATTGCCAGAACATCCGAGTAATACGCAAGTATTACAATGAAGATGGAAATCCTGCTTGAGCCAACATCAAACAAGCTCATGGTAGGTTACACGTGCGGTTCTTTTAGAACCAATCTTGTGAAAAACTGGAAAGAAACAGTGGTTTAATTCTTAATTGAACTTAAACTCGTTCCAGGCCTCTACGCATTATCATATGATCTTGCCAGAACACTCAGAGTAACTCTTTATTGATCACAGTGACGAGTGGAAATCCTTCTAGTGTTAACATCAAACAGCACTTGGTAGGTGACGTGCAAGATTCTTTATGAATTGAGCTCGTGACAACTGGAAAGCAATGATGGTGAAAATCTTAATTGAAATTCACTTGTTCCAGGTTTCATGAATTGACGGCTTCAAATCACAAGGATAAATTATCCAAGTGATTCACTCTTTATGTTCGCAGTCAGCTTTGGACGGTCGAATAAAGAGAACGGGTTTACCTGCGAAATCCTGTCAGGAAGTTACTTAATTGGAACTATCTGTCACGGGTACGATATCTAATATCGTCCAACGGTCTTCACCGACCGGAGGTAAAATGCTACCGAATTAGAATAAAATGTTCAAAGCCATTTTATTCGTGTCGTTGCTGTGTACCTGTTAAAGACGGTGGCGTTGCTGTGTACCTGTTGAAGACGGTGGTGTTGCTGTGTACCAGTTAAAGACGGTGGTGTTGCGGTGTACCTGTAGAAGTCATTCCCACATGCTTATGTCTTTCTGCATCAAAGTTCAGCAAAAATTCAAGAAAGTAAAAGATGAAGTCTTCCGCTGTAACAAACTCTGAAACTTTCGAGAATTCAACAAAAAGACATAAGTGTGTGGAACATGGAGTCACGAGGAGGCAAAATTCACAAGTAGGCAAAGATCGCACGTGAAAGGCCAAAAGAACAATGCTCTCAAGCCAAAGCCAAAAAGATCAAACCAACATATTCACAACAAAAGAAAGAAAAGAAGAAAAGACTACGAGCTAAAGAACGAAGACTTAGTATAGTATGCTAGGTTTAGAACTTTGTAACGTGGAGTGACCTCCCTTAGGGGGAGATTGTTAGAAATACGTTTTAACGTATATTAGAAGTATCGGTCACTCCACAATATGATTTATGTTGTAATAGCTCGTAGTTAACAAATAGTTAATTGTTACTTATTAAGTTAAGTAAGAACCGGTCCATGGGCTTGTCATGGACCGGCCCAAGCCCAATGTTGCTTGGAAGTATAAATACCCCTTTCCACCATGGAAAGGGGTTGGTTGTTGTTCACATTTCATGTTTTCATATTAATAAAAGACTAGTTTTCTCTCACTTTCTCTCTCTAGTTTCTCTCTCTAGAAAACATCAACCCACTTCATAGATTCATAGGTTATCAATATTTTACAGGGCACTTTGTGGTATGGATTCTATTCCTCCTCGTTTGGATGATGTTTTGGCATTTCTTATACCAATATCCGAAGGAAAATCTACTACTAGTATTATTGCTCGTCTGGTTGTTCCGGCTATTGTATACTTTGTTTGGATGGAACGGAATGCTAGACTGTTCAAAGGGAAACAACTTTAAGTGGATAAACTTGTGAGTATCATTACTTCTACTGTTCGCCTCAAGCTTATTACATTCAAATTCAAGAAGATGACTACACGGTCTTTGGCTATTTTGGATCGGTGGAGACTTCCGTCCTCAAGTGTTTCTCATGATGGGGGTACTGGGTAAGGGTTGTACTCTTTTTTCCTTTTTGGGGTTTTTCCCACAGGGTTTGTCTCAAAAAGGTTTTTTAAGGAGGCAACCTTATCTGGATCCTTTACTTCCATTATGCTGCTGCTGGTGTTGTGGGGTGGTCGCCTGGTTCCAAGATTTCTTCTTATTGGCGTTTGCTAATGCTGTTTTTTACACTAGTTTTCGATTTGTAATGTTAGCTTAGTGTTGCTGTGTTTATGGCCTGTCATAAGCACTTGTTGATCAAGCTCTTGGCTTGAGGTTAATACGGTATTTCATCCATATTCCATTTGTACTTAACATTGGTTTTTTGGTTAATATATTTACCGGGGTAACTCCCTTTACCAAAAAAAACATGATAGTAATGGTAATACACTAAATATGGTAACATGCAATTTATGGTAATACATCAAATATGGTAACATGCTATTTATAGAAACATGCTAAATATAGAAACTTTCTATTTTTGTAAACTTACTAATTATGGAAACTTACTATTTTTAGAAATAGTAAGGAAACTTACTATTTTTGGGAAGTTACTATATATGGAAACCTGCTATTTTTGGAAAGTAACTATATACAGAAACCTGCTATTTTTAGAAAGTTACGTACTATGTTATAACAAGTATTATAACACTTAAAACATGAAACACATGAATCTAAAACACATTAAAACACTAAGAAACACATGATTAAGACATGAAATACTAAGACAAGACAAGAACATGTATAATAAGTATGAACACGTCAAGTAAACTAATTAACAAGTATGTATAAGTAAGACCGACTCTTATTCATGTCCCTTCATTATGTAGCTATTGTGAAGTCGGAGTAACCGTCTACGTTCGTTTTCGTCTTCAATTACTGGACATAAGGTACATATATTTCGTCCTTCGGTAAGGACATTCTTTCCTATACTTAGGATTTCCCTGTTTGCATCCATCTGTTTTCCCCAGTAGTTTAAGTGTCTTAAACACATCAGTATATGTATGATTATTTTAGATTGCCTGAGCTATATACATGCATGCCAGTTTCAGCTAGTAATGGGGGCTCCATAACCATAGCACTAGAGGCACCGGTGTTATGACTCTTCTGCGGTGAGAATGATTACGCGCAACGTCCCTTTATAGTATTTGGCCTATGTTACTATTATCATGTGGGGCGAATGGGTGCATCCTAGGAAAAGTAGTATGATTTCATGGTAAATGCGATGTGTGCCTCGCATCCGTTACAGGAGCTGATCCATCCACTCATTTTATATAATAATTAGAGGCAGCTCTCTAATTGCATGACGAGGTCACCCCTCTAAGTATTCATGCACGTTGATATAACATGACCTATATGGGCTCCGGGCATATTTAAAATACAGATTTTTAAGATAAACAAAACATAAGTCTTTTCAGAAATATAAACCAGTCTTATGAACTTAAACCAGGTTTTCCAGGACATACATTTATTCCGATGCTATTCATTTCATTTCATTACTTGCTTATGTTTATGCTTTACATTCTATGTTATATATCCGCACACTGAGCGTATTGCTCAGCCGTATTTCTCTTTTCATGTCCTAATACGGCAGGTACTAAAGGGCAAAGCTAGGATTTTAAGAGTACGTGCATGGAATGAGGCGCCAGCTTTCTTTCATTCTTTAATGCATTTACATACTTTTCTTTTTTTGGACATTGTTTCGTCCTTTCCTTTACATTCTACTTATGCATTTCATGTGTGGAGCTTATTTTAGATCCGATGTTTGTTTCCGGATTCTTTGTGGTCATTTAATGCTTAGACATTTACCTTGTATGTTTTGATGACACGCTATAATTATCCTCTTGTATTCCATTTATCAAAATGGGGTGTTATAATTACTTCCTCATATTTATAATTAATCTTCTTTAGATTCAAAATTAGCAAAATAGCCCTTATAGTTATACTTTAGCTTAATTACACTTTTAAACCTTAAAGTATATAGTTTTAGTATTTGCATTTTAAACCCTCAATATTTAACCTTAGGGTCTCAAACTTTTCAACATTTATTCTTATAGCTTTAACTTTCGCAAAATGACACTTTTGGCCCAAAATGTAAAATAGTTTAAAAAATCACAGTTTTAGTCCCTATACTTGTAAAAACTACATAACAACCTTTAACTTTAAGAAAATGACACTTTTGGCCCAAAATGTAAAATAGTTTAAAAAATGACAGTTTTAGTCCCTATACTTGTAAAAATTACATAACAACCTCAAAAATGGACCAAATGATCTAGGAATTTAAAACAAAGCTTCAAAAACAAGTTTATAATCGTAATAATAACATTTCTTCAGAATTATAGCTTTTGAAATGGGGTTTTGCTTATTATTTTATGTAAAATACAAAGATAGGATTTTAAGACATCTTTAACTTATAACTTTCATTTAAAATGATCAAATGACTTGATTTCTTTTAGATTATCTTTCTAACATTATTTTACCATTATAACAAGTCTACTATATCATTATAACAAGATTAAAGCTTAGCTAACATAGAGATCACCTAGGTAGCTCAAAAATTGCTCCTAATGGCTTCCTATGAGCACAACTTGCTATCAAAGCTTCAAGAGCTTCAATGGCTTCCTTCTAGACATATTTTTTGGTCTTATGGGATGTCCTAGGACGTATATATAAGTGGAAATGGAGAATGGGTAGGAGCTTATAAGAAAACGGGGTGGAAGTTCTAAGGAATGCATTTCACATCTATTTATACTAGTTTTAACCCTTAGGCTCTAAGGTAAGGCCTTAAAAGTGTCATGGGGATAGCTTAGTGAATAAGGATAGCTAGTGAAGGTATATGCAAGTTCCTAGAGTCTAGGATGAAAATATCAAGGTCTTGTGGTCTATATTTGCTCACGGCAAAAAGAGATAGAAACAAGTATGTGTAGCACACAAGTAGGTGATGCACCTACTTGTAAAATATCTTCTAAATATCTATATCATCTGATCCTATCTTTAAATTTAGGAGGGAAAGGGTTTTGAATAATGTTTGGAGGGAAAAACCTAAACTAGGTCCTAAATTAGGGCTTGTAACTTTATACTTTGTGATTTTGGTGATTAAGGGCATAGGAATGTGATTAGTGATGGATTAGGGTTTAATTAGGGTATATAAATTGTAATTAAGAAGTTTGGGTCTTTGTTTTGAATTTTAACAAAGGTTTGATGTGAAAATAGGAAGAAAACTTAGGCATGTTAGGGTTTCTAATGATTTATGGTTAAGTCTTGGTAAAAATGATTATCCTTCAATTAGCTATTGATGTAATCAATTTATACATTCTACATTGTCCTTGATTTCTTCATGAATTCCCTACATTGGTTTTGCTAAGTTATTCTAAGTAAACATGTCTAAAAGTTGAAAATACTCATTTTGACCTAATTTACAAACCATGCATTGAAATCTTGTACCTTGTGCATTATAGTACTTGTAAATTGTCTTAATATAATCTTATAAGATTAATGAAGTGCTATGGGTGTTTGTAGACTTGTCCTAAAAGACTAGGTAGTGATTCTATGTAGATTTCTTAATATAAGGGTTTTTAGGTCATTAATCCTAATGACTTTCTATCTTGGGTAATTACGGTTTTTATCCTTAGGTACACTTATTCTAGGGCTTATATGATATGTTTATGACTTATATGGTTTCTACATTCTTGGTTTAAGGGTTTATATAGGTTTACCATATTCTGGGGATGATTATGGGAGCTTAAGATCATATGCTTCGATAACTTGTACCTTATGCTTTATTAACTTGTAACTTAACTTGAAATAAATGTATAACCTTAATATGATACTTATTTGAGTTTTGTAATTAGTTGCAAAAGATTATACTCTAATTCATTATAGAATGGATTTTATAGGCTAATCTTGGTTATAGGTTATTTACTTGTAATTATCTTTGGATTAGTGAATATTAGTGTTTTGTGATCATTTACCTTTCCTTTATAAGATATATTATACTTAGTATATTGTATTTGATAATCATACATAGATATTATGTAGTTATATTGCTTGAAACATTTTTTAGTAATAGTTTATAGGTGATGATCTAGACTATTATGTACATTTACTTGTACATAGCATTGTATGGTTTGTTCTTACTATTCTTAGGCATTATTATGTATTTAAAGTATAGTTTATAACTTGTTTTTAATCCTTATTGACTTATTCATATGTACTTTCCCTTCATAGTTTATCATTCTTAAGTTTACACCTCATTTTTAGGGATTCTAGGGTTTCTAAGGGAATTTAGGGCATCATAGTTATTTTTGAGATGTCATTATCAATATTGAACTTATAAGATTACTTTTAGATCATAGAGATGACATTTTCATTATGTTTACAACATATAGGAATATGTTGTAGTGGCAGTTCAGGTTGTGAGAAGCAGTTCATCTTACCAAGTAAGGTATAAAAGCATAAATTTCCAGCCAAATATTCATATTGAGACAATTATAGCACATAACACATATGTGAAATTTGAGGATTTTCACACTTTATTGCGTTGAGTCACCGTTACAGCATGGACACCATCATTCTTTCTCAAATTATATTGCTGATTTCTATTCGCTCCTTGGTTATTGTTGTTTAGATAACCTCCACGATTTTACCCTTGCCTTGACTATGCAGCTTCCCACTTCCTTTAGTTTCCTTCAGCAATATTATCCTTTTTATCTTGCAGCTTTACGTCCATCAAAGCATGAGCCATTTGGACAACTTCATCAAAATATTTGGGTCTCGACGAAGTAGTCTCACCCTTGATATTGCTAGATAAAGCCTTTATATAGTGCTTCATCTTCATGCGATCGTCCGCAAAAGCATCGGGACACAAAAAACACAAATCAGAAAACCTCTTTGTATATGCAACAATTTCGTTGTTCCTCAGCACCAGGTGTCTCAACTCATCTTCCAACTGACCTAAATCTTCCTTAGGACAAAACTTAGTCGTTAATAGTCCTTTGGTCACAATCTATGTCCTTCCATTTGCTTCAACCAAACCCACAGTAGCTACCTGACTATTCCACCAGCTCAAAGCATTATCCTGATATGTAGCTGCAACAAACCTCACTTTATTTGCTTCCGAACATCCACTGATCTCAAAAGTACTCTCTATGTTTTCAATCCACCTTCGCAATTTCAAAGCACCAGTACCACGAAATTGGGTAGGTACACACTTCATGAAACTAACATATGAACACTCTTTTGGAACTTGCAGAACATCAACATTACCCCCAACTGGACCAGCAACATCACCAATCCCAGCACCTTGATTCCTCGTAGCTTGTTCAGCCTCAAGTTCCCTAGCAATAGCTTGCTCATTCATATTGTTCGTAGTAGCATTTGTTGACTTTGGCGACATTTTTCTTAGATCACAAATGAAAGAAAACAAAGTAAGTATTCATATCAAGATAAGAAGAAGGATTTATTTATCAGGACGTATCATGGATACTACATGTACAAACAACACAATCCACAATGATTCATTAACCAAATCACAAAAGAACTAAGAAGAGAAATCATAGATCATGAATATAATTTTAGGTTGCATTGAAAATTTACAAAATCGTGACAAGTAATGTCACTACAATCATCCATCACATCAAACTTAAGAAATATTAAGTTTCAGCACAACAATATAGTATAGTCTAGATAAGTTTAGTTACAACAAGGAAAATAAAGTAAAACACAAAGAAACTAATCACGCGATGATCCACGTGGCTTCTTAAACATTGGTTCATCATCACTGCTGCTATCTTCATCATCAGAATCCTCCTCATCACTTTCCTCCATTTTCTCATTTCCCTTGGAACTCGATCCTCCACATGGCTTAACCAATGAATGAGTCTCAGCACGACTAGGTACACCACAAAACCTTACACCATGACTTAGATAAGGTCTCACGGGCATATCCCATTCATTAACCCTTTCAATACTTGCTTGATCCTCTCTACACCTTTCAAATTGAGCACTCAAGTTCATCACCATCGATCTAAGACTAGCAATCTCATCCATCTCTCTAGCCATAACAAATTCCAATCTCCTCACACCAAATACTATCCTATTAAACTGCTTCTCTTTCTCCTTGAACCTCTTAATCACACGAGTCTCAACCACATACCTCTCATACAAGGATCTATCAAACTTCTTAAGAAACTAGCGAATATCAACATAAGATCTAGGACCAGTACAATACACCTTAGCTATATTCTCATGGACAGAACGAGCACTGGTATCATTGCTTGTCTTAGTAGGAAAATCATCTCTAGTACTAGAAATCCTAGGCAAAGCACTCATATAAGCATCACAAGTAGGCATAGCAGAATGAATAACAGGTCGCCGATCATTCTGAACAGTCGTTGACATAACACAATCCCTAGGCACATATCTACCTTGAATAACCTAAGGCTCAGTCTATCCTATATCATTAGCAGTAATCCCATCATCAAGATACACATACGGATCTTCGTCATCACTAGTGTAACACCCCTATTTCAACTTTATGCAGCGAAACATTGATCTGGGGTATTACTTCATAGAACACAAGTCATAATGATAGAAAATAACTCAAAAGAGTGATCAAGTCAACTTTCTTTGTATATCATTAAAAATTCATACTTTTACAATATGAGGTTCCTAAAATCTAAGATAATAATTTCAAGCTTATTCCTCTTCATGCCATCCTAGTGCTGCTCCATACTATCGGTCACAGTTTCCTGAAATATAAGCTTAAGGTCAACACAAAGGTTGAGTGAATTCATAGGTTTAAACATATTTTGAATACAAGATCCTTTTTCTAAGTTACGTTATTATTCGCTCACATAAAACAACATTTTATTATTTCACTAGCTCATGACCCCGCGACTAGACATTATCAGAAAAAACCCAACAAATTTACCCTTAAGTAGGAAGTTTGTCGGACTATCCTAAATATCAAAATAAAGCATATATGTTTAGCCTAGGTAGGAACCATTAGCTGCTAGCAAGTGCGACTTGCCCAGATAGGAAATGTCAGTCTCCAATACTACTATTCACAATATTAGCGCTCATTAAATGATTAGCGGTCCACGATTAAAAAGGGACTTTAACGACAACAAGTAAACGTAGTGTCTGATGTTCGTTTCGCAAGTCTTAAATTTATATTACAAGGTTTAGACAACACAAGGGACTAGAATACAAACACGGGCAAGTATACCCTTTTGTTCGTAATATAGCTTGTAGTGGTAAGCCAAGATCGTTCGCTGAGACTTAGTTTCGTTTTGGTAATCAATATAATAATTGAAGAAAGAAATGACTGAAATATCAATAATACCAAGCATGACTAATATGGGATAGTTCGTATGAGTTCGTGATGATGATAATAATGATCGAGATATGTTTATGTAGGTAAAGAGTGATAATCCTTTTCGTCAAAATGTCGTTTGCATAATTTACTTTAGGGTGATTCAAGACTCATGTTTATTCAAGCGACTAAGCTTAAAACAAGTTCCCAAGGAGTTCAATATTTTATCAAGGTTTCTAAGAGGATCTCTCCAACCAAAGATTCAAAACCATAGACAAGTTTTTAAAAACTTATTATAACAATTTGCGTTTCTCAACGCCAAACTATCGTTACAAATCAACTCTAGATAAAATATGGTTTATAGAACGAGGTGGTAAAATGGTTCTACAACATTAGCTTGAAATCAACTATAAAGGATCATATCATAGCATCATAACTAATCATAGTCACATACCAATATAGTCACAAATAGCTTAGCCTAACATAGTAATCAAAGTAACAAATGGAAAAGAGTTAGAGAACATCATACTTAGATTTGATCGAATGAACGAGTACACAAGTGTCACAATTGTATCATTCCTCCTAGAATCGAAGAATCTTGTTACAAGTATTTCCCAAAAGTGGATGATACTAAAAATATTACTAAAAAGCTAAGAATACTCGAATTATTGAGTAATAGTAAAGATGAGATGTGTTGTATGTGTAGAAGTGGCTCCTATTTATAGTGTTGGCTGAGAGAAAATGTGCGCCGCACTTTGGATACGGGAATGTGCGGCACACTTCTGACAATGTGCGTCGCACTTTTGTGCGTTCCAGAATCTTCTTCCAATAGTTTTGCTTATTTGCACAATAAGGACCCTTCTTTGTATTTTCTTCACTTTGCTTCTTCATACTTCATACCTGCATATAAAACGCAATATATTAAGTATCGAAAGCTCTTATTAATAATACAAAGTGGCATTATAATAACGGGATGAATATGTATATTTAGGTCATTATCAAATTCCTCCACACTTAGCTATTGCTTGCCCTCAAGCAATCAAAGCGAGAAAACAGATTAGATTTTAAAAATGCTTTTAAGTGTTATGAAGTATGATAGGAAAATTATTACCTTTTTATAAGTAGCAAAAGAATGAAAGAATAATTTCAGCACCTCACATGGATAGTGTTTGGATTTTAAGTTCACACAAATGTCACTCACAAAGGGTAAATGTAATATAACACTCAAATAGCTCGATTATAAAATAGATAGCTACCATAGGTTTGTACATGACACATAAAAATAACCGTTGCGACGTGAGCACCAGATAAATTTTCAAAGAGACAAAACGTGATAATAATGAGGGTTTGGAACAAAATATGCCTTGTCAAAGTCGTAGAACAGCTATTCTAGAATACTTAATTTTTTATTTTTTTATTATTTTTTTAAGAGAACATCAAATATACTTTTTCGACTTGACAAATCGATAGGCATCTAATTGAGATAATAGCACAAGGATAATATAGCACATAGGTACGAGTGCAACATATTTTAGCGAGCCAGTGTAGCTTAACTAAAATGATAAAAATGGTGATTTTTATTTTGCCTCCTTTCGAAAATATCTATAAATTAACCTTGTTGAGGTTTAGTAAATGATGATCAAGCACAATTCTGAAGTATACTAGATTATCAACTTTCACCCAAAATAAAGAAATATAAGGCTAGGTTTCTTCACATATTTGGTGGATGGTTTTTGTGCTTAGTTATAGTGTCAACCAATGAGATTTTTTCTTTGCTAAAACTTTATTTATTTTAAAATATATTTATTTTTATTTTATTTTCAAAAAGATTTTCATGTGGAGAAATTTATTATTTATTATTATTTTTCCTATTTGTCTCCTCCTCCACACTTATGGTGAACATCGTCCTCGAGGTGATAACTAATAAAAACTAAAAATAGGAAAAATTCAAAGGGAAACGAGAACTTCCCGGGGCTAAGTAGAAAATCGCGGGACTTCAAGAGATGAATCCAACTTAGAGCTCCAAGTTTCCTATTTTTCTGCATGCTATTATAAAACAGAAAGCACATGCAAAATATATACAAGGACGGTTTTATTTATTTAACAGGTCCTCGTCCACACTTAAGGTAAAATGTGGGGGATAAAATACGGATTGCCTTCCGAATAGTGCTAAGTTTAGAGTCTTCAGCCAGACTCGACTACTCGGTTTTATTTCAAAAAGAAAGGGATTTCTTCTTCATCGAATTCATTACAGTTTTCTTCTTCATGGTAGAGCTTGAGTCTATGTCCATTGACAATAAAAGTGGTATTGTCTCTACTGTAGCATCCAAAATATCCAGATGGATATTGGTGTTTTACTGTAAAAGGTCCAGTCCATCTCGATTTAAGCTTAGGTTGCTTGAACTTATATTTCGAGATAAAGAGAAGTACTTTCTCTACATGTTTGAATTATTTTCTTTGTCGCAGTTTGCGATCGTGCCACACTTTGGTTCGTTCTTTATATAAACGTGAACTTTCATAAGATTGATGTCGAAATTCATCTAACTCATGAAGTTGAAACATACGTTTTTCTCCAGATGCAATAAGATCAGGGTTGCAATTCTTAAGTGCCCAATATGTACGGTGTTCCATTTCTATTGGTAAGTGGCATGTTTTTCCATTCAAGAGCTTGTACGGTGTGGTTCTAGTTGGTATTTTGAATGCGGTACAAAAGGCCCATAGAGAATCTTCTAATTTTTTAGACCAATAAGCAGGCTTGTTTTGGACGGTCTTTTCAAGGATTCGCTTAAGAGCTCTATTAGTGTTTTCAACTTGGCCACTCGTTTGAGGTGGTAAGATGTGGAAAATCAATGGTTGACTCCATATATTTTCATGATTTTTTCCATGAGTTTGTTACAGAAATGAGTTCCTCTGTCGCTTATTAGTGCTTTTGGAATTCCAAAACAACAGAATAATTTCCTTAAGAATGCTATAACAACTCTTGCATCGTTAGTTTGCAAGATTGAGCTTCGGCCCATTTCGATACATAGTCGACGGCGACTAAAATGTATTCACATTTATAAGATTTGGGAAATGGTGCCATGAAGTCGATACCCCACACATCAAAGATTTCGCATACTTGGATATTATTTAGAGGCATTTCATATCTTTTTGTAAGATTTCTAGTCCTTTGACATGCTTCGCATAATCGTACTAAGGTATGAGCTTCACGAATATTCGTTGGCCAGTAAAAGCCAGCGTCGAACACTTTTTTAGTGGTGGTGTTCGCTGCATAATGTCATCCGGTCGGTCCGTAGTGACATTCGTCGAGAATTTTTCGAGATTCGAATCCGGAAATACAACGTCGGATCATTCCATCGGAACAGATTCTAAACATGTGAGGATCGTCCCAAAAGTATCTTTTATGTTCAGAAAAGAATCTTCTTTTGTTGATATGTCATTCCCTTTCGTAAAATACCTACATCCAAATAGTTTGCAAAGTCCGCAAACCATGGTGTAATGTTGGTATTTATTTGCATTATGTGTTCATAGAGAAAATCATCGATTTCATCATCGCTAGAGTCATCATTCACTATGCGAGATAAATGATCGGCATCAACATTCTCAGCTCCTTTTTATCTTTAATTTCTAAATCAAATTCTTGTAAAAGCGATATCCATCGTATGATACGAGTTTTGGCATCTTGCTTTTTAAACAAGTATTTTAGGGCTGAGTGATTGGTATAAACTATTGTTTTTGACAATACGAGGTATGATCGAAATTTGTCAAACACATAAACTACAACCACGAGTTCTTTTTCTGTGATGGTGTAATTTTGTTGGGCTGCATTTAGAGTTCTACTAGCAAAGTAGATGGGGTGAAATTGTTTTCCATCTTTTTGTCCAAGGATATGTTCACTTGCATCGTACATAAGCACAAATGGAAGATTCTAATTGGGGCTTGCAATAATTAGTGTGAAATTCTTTCTTTTACTAGAAGTTGAGTTAAAGGTCTTGCGATCTTCGCAAAGTCTTTGATAAATCGTCGGTAAAAACCAGCATGACCTAAAAACTTCTACTGCCTTTCACATTAGTAGGGGGTGGGAGTTTTGAGATTACGTTTATTTTTTATTTGTCAACTTCTAAGCCTGCACCAAACACGTTGTATCCAAGAACAATTCCTTCTTTGACCATAAAGTGACATTTTTCCCAGTTTAGCACAAGATTTGCTTCTTTACATCGTGCTAACATTTTATCAAAATTGCTAAGACATGTGTCGAAAGAATTTCCGAAGACGGAAAAATCGTCCATGAAGACTTCGACTGATTCTTCAATCATATCGTGAAAAATTGCAATCATACACCTCTGAAAAGTAGCAGGTGCATTGCATAGGGCAAAAGGCATGCGCCTATACGCGTAAGTTCCAAATGGAGAAGTAAATGTGGTTTTCTCTTGATGCATAGGGTTGATTGGGATTTGAAAATATCCAGAAAAAACATCGAGGAAAGAAAAGTATTCATTACATGTGAGTCTTTCTAACATTTGATGCATAAAGGGAAAAGAAAAATGATCTTTCGCGGTTGCATCATTTAATTTTCGATAGTCAATACAAACTCTCCATCCGGTGATGGTTTGTGTTGGTACTAACTCGTTGCTTTTGTTAGTTACTACAGTGATACCTCCATTTTAAGGTACACAATGAACAGGACTAACCCTCGGGCTATCTACGATTGGGTAGATTATTCCAGAGTCGAGGAGTTTAAGGATCTCTTTTTTAACAACGTCCTTCATGTTAGGATTTAATCTTCGTTGTTTTTCAACAATCGGTTTCTTGTTATCCAAAAGTTGGAGTTTGTGTTTACAGAACGATGGACATATGCCAGGAATATCAGAAGTTTTCCAAGCAAAAGCTTGTTTATGCTTCTTGAGAACTTTAATTAGATTTTTTTGTGTTCTTCTGAAAGTTGGGATGAAATAATTATATGTAGTAATTTTTCTTCGTGAAGAAACACATATTCCCGATGTTCAGGAAGAGGTTTAAGTTCTAAATCTATAGGAGGCTCTTCCACGTATATCTTAACTTTGAAATCGGTTTCGAAAGTTATGGTTTCAAATGGTGTTTCTTTTTCTTCTTTAGGGGTTTCTATAGGTTCGTGGTATTAACGGCTATGAAGGCGTCAAATTCAGCAAAAAGTTCTTCTTCGAGGATGGTTCCTTCGATAGAATATAAAATTTAGCTTCCTTCATCAAGAAGAGCGTCGAAATCGGCTTCAACGACTTCGTCAATGACATCAATACTAAAGCAAGTATCGTCATTAGAATAGGAGTGTTTCATTGCTTCATCGATAGAAAAGGAAATTCTATCTTCTCCAACTCTAAGGTTGAGTTGTTTTTGTTTTACACGAATCACAGCGTCAGCTGTATGCAATAAAGGTCTACCAAGGATAAGTGGTACCTTGCTATCTTCTTCCATCTCTAGGATTACAAAGTCGACAAGAAAAATGAAATTTCCAACTCCAACGAGCATGTTTTCGGCTATTCCCAATGGGTAATGAAAAGAACGGCCCGCGAGGCGAACGCTCATTTTGTGGGTTTAAGAACATCTATTGAGAGTTTAGCATACAAGTATTATGGCATGAGGTTGATACTAGCGCCAAGATCGGCCAAGGCGTTACAAGAGTATGAGTGATGGAAAGTACATGGAATTAGAAAAATTACATGATCTCCAAGCTTTGGTGGTACTTTGTTTTGGATAATGACAGAACGTTCCTCATTTAGAAAAGCTGAAGATACATCTTCAAACTTATGTTTGATTTTGATAAGTTCTTTGAGAAATTTGCCATAGTTTGGCATTCCAGCCAGAACATCGACTAAAGGCATGTTGATTCGAACTTATTGGATTATGTTGAGGAAATTACCATACTTAGCTTGCATCTTTTGCTTGCGTAAGCATTGGGGGTATGGTACTTTTGGTTTGTATGGTTTGGGTGTTCGGTTTGAGTTTTCAGTTGGTTTTGTTTTGGTTGGTTGAGCTTCATCCTCATCGTCACTATCGAGTGGATTTTCTATTGGTGTGTCTTGGGTAGGTTTGGTAGGTGATTCGAAAGATAAACCACTTTGCGTGAATATGACATTCACATGTTCATTACGAGCTTGCGGTGGTTGATATTTGTTGTTGTTCTTTGGGTTTGGGTTGGTGTTTCTTGGTAAAGAACCAGAAGCGCAATTCGATTGCTTATCAGCAAAACGATCAAACTTAGCTTCAAGGTTTTGAATAGAAGCTTGATGGTTTTTGTTTGAAGTCTCGAACTTTGTTTTGAGGTCAGTGAATGTATCTCGCACGAAAAGATTGGTTTTTCTTTGAGATTCAATAGAATTGTCGAGCTTGGTTTAGAGGTTAGGTTTGTCTTCAATTTGGTTAGGTTTCTTTTCGTCTCGATCGTAACTTGGATAATCGTTAGATCTCCATTTATCGTGGTCACGATTATCATAATGGTTATAAAATCGAGTTCGACGAAAGGTTTTCATGAAATTGGCTTCTTCTTCCTTTGTCATAGGCGTGTCATCGTCATCACATTTACTAGAAGGATGTTTTCCTCCAGAGTGTTTGCAAGTTTCATGACTTTTGTTATTCATCTCTTTATATTGAGTGTCGGATTTGAGAGACATGGCGTCCATACGAGCCATAATTTTTTTAGTGTCGTTTGGGTTGTTGCTTTCTTCGGCAAAAGCTCCAGTTTTTAGTGGGTTTTTGTTTTTGTGATTTTTGGACCAATCAAGCTTGAGTAAGACTTTGTCATCTAATAATTGGTAGGCTTGGTTAGGGGTTTTGTAAAGGAAAATACCGCCCGCTACGGCGTTCAATGCATCTTGGGTATCATCGTCAAGACCATGATAGAAAATCTTGATTATTCCTTCTTTTTTACGTCCATGACTATGGCAGTTTCTGAGTAATTCTTTCATTCATAACCATGCATAAGTGAGAGTTTCTTGATCTTATTGAGAAAAGCTTCGGATTTCTCCGAGGAGTTTTTCAAATAGGGCAGGAGGAAAGAATAGGCTAATGAAAGCGGTTCTATGACCTTCCCATGTTTGAATGGTTCCTTCATTAAGTTCGTCAAGCCATGACTTGGCTTCTCCAGTAAGGGATGATGGAAACATCATGAGTTGAACGGCTTCGGCTTGTCCTTCTCCATAGTTAAACATTTTGCATATTCCGCTAAATTCATTGATGTGTTTGTGAGGACCGGTTTTGATTCGACCATCAAATTGGTGGGTTTTGACAAGTGTCAAGTGGTTTCCTTTGATTGCAAAATCGTTTGCAATTTCAGGTAAAACGATTGCGGAACAAGGAGTTGGTGCTACAAATCTATCGGTTTAGCACATTGGGTCATCATCGGTGTCCGACATTGGATCGTAATGGTTGATGAGTTTTGTAAGAAATAGGAATTCAGAAAGGTTGTCGAAAGTTTGGTTGATTTCGCGAGGTTGAGGTTGCTCGTGTCTCCTAGCGAAAGGTACACGAAGGTGAAGTCTACGTAACCTTCGGTTAAAGGTATGTTCTGGTTCTGATAACGGTGATAATGGTGGAGTTTCGGATGAACGGGTGTGCATCCAACAAATGTTTTGGGTTACAGCAGGAAATGTGCGTCGCACTTTGTGAAATGTGTGGCGTATTTTGGTTCGCTACAGGAAGTGCGGTGCACTTTTTTAATTGTGCGGCGTATTTTCTGTACTGCAGGAAAAATTTTGGTTTTGTTTGGGTGGGAAACGGTTCAATTCATCAAAGATTACGAGAATTTTGTTTACAAAACAGGATTATAAGTACCCGGCAACGGCACCAAAAACTTTATGTTCGTTTCGCAAGTCTTAAATTTATATTAGTAGGTTTAGACAAAACAAGGGACTAGAATACAAACACGCGCAAGTATACCCTTTCGTTCGTAATATAGCTTGTAGTGGTAAGCCAGGATCATTCGCTGAGACTTAGTTTCGTTTTGGTAAACAATTTAATAATTGAAGAAAGAAATGATTGAAATATCGATCGTAACAAGTATGACTAATATGGGATAGTTCGTATGAGTTCGTGATGATGATAATAATGACCGAGATATGTTTATGTAGGTAAAGAGTGATAATCCTTTTTCTTCAAAATGGCGTTTGCACAATTTACTTTAGGGTGATTCCAGACTTATGTTTATTCAAGCGACTAAGCTCAAAACAAGTTCCCAACGAGTTCAATATTTTATCAAGGTTTCTAAGAGGATCTCTCCAACCAAAGATTCAAAACCGTAGACAAGTCTTTAAAAACTTATTATAACAATTTGTGTTTCTCAACGCCAAACTATAGTAACAAATCAACTCTAGATAAAATATGGTTTATAGAACGAGGTAGTAAAATAGTTCTACAAAATTAGCTTGAAATCAATTATAAAGGATCATATCATAGCATCATCACTAATCATAGTCACATACCCATATAGTCACAAATAGCTTAGCCTAACATAGTAATCAAAGTAACAAATAGAAAAGAGTAAGAGAACATCATACTTAGATTTGATCGAATGAACGAGTACACAAGTGTCACGATTGTATCGTTCCTCTAAGAATCGAAGAGTGGAATACTCTTGTTACAAGTATTTCCCAAAAGTGGATAATACTGAAAATATTACTAAAAAGCTAAGAATACTCGGATTATAGAGTAATAGTTGAAAGATGAGATGTGTTGTATGTGTAGAAGTGGCTCCTATTTATAGTGCTAGCTGAGAGAAAATGTGCGTCGCACTTCTCCGAAAGTGCGCCGTACTTTGGATACGGGAATGTGCGCCGCACTTCTGGCAATGTGCGCTGCACTTTTGTGCGTTCCAGAATCTTCTTCCAATAGTTTTGCTTATTTCCACAATAAGAACCATTCTTTGTATTTTTTTCACTTTGCTTCTTCATACTTCATACCTGCATATAAAACGCAATATATTAAGTATCAAAATCTCTTATTTATAATACAAAGTGGAATTATAATAACGGGTTAATTATGTATATTTAGGTCGTTATCAGTGACAATAATATATCTAAGAAGCATACACAAAACACTTGTATTTCATTTTTAGCATATATCCCCCTCACGGGTTTTCAAATCATTTATAAAGTATTTAAAAGTGAGGCTATGAACTCACCTTATGTCCATAGAAACCGAGCTATAACCAGATATATTCACAGATAAACATCTTGATCATACAAACCACAACTCGGTCTCATAAACAACTGCTTGATCTCACACAAACCTAGATTAATACATTGTGTATAGTATCAAGTCTTTAATCTTTTGTTCAATCTTTCTAAGTATTGGTTATATATTCTTTAATTATTATTGGGTTGTAATTCTAGCACCATTGTTCGGGCCATCACACTCAGAAGCCATTTATAAACGTTTGAGGAGCGAGAGTACTTTAAATCGTAAACCCAACCACTCTTCAGAACATAATATCGAGATGGAACATCTTTGTAAAAAGCTCCCTAATAACATGATACTTTCATTACTTCCTCATATTTATAATAAATATTCTTTAGTTTAAAAATTGGCAAAAATACCCCTTTTGGTTATATTTTAGCTTATTTATAGTTTAGACCCTTAAGAATTAAGTAATGATAGTTTATACCTTATATTTTAGAAATTGGAAAAATTATTCCTTGTTATAATATTGATAATTTTAGAAGTTAAATTCTAATATTTTATATATTTTACCCTTTTATTTAACAATGTACACCTTAGACCTTTTAGTTTCAAAAGTTACACTTTTAGTCCCTATACTTTGCAACATGACAAAACTAGTCCTCAACCATAATTATAAGTTAATTACATTTTTAATCTCTGGTTTATAAGTTTTAGATATTGACAAAACAACGCCTTAAGTTTTAAATTCCAAAAACACTTGGATTTATTTTGGAAATTTCGTGTTACGGGGCTACTTTGGTCGCGACTTCTACCTAGGCTAGAGGTCGACTTAGGGGCTGAGACTTGGGGCGTTTTCTAGCTACATGTATGAATATATATCAGATCCTAATAAGTGAGGTGGTTGCCTTAAGAAATCTTGAGTTATTGTGGCGAGAAATGTAGATCACAACAATGTTATTGTATGCATGAGTTGCTTTGGGAGTCAGTTCTTGCGCAAGCAATAACACGATATTAGGTCAATTCAAGGGCTGGTATTACAGGGTCCTAGAGTATTCTAGGTTTACTATAACATATCCAAAAATGAGTCTAGGTTGTTGAGGAAAATCGAGAGATACAAGGGTGAAAAACATGACCCATCACATATATTCTATGATTTTATGTTCAACTCAAAAACGTTTTTTTACCTTATTTTGGGTTAAGAGACCTTAAATACCAGATGCTAGGTGTTCTAAGAAATGTATTTAGAGTATATAGAACAAGGTTTAGGACTTACATAAACACAATAGGTGGTGTGCAATAGTTTGAAGGTTTTCGAGCATAAACATGCACCATAGGGGCTGTTTGGATTCGATCATTTGGAAACAAGCTTAGGGACCATCTACTTCGACTCATATGGCTTCTAAGAATTCATTAGGACTCCAGGGACGTGCTCCTACAGCTAGGATATGGATAGGAATGATTTTGGGTGTACTTTGGTTTGTAAGTGTATGTAAACTAACATATAAGTCAAGGTTTATATAGTTGGTGTAAAACTTGGTGACCATGGGTATAGGGGCTTAGTAAAGGAGTCTAGGACAATAGGTAGATGGTGTGTAGAGGTGTGGTGAAGTCCTTGGTGAGTATGAATGGTGACTAGCCTAGAAATGAAGGAGGAGGTGGCGAATTGTACATAAGGAGGTGATGAGGAGAGTATGTGGAGGTTTTTGGTCCATGGAGGGTTTTGTGGTGATGGGGAAGACATTTAGGACATGCATAAGCTGCTTAAGATAGATATATTAGAGGTGCTTTAGATTTAAACTCTAAATTGGAGGAAAAGGGACAGTAGGTGTGTTTGGCAATGCGTTTAAAGGTGTTTGGTAATGGGTTTTACTAGCTAGTTGTAAGTTATGTGAAGTAGAACTAGGTTTAGACATTTAGGGTTTGTAATATAGGTTTCATAAGGTTTAATGATATGAGTGATTTTACTCATATCAATAGTATTTTAAAACAATGAATAAGTGCACAAAATGTATCAATATTGCCTTGTATTTGCATGTTTCTTGTTTTAATGTGTGTAGGTACCAAGATCACGAAAACCGGCAAAAACGACAAGAGTTTGAAGAAAAAGATCGACAAAGCCAAAGTCAAGCCCAATTTTATTCGCGGATTTAAGTTTTTGAAGGATTTTTGATCAAGTGGGGCCCACATTCGGGAAATGGGCCTAAAAGCCCATTTAAAGTAGTACTTTTCACTTTGATGATTGAAAGCCCAACGAAGGCCCAAATTCCATTTAAATTAGACAGATGAAGCAAAATTTGGGCCAAGCCCTTAATTGGAATACGAATTCATGGACGTGTATGCTCTTGAGCCCAAGCCCAAAATTCATAATAAGTGGAAGTCATAAGGTGACGTGGGTAGATCCATTCAAAGGCCCAAACATAAGTAAATAAATGGACGGTTATATAAAGTAAACTTTATATAGCAAACGTTTCATTAGCATCACACGTGACTTATCCCACATTCACCCACTTTCACACTTTTTCACACGCAACATAAAAAAACCTTTCGATACATCCAATGTATCTTCTTCACCCAAAATAACCAGTCACAAATATTATTGTTCCAAAAACCCTAAATCAATAAATCATCACAATAAAATGGGGCTTTTTACTCCCACGTGTGATTCACACTTGGGGGAATTAAATCCCCCAAGTTTTCAGAAGGCAGGAGTGGGAAAAGCGAGGGTACGTGGCAACCATCCATTGGATATAACACCTCATATCACTAAATCCTCCAATTAAATCCCTCCACCTCACCAAATTAGTGACAAGCTGGCAATCCAAGGGCGAAATCAAGAGAATAAGAGATGGAATATAGCAAAAAGATTCGAATATGCTGATTAGAAGATCCGAATATTCTCTCCAAGAAGCCTTTGGGATGGCTATAAAAACACTCCATTTATTCAGTAATTGGCATCCATTTTTCTTTTTTTAGTGTTATAATGTCATTTTTAATATAGATGTAATTTCTTTTTAATAGTATTGTAATAAAATTTATGATTAAATAAAAGTTAAGTTTTCGGTTTATATTGCTCTTACTGCTTTTGTTAATTTTTGAGAAGTGATTATTGATTGAATCTTTATTATAATTGATAATATAACATATAAAAATATTATGTGTTTAAGCTTAACAATAGCTTAATCGGATAATAAAAGAGAGAGATTGGGATAAATGCTAAACCCACTGTTTAGTTATTAATCTGGTTCGAGAAATGTTGTTTGGTGGTTCGAAGAAAGTTCTATTTTAGTGATGAATTGTTTCATGATGATGGTTTGCTTGTTTTTACGGTGGTGTTGATGTCGATATGGTTCTAAAGGAAGCTCAGCGCTCTCCTTCTTCGTCAAAGGATTTCGCCAAAAGGTTTAAAGTTCTTTTACTTTTATGTTTTTAAAGTAATTTTAGAATTATGTTGATTTGATTTAACTGATTAGGTGATTTTAACTGATTTATGTTTGTAAGTGTAATTTTGGTATGCTGTGTTCGACTGATTTGAAGTGTTTGATTATCTGAAGTTTTCTGTCAGTGATTTTTTCTTTGGTATTAATAATCTATGAATCTGCTTGCTTTCAACATGTTAATGATATTGGACCTGTTATATAGTTTATCTCTTTAGGAAATTTTCAGTGAACTAAATATGTGAGTTTATGGCTGATTAATTGTTATGAGATAGTATTCGTGATATCTGTTAATTTAGTCTTGCTGTTTGTTGCTTAAGCGACTGCTACCTTAGACGTTTTCGTAGTCTTCAGTGCTGCCATGTTTGATAGCTGCTGTTTTTAATGCTTAAGTTGATATTGCTGATATTATTGATATTGCTGATATGGTATTCATAAGATTGACCAAAACTGATTGTTTAAATACGATATAACTGATTTGGATTTTTAAACTCTTATTTTCTGATGATAAAAGTCTGGTATGTAACTGGTTGCTATATGTAGATTCATGTCAATGGTTATATGAATTTGAGTTATTTAGTATCTGTGATTCTTGTTTGATTGTTGAGATAATTCATATTTGAGTTTTTTTTAATCTTATCTGTTCATCTGATTACTAGTTTAACTGTTTTAGAATTTTAAATGAGTCTGATTCTGTTTTTTTTTATATTGCTAGTTTGCTCTTTTGATATATCTGTTTAATTTATGTTGCAATTTGATGGTGTTTATTGCTGTCTGTGCTTTGATTTTGGCCAGCATTCCTCAATTAGGAGTGTTTGGTTTATTGTTTTTCTTACTTACATCATCCAAAAAATATTGCAAAAAAAAAATAACCACTCCTGTGGTTCGAACCCGAGACCTCTCGGTTGCACAGCCATTGTGTTAACCAAATGAGCTAACTGGCTTATTTGGTTTTACTTTCATTCACTTCATTAATATAGTATGTTTGTTTCGGGCAGATTCTTATTTATATTGTAGGTTACTTAATTATCGTTTATATAAATACTGATTAACACTTTTATTAAAGTCAATTTTAGTTTTATAAGTATAAATAAAAATAAAAAAAATGTTTTTATTAATTTTAAAAGTTTAAGTAGTTTTTAAATAATAAGATTTTATTAGTTTAGATTTAAAAATTAAGTTTTAAAAATAGATTTAGTTTAAGTAAATTTTAATAAAGTTAGTTAGTTTAAAAAGTTTTATTAAATTTCTAAAAATAGTTTAAAAAGTTATTTTTATTAAACAGATTAATTTTTATAGATTATTAAATAGTTTAAATTTTAAATAGTTTTAATTTTTAAATAATTGCATTTAGATTAAAATAATAACGGGGTTTACGATTCATGCACTTTAGGATTAGAATAGGTTTAAAATTGGTGAATTTAATTTGTAGTTTAAAAACCGAAAATCAATTCAAATCGATTGTCCAAATCAAAACAAAACGTCTCAAATTCACTCGATCTTCGTGTACAACGAAATTGGTTCATTGACGTGTTTAATTAAATTCGTCTTTGGTAATATTAGTCTATTACTTTTTCCTAAAGGTAATTTTCTACTTTACCCTATAACGTATCTTAATAATCACTATACTATAACGATCACATCAAAAATTTTGGCGCTGCTGCCGGGGATCTTGTGTACGATTCGTCTTTGTGGAGATTTGTTGATCGTTGATTTGAAGACCCTTTCTGTCCTCGGAAAGTTTTGTTATTTTCCTATTATATAGTATGTATCGTTTTTCTCGTTTTTTGTGAATAATATATTGTATTACGTAGAACAATAAATTTACATACTTTTCAAATAAGGCCTTAGTTGGGATTTCATCACCTAGCTATTGTAGTCGAATCCAAAACAAAAATAAAAGGCAAAATAGATAAATACTAATAAGAAGTTTGAACTCGATTTATACAAACTATAAGGTGGGTATAAGGCGACGTGCTATAAAAGGCCGTCTAAGGAAAAAGGTTTTTAAGTGCTTTGTGCCACCTCGTTTCTCCGCTTGCTTGTGCGTATATTGAGAGGGACGACCTATTATTGGTTTGCCGACTCAAGTAGTAATAAATCTTATTTTGTTAGTTTACTCATTGAACCTCGAGACGTTTAGGTTTTCACATATCGTTTCAAAGTCGACCGAGGGTAATTTACTTCCATAGTAGTTATCCTTATTCCTTGTTTTTTATCAATCATTTTTTATTGAGCAATACCAAATAAAATACCAAAAATAATCTTCTTCTTGTCTAATTTCTTTTCTTCAATCCTCTAAATTCTCGTCTTTGTAGTGTATGCAATTACGTTCTTCTCGTATTGTGATTGATTTAAATAGGCTTGAAATATTCCTCGTAGAAATAGAAATCGTCAACAACGAATAGTGGAACCCGAGCTTCCACCTATTGTTGTAGAGATGGCCGATAACCGAACAATGGAGGAATTGCTCCGTGCACCCACCGAAGGGTATAGAGAAGCAATCGTTGTGCCGGCTATTTTGGCGGATCATTTTGAGATTAAGACGGGTCTTTTGTCGCTCATTCGTGCCGACCAATTTCATGGCAATGAGACCGATAGCCCGCATTCTCACATTCGGAATTTTCTTCGAATTACCTCGACTCTCAAGTTTAGATATGTGCCGAATGACGCGATTAAGCTCATGCTTTTTCCGTACTCGCTCGAGGGTAATGCTAAGCTTTGGTATGAGAAAGAACCACCGGGTTCGATCTTAACATGGGATGATTTAGTGTCTAAGTTTATGGATTACTTCTTTCCACCATCTAAGACAACACACTTTAAGAACGAGATCACTAAATTTGAACAAAAAGTACATGAATCGTTTGGGGTTGCTTGGGAAATATTTAAAGGTTTGTTAAGACAATGTCCACACCACGGTTTCTCGGAATTGCATCAAATAAATACTTTTTATAATGGGCTTAATATGATTGAACAAGATTCTTTAAATGCCGCCGCGGGTGGTAATCTTTTAGGAAAAACTCCGAGAGACGCGTGGAGAATAATTGAGGATAAGTCTAGAGCACAATATTCACGAAACACACCGGTTGTTTCCAATGTGAATTCATTAAATCCATAGATTGCTAGATTGGACTCTAAGATTGATAGTGGATTCGCGACTTTGTTGAATGAGATTAGGAAGAATCCTCATGGATCCATTAATATGGTTGAGAATGTTTGTGTATCATGTGGTGGAGCACATCCTAATTATGCTTGTTCGACCACGGGGTTTGATCAAGATAGTGCTTTTGCCGCGACGGGAACTTATGGCTACAACGGTCAAGTTCCTCGTCAAAATCATGTTGCTCCACCGGGTTTTCCACCGTTTCAAAATAGGTACAACAATGGAAATAATGGGAATAATTTTAACCGTGGTAACCAAGGGAATTATAATCATGGAAATGGGTTTAATGCAAATCAAAACAATCAAGGTTTTCAAAGCAATAATCAAAATGATTTGTCAACCTATATCAAGTCAAATGAGGCAAATTTAAAAGCTTTTCAAAATAATATCCAAGGACAAATGGAAACTTTAAAAAATGAGTTTCAAAATACGATTAAAGGGCAAAACAATAAGATTGAGCTTAATCAACAAAGACTTGAACAAAACCAAAACCGTTTTAAGGAAAGATTAGAGCAAAGTCATAATCGTATGCAACAAAGTTTGGAACAAGGTCAAAATAAATTACTTTCGATGTTTGAGGGATTTATGTCTAAATCGTCATCTTCTTCGGGTTGCTTACCTAGTAATACCATTCCAAACCCGAAGGGAGAGCTTAAGGCCATAACCGTTTATGATGATTGTGATAATTTAGACGAAGTTGAAGTGATTGAGTTTAATCCTCCACCTAAGGAAACATTTCTAGATGTCACCAAGGCTACTTTGAATGTGATTAGTACCTCGATTTTCTTTGAGTTCTTTCCCGAGAAGTATAAAGATCCGGGTCAATTCTTGATACCTTGTGTTTTCAATGAGCTTGGGGTTTGCAAAGGCCTAGCCGATCTAGGAGCTAGCATTAACTTAATGCCCCTAGCCATTTGGAAAACTATTGACTATGCACCACTTAGTACCACTCGAATGATCATTGATCTTGCTAATGGTACCACCACTCGACCGGTTGGTATAGCGGAAAATGTCATTGTTAAAGTGGGAAATTTCTTGTACTTAGCCGATTTTGCTATAGTTGATTATGAGACCAATCCTCGTGTGCCTATTATTTTAGGACGGCCATTTTTGTGCACGGCTCAAATTCAAGTTGATATGAGGAAAGAGGAAATTAAATTGTTTTATGGAGATAAAAGCATTGTTTTCAAACCGGAAAAGATTCCAAGATTTGTTTCTAAGAAAGTTGAAAGTGTTAAACTTGTTGATACTTTGGAAAGTAATAAGAGAGCTCTTTTTGATAAAGGTGTTTTTCCAATTTTGGAAACTCTATTTTGTGAAAATGAAAAGTTAAATTCAAATGAAGAAGCTTGCTTTGTTGAATCATGTTGTAATCTTTCCTCATCTACACTCACTCCACACGAGGATGATAGTTTTAAGATTGAAAAACAAATTGATGAATACCTAAGTGCACCATTTGATGCTAGTGAGTTTAATAGTGAGAATTTTGATCCCGAGAGTGATATTGCTTTAATTGAACAATCTTTGAAAATGGACTCATTTTCACTCTCTTCGAAGGATCAAATTGATGTTCCTAAGGCACAATCTTCAATTGAAGAGCCTTTGATTCCTAACTTCACACCGAGTGAGGTTAGTGACTATTCATGTGATAAGTTCATCGATGAACTTTTTGCTATCGTTGATCCACTTCCACGGGGAAGTGAAGACGTTATCGATCTCGAGATCGAGCGTGATTCTCGTATTTTACCTACCATTCTCGAGGGATTCTCCGATAAATTTCCTTCAAATGAGAATGATGATCTTGTATCCGAGTGTGATACACTTGATACTTTGTCGGAAATTTCTTGTGATGACAAGATGGATGACACTTTTGTGACCTACTCAAATCCTCTCTTTGAAGCTTCATTGAACAATAATCCATTGTTTCAAGAGGATTTTGAGAGCATACTACCTCCTACATCTCACAACCTTTGTGATGATGAGCTTCTTATGAAGGAGGTTGATGAGTTTCTTTATATAGACATTCCTTCGGAATTTGAGGAAGAGTCTAATGACGGTGATGAAGATTCTTTGTTTGATAACCCGATTTATGATGATGATAATGTTGACCCAGAGGGAGAAATTACTTTTGCTCCAATTATCCTTCCCACTCGCTTTGATCTTAATGTGCGGGTTTTTCATGCGACTCATTTTGAGTACCATGACCCCTTTGTTCACATTCCTAAGAGTGATAAGGTCAACAAAGTCATGCAAGTTGATACAACTAGTGTTGAGACTTTTACCACACCTTTACCATGTGCTTTATATGATTTAGGATTAGCATGGGGGGACGACACCGTGTTGTCTATTCCTTTCTCCACCGAGGACGAGGTATTTGACCCTGGAATCGTTGATTTAGGGAAATCTCGGCCTTTCACCGATGCAATAATTGAAAGACTTTTTAATCATCTTGGTGCGAGTTTATCTCGGGGAGCATGCTACATCCATATTGTGATTTGTGACTACCATCTCTTTTTAGAGATTTGTGTTGGAGTTTTATCCTTTCGTTTGTCATCCGAAAACGAGGATGTAATATTTGACCCCGGCATCGTGCTTTATCATGGAATTTATTCCAATATGCCGGTTTTCTCCACTTTCCCTAAGGACCAATGAATGCGGGGATCGAGTCGAGCTCATGACTCTGTTAACAAAAATGAGGTGCCTTGTAGGGGAGTCCCATACATTCTATCTTCTTTCTATTTTCTAACAACAAATAAGGCTTGATCTTTCAAGCTCGTGCTCATGTTTTGTTGTGCTGTGATCTTAGGTATGACCCTTATAATTGAAGACTCTCGTGTTCGGTTTTTGCCGGTCCACTTGATCTTCCATTCTTTGAATGCCAAAAGGGGCACACTCTTTATCCCTTGATTTTTATCGACTAACATTTTATCTTGAGGCATAATTAATAAACGGCTTATAGATTTGTGTGTTCTTTCCATGTTAGGATTTTGCATTAGACTCTTCATGTTTTAGCAAGGGCGTGTTACTCTTGAGCTAAGAAACATTAAGGACAATGTTTGGTTTTAGCATGGGGGATTCAATCGATATAATCGCTTGCAATTGCTTTTGTCGTGTCTAAACTTAATCTTTTTCTCATTTTTCAATAAAAATTTAAATTTTTTGTCTTATTTTTAAGTTTTAATAAATAAAATAAGTGCTTTTGACACAAATGTAGGCTTTCCGTTGGTGAAAATAAAAATAGTTTTTGACTCGACTCGGTTTTTAACCTTAGCTTTTCCTTAACGTATTTGAATTAAGTTTTGCTAGGCTTTTATATAGGGAGCTTTAAAACTCGAAAGTCTTAATTCATACGGGTTAAGAACAAAAACTTTTCGCAAGTTCCTATAATTGATCCTAGAAAGTCGTTTATCAAGGGAACTTTAAAACGCAAATTCTAAAACTTGAAAAAGTATAAGAAGATGCAAGATCCTATAGATGACTTGAAAACCCAAAACTTTGATTTAATAGGCTAAGTATCCATTGATTTCACATTTTTGAAATTTTACAATATGGAGAACAAGAGATGATAGAGTTCAATCATAAGTTTCTAAGGTTAAACTCTTCTTTGTGCAAGTATTTTTGTGTTTGATTTAATCTACTCGTATTTACTTTCCACGCTTGAATAATAATTGCTTGATAAATGAAGTTTTTAGCGATTTAGGCTTGATATCTTAACTCGTAACTCCTTTTTCTTCCCTTGTAATTAAAGTGAGAGCACATTAAGGGTGTTAGCGTCATGGACTTTTGATTATGGGATTGCGGAAATTTGGCTTACTATAAATATCATATTAATAAAGAAGAATAAATAAAAACATGTTCTCAAGGAGCCTTCGGGTGGGAGTCATGTAGCACTAACCTTGTCATTAGAGCCTTAGGGTGTATGGCAAGGGGACGTGTTGAATAAAAATTGCTTCATCATCATGAGCCATCAGGTGGGATGGTGTTGTCAAGTCCCTTATTTTTGTTCAAGGAGCCTTCGGGTGTGGATTTTAAATAAGGAGCATAATTGCATCTTAAAGAGCCACAAGGTGTTATGATGTGATTGTTGCTAACTCCATTTAATAAGGTCATAATTGACTTTGGAGGTTTTTATTTTTGCTTTTAAGTAGCCATATTAGCCAAATTTCGGGTCCGGAATTTATCCCTCAAATCGTGTTAAGTTATCCTTGATGTGGGCTTTCTTTAGTGACAACGGTTTTTGAAGTCGAGGTTAGGTTTTGAGTGTTGAGTTTACACCGTTCTTGTCTTCAATTTTGGACTAATAATTATCAAAAAAAAGTCAAATGAGCCTTTGGGTGAATGACAAATAAAATCTAGAGATACAACCAGGAATAATAGGATATTGAGTTTAACACAAATTACTTGTATGAGTTGGTTTAATTTTGGGGCTTATGATTGACAGTGATCTTGTTTTTTGTGACACCCTAGAACCGAGGTCATTAACGTTACCCTAAATTACGCTAATTTTTGAAATTTTTAATAAATTTTAATTTCTATATTTATAAGTATTTTGGTTAAAGCCGATGTACGAGGTTATAATTTTTACGATTGACGATTCAAGAAGGACGATGACGATTACGATCCCGAGGGATGCCCAATTTTATATAATTATTGACGATTTATCGATAATGTAATTTTTCGAGAATTTTATTTACGGTTTGTGTTAAGTTGAGTCGGGTGAGTTTTATAGCCTTCCGAGTACATTTAAAGTATCCCAAAAATATTTTGGAGTGTTCGGGATGATTTCCGACTCCCGTAAAATTTTCTAAATTGACTAGTGAGTCGAACCCGTAAAGTTTTGAGGGCGTTTTTAACTTAAGGCCAAAAGAAACCTTTATTTGCAAATTGGTCCCTCCCAATCACACAAAAATGCACAAACACAAACACATAGTGACATTTCACAAAAACAAAATCAAAACTCTCCCTCTCTTGCCCTCTAGCCGACGGTTACCCCCAAACCCACCAAGAACACCATCAAAAATTTTTTCTACTTGATTTTCATTAAAATTAAGGTTAGACCACATCTAATCTTGTCATTCCCCACCTTTCTATGTACTTAAATCCCACATGCATTCAAATAAATTTTCCAAAATTTTTCAAGAACAATCAAATTCGTTTTTGAGGCTAATTGTGATGATGCATGTTAAATTCATGCCTAGTGTGAGTATAATCACCAACAAAACCCACCAAAATCAATTTGGTTGTGGTGATTTGGTCACCCAAACCCCACGGCACAAGGGGTGTTTGGGGAGCCATGGTGGTTGATGAATTTTGAGCATTATCTTGTGTTTGGTTTAGTGTTTAGTAATGTTTTAGATAGGTTTAAGTGGTTGCATGTTCGTTTTAGATGATTAGGATTTTGAGGTTGGTTGATCAATAGGGGTAGGACTGAAAATTTGTGTTTGGTTGTGATTAAGGAAGCTTAGGATGATGCCTAGTGGTGATTAGTAGGATTGGAATCGAGTGTAAGCATGATTTTGGAGTAGTCAAATTTAGGCAGAAACTTTGAGGTCATTTCATAAAAATTATTTTTCCTACAGGTCTTGAAAACTAAATGTAGTTGTAGAGGGTCTTTTTATCTTTAATTTGGTGTAAGGTAGAGCCCGTGACTCAAAACGAGCTAAAAGTTATGAGGTTTTAAAGATCGAGTACCGGGAGACGAGGACTTTCATAATCCGAATTTATGTATAGTTTTAGTCAAATCCCGAGGACCACAAGTATGAATTGGTAAATGGTCAAGGGTCAAAATTTGGTCACAAACCTGTATAAATGAGTCTATAAGTTGACTTAGAAGTCAAAGAAGTCAAAGGTACATTTCAAATGGGTCAAAGAGGTCAAAGTTGGTCGAAGTACAATTTCAGCCCGTAAAATGTAGTTTTTGAAAAGCGTTGCGTAACGAGTCGTAAAAGTAAAAACTTTTATTGGGATTAAAAACATGTTATCTACAGGTCTTATAGGATTTTTGAGAATTTTGTCAAATTTTATAAGTATGGTTAAATATGGTAAAACAGCCCGTACTTTCGGTGAGTACCGGCGGAAATGGATAAAAATGGATGACGTAAGTAATAAGAACGAATGGTATAAAATGAGTAATGCTTGTTGTTTTGTTTTGGCGTGAGTTATAATTGTCCTAAGTGACTAGTACTTATGTATTTTATACAGTACCGTAAGGTATTTAAAATGAGATTACTCATTACGCGTTATTTGTGATAGGTGTTGATTTACCCGGGCATCCGTAACATCGTCAGTGATCATCTCTCGAACTACCGACTACTTAATATATAAGGTGTGAATTTATAGCCTCTCTTATATTTATTTCAAATTGTTTTACCCGCGAGGGAAATGCATGCTAGTTTTTAAAAGGAACGTATATCATGAATGATTGTTAGACCCGAATGTTGCCTTAGAAATTGTGTTGAGTACCAAAGTTGCAAAAGACCCTAAATTCATGAACTATTAACTATTGTCCTGCCCTCGAGTAGGGGGAAATAGCCGCTTATACAATTTGTAGTACTACGGGGCTAACGACCCAATGCTAGCCGAGAAGCTGTACGTTGAGTAAGTTCTACGGTAGATTATCTTGTATGAGAGATAAGGTATAATTGCAAATGATGCCTTTAGAAGGGGCACTGGTTTCATCTGAATCACGCCGGTATTTAATACGCGGGTGATCGAGTTAACGGATTAGTGTCATGAGCTTAAGCACAATTGTCAGTATCCTGAATATAGATTGTTTGATCGACAAGTCTATAAATGATCACGAATGGTTTTTATTTTATATACGTTCAAATGGATTGTAAAACCTATGAATTCCACTCAACGTTTTCGTTGACCAAAATTTTGGCATGTGTTTCAGGTAACCGCTGAAGTGTAGAATGGAGCATGCATGGGATGGATGTTGTGTGTATGGCTTGGAGTCCGCTTGTTTTTCCTCCTTTTTCTACTTAAACATTTTTAATCTTAATGTTATGTTGTTGTAAACTGAAATTCTTGGGTTGAGATTCATGGGGACCGAAAACGCTAAACTCTGTTGTACCAAGTGGGGTTGGAAAAACCGTGGACATGTATCATCTAACAATTTTTAATTCAAGTTTTAAGTTGACGTCTTTTTAGCGTCGTTTGATATATCTTGTGTGCAATGAATACTGTGTAGCACCCAATGTTGTAGTTCCGCTGCGCATAGCATTTGTGGGGGTGTTACATTTTTGCACTTGGCTTGGAAAAGTGAAAAGTAGGGGACGACGAATCTATTTGAGTTTTATGATCCTAAAAGTTATTTTTCTAATAATGAACGCAATACATTAAGTCTTTGCAAAATAAAGTTGTCAAAAGTCAAATAAAGGTGTAGTTAGTGTTTTTTTTATCATTGCGTGAGGACACGGCAATTGCTTAGCAAGGGGGAGTTTGATATGAGTGATTTTACTCATATCAATAGTATCTTAAAACAATGAATAAGTGCACAAAATGTATCAATATTGCCTTGTATTTGCACGTTTCTTGTTTTAATGTGTGTAGGTACCAAGATCGGCAAAAACGACAAGAGTTTGAAGAAAAAGATCGACAAAGCCTAAGTCAAGCCCGGTTTTATTCGCGGATTTAAGTTTTTGAAGGATTTTTGGTCAAGTGGGACCCACATTCGGGAAATGGGCCTAAAAGCCCATTTAAAGTAGTACTTTTCACTTTGATGATTGAAAGCCCAACAAAGGCCCAAATTCCCTTTAAACTAGACGGATGAAGCAAAATTTGGGCCAAGCCCTTAATTGGAAAACGAATTCATGGACGTGTATACTCTTGAGCCCAAGCCCAAAATTCATAATAAGTGGAAGTCATAAGGTGACGTGGGTAGATCCATTCAAAGGCCTAAACACAAGTAAATAAATGGAAGGTTATATAAAGTAAACTTTATATAGCAAACGTTTCATTAGCATCACACGTGACTTATCCCACATTCACCCACTTTCACACTTTTTCACACACAACATTAAAAAAACCTTTCGATACATCCAATGTATCTTCTTCACCCAAAATAACCAGTCACAAATATTACTGTTCCAAAAACCCTAAATCAATAAATCATCACAATAAAATGGGGCTTTTTACTCCCACGTGTGATTCACACTTGGGGGAATTAAATCCCCCAAGTTTTCGGAAAGCATGAGTGGGAAGAGCGAGGGTACGTGGCAACCATCCATTGGATATAACACCTCATATCACTAAATCCTCCAATTAAATCCCTCCACCTCGCCAAATTAGTGACAAGCTGGCAATCCAAGGGCGAAATCAAGAGAATAAGCAAAGGGAATATACCAAAAAGATTCGAATATGCTGATTAGAAGATCCGAATATTCTCTCCAAGAAGCCTTTGGGATGGCTATAAAAACCCTCCATTTATTCTTTAATTGGCATCCCTTTTCTTTCTTTAGTGTTATAATGTCATTTTTAATATAGATGTAATTTCTTTTTAATAGTATTGTAATAAAATTTATGATTAAATAAAAGTTATGTTTTCGGTTTATATTGCTCTTACTGCATTTGTTAATTTTTGAGAAGTGATTATTGATTGAATCTTTTTTATAATTGATAATATAACATATAAAAATATTATGTGTTTAAGCTTAAACAATAGCTTAATCGGATAATAAAAGAGAGAGATTGGGATAAATGCTAAACCCACTGTTTAGTTATTAATTTGGTTCGAGAAATGTTGTTTGGTGGTTCGAAGAAAGTTCTATTTTAGTGATGAATTGTTTCATGATGATGGTTTGCTTGTTTTTACAGTGGTGTTGATGTCGATATGGTTCTAAAGGAAGCTCAGCGCTCTCCTTCTTCGTCAAAGGATTTCGCCAAAAGGTTTAAAGTTCTTTTACTTTTATGTTTTTAAAGTAATTTTAGAATTATGTTGATTTGATTTAACTGACTGGGTGATTTTAACTGATTTATGTTTGTAAGTGTAATTTTTGGTATGTTGTGTCCGACTGATTTGAAGTGTTTGATTATCTGAAGTTTTCTGTCAATGAGTTTTTCTTTGGTATTAATAATCTATGAATCTGCTTGCTTTCAACATGTTAATGATATTGGACCTGTTATATAGTTTATCTCTTTAGGAAATTTTCAGTGAACTAAATATGTGAGTTTATGGCTGATTAATTGTTATGAGATAGTATTCGTGATATATGTTAATTAGTCTTGTTGTTTGTTGCTTAAGCGACTGCTACCTTAGACGTTTTCGTAGTCTTCAGTGCTGCCACGTTTGATAGCTGCTGTTTTTAATGCTTAAGTTAATATTGCTGATATTATTGATATTGCTGATATGGTATTCATAAGATTGACCAAAACTGATTGTTTAAATACGATATAACTGATTTGGATTTTTAAACTCTTATTTTCTGATGATAAAAGTCTGGTATGTAACTGGTTGCTATATGTAGATTCATGTCAATGGTTATATGAATTTGAGTTATTTAGTATCTGTGATTCTTGTTTGATTGTTGAGATAATTCATATTTGAGTTTTTTTTTTAATCTTATCTGTTAATATTGAGTAAAAATACGCGTTTAGGAAAACAACGTATACGTGCGGCAAGTATTAAGTTGCACGTTTTAGGAAAAACGCGAAACCGAATAAATGCGGGTTCGTTCTCGAAGGAGGTGTGTGTATTAATGTGCCAATATATAAAATAACAATGTTTGGATTAGTGACGTTTTTGGTTTAAAAGAGAAAAAGTAAAGACGAGCTACGACTACGATTACGCTACGACGTTGACGTAAAACGATGACGTAATTACGTAAAACGCGACAAAATTAAAATTAAAACCTAAAAATTAATTAAAAGTTAAAACGAAGTCTAAAATAATATAAATAAGAATAAAAATCCAATAAATATATTTTAAAACCTTTTATTAATTAAATATTCAATTTTAAATGCTAATTAAAGCCCTAAAATTAAATATAATTAACAAAATATCCAAAATATTATTTTATTGAACAAATAACTCACTTATATTATCTAAAGACTAAAAAGTATTTTTCCTAAATTTTTAAAACTATTTTTCTATTTTTAAAACACTAAAAACTACTTTTAAAATAAAATAATGATTAAAAATAATAAAATATTGCTAAAATTAATTTGACTTTCTGAAAAATCCTATTTTATATTACTAAATAGTAGAAAAATTTAAAAAGTTGAAAACAATAATTTTTTACACTAAAAGACAAAACAATTTTAAATAAATCCTAATTAAATTTAAATTAAATCTAAAAAATACTTAAAAAGAGTGAATAGTAAAACTTTTTAAACTAAAAATCTTAAAATACTTTTCTGAAACTAACAAAATTTTTAAAACTTAAAAATGTAAACTTTTTGCACTAAAAGACAAAAAATTAATTAAAATTGCAATTAATTCTAAAAACTATAAATTTAAATCCTAAAAATAAAAATATATTTTCCTAAGTTCGAAATGATAAAAGAAAATTTTTAAAAAAAAAGAATTATATTTTTTTGGCTTTTTAATAATTTTTTATGAATTAAAAAGTATTTAAACTAATTAAATGATTAAAAAGAAATAATAAATGATTTAAAAAACAAAACCTTTTTTTTACATAAGTACTCCTTCCTCCCAATACTATAAGCGACACTTTTTTGTGTCACAAAACTGTCACAAATCAAAGTCCTCCTCCCTCTCAAAACTATAAGCGACACTTTTTTGTCAAAAAGTGTCGCGAAAGGCTGTTTTCACTCTTTGTGACACATGGGGCTTTTTTGCTCGGATTTGCTTAGTTTTGAGCTTAATTCTTGGCGTTTTTGGGCACAAACGGCACCCCTACACTCAGTGGAGTGTAGGGAGTCAGGATAAACGGAAAACACACAAGATTACAACAAGATACACACCAAACGAGGCAAGAACAAGTTACTGATGGAGCATATAGGTCTGGTGGTATTTACTAGCTAATGTAGATGGTCACTAGACGAATTTTAAGCTAACCTTACTACCAATCTAGCATACCAGCTTCATCACCAAGATCCTACAATCCTAACTTAACCTAATGTCCAACTAACTAGAAGGTTTCAGAACTAAATACCAAGTATTAAGCCTAAACAGACCTACTGATGAATAAATCTATGCAGTTTTACCAAATTTTCACTAAGCAAATCTTGTTCTAACACTGACAAAGCACAAGCAAACTACTAAAATACCTACCAAGTGTCTAATGGAGTGTGTCCAAGTAGTTTATACCTAGTCCGTGTGTCACCCAAGGCTAACATATAGCAGACCCAAACACCCCTTTATAACTGAAAATCACAAATTAACACACCAAAAGCTAACAGAACTTACCTATACTGATTATGATTAATCTAAACATGCATAATATCATCAACTAAGCTTAAACAAACCATGAACAAAGCATATGAACAACAGATCCCACAAAATCACATAACCACTTAATAAAAAGCATAAAAACTATCAAAAGGGGTTCAAGCCGTTTTACCTGGCTGATGCCTTCCTTTTGGGGGGTTTAAAGCTTAAAGGAGCTTATGCTATTAGTAGAGAAGCCCTGTTGGTAGGTCTACAACAGACCTAGGGCATATATGTCTTCACAAATGAAAAATGAAATGCAAATGAGAATGATGGTTGCTTGATTCTTTTTGAAACCTGCACAAAGCACCACAAAACCAAAAACAAACTTCAAGTTTGAAGCAGCTAAACACCAAAAAGCTTGTCAGGCTTATTGGTGTTGGCTTAATCAAACAGTAAGTACAAAAGACTTTTGAAACCAAAGAAAAACTTTGAAAAACAGATTTTGAAACCAAAAACAACTTTGAAAAACACTAACTCTCTTTAACACACAAACCTGAAAATCAAACTCACACTTCCACTTTCACTTTCATGTGAATTTGGAATCCAAAATTTGTATAATGAAGAAAAACTTTTTTCAGAAAAACTTGAACATAATTTCCTTTTTTTCAAACCTACATTACTTTTTGCAAATGAATGTGAAAGATTAAACTACTGAAAAACAGAATAATGGAACTCAGTTTTGCACAATATTCAAAGGGTTCATTTTCATTAATAAGTT
The DNA here is from genome assembly GCA_025667525.1 of Glebionis coronaria. NCBI lineage: Eukaryota > Viridiplantae > Streptophyta > Magnoliopsida > Asterales > Asteraceae > Glebionis > Glebionis coronaria. Next base: position 334,559,397 of record CM046881.1, on the reverse strand, counting down.
TAAACATGTACAAAATCTGGAACAAAATGAAGGAGTCACATGCGACTCCCTTTTATACATGAACTAAGAATAATCTAGAACTAGGAATTAAATAATACCAAGATGAAAAAAAAACCTAAAACCCTACTTCATGCATTTCCAATACTGCCCTTGGGTCAAACTGGTCTTTAAGCCCTCATGTGATGTTTGGTGGATGCCAGCAACAACTTTTGATCATAGACGTTGATCTTAGTCCTTTGGGACCAAGTAATTTGTCTTGGTCGTTGATCTTCTGCCAAGATTCCATTTTTTCTCTTTTTGGTGTAGCAGGGGACAAACGTGGGGGCCATGGGGGTCACGGGTTGGGTTGGTTTGTAAGTGGGTTTGGGTGACAATAGGGTTAATCACGTTTCTGGAAGGTGGGGGTGAAAACCCCTTTGTTTTGGGGAGATTGGGGATTAGGGTTTATGTTAATTAGGAAGGTAGCAGGGATGTTTTGATCTAGTTAAGAGGGATTAGGTTTTTAAATAAAATGTTTACCCCCAAATATAATCAGTTTAAAACTGATTTAATAAAGAAAGTTGGGTGGATACTGACGTGGGACAAAGGGAGATTATGATTGGTTGGGGTTTTAAGTGGGGTGAGGTGGCATAGGGTGATTGGTGAGGGAGGGTTTCGTGTCTTGACAGATTTAGTCCCTTGCTTTCTTTCCTCTTGCCTTTTGAGTTTTATCCAGCCAAAGTTGCTAATCCCTTTATATTAAAGTTTGGTCAAGTTGTCAAAAGTGGCACATGGTTTTAGCAAACTTTATAACAAGGACCAATCATGTAATTTAAGTTATCTTCAAGGGCCATTCATGCAATATCTTGATATTTTAGGGACCCATAAGTAATTTTGAGGTTTTCCAGGGGTATAAAATGACAAGTCTTCAAAATTTGAGGGACCATTCTTGACAATCTTCAAATCTTCAAGGACCATTTTGGAAATTCAGGATTCGGGTCCGGTTCTTTGTGCAGCTTCGTTTACCGTGTTCGTTTTTGCTTGATTCTTGTGATCTTGTGGTGAATTCACGATATCCGTACCTAAAATACACAATGAAAAAACACAAGCATATATTTGGGTATTTTGATGATATTTTAAGCGTTTTAAGCCCGATTTAGACGATGAGATTATGTATAAATACAGTCTCATCACTCCCCCATACTAAACCATTGCCGTGTCCCCACGCAATGCTAGAATTAAGTATCATAGCACTTCCAAAATTCATTTTATGATGACATTTATTGAAAACGTAAACTTAAATAAACTACTACACGTGTTTTAGACATAATGTATTGTTTTCATCACGATTAAGTGACTTTTGGGATCATAGAACAAGAACACGTGAATGCTTCGTTAGAAATAATTTCGTCGTCCTCGATTTTCACCCAATTCCATGCTAAGCGTGTAACGAGATCATTGTTATTATAAGTTAGCAACACGAACACATCTCATGAGTGTTAATTACACACCTAAACTCCCTTATTCCTACTTGGTATCTCTTATATTTTATTTTTGTCTTAATGATCACGAGGATACATCATTGACTTATGCGTGAATAGAGATTAAGTCTAAAAATAGAAACTTAACGGTGTAACCAAAATCATTAAATCAATAATTCATCCCAATAGACAACGATGTCAAAAAATTAAGTCAACAAGAAGGATCGATAAACACGATTTTATAACGGTTTTGAACATGAGACTTATTACCAAGACTTTTATACGCCCCCTAACGGAAGGGCTTTATTATCTTTGGTTTACCTCCATCTTTTATTCAACTTCGCCATGAAGCTTTTATTATGACTTCGGTCTTGCCTTGCCTTTTATTATCCGCCTCATCGGTGGTTTTATTAGCCAAAGACGTATATCCTCACGCTAAAGAGAATTTTGGATCTTTAAAGCTTCGAAGATTAAGGCTTGATTCACTTTCAATTTGGGCATAGATTTTTCGGCCTTGTGAGCTTCAAATTTTTGCTTAATTTAGGTGAGCACTTGAAATCTTATTATTAAGTGAAGCTTTCGATTATTCGGGTGCCAATACTTCAAAACCGCGACGCTGGCGATACCTTAATGTTTTCCCAATTTAATTACATGGAAGCTACCAAAACAAATTAGAAACCAACAATAGTGACTAGACCGCCAAATCAATATTTATTAACAATTTATTATGCAAAAGCGTTGGGAGAATAAGCTAATAATTACTACACATAAGATCGTGACGATTACGAGACTTATAAATAACTCTATCATTTCTCGTCCTCATTTAAGAGACTTAGCCTAAAAAGTTAAGGAATCAAAGCTAAGTGCTCAACACGCACGGTCGAGTCAAAAACTACTCTTATTCTCACCATCGGAAAACCTACATTCGTGTCTTAAACACTTATGAAAAACTAGAAAAATTTTAAAATTTGGCCATTTTTAGCCTTATTTTGCATAAAACGATAACAAAAAGATGAATATTGGATAGCGTGTTGACGTAAGCAAGGTGAAGTATCTACTCACCCCCCCCCATACTAAAACTAAACATTGTCCTCAATGTTTCGAGTCTAGGGGTGTAAACACCCCCATACTAGAGACGAAGTCGAATGCTTAATCTCAAGCATGGAAAGGGTAAAACGAATAACCCTATAAGCCGTTTATGAATTATGCTAATAAGATAAACGTTAGAACATAAAAGGATATCATCGGATATCGGAATCTCCAAAGGCAACGATCGAAGTTCGAGTGATCCGTAAAACGAACACGAGAGGCTTCAATGATGACGATGAAACCTAATAAATCACAATCACAAACAACCACGAAACAAAGGTCGGAAGAGCACAAGTCCCCTCATTACATTAAACTAAGAAAGCAATAATATTTACAAGGATTAGCATGAGAATCCCCCACGAGGCACCTTGTTTTTGATAACCGAGTCAAAAGCTCGACTTGAATCCCCATAAATGTGATCATTTAGGGATAATCTTGGTTTGGTCATTTTTGGTGGGGCTTACATGATAAACAAGGCCCAAAAGTACATGGAGTACTTTAAAAACCCGATATACGAATACCGGGGTCAAAGACAGCGTCTTCGTTTTCGGATGAAAGACGAAACAACGCCACTCCAACATGAACCCCAATGGGGTAGAAGAAAAGAGATGAGAAATAGAAAGGTGGGGCAATGGGTAAGTCACTAAAACAATGAGCTACTCGAGGTAGACTCACACCAAGCAAATAGATTAGATTTCCATTTATTGCATCGGTGGAAGACCGAGATTTCCCTTTACAAGCAATTCCGGGATCGTAAATCTCGTCCTCGGTGGAGAAATGTGAGGGAACATAAGGGGCTTCCCCCACACTAAAACCACACACACCATCGTCAAAAGGAGTAGACGAGGTGGTAGCACTCATAAAACGATGTGATGACGGAGTTAAACATGTAGAAAAATCTTTCAAAAAATTTTTAAAATCTTTTCCTTTTTCATCGTTTAAAAACTCTTTATGAAAACCCGATTTAATGATGTCGAAAATATTTGGCGTTTCTAGTTCAAAATCAGTCGCGCTAAAAATTCTCACATTTGAGTCTTTGGTGGGAGGGGGTGGTGGATTATATAAGTTCTCAAAACATTTGTCAATAAAGAACACCGCCCCCTCGGGGTCTACATACTCGTCATCCTCATGAACGTCGATCTCATCGATTTCTTCATCAAAGATAGGATTGTCAAACCAAGGTTTGTCATTCCCCTCCTTGAGTATCTTAGAAACTCTCTCGAAAAGATCACGATCAAGCATGAAACCATCATTCTTTTGTGGGGATCGTTGATAAGTTAGATCCTTACGAATGTGGTAAACGTCATTCTCAAATGAGGAGTGTTGATTAGGTAACTCCTCGAGAATTGGATTCTTAGTGGTCACATGAGTTGGTTCGTCATCGAAAATAAGACGTTCCAACTCATTAAGTTCATCCTCGATTTTGGAAAGATCGACCTCACTCGTAGGTGGAAGTGAAGGCATAAGAGCTAGCTCTCGTTCAATGATTTCCTCAATCTCGGGATCAAACTCGTAATCATCGTACTTCACATGTTTCTTCTTAGGAGAATCAAAAATAGCATGTGGATTTCGAAGTACGTGATCAATCTCGGCAAAATCGCCATCGTCATCGTCAAAGAAAGAGTCGATGTGAGTACTCACAACCATGGTCTTACAAGTCGAATGACTATGCTTAGGTGACTTTTCTAAAACGAGAGGATCGATGTCGATAAACCCTTTAGCCTCAACGGGTGTTGGGCTAGGCAAAGGAGGCACTTCGATGGAGTTAGAAGTTGAAGCCTCAAAGACGTGGTCCTTCGAAGGTGGTGAAGACGAGCCCATATTGGTCTTTGTCGTGATGGCACTAACGTCGCCCTTCGGAATTGGTGTTTCACTTGTTTCGCTAAAAACATCCCAAAGTGAGTTTTCATCCATAAATTTACTCATACCCTTTTGAATTAGGTACACGTATTCTTTATCATTAAAATCATCATCTTTAAAACCGTTTTTCTTAATTCTTTCAAAACATGCATCAAGCTTCATTCTTTCCGCTAAAGTGAACATTTTGAAATCATTAGGATTTGAATCATTAGGTTTTGAAACCTCGGTTTTTTCATTCTCATTAAACCCTTGGGATTTTCTAGCGAAAAAGTCTATTTTCTCATCCCCATATCTCATAGTAAGTCTCCCCTCGTGAACGTCGATTACGGTTCGAGCTGTCGATAAGAATGGTCGGCCTAAAATAATGGGACATTTAGGGTCACACTCGTAATCGGATATAACGAAATCCGCGAGAAAAACAAACTTTCCAACTTTGACATAGACATCCTCGGCTATTCCAATTGGTATAAGTGGCGTACAATTTGCAAGCTCGATTGTCATGTTCGTGGGGGTAAGTCTAGGAAATCTCATCAATTTCCAAAGAGAATGAGGCATGAGATTGATGCTAGCACCTAAATCGGCAAGGGCTAAACATCCCTCAATCTCGGAAAAATCACAAGGTAGTAGAAATTGGCCCGGATCCTTTTCCTTTCTCGGCATACGCCTTTTTTTGTTTTTTAAGAAGGATCGATGCACAAGTTTCTTCAAGGGTTACTTTGGTAAGGTCGACAAAGCTCTCTTTTTGAACCGTGGATGGAATTTGAGGTACACGAGGGTGTGCACTCTTTTCCTTGGTCGCCACGTTCACCCCATCGACTTTAGAACAAGAAGACGTCTTAGAAGTCGAGGGTTGAGAAGAATAAACAACACGGAATCCTTCAAGGTTAGGGGTAATCACACGACCTTTCTCACGAGACGAGGCGGCTTTACATTGTTCCTTCGGATTTGCAACGGTGTCACTAGGTAACGAACTCGATGACGCACCCGCGGACTTGTTCATTATGGCCGAAAACATCTTTTTAATATCAATTTGCCCTTGCTCAATCTTCGTGTTTTGCAATTTCAATGTATTAGAAAAGTCGTTTTTCAAAGTACCATTTTCTCCCTCTAATCGTCTCATATTAGCCTCATTCGTTTTCATGTAATTTTGAAAATCGTTTGACGAACTATTTTGATTTGAATTAAAGTTCCCTTGGTTTTGATTGTTTCTTTGAAAATTTCCTTGATTACCACTTGAAAAATTGTTGCCTTGATTGTTGTTGTTTGAAAAATTCGAGTTTTGGTTATTGTCTCGATTTTGGCAAGTTATATTACGACCTTGATTATAACCTCCTTGATTTTGATTCGAAAAATTTCATTGTTGATTATTTCCTTGAAAATTGTTTCGATTTTGAAAATTGTTGCCTTGATTATAATTTCCTTGTTGTGATGGACCCGCGTTATTTTGATTTTGAAAATTGTTGTTTCCATTTAACGCACTCACATTCGACGTTTGGCCATCCGTAGCCGCACACTCGTAATAATTATGAGGTCCACCACAAAACGTACACGAAACCTCAACCGCTTTCACCGTAGCGGGAGCGTCTTTCTTTTGCATTTCAACGAGAAAAGACGTAAACACATTCGTCAACTTGTCGACTTTTGCATCAACCCTCTCAATGTCGCGATTAGAACTACTAACATTGGCGATATTGGCAACACTCGGTGCGTTGCGGAGTTGGTAAACCTTGGATCGGTTTTCAATAATTATCAATGCATCTTTCGGAGTCTTACACAAAAAGTTGCCACCGGCGGCGGAATTCAACGAATCTTGTTCTTGAAAATTAAGACCGTTGTAAAACGTATCGATTTGGTGCAACTCGGAAAAACCATGGTGAGGACATTGCCTAAGCAATTCCTTAAAACGATCCCACGCGTCTCTAAAAGATTCATTCGGTTTTTGCTTAAATTTCATAATCTCGTTTTTGAAAAACGTTGTCTTAGACGGTGGGAAAATATAATTAACGAACTTGGAAACGAGATCCTTCCACATAGTTATGGAATTAGGTGGCTCTTTCTCGTACCAATCCTTGGCGGCACCATCGAGCGAGTACGGAAAAAGTATAAGCTTGACGACATCGGTGTCGACGTTCTTAAACTTGCTCGTGGCTAAAAGACGATCAAAATTCCGAATATGGTCGTGAGGATTATCGGCTTCACGACCTCGAAACTTCGTAGCTTGGATTAACGTAGCATTCCGCTCTTAATCTCAAAATTCTCCGCTTCGATAGCGGGAATTACGATCGCGTCTCCATAACCCTCGGTGGGCGCTTGGAGCAATTCCATCATCGAACGATTGTCGGCCATCTCCTCTACGGTCTCTTCAACAACGATATTAGGAACGTCGGTTTCTAATTCTCGTCTACGTCGTCGATTCCTTCGATTACGATTGCGTCGATTTGAAGCTTCGCTAGAATTGGAATAATACTTCGATCGAGTGCGCATGCACTAAGCGTAGAATCGGTGGTAGCAAAGAAGATTCTTTTTGCGGTTTTTCGATTTTTTTAATTTTTTGGTTTTTGATTGTTTTTTTTAATTTTTTTGGATTTTTGAATGTATTACGTAGACACAAATCTACAAATCTCTCCGCGAATCGACTTTCTCGATTAAAGGAGCCTCAAAGAATGAAAACGATCACGTGGAGTGAACGTTCTCGATGACTTTAGAACGTTGGTGGAACACCAAAACGTTCAAGAGGGTTTAATCTTGAAAACAGAAGCAAATATAATATACGTAGATAATACTTGGGCGGCAAACCCTCGATTGGCCTTCTTTCTCAAAACACGCACAAGCAAGCGGAAGAACCGAGGCGGCGCGAAGCACTTAAGAGCCTTTTTCCTTTAGGTCGTGAAATACAACCGCCTTATACCCACCTTATAGTTTGTGTCAATTGAAATTAAGCCTCACGAAAGTATTTATCTATTTTGCCTTTAAACTTTTGGTTTAGATTCAAATACAATGATCGAGTGATGAAATCCCGAATCAAGGTTGCGTTTTCACGCTTTTGGAGTACTTGTATATTTATTGTTCTTACGTAAGTACAATATAGTAATAATATTCACAATAAAAACGAAAACCAATATATCTACAATATAGTAAAATGATTGTTGTGTGTTTAATTTAGGAAAATTAAACACGACTTATTTGGATATTATAATATAGTAATGAAAAATAACAAAAATGAGTATGTACGTTTATGTACGCTTTCCAAAAATGAAAAGCAAAAACGCACTACTCACACAAACATGATAGTAATAATAATGGCACACTAAACACCTCCCCGGCAGCGGCGCCAAAATGATATTGAGTAAAAATACGCGTTTAGGAAAACAACGTATAAGTGCGGCAAGTATTAAGTTGCACGTTTTAGGAAAAACGCGAAACCGAATAAATGCGGGTTCGTTCTCGAAGGAGGTGTGTGTATTAATGTGCCAATATATAAAATAACAATGTTTGGATTAGTGACGTTTTTGGTTTAGAAGAGAAAAAGTAAAGACGAGCTACGACTACGATTACGCTACGACGTTGACGTAAAACGATGACGTAATTACGTAAAACGCGACAAAATTAAAATTAAAACCTAAAAATTAATTAAAAGTTAAAACGAAGTCTAAAATAATATAAATAAGAATAAAAATCCAATAAATAGATTTTAAAACCTTTTATTAATTAAATATTCAATTTTAAATGCTAATTAAAGCCCTAAAATTAAATATAATTAACAAAATGCCCAAAATATTATTTTATTGAACAAATAACTCACTTATATTATCTAAAGACTAAAAAGTATTTTTCGTAAATTTTTAAAACTATTTTTCTATTTTTGAAACACTAAAAACTACTTTTAAAATAAAATAATGATTAAAATAATAAAATATTGCTAAAATTAATTTGACTTTTTGAAAAATCCTAATTTATATTACTAAACAGTAGAAAAATTTAAAAAGTTGAAAACAATAATTTTTTACACTAAAAGACAAAACAATTTTAATTAAATCCTAATTAAACTTAAATTAAATCTAAAAAATACTTGAAAAGAGTGAACAGTAAAACTTTTTAAACTAAAAATCTTAAAATACTTTTCTGAAACTAACAAAATTTTTAAAACTTAAAAATGTAAACTTTTTGCACTAAAAGACAAAAAAATAATTAAAATTGCAATTAATTCTAAAAACTACAAATTTAAATCCTAAAAATACAAATATATTTTCCTAAGTTCGAAATGATAAAAGAAAATTTTTAAAAAAAAAGAATTATATTTTTTTGGCTTTTTAATAATTTTTTATGAATTAAAAAGTATTTAAACTAATTAAATGATTAAAAAGAAATAATAAATGATTTTTAAAAAACAAAACCTTTTTTTTTACATAAGTACTCCTTCCTCCCAATACTATAAGCGACACTTTTTTGTGTCACAAAACTGTCACAAATCAAAGTCCTCCTCCCTCCCAAAACTATAAGCGACACTTTTTTGACAAAAAGTGTCGCGAAAGGCTGTTTTCACTCTCTGTGACACAGGGGGCTTTTTTGCTCGGATTTGCTTAGTTTTGAGCTTATTTCTTGGCGTTTTTGGGCACAAACGGCACCCCTACACTCAGTGGAGTGTAGGGAGTCAGGATAAACGGAAAACACAAGAGATTACAACAAGATACACACCAAACGAGGCAAGAACAAGTTACTGATGGATCATATAGGTCTAGTGGTATTTACTAGCTAATATAGATGGTCACTAGACGAATTTTAAGCTAACCTTACTACCAATCTAGCATACCAGCTTCAACACCAAGATCCTACAATCCTACCTTAACCTAATGTCCAACTAACTAGAAGGTTTCAGAGCTAAATACCAAGTATTAAGCCTAAACAGACCTACTGATGAATAAATCTATGCAGTTTTACCAAATTTTCACTAAGCAAATCTTGTTCTAACACTGACAAAGCACAAGCAAACTACTAAAATACCTACCAAGTGTCTAATGGAGTGTGTCCAAGTAGTTTATACCTAGTCCGTGTGTCACCCAAGGCTAACATATAGCAGACCCAAACACCCCTTTATAACTGAAAATCACAAATTAACACACCAAAAGCTAACAGAACTTACCTATACTGATTATGATTAATCTAAACATGCATAATATCATCAACTAAGCTTAAACAAACCATGAACATATGAACAACAGATCCCACAAAATCACATAACCACTTAATAAAAAGCATAAAAACTATCAAAAGGGGTTCAAGCCGTTTTACCTGGCTGATGCCTTCCTTTTGGGGGGTTTAAAGCTTAAAGGAGCTTATGCTATTAGTAGAGAAGCCCTGTTGGTAGGTCTACAACAGACCTAGGGCATATATGTCTTCACAAATGAAAAATGAAATGGATATGAGAATGATGGTTGCTTGATTCTTTTTGAAACCTGCACAAAGCACCACAAAACCAAAAACAAACTTCAAGTTTGAAGCAGCTAAACACCAAAAAGCTTGTCAGGCTTATTGGTGTTGGCTGAATCAAACAGTAAGTACAAAAGACTTTTGAAACCAAAGAAAAACTTTGAAAAACAGATTTTCAAACCAAAAACAACTTTGAAAAACACTAACTCTCTTTAACACACAAACCTGAAAATCAAACTCACACTTCCACTTTCACTTTCATGTGAATTTGGAATCCAAAATTTGTGTAATGAAGAAAAACTTTTTTTTAGAAAAACTTGAACATAATTTCCTTTTTTTCAAACCTACATTACTTTTTGCAAATGAATGTGAAAGATTAAACTACTGAAAAACAGAATAATGGAACTCAGTTTTGCACAATATTCAAAGGGTTCATTTTCATTAATAAGTTTAAACATGTACAAAATCTGGAACAAAATGAAGGAGTCACATGTGACTCCCTTTTATACATGAGCTAAGAATAATCTAGAACTAGGAATTAAATAATACAAAGATGAAAAAAGAACCTAAAACCCTAGTTCATGCATTTCACATATTGCCCTTGGGTCAAACTGGTCTTCAAGCCCTCATGTGATGTTTGGTGGATGCCAGCAACAACTTTTGATCATAGACGTTGATCTTAGTCCTTTGGGACCAAGTAATTTGTCTTGGTCGTTGATCTTCTGCCAAGATTCCATTTTTTCTCTTTTTGGTGTAGCAGGGGACAAACGTGGGGGCCATGGGGGTCACGGGTTGGGTTGGTTTGTAAGTGGGTTTGGGTGACAATAGGGTTAATCACGTTTCTGGAAGGTGGGGGTGAAAACCCCTTTGTTTTGGGTAGATTGGGGATTAGGGTTTATGTTAATTAGGAAGGTAGCAGGGATGTTTTGATCTAGTTAAGAGGGATTAGGTTTTTAAATAAAATGTTTACCCCCAAATATAATAAGTTTAAAATTGATTTAATAAAGAAAGTTGGGTGGATACTGACGTGGGACAAAGGGAGATTGTGATTGGTTGGGGTTTTAAGTGGGGTGAGGTGGCATAGGGTGATTGGTGAGGGAGGGTTTCGTGTCTTGATAGATTTAGTCCCTTGCTTTCTTTCCTCTTGCCTTTTGAGTTTTATCCAGCCAAAGTTGCTAATCCCTTTATATTAAAGTTTGGTCAAGTTGTCAAAAGTGGCACATGGTTTTAGCAAACTTTATAACAAGGACCAATCATGTAATTTAAGTTATCTTCAAGGGCCATTCATGAAATATCTTGACATTTTAGGGACCCATAAGTAATTTTGAGGTTTTTCAAGGGTATAAAATGACAAGTCTTCAAAAGTTGAGGGACCATTCTTGACAATCTTCAAATCTTCAAGGACCATTTTGGAAATTCAGGATTCGGGTCCGGTTCTTTGTGCGGCTTCGTTTCCCGTGTTCGTTTTTGCTTGATTCTTGTGATCTTGTGGTGAATTCACGATATCCGTACCTAATATACACAATGAACAAACACAAGCATATATTTGGGTATTTTGATGATATTTTAAGCGTTTTAAGCCCGATTTGGACGATGAGACTATGTATAAATATAGTCTCATCATCTGTTCATCTGATTACTAGTTTAACTGTTTTAGAATTTTAAATGTGTCTGATTCTATTTTTTTTTATATTGCTAGTTTGCTCTTTTGATATATCTGTTTAATTTGTGTTGCAATTTGCTGGTGTTTATTGCTGTCTGTGCTTTGAATTTGGCCAGCACTCCTCAATTGGGAGTGTTTGGTTTATTGTTTTTCTTACTTACATCATCCAAAAAATATTGCACAAAAAAATAACCACTCCTGTGGTTCGAACCCGAGACCTCTCGGTTGAACAACCATTGTGTTAACCAAATGAGCTAACTGGCTTATTTGGTTTTACTTTCATTCACTTCATTAATATAGTATGTTTGTTTCGGGTAGATTCTTATTTATATTGTAGGTTACTTAATTATCGTTCATATAAATATTGATTAACACTTTTATTTAAGTCAATTTTAGTTTTATAAGTATAAATAAAAATAAAAAATGTTTTTATTAATTTTAAAAGTTTAAGTAGTTTTTAAATAATAAGATTTTATTAGTTTAGATTTCAAAATTAAGTTTTAAAAATAGATTTGGTTTAAGTAAATTTTAATAAAGTTAATTAGTTTAAAAAGTTTTATTAGATTTCTAAAATAGTTTAAAAAGTTATTTTTATTAAATAGATTAATTTTTATAGATTATTAAATAGTTTAAATTTTAAATAGTTTAAATTTTTAAATAATTGCATTTAGATTAAAATAATAGCGGGGTTTACGATTCATGCACTATAGGATTAGAATAGGTTTAAAATTGGTGAATTTAATTTGTAGTTTAAAAACCGAAAATCAATTCAAATCGATTGTCCAAATCAAAACAAAACGTCTCAAATTCACTCGATCTTCGTGTACAACGAACTTGGTTCATTCACGTGTTTAATTAAATTCGTCTTTGGTAATATTAGTCTATTACTTTTTCCTAAAGGTAATTTTCTAATTTACCCTATAACGTATCTTAATTATCACTATACTATCACGATCACATCATTTAACTAGGCTTGATACATTGTACTTAAGGAGTTTGGATCCTTGGTTTAAGGTTTAATAAAGGTTTGAAGTGAAATTGGAAGAAAACATAGCCGTATTAGGGTTTTTAATGATCTAGCGTTAAATCTTAGTAAAAGTACTTATCCTTCTCTTAGATACTAATGTAAACTCAATTTAGGTCCTAGAAATTGTATTTTAGGTGTCCAATGATTACCCACACTTGGTTTGGTAGCTTATTATAAGTAAACATGTCTAAAGAGTGAAAATACCTATTTTGACCTAATTTACATGTCATGTATTGAAATGTTGTATCTTGTGCTTTAGGATACTTGTACATTGTCTTAACTTTATCTTATAACCTTAATGAAGTGATATAAGTGTTTGTAGGCTTGTCCTAAAATACTAGGTAGTGATTCCATGTAGATTTCTTAATATAAGGGTTTTTAGGTCATTAATCCTAATGACATTGTAACTTGGGCAATTAATGTTTGTTTCTTAACAAACACTTATTCTAGGGCTTATATGATGTGTTTAGGGTTTCTAAAGATTCTACACACTTGGTTTAAAGGTTTGTATAGGGTAATCATATTCTAGGGATAATTATGGGAGCTTAAGAAACTATGCTTTGATAACTTGTACCTTATGCTTTACCAAATTGTAACTTAACTAGAAGTAAATGTATCATCTTAATATGATACTTAGTTTAGTTTTATAATTAATGGCAAAAATTATACTATAATACAATATGAAATGGATTTTATATGCTAATCTTGGTTATAGGTCAGTTAGTTGTAATTAGCTTTGGAATAGTGAATATTAGCATTTTGTGATCAATTACCTGTCTTTTATATAGTAGATTGTACCTAGTAAATTGTATTTGATACTTTTACATAGATATTATGTAGTTATATTGCTTGAAGTATTATTTACCAAAGTTTTCTAGGTGGTGATCTAGACTATTATGTACATTTACTTGTACTTAGCTTTGTATAGTTTGTTCTTACCATTCTTATGTATAATTATGTTTTCATAGTGTATTTTATAACTTTTTTATAATCCATTATGAATTATTCACATGTATTCTCTATTCATAGTTTAACATTCTTGAATTTATTACTCATTTAAAGGGATTCTAGGGTTTCTAAAGGAATTTAGGGCATCATAGTTATATTTGAGATGTACTTAGTAAATTACTTTTAGATCTTAGACTTGATATATATACATTTTATTTCCAACATATAGGAATATGTTGAAGTGGTAGTTCAGGTTGTGAGAAACAATTCATCTTACCAAGTAAGGCATAAAAAGCAAAACTTTCTAGCCAAATTTTCAGAATGACATAATTATAGCACATAATACATATGTGAATTTTGAGGATTGTCACAGTCTCTCCCCCTTAAAGAAATCTCGTCCCAAGATTTAAATAAAGAGCGATGTCATAAGACAAAGAAGAGTATAATCCTCGCGTTTCCAAACATATTCATATCCTCTCTCAGGGTTTCAATAATTCAATAATTAGAAATATAACATTATACCACATAATTTAGTTTATCAATGGAAACTCTTTTATTGGGATGATAATAGATTCATCAATATATCTTCAGATTTGCAACACGAAAAGTATCATGAATATTACTGAGTTCTTTGGGAAGCTCAAGTCAATATGTCACTGCTCAATTCAAAATTTTGAATTGATTATCGCATTTTTCAAAATCAATTTGGGTCATTGATAGAGAAAAGATCCTTTTCAACCAAATACTGTTTAATATCGTGTAGTTTCTCATTAATAGTGAGAAATTTTCATCAAAATAATCTCTTGGATTATCTTAAATTACCATTTTAAGCTAGCAGATACCTAATTATGACAATTTTATGTTTTACGAATTTCCATTCTAATATAATCTTTCCAATAGTTTCATGAACTAATTTGGGTTTTGTACGTTGAAAGTCTCCAACTTTAGCCAAACAGATACGTAAATGGCACTTCTTTTGATAGAGTGCTTCAAATAGTATTGCTTTAATTCTAGCATGACAATTATTGTTATACGGAAAATTTTACTAATGGTAAGTGTCCTTCCAAAATTTATATCACATACATGGAGTATGTAGTTTTGCATTTGGATAGTTCTTTCACTTAATACATTAGTATAACATACAAAATTTTGTGTATACTTTTAGGATCAAGATGTGAAACACTCATCACGATCTTAGATGATAGATATTGATACTCTATGTCAACAGATTACTTCACATATAATCTTGTTAGAGTTTCCATATTATCAACTTCCTAAATAAATCTTATAGTTTTAAAATAATCGACAATGATTCAGATGGCATCATGTCTACTTGAAGTAACAAAATCCGTACTGTTTTTTCCTATTTCCATGGAGGAAATTCAGGTTGAACTAGTAATTCGGATGACTTAACATAACATAAGGATTTCAAATTTTCTTCGAGTTGAATGGAATACTTCATATCCCAAGTATTACAAATTTCAAATTTTAAAGTGAATATTGACAATCTTTCCAATATAATACATAGTAATATACGTAATCTCTTATTTAGTATTCTAACGTGTAGAAACTAGAAGGGGGGGGGGGTTGAATAGTTTCTTATATTTACTTGTTAAGAGGTGGTTTTCAAAAATCCTTTTTCAAAAACTTAGGCTTGAGGAAATATGTGAAATCTTCTTATGCACAATATGAGCAATGATAGTGTAACTAAACTAATACTAACAAAAATATATGCACAAAGAATAAAGAATGTAAAGAGTTAAGGGTAAATAAAGATCAAACCGAACACCAAGGATTTATAGTGGTTCGGCAACGAATCTCACTCCTCGTTCCTACTCCACTCCTCGAGTACTCCTTACTCGAGATTTCACTACACAACAAGCTCCTTATGGTGGAGAAAACCGTACACGTCGCTTAACCAATTTCCGACTCTAGGCTAAAAGTCGAGCCCTGGTCGTAGCTAGGACAAATCTACAAAAATATACTTAGTACATACACAACTTCCAAATAGACACAACTATTTGGATCTTCACAACTATGACACAACAACAAATGAATAAAATTAGATCTTCAATGGATCTTTGGTGGTGGACTCAACACTTCACAAGGATAGTGTTCTTCTCTTTGCACTTGGAGAGGAAGGGATGGAAGAACAAGATTCACTTCTTAAACAAGTAGTAATCAAACAAATGATCAAAGATTTGAGTGATTAAAGAAGAGTGTTTGAATATGGAAATAGATGTGTAAAAGAGGTGAGTTGAAAAGGTGAGAATGGTCCACTATTTATAGGACAAAGGGCCAACGGCTATTTCTGCCCGCGGTTCCTTATCTTAGCCCGCGGTACCTTATCGATAAGGAACCACCTAGGAGCTAAGGAACCGCTGGACTAGACTCCGCTCCCTTTTTGTCCTTTAGTGGTGGAGGTCATATCTGGTTTAAAAAATATCCTAATAGAATATTCCTAACCAAATAAGAATATGCCATATTCAAATTTTCAAATAATTAATTTGATAAAACATTTTCTTAAAAAGAAAGTTTAATAAAAACTTGTCACACTTAATAAAAAGTGAGTTTTAAGAAAAGATTAAATCACTTGATCACTTGATTAAGGTTAGTACTTTTTTATCCATACCTTAAGTGAAAATGGGTAAAATGAAAAATACTTGAACTCAAGAATTCGTTTTTCGTTGTTTTCATAAATGCTTGTTTTTACATATTGTCGTAATCAAAACTAAGAGAGACCAAAAAATGCAAGTAACGTTTTTAGGCATCATTGCATTAAGAATCTCCCCCTTTTTGATTCCGACAATACATAAACTTAATCACACAAAAAACAAGATTTTCGAAGACGAGTTTATTCATTTCTCCCCCTTTGTCGAAGCAAAAAGGTTGCACAAGTCGGTGTTGAAGAGACGGACTTTGCAAAGACTCCCCCTTGGTGCTTACTCCCCTAGCTTGGGGCACCGAGGAATCAAGATATGGTGACAAGCTAAATAGAAGGGTTAGTTGAACAAAAGAAACAACCAACAAGATATAGGAATAGGTCACAAAATAAAAGAGAAGAAAAACATAAGACAAAGATCCAAGAAGGTTACTAAAAGAACATCATACAAAGATGTATGGAAAAAGAAACAAGCCAAAAGCATAAATCTAATCCTAGTTATTCTAGAATTCTAAGATTTGCTTGAAGTTGGTGTCTTGTGGATAAGTAACCAATGCTTATATGAAAGACAAGGTAATGGCGGAGGGTGGTGGTGGTGGCTTGTTGGAGATCTCATAATCATAGTGAAGAGGAGGCTTGATTAAGAGACTCTTGATGTAGCTCAACTCCTCATAGATGTGTGCCATAGCAAGATGTTGATATTGACAACAATGACAATATGTTCCATGGTGCATGACATTATCATGAGAAGGAGGAAGAACACTAAAGGGTGGTGGTGGAAGAAAAGATGTTCCACAATCAACATTCTTGGTAGGAGAGATGTGATTAAGAGTGTTCTTGGGTGAGATTGGATTGTAATGGTTCTTGGGTGAGTTGGGATTGAAAGCAATTGGAGAAATGGAGGAGATTCAAGGCTTTCATTAGGAGAATAAGACATTTTGGGATGTGAAGTATGGCAAAATGCTTATGGTTTAAATAGGGAAGACTTAAGGTATTTTTGGGGTGGTCAAAGGGTTTGAAACAAAGATTCTCAAAAATGTTGGAGCAAATCTGGAGTTTCTGTGACAATCCGTCAATTTATGGTTGATATTTTATTCTCAGATATTATTTAAAAACATTATTTTAATGTTATATTATGAACTCACTCATTTTTGGGAAAAAGTTTGGATTTACGTTTTGAAGTAGCATCGACTACGTCTAAACCGGAGAATTCTACGTTACGTGCTTACGTTTACATATACCGTTTTTGGTGACAGTCCGACATTTCAGAAAATAAATTTATCCGTAAATATTATTTTGGATTTTAAATTTGTGTTGGTTCATAAACTCACAAATTCACGAGAAGAGATTAGGACTTACGATTATAATTTCACGTCCTTTACGACTAAACCGGAAACTTTAGGATTACGTATTTATGTTTTTGAACTCCGTTTTTGATGAGACAATTTTTATTAGATTCGTTTTGTGCCATTGATTCATAATTTATAAAAACGTTTTTCGTAAAACGACCCGAGGGCACGCAAATCGAGGAAACTAGAATCGATGAATACCCGTAAATTAGTGGGATGAAACAAAACAAGTTTTGCCCCACCCCACTAACATGGGACGGCAAAAACATTGACTCAACACCATGAGGTGTCAAGTTTGTAAGCTTACTAGCTACACTTGTTAGCCTAAGCTTAACAAGTAAGCTATCCAACAAACAAAACCATCTAACACTAACCATTTCTTCATTTGTACATGCAAAAACACTAATCCTCCCTTCCTCTCTCTCTCATTTTTGTCCCACAATCCTCAAAAACAACCCTCGTTTCATCTATTTTAACCATAATTTCATGTGTTATTCATACACATGATGATGCTCCTTTGAAGTCTTGAAGATTGGAGGTGATTCTAACATCCAAGGAGGTGATTTGGTGATGTCCAAGGGCTGCCTTCTACATGGAATTTACAAGTATTGGTGGCCTTGAAGATTGGTGTTGATCTATCACAAGTTTTTCCATCAAAATCCATGTCTTGATCACAACCTACCTCATCTTGGGGGTATACAGATTGTTCTTCCCATCCTCTTGTTATTTTGATTATGTAATCATGTATTTTCTTTCCTATTGTATATGTATATGATGAATATATGATGATAAAAATATTGTGTGCGGATTTGGTGTTGATAAACATGGGTAAAAAGATGGAAAACTACATGTAAAAGTGGTTAATCTTGCTTAATTTAGTAAGCTGTATAAAAACAGTAAATAACCATATGATGAACTGATGCAATGGTATAGATAAATTAATATACATTAATCTATGAGTCTTGTACACATGTGAGAGTTGGCCATGCAATGGAATTATCAAAATGAGTGAGATATGATCAAAACAAGTTTAGAGTGCAAATCTGAGTACACTATTTTGGACAAATTTTATAAAATACTTAGAAGTTGATTCATCAGTAGCTATAAAGGAATAAAATGAAGCACATATCATGTAGTTTCTGTGATAAAATTTTGGGGTTCTATCTCCATGTAGAACTCTAGATATGATCATTTTAGTAAACTAGATTTTTAGGACTGATTTTGTGAAATTAATGTTTAATATTATTATATAAGCACTCAAACTAATATAGTATAAAATGTGAATTAAAACCCACTAACTTATATATTTCATTTATATAAAAATGCATAAGTATAAATAAATGGACATTATATAAAAATGGTAGTTTTGTAAGTTTTATAAGTTATAATAACTATATACAAAGTTTTACGTGTTTTTGGCTAAAACCGAAAGATTAACGTTTTTGTTAAATAAAACTTAGACGGTTGGACCCGTCTAATGCAAACTTTTATAAACTCACATACTGATATATAAACCTATATAACAAGTAAAAACCGATAAAACCCGAGCTTTACAACATATAGACATTAACGGGCCAAAGTAGCCTTAATGGACAATAAACCCGACTAATCTGGTAAAACACTTATAAACTTATTTATTGGGCTTAACCCATTTGGGCCCAACATATAAAGTATAATACTAATAATAAAAGCATAATTGGGCTAATGAATAGTATTGGGCTTGTAATAGGCCCATTGGGCTTCAAAATGTAAACAAGTTGAACTAGTGTAACCAGTCTTAAAATGTTACCAACACATAAACACTATAATGAATGAGTAAATGAGAATGTATAAACCCACTTGATCATCATCATATATATAAAATAATCATGTGTATACATAATTATTATTTTTATAAAGTCATTGGACAAGAGTCTAAGACAAGTATTATTTGTCTAGGTTTCCGTGATTGAAGCACGTACCGTACATCCGAATTGCCGATAACCCGCTTTCCCACATCAACGTGAGTTCATAGCCTCGCACTCTTTTAAATATTTTTATGAAATGTTTTATAAACCCGCGAGGGAGATAACATGTTAGTTTTTATGAAATAGGAAATTAGTTGTCCCAATTGTTTGTTTATTGTTTTGGACCCGAATGATTGTATGACCCGATGAAACCCGATAGATGAAATGAAATGGATTATTAAAGTTAGGTTATGTCACTAATAGTCCCATTAGCATGAACAGTGAACTACCTGGATTTGGTAGACGCTTATGCATATAATAGTACTATTTGGGGATGATCACCCCAGTTCGCGCCTTGACGGTTGATCCCCGCCGTGCCACATTGATTGGTAAGCGAATTTAGTATGAGAAGATTTACACAAGCGTGATTATTGTGACGACACGCTAATTTAGATGGGCAAATTGAGTTTCGGGATAACTACCCGTTGTTTGTTGTATTAAGGTAACAATGTCATGCGGCTTATAATAATCCAACTAATGAAATACTACTATACGCACCGAATTACGATATATTGCCTGACTAGCAATACGGGGTCTTACTATTGATATTATGTTCGTGTTTTGGTTTTATATAACCATATTCATATAACGGTTTTTATTTAATCTATACAACGTTATAAAACGTATTGTATGATGTTTTTAACGACAATGGTTTGTATAATGATTTTGAAGGCGAAATCCTATATTATAATTTTTGATAAGGATTTGTATAAAATGACTTTGGCTATTTTATGGCCTATTACAAAGATTTGTACAAAATGATTTTCGGTAATAATTTTATACCGATGTTATATTGATTGATTTTATTAAACTCTATGAATTCAATCGGCGTTATCGCTGACCTTTTCTTTTAACATGTTTTATCTCAGGTACTTGAAGGTAATTCTCAGGAAGACAACAAGAATTCATGACCCGCACTTAAATAACAATTTCCATTCAAATCTTTTGTAAAGTTGTATGAAATGACTATGACTTGGGACCTATGTAAATTTGATATTTATGAATGGAAATGCTTTATTATTAAACGACGCGATTTTTATGCGTTGTCTATGATGTGAGTAATGTGTTATCCCGTAACACCAACGAGTCTTCCGCTGTATTGAATTGTGTAAATTTGGGGGTGTTACAGTTTGGTACCAGAGCTCTCGTTATAGAGAACGAATGATTTTTAAAACTAAGGTTTTGAATAAAACATTTCAAAATCTTTTAACAATAAACATTTTTCTAAAAATGTCTAAAAATCTTTTGACTATAACGGTGCCGAAGAATTCCCGAGGTACCGACAAGGCCAGACTGAGAAGTGTTATATTAATATATATAACTTGTATTATATATATATATATATATGATGTAATTTTATTACATGATTGTTTGATGATTATTTTGATATTTATACGAGGTATTTATACGACGTAGATTGTCACAAGAAACCCTAAATCCCCTAGTAAATTAATCTAAGCTATTCCTGTAGGAAACCTAACTATTCCAGATCTAAACCAAGTTGTGGATATTTATGATCCCAACAAATGGTTGATATTCGTAGAAATGTTGATATTAGTTGATTGTAATATTAAAGAAGAATTGACGAGATTAAAACTGATATCGATGTCATGAAGATCTTTCCTTATAGAGTGGAGTTTGACAAAACGTTACCACCTGGAAAGGTGTCATCTGATTCGTTGTCACCCAATTCTTAAATTGAAATCGAAAGGGTGAATGTTGCACTTGAGGCTGTCATTGGAACCATTACCCAAAAGCCTCATGCCACTAGTACCTTTCCGAGAAGTCTAATTGAATGTGTGAGTCATTTCATACTAGTGACTCATTTGTTAGCTATTGTTGTAAGAGCTATAGGAGTGAAAATTAAGTGTTGATTCATATAGAGCTTTTATTGCCCTATTAAGGTTTATGAATAAGGTTGAAAGTATTGGAGAATGAAGTAGGATATCGCATTGACTATAAGTTGATTGAAAACTTGAATAAAAGTAAAAATTTAACTTGTATGGAATATGAGATTGTTAAGAGAAAGTCGTTAATTCTTGTGATTGAATTATAAGGTTTTAATTGATTGTTGATTCGTGTTAAGGGTTGTTCCTAAGCCATTTTCCAATGACGAGGATGCCCAGTGTCCAATAAATAAATTGAAGAAATCTTCTTCTAAATTGGGACCGATGGATCTTCCGGGACAGGTGGGACACCTAATGACTCTTGTAGATTAGTATTCATTGTGGTATCTTTTAAAAATAATCCCTAACTTAACTGAGACATCAGTGGGTAGGATGAGTTCTTGGAATTGTATGACATAGTGACACATAATGTGTTACGGTACAATTTTGACTTGTTTGTGATTAAAGAAAAGACTACCTTTGATTGCTAAAATCTACATGTATCGATGATATTTATCTTTTCTTGCTTATTCCTAATGTTCGCATTAGTGATGCAACCATTGAACAAGTGCTCATCTCGATTTGAGTTACGTTGTGAATTATTCTCTTTTGAGTGCCATCGAGGTCATGAACCTCATGATTATTTGGCTAAGCTCATTTCCTATCATATTGTAGTTAGTTCTTGGTGAACAAGCTTTCATCACTCTTTTACAGATCACTCATTATTTTTATAAGATAAAACAGTATCCCTTGAGAAAAATTGAATTTTCATCACTATGAGGATTATTCAAAGTGAGGTTTATAAGTGATCGTTATCGGAATGGAGTTGTTTATAAAACACATTGGAAAACTTAATTGTTTTCATAACAAAGAAAATCTTTGTAAATTTATTCTTGATTCTTATTTAAGAATTAAACATGAAAATGTTTTTATTATAAACATGATGATAAAATTTTGACGAACTGAGTATTGCATCGTTAATCTTGAAATTGTATATAGTTGCGCGCCTACATACAATTTGGAAGTGACCATGCAAGGTTGATTAGTAGTCACCATGAAATTATTAATAAACACTAAAGTTTCTTTGAAGATTGTGAAAGATTAAATTTTATGAGATCTGCAAGAAGTGAAAAATAGGGACATATTGATAGGGACACCTACATATGTGCCCGTATTATCTATTCTTCTTAGTCGAGTTTAGTCATCTGTAGAAATTGTCTTATTTGACAATTCACAATTCTTTCTTGTCCAATTCTCCTGTAGTGAGATTCTTAGGAAAAGTATCTGATTACCGAGTGTTGATACCCGATTGGATGTATCGACGTTCCTATCATTTCTTTTGATTAGATTTCATTTGAATGACCTGGGTAACGATCTGAGGAGCTTTCGAATGCGTAATCAATTATGAAAACATGGGATATATTCATATTCGTTAAATGTTTTCGCCTGCATCTGATTTCAAATTCTCTCGCGTAGATTATGCGTTGACCTTACTCTTTTAAGGTTAGTTATGTCTCTAGATATCCTTGAACTTGTGAAGGATTATGAGTTATTATTAGTCTTTTGAGAAATTCACATCTTATCGACGACAATAAAACTTAAAAGTTAATAGTGCCAGTGGAATGGATTAATTGATTATGACATGACGACATTGTCTTAATTGATGGGAACTCGACTAGAATTCCCCTAAAAGATAAGATGTTGATTATCAAAAGTTATTAAGTAATTCTTGATGGATGACCAT
The DNA here is from genome assembly GCA_025667525.1 of Glebionis coronaria. Classification (NCBI taxonomy): domain Eukaryota; kingdom Viridiplantae; phylum Streptophyta; class Magnoliopsida; order Asterales; family Asteraceae; genus Glebionis; species Glebionis coronaria. The sequence goes on along the minus strand of CM046881.1, from coordinate 334,536,276 downwards.
ATCCTGCATTTAGACTTGAAATTATACCATGAATGGTTATGAATTAGTCATAGATCTTGTAATCTAGAAAGAACCTAATATGAACTTATTAAAAGATGTTTCCGTTATCTGAAACTTTAGGAGGTATTTGCAGGCGAATTACCAAGACTTTCATCATTAAGGCAAGTTGAATTGGTATTGATTATATTCCCGGTATTGCACCTGTGGCATGTGCACTGTACGTCAGCACCATCTGCATTAAAATAATTACCCTACAACTGAGAGAGTTGTATGATAAGACTTTTATTCTACCAAGCTCGTCATCATGAAGAGCTATGGTGTTATCATTCCTTATGTTTATTGATTACCACGAACTAAGTAAATTGACGATTAAAATCTATATCCACTACCCAAGATGATAGATTGTTCGATCATTTACAAGGTTCTAGAGTATATTCAAAAATTTGATCCACGGCATGGTTATCATCAATTTCGCGTACGCGAAAAAGATTATCTATTCCAATCACTACATTCAGAACTCGTAATGAAGATTATGAGTTTCATGTTATGTCGTTTGGATTTACTAATACACATATAGCATTCATAAATTTGGTGAATCACGTGTGTAGGCTGTAAATTGATAAATTCATGTTTGAGATCATTAAGGACCATTTGTTTGTTTATAAGAATAAGAAGAAGTTAATAATTATTTATAGACTGCCCTAGTTGGTCGAGCAGTGAAAACCTGTACCTTGAATATTTAACATGTGATTTAAGGCTTAATCCTTTACATTATTTGACCGTGTGATTAATAGAAAATGGAATATATTGACTCTTCAAAAATTGGAACCATTAAGGCTTTGGGTTTTACCAAAAAGAAAGTGGAAATATGTTTTGACAAATGTTTTAACAAAGGATTTCTAAGGGATTATTCCCTTATACACAAATCATTTAACTAAACTTTTGTTTAGGGGTAAATGTTTGTGTATACCTCAAGACAACCTAAGAGGGATTGAAAAAACCATATAAACAATGACTTGAAATTTGAAACGACAATTTTTGCTTTTCAAACTAAGAAAATTTTGACCAAATTATAAACAATTAATTTTTCGAACAGTGACGGATCTTATTAATTATTTTCGATAAATCAACAAAAATCTTGTTAATTAAATTCAAATTTATTTTGAACATTTTTCTATAATTGGTCGAACTAAGAAATTTAAATTTTTACGCTTGCGTTTCATAAAATTAAATATTTATTATTTTTACTTGTAATAATTATGGACACTTTAAACGTCAGATTGAGCAAAATTGATAAAAATGATAGTTGAGACGAAACTAAAACTTAGAAAATATGAAGAAAGAATTTCTAAGTAATATTGACCATGATATTTATTTCATCAAGGAAGATGAATATAGATACTGACACATAATATAGAAAGGATAAAGAATCAATTAGGACATGTTCCTTAATAATGAAGGTGCAAAATAAATTGCCGAACCATATAAAAATAAACAATGCTTGTAAGAAGGATAATATAGATAATAAAGGGGTTCGCGGCTAATGTAAACCGTTAGAATTGAGAAGCCGATGCCGTTAAATGTTTTAAAGGCCGTTTGTGGTTGCCTAAATATGGAGATTTAGAGATTTAGTCATACTGGAATCTCATAAGATTAAGTATTCTATTCATGCCATATCTGATTTAATGTATCTCTATCTGAAGAAGTTGTACTAATGGAAAATTATGAAGGCAGACATCACCTCATACTTTAGTAAACGTCTAACTATTGCAAAGGTCATCATCTGAATTTGATTCGATTTGGGTAATCGTCGACAGACTGACCAAATCTGCTAATATCATTCATGTTAATGATAGATTCTTGATGAAGAAATTGACTCTTTTGTATTTAAAGGAGTTGTGTAAACATGGTGTGCCTGTATCGATCATCTCTATCAAGGTCCTCGCTTCCATCGAATTTCTAGAGATTTGCTCAAAAGTAATTGAGAACGAATCTTGATGAGAGTACTGTGTACCACCCCAATCGAAGGGACGAGGTAAAGTAACGATACAAAATACTATAAGTGCTCTTTTATGTTTGAATGATCTAATTTTGGTAATAAACTGTAAAATCTTTTTCCTTTGGAGAGATTATCATTGATAATTATCGTATTAGGATCAAGATCAAATCTTGTGAGGATATATATTAGAGCATCTGTAAGCAGGAGTTGGGATGAAGACACCCGACATACACCCATTCTGAGTTGGACATGTCTTTAGGTTTAAGGTTTCCTATGATGGCGAACCTAACCTTACAAAATACTCGACCTGCGAGACCTAAAATGATTGTTGAAATTAGGATCTGATTATTGACTGCCGGTAGTGGGCACGAGGTTATGTGAATATGAAATGTAGATCTTGAAGTGCCAGATGGGTAGCGAAGTTATGCCTAAAATTTTAACCATGGAAAAATGAATTCATGATCTGAAAGATCATGGGATATAAGTCCCCGTTGTATGGGACCATTGGGATGATGTAAAAGATTGGTTTGAAAGGCATATAAGCTGGATTTACACTAGGACTTCAAGAGTTGCGTTCATTATGTTTCGTATATGGAACTTGATGAAATGTCTATCAAGTGAGAATCTGATCGTTTCTTAGTAAAGTTTGGATCGGCGAAAGGTTGCATTCATCAAAAACCCGTGAACATCATGGATAGAGAAAGTAAGTCAACATTAAGCCTGATCTTATTCCTGTAGTTATGTTTGATGAAACTCGCGTATTGTAATGGATTACACTTGTGAGAAAAGACCGAATGTGGAGAAAAAACCCACATGGCTTTAACTCTATAAGAAGCGAGTAGTAAGATAAGATGATCTTTGAGGACAAAGATCTTGTTTAGGGGTAAATGCTGTGACAATCCGTCAATTTATGGTTGATATTTTATTCTCAGATATTATTTAAAAACATTATTTTAATGTTATATTATGAACTCACTCATTTTTGGTAAGAAATCTGGATTTACGTTTTGAAGTAGCATCGACTACGTCTAAACCGGAGAATTCTACGTTACGTGCTTACGTTTACATATACCGTTTTTGGTGACAGTGTGACATTTCAGAAAATAAATTTATCCGTGAATATTATTTTAGGATTTTAAATTTGTGTTGGTTCATAAACTCACAAATTTACGTAAGAGATTAGGACTTACGATTATAATTTAACGTCCTATACGACTAAACCGGAAACCTTAGGATTACGTATTTACGTTTTTGAACTCCGTTTTTGATGAGACAATTTTTATTAGATTCATTTTGTGCCGTTGATTCATAATTTATAAAAACGTTTTTCGTAAAATGACCCGAGGGCACGCAAATCGAGGAAACTAGAATCGAGGAATACCCGTAAATTAGTGGGATGAGACAAAACAAGTTTTGCCCCACCCCACTAACATGAGACGGCCAAAACATTGACTCAACACCATGAGGTGTCAAGTTTGTAAGCTTACTAGCTACACTTGTTAGCCTAAGCTTAACAAGTAAGCTATCCAACAAACAAAACCATCTAACACTAACCATTTCTTCATTTGTACATGCGAAACCACTAATCATCCCTTCCTCTCTCTCTCTCTCATTTTCGTCCCACAATCCTCAAAAACAACCCTCATTTGATCTATTTTAACCATAAATTCATGTGTTATTCATACACATGATGATGCTCCTTTGAAGTCTTGAAGATTGGAGGAGATTCTAACATCCAAGGAGGTGACTTGGTGATGTCCAAGGGCTGCCTTCTACATGGAATTTACAAGTATTGGTGGCCTTGAAGATTGGTGTTGATCTATCACAAGTTTTTCCATCAAAATCCATGTCTTGATCACAACCTACCTCATCTTGGGGGTATACAGATTGTTCTTCCCATCCTCTTGTTATTTTGATTATGTAATCATGTATTTTCTTTCCTATTGTATATGTATATGATGAATATATGATGATAAAAATATTGTGTGGGGATTTGGTGTTGATAAACATGGGTAAAAAGATGGAAAACTACATGTAAAAGTGGTTAATCTTGCTTAATTTAGTAAGCTGTATAAAAACAGTAAATAAACATATGATGAACTGATGAAATGGTATAGATAAATTAATATACAGTAAGCTATGAGTCTTGTACACATGTGAGAGTTGGCCATGCGATGGAATCATCAAAATGAGTGAGATATGATCAAAACAAGTTTAGAGTGCAAATCTGAGTACACTGTTTTGGACGAATTTTATAAAATAATTAGAGGTTGATTCATCGGTAGCTAAGGAATAACATGAAGCACATATCATGTAGTTTCTGTGATAAAAATTTGGGGTTCTATCTCCATGTAGAACTCTAGATATGATCATTTTAGTAAACTAGATTTTTAGGACTGATTTTGTGAAATTAATGTTTAATATTATTATATAAGCACTCAAACTAATATAGTATAAAATGTGAATTAAAACCCACTAACTTATATATTTCATTTATCTAAAAATGCATAAGGATAAATAAATGGACATTATATAAAAATGGTAGTTTGGTAAGTTTTATAAGTTATAAAAACTATATACAAAGTTTTACGTCTTTTCGGATAAAACCGAAAGATTAACGTTTTTGTTAAATAAAACTTAGACGGTTGGACCCGTCTAATGTAAACTTTTATAAACTCACATACTGATATATAAACATATATAACAAGTAAAAACCGATAAAACCCGAGCTTTACAACATATAGACCTTAACGGGCCAAAGTAGCCTTAATAGACAATAAACCCGACTAATTTGGTAAAACACTTATAAACTTATTTATTGGGCTTAACCCATTTGGGCACAACATATAAAGTATAATACTGATAATACAAGTATAATTGGGCTAATGAATATTATTGGGCTTGTAATAGGCCCATTGGGCTTCAAAATGTAAACAAGTTGAACTAGTGTAACCACTCGTAAAATGTTACCAACACATAAACACTATAATGAATGAGTAAATGAGAATGTATAAACCCACTTGATCATCATCATATATATAAAATCATCATATCTATACATAATTATTATTTTTATAAAGTCATTGGACAAGAGTCTAAGACAAGTATTATTTGTCTAGGTTTCCGTGATTGAAGCACGTACCGTACATCCGAATTGCCGATAACCCGCTTTCCCACATCAACGTGAGTTCATAGCCTCGCACTCTTTTAAATATTTTTATGAAATGTTTTATAAACCCGCGAGGGAGATAACATGTTAGTTTTTATGAAATAGGACATTAGTTGTCCCAATTGTTTGTTTATTGTTTTGGACCCGAATGATTTTATGACCCGATGAATGATTAAATGACCCGATAGATGAAATGAAATGGATTATTAAAGTTAGGTTATGTCACTAAAAGTCCCATTAGCATTAATTGTGAACTACCGGGATTTGGTAGACGCTTATGCATATAATAGTACTATTTGGGGACGATCACCCCAGTTCGCGCCTTGACGGTTGATCCCCGTCGTGCCACATTGATTGGTAAGCGAATTTATGTATGAGAAGATTTACACAAGCATGATTATTGTGACGACACGCTAATTTAGATGGGCAAATTGAGTTTCGGGCGAGCTACCTGTTGTTTGTTGTAGTAAGGTAACAATGTCATGCGGCTTATAATAATCCAACTAACGAAATACCGCTATACACACCGAATTACGATATATTGCCTGACTAGCAATACTATTGATATTATGTTCGTGTTTTGGTTTTATATAACCATATTCATATAACGGTTTTTATTTAATCTATACAACGTTATAAAACGTATTGTATGATGTTTTTAACGACAATGGTTCGTATAATGATTTTGAAGGAGAAAGTCTATATTATGATTTTTGATAAGGATTTGTATAAAATGACTTTGGCTATTTTATGGCCTATTACAAAGATTTGTACAAAATGATTTTCGGTAATAATTTTATACCGATGTTATATTGATGGATTTTATTAAACTCTATGAATTCACTCGGCGTTATCGCTGACCTTTTCTTTTAACATGTTTTATCTCAGTTACTTGAAGGTAATTCTCGGGAAACAAGAATTCATGGCCCGCACTTAAATAACAATTTCCGTTCAAATCTTTTATAAAATTGTATGAAATGACTATGACTTGGGACCTATGTAAATTTGATATTTATGAATGGAAATGCTTTATTATTAAACGACGCGATTTTTATGCGTTGTCTATGATGTGAGTAATGTGCTATCCCGTAACACCAACGAGTCTTCCGCTGTATTGAATTGTGTAAATTTGGGGGTGTTACAGTTTCAAACAAAAACCCGAAAAAGGAAGGCACTGTAGGCGGTTCCTTATCAGGACAGGCGGTACCTTATCAATAAGGCACCACGGTTCACAAATGGAACCGCCTGCAGAGGTTGTGTTTGGTGTTTGGAGGAAGATTTTTCAGCAAATCTTATTTTTCTAGTCTAACTTATCATAGGGATATGCTTAAAAGCAAAGATAGACAAAGAAAACATATGCAAACTTACCAAATAGAGATTTGATCAAAATACATGGATTAAAAAATCGATGTAGGAGGTGTGTAAGACAAGACCTTAAGTCATGACACAATGATCCTCCATGATTCTATCTTGTTCTTGCTATGTTTGAGAGAATCATACATATGAATTATGTAAGCTCTAGATTAATAGCGGGAATCTATGAAAAATCGTTTTTAGATTGAATTAACAATGTCAAATGCATTTCTCAACCATTTTCGAAAGAGACTTTGAAAATTTTGAAAAGGAGAAGAGAGGATTTTTCAAAAAGAGTTTGGAAGACTCAATGACTCAAAAGAAAAGAAGGTAATTAAGGAAGATGTTCCATTAATCCTAGACCTAGACGCAAGTAATTAAAAGGTTCCCTCTTAAGTGGCTTAGTGAAGATGTCGGCTAAGTTGTCTTCGGAGGATACCTTCTCAATTGAAATGTTCCCCTTTTGAACATTATCCCTAAGGAAATGGTGTCGAATTTCCATGTGTTTGGTTCGCGAATGTTGCACGGGATTCTTGCTAAGGTCTATAGCACCTTTATTATCGCACATGATGGGAACATCATCAAGAGAAATCCCGTAATCAACAAGCGCTTGCTTCATCCATAGAGCTTGTTGGAAGGATTTTTCGGCACTCACATACTCGGCTTCCGTGGTGGATATTGCAAGAGCGGTTTGTTTCTTGGAGAACCAAGAAGTTAAACAACAACTCATGAAGGTACAAATTCCACTAGTGCTTTTCCGGTCCACATAGTCTCCCGCATGATCCGAGTCCGCGTAGACAATGGTTTCTACGTCGGTCCCTTTATGATACCATAATCCTAAATGTATAGTGCCTTTAATGTATCGGAAGATACGCTTAACCGTTTCGAGGTGAGAGGTTTTGGGAGCCTCTTGGAAGCGAGCACAAAGGCAAACACTAAACATGATATCCGGTCGACTTGCCGTTAGGTACAACAAACTACCAATCATACCTCTATATTTGGTGTTGTCTACCGACTCACAATCATCATCTACAGTGAGTTTAGTATCTGAGGCCATTGGGGTCTTCATTGGTCTAGATTCTTCTAATCCAAATTTCTTTAGCATTTATTTAGCGTACTTAGATTGAATAAAGAAAATAACATCGTCCATTTGTTTAATTTGGAGTCCTAAAAACAAGTTATGTTCTCCCATCATACTAATTTCTAACTCATCATGCATGATTTTGGCAAAGTCATCACACAATTCTTGACAATTTGATCCAAATATAATGTCATCGACATATATTTGTACGATTATGAGGTGAGAACCTTTCTTCTTTGTAAAGAGCGTATTGTCTACCATCCCCATGGTATACTCATGTTTAACAAGAAACCCTTTATGTCTATCATACCATGATTTGGGTGCTTGTTTGAGACAATAAAGTGCCTTCTTCAGCTTGTAAACATGATCCGGTTTCTCAAAATCAATGAAGCCGGGAGGTTGAGCCACATATACCTCCTCATTGATCAAACCGTTAAGAAACGCACTCTTTACATCCATTTGTTGAAGCTTAAAGTCTAAGGCACAAGCGTAGGCTAAAAGGATTCTAATGGATTCTAATCTTGCTACCGGTGCATATGTCTCGTCATAATCAATCCCTTCTTGTTGATTATAGCCTTGAGCTACAAGTCTAGCCTTGTTACAAGACACAACACCTTTTTCATCTAACTTATTCCTAAAGACCCATTTGGTACCTATAATGGTAGAACTTCTAGGTGGAGGAACAAGTTCCCAAACATCATTGGCAACGAATTGATTCAATTCTTCTTGCATCGCAATGACCCAACTCTCATCCGTCAAAGCTTCTTTAACATTCTTTGGTTCAATCAAGGAGACGAAACAAAAGAAGTTGCTTTGGTTTTAGACTTGAGATCTTAGGGTCCTTTGATTTAAGTCACCAATGATATTATTGAGAGTTTGATCCCTAGATTCCTTAATGTTTACTTCCTTTTCAACATTAAGGTCTTCAACTCCTATTTTTCTAACCTCTTTTGCTTTAACTACTTCTAATTCATCCAAGTCATCATCAACCAATGGTGGTGTCTTGGGTGAAGGAGGGTTTTCATCAAAGGTTACGTTTAGTGATTCTTCAATAACCCCGGAGGTTCTATTTAGGACAATGTAGGCTTCGCTAGTTTGGGAATAACCTAAAAGGATACCTTCGTAAGACTTTGGGTCAAACTTGGTAAGGTAGTCTTTGGTGTTGAGGATAAAGCACTTGCTTCCAAACACCCTAAAGTATTCCAATGAGGGTTTCTTACCTTTAAGAATCTCATAGGGGGTCTTTCCTAGGAAAGGTCGAATAAGAATTCGGTTGAGAATATAAGTCGATGTGTCCACGGCATTGCACCAAAACATTTGAGACAAAGATTGCTCGTTTAACATCGTCCTACTCATCTCTTGGAGAGTCCTATTCTTCCTTTCAACTACCCCATTTGATTGTGGAGTGCGAGGAGCCGAGAAGTTATGGGTAATGCCATGAGCTTCACAAAAGGCACCAAATTGCACTTCATTATCAAATTCCCTACCATGATCCGTCCTAATAGAGACAATTGGACATCCTAGTTGATTTTGAATTCTTCGACTAAAGATTTCGAAATGATCGAAAGCTTCATTCTTAGATGCCAAAAATCTAGTCCAAGTGAATCTAGAATTGTCATCAACTATAACTAGGGTATAAAGGTTACCTCCATAACTCCGTATGGCGGAAGGTCCAAAGAGATCCATATGTAGGAGCTCTAAGCATCGAGAGGTCGAAACCAAATTCTTGGCTTTGTGACTTGAGTGAACTTGCTTTCCAACTTTGCAAGCATCACAAAAGTGACTATCAAACTTCATCTTGGGGAGGTGTCTTACCAACTCCTTAGAGACTAAAGATTAAATTAATCGCATATTAGCGTGACCTAATCTCCTATGCCAAAGAGTAGAACTATCATCTATAGTCGCAAGACATATGTTGTCTTTTGACTTCTTATTAACCTTCATGACATAAAGCCCATGCTTTCTAACACCTTTTCCAATGACTTTTCCATCTTTTACGATTTCACTGTCATGTTCCGAAAAGATGACCTTACACTTATTGTCACAAATTTGACCTATACTTAAAAGGTTAAACCCTAAGTTATCTACGTGCTCAACATTTTCAATGGTCATAGAGTCAAGAGAAACTGTACCTTTGCCAATGATATTACCACGTAGACTACTTGCAAATGTGACGTTACCTCCATCATATGCTTTGTAGTGCGAGAACAAACTTCGATTACCCGTCATGTGTTTAGAACATCCACTATTCTTAATCCACTCGTCGGGCTCCAAATCAATTCCCAAGCATATCTAGGTAACAACACACAAGATCAAACATTTGGTCCCCAATATCTCATGAGTCCAAAATTGTTAGTTCCAAACATTCCTTGCATTTGGTTGGGATGCATGAATGAAGGAGGGGTTCCCCATGGAGAACAAAATGGAGGAGGATATTAATTCATACAACCATTTTGTTGTTCGTTATTTCTCCTGGGTGTATTTGATCTAGGTTTAGAGTTATGATCATTTCTTCTAGGTGTTGGGTTTTTACTTCTAGAGCTTGAATTGTTTTGATTATCTCTTCTAGGCGTTATCGTTCTACTTCTAGTCTTAGACTCATTCCGTACTCTAGGTGGAGTAGAAGATGGTCTTGATAAACTTCTATTTCCCATGAGAGGTTTACTTAATGGCTTGTAGAACTTATCAATAGCATTGTCGTCAAGTATGGGTACTTTTACCTTATTAACAATAAGATTTTGGTTTTTCACCTGACTTTGACTTTTCAGAAAGTTCATGATTTTCACAAAACTCCTGTTCTGGCCGCGGTTCCTTATCTATGGCGGCGGTTCTATAGTGATAAGGAACCGCCCCATCCAATCTGGGACCGCGTACAGTGGGTGATTTTTGTGAAAATCTGACTTGTTTAGGTTCACTAGTTGAGGCTTCATTTGAGTTAAAACCTACACCAAGTCTTTCCTTTGAATGAACTTGTTTGTTTAACATATCATCAAGAGCACTAGTACCTTTCATGAACTTTTCCAATTTAATGGAGGTGCTCTTGAGATTTTCATTCTCTAATCTAAGTTTCTCACAACTTAAGCAACCTAAATCAACTTCTTTACTTTTCTCAAGTATTGCCAATTTCTCTCTAAGTTCATTGATCTCATTTTCAAGCTTAGTTTTGGTTGATTTTAAGGTTTTATTATTTTCTATGAATTTAAGACTAATTTTGTGTAAACTATCATATTTGCCTTCAAATTCAATATTATCAAAGGTGGAGCTATCATTGCTATAATATTCGGTTTCGGAATGTACCTCTTTAGAAGTGTGAGCCATAAGACATTTCTCCTCTTTGGGCTTATCATCATCATCTTCACCGTTATCGCTCCAAGATCCACTAACGAACGCCTTGTGATTCTTATCGCGAGAGGGCTTTGGACAATCACCAATGAAGTGATTTGGATCACCACATCTAAAGCAATTCCTATCACCTTTTTCGTTCTTGACAAACCGATTCTTTGAAAGTGGCTTCTTGTCATTGTTGGGTTGCCTAACGTGTTGACCTCGTCTCTTGAAGAACTTCTTGAAATCTCTCACCGCCAATGCATACTCCTCGTCATCGCTATCCGAGGAACTATCATGGTCACTTTGTGCCTTCTTGGCTTTAAGTGCAAGAGATTTTCTTTCACTCTTGGTTTTCACTAATTCCGAGTCCTTCAAAATTATCATCTCATGAACCTTCAAGTTGCCTATGAGTTCATCGAGTGATAAAGTTAAGAGATCTTTAGATTCTTCAATCGCCGTGACTTTTGCTCTCCACTTTGGATGTAAAGTCCTTAGAAACTTCCTAACATTCTTCTTGCTAGAAATACCTTCATCAAGTGCTTTTAGACTAGTAATAATGGTGTTAAACCTAGCAAATGCACTATCAATAGTTTCATCTTCTAAGATGACAAGTTGTTCATATTGTTGGACAAGAAGATCGATTTTGCTTTCTTTGACTTGGCTATTACCTTGGTGGGTTACTAAAAGAGTGTTCCAAATATCTTTAGCGGTTTCACACATAAAAATCCTTTCATACTCTTTTTTAGGTAAAGCATTATAAATCATCATTTTAGCCTCATTATTTTTTGAAAGTCTCTTTTTAGTATCGTCATTAGCTTTGTCAAAAGTGACCAATTATTTTGATTTAGAAACTTCATTAAATTGATAAGGTAAAAAATCACCATTGGTAATAACATGCCAAAGATCTAAATCTTTTGATTTCACATAAGTTTCAAATCTATTTTTCCAATAAATAAAACTATCGGTTTCAAAAAGTGGTGGTCTTTGCATAGATTGCCCTTCTAGGTATTTGTTGGAATCCATAGATCGATTTAAGTTTTAAAATAGAATATACTTTAAAAATTCTTGAGCAACCTCGCTCTGATACCAATTGTAGAAACTAGAAAGGGGCGGGGGGTTGAATATTTTCTTATATTTACTTGTTAAGAGGTGGTTTTCAAAAATCCTTTTCAAAAACTTAGGCTTGAGGAAATATGTGAAATCTTCTTATGCACAATATGAGCAATGATAGTGTAACTAAACTAATACTAACAAAAATATATGCACAAAGAATAAAGAATGTAAAGAGTTAAGGGTAAAGAAAGATCAAACCGAACACCAAGGATTTATAGTGGTTCGGCAACGAAGCTCACTCCTTGTTCCTACTCCACTCCTTGAGTACTCCTTACTCGAGAGTTCACTACACAACAAGCTCTTTATGGTGGAGAAAACTGTACACGTCGCTTAACCAATTTCCGACTCTAAGCTAAAAGTCGAGCCCTAATCGTAGCTAGGACCAATCTACACAACTATACTTAGTACATACACAACTTCCAAATAGAGACAACTATTTGGATCTTCACAACTATGACACAACAACAAATGAATAAAATTAGATCTTCAATGGATCTTTGGTGGTGGACTCAACACTTAACAAGGATAGTGTTCTTCTCTTTGCACTTGGAGAGGAAGGGATGGAAGAACAAGATTCACTTCTTAAACAAGTAGTAATCAAACAGATGATGAAAGATTTGAGTGATTAAAGAAGAGTGTTTGAATCTGGAAATAGATGTGCAAAAGAGGTGAGTAGCTGAGAATGGTCCACTATTTATAGGACAAAGGGCCAACGGCTATATCAGCTTGCGGTTCCTTATCTTAGCCCGCGGTACCTTATCGATAAGGAACCGCCTAGGAGCTAAGGAACCGCTGGACTAGACTCCGCTCCCTTTTTGTCCTTTAGTGGTGGAGGTCATATCTGGTTAAAAAAAATATCCTGATAGAATATTCCTAACCAAATAAGAATATGCCATTTTCAAATTTTCAAATAATTAATTTAATAAAACATTTTCTTAAAAAGAAAGTTTAATAAAAACTTGTCACACTTAATAAAAAGTGAGTTTTAAGAAAAGATTAAATCACTTCACTTGATTAAGGTTAGTACTTGTTTATCCATACCATAAGTGAAAATGGGTAAAATGAAAAATACTTGAACTCAAGAATACGTTTATCGTTGTTTTCGTAAATGCTTGTTTTTACATATTGTCGTAATCAAAACTAAGAGAGACCGAAAAATGCAAGTAACGTTTTTAGGCATCATTTCATTAACATAACGTTTTATTTGGTCTATACTTGTCTTATATCGAATATTCTTAAGTCCATTTATAAATTCTTACTAACATAAAGATGTGTCCAACTTCATGTAAGGAAGAAATCATAAATTTCGTGATTTAGATTTAGTCACTTGATTGAAGAAGCGTCCTAATTCAATCAAATAAACACAATGTAAATCATTGACTTAGAAATTTCCGACATTATACGAATATAAACAAATATTCCAGTATTTAATATATTTATTATACCTTTATATTTCCTTCTTATGTTAGCGTATGTAAGACGTTTTGTATATAATATCTAAGAATACGATTTTCTAGAGACGAACGACGTTAAAATGGAAGACGATATTTTATTCCTTTTAACATGTATATAAGATACATGATAGTTCTATCGAACATATAGCTTATAAGGCCATTTGCCTTTAGAATTCTAATCCAATGATCTACTATGTTTAAAATTCGACACCATATCGTGCCAAGTCCTGTGTGATGCAGAGTGCATTTCTTACACAGAAGAAAATTTCCATCATAACCACCGTAGATTGTATTCTAGTTTACTTGAATTTTATAAAGTTCTTTCATTGCTGAATTTACGCTTAAGATTTTTCTGATTTTTGCACAGGATTGTGCTTAATTACCTTATTCATCAACTCTTTTGGGTAAAGGTTAATGACTTTTTCCAATATATTGGGATTTTGGAAGTCGTAATCTTACTTCAAAATCTTCGATAAAATTCCTTAATAAATTTTTCTAACAAAATATTTTGATGGAGTCTTCTTAATAGAATTTCAGATGAAATTCCATTACAATGTTCCATGATAAAATCTTCCGATGAAGGTTTTTCTCATTCTAGGGTATAACTTTACTAACTCTTGAAATTTCCTCGTGTATGTCTCGAAGTTAATTCCTTTTATGTTAACATAAGATTCGCCATAACACAGGTTTATGATCCGGAGCTCAGGGAGGATTAAAGAGGTGTTTAGCCATGGTTAGAGAGAGAAACAAGATACTAGAAACAAAGAGTTTTATTCCTTGTGAGAGAAAGTGAAATAGAACAAGTGACAATCCTCACCCCTCTATGGAAGTACGGAGGGGTATATATAGTCCGAGACCTAAACTATCTTCTAACATATGACAATATTAGTCCCTGCTAGTCCCGACTATATAAAATATTGTAATTCCGTTAATCACTCACATTTTAGGGTTAACAATTGATGAGATGGCATTTATACATGATCTCATCGTTCTTTTCGGGCTTTAAATGCATAAAAATGTAATAAAATACCATATGTATGCTTGTTTTTTTACTTGTGTATTTTATGTATGGATATCGCGAAAAAGATAAAAGATCATAAGAAATAAGGAAAAACAAACACAAGAAACAAAGTCGCACAATGAACCGGGCCCGAGTTTGTGATTTATCAAAGAAAAACCCTTGAAGACTTGAAGATGTACAAGATTGAGCCCTCATTTATGAAGAAATGACACTTAATACCCTTGTATATTCATAATTACAAGTTTGGTCCCTTAAGTTTGTCAAAATTACAAAAAGGTCCTTCATCCTTGAAGAATTGGCAAGATTATCCCTTTAACAAATCTAAATTGTCAATAATGGTCCTTCACAAAGTCCAAGATCCAAAGAAGCCCTTGAAGTTCAAGAATATTACACTTCTATTCCTTTAAAAATGAATTAAACATCAAAAGGACTAAAGTTGTAATTATGCTAAAGTGGAATAAGCCCTAGAATCTGTTTTGGAAACTATTCGTGGCCAAAGTGGGAAGAATGAAAGTTATTTAACAAAGGAAATGTGTTTACAAGTCTGAAATTCTTATTATACCACTTTTCCCAAAGAACAAGGACTCATATTGCCATTTCCAAAAGTTTATACTTAACAAACACGCGCCAAACACTTTTTCCCCACAAAACTCAGATCAAACGTGTCACTATTCACATGTATGAAACCTAGTATTTACTTTTCACCAACAAAGGGGTTTGTACAATTACCTTGACCAAAATACAATTCACCCTCACACGAACCAATCCATGCCTGAATTCTCACACCACTTCACCATGGACCCCACTCCCATTCACCCGTTCAACCAATCACATGACACCCCCCTCTCCAAGCAAAGACACGTGGCCAAATAAACGTCCCATACTTATTACTTGGCCCCAAAGCAAAAATGAACAACTAGGATTGAATTGGACATCTCACAACCTCAACACGCCATCAAACACTCAAGGGTATTTTTGAGACTTCATAACTAGGGTTTTTCATAACTAGGGTTTTTGATGTATTTTCCCTTCTAGAATCATCTTAGTCGTCTATAAAAGGAGGCCTCAACATGTAAGAGCCCCTTTGTTCCAGATTTTAGCTAATGCTTTGTAATTCCTTTTAATGAAATAAAAAGTTTGGTTTTCTGAAATTTTGAATTCTTTTTTGTGTTTTATGAAAGTTTGGTGTTTGATTAGCTAAAGTCTGAGTTCCATTAATCTGTTTGATTGATTTTGAGGAAAGGTTTTAAGGAATAAAACTCTTGTTTTAAAAAATCAATTCATATTCTGTTTTTGGTTAACTTTTGTGTTTGTTGTTCTTAGCAGCTATTGGAAGCTGGTGCTTGTTCTTTCTAGCACCTCAGCTCAAACAATCCAAGGCTTGGATGTGAGTCTTGGAGGTTTGCATCTCTATTCCCTTTGATTTTTTTGAAATTGCATGATTTTCTGGTAAATTTGGATATTTTTCTGTGAATCTGTGTTATTGTGGTTGAATTGTGTTTTCTGAGGTTTGATTGTTGTTATAGGGTTGATTAGATCTTGGTTTATGGGTTAAAAAATTCAAATCCTTTGAAAACTTGAGAAATCATTTTACAAAGGGGTGTTTAGATTAACTAATATACCAGGATTTGAGACAACTTGTGTGGTTGTATGTTGTTGCTTTGTTTTGGTTATTGTTTAACTGGTATAATTGGTCATTTATCTACAACTTTTGTGGCTTGAATCACTTAAATCCATCATAAGGGCTTTAAAATCTGAAATACTTGGTTAAATTAGCTAAAATTTTGGGGACACCTAGATCTAAGGGTAAACTAGGGTTAACAAGTGCTAAGTTTTAGTTATCACAAGCAGGGAAAGGGATTTACGGGTTTAAAATTTGATTGGTGGTCATTTAGATCAGCAAAAGGATTTTGGAAATTGCCTTTGTTCATCAGTAACTGCATAAGCTTGAATCTGCTTCTAATCTTTGATCCAGTGTTTGAAACAAGTTTTATTGTGCTTATTGGACTTTATTATAGCTTGTGTATGCATATGGTTCAATTTGGGTGGATTATTCATGCTAAAATTACTTTTTAGTTCATAACTACTTATTTGTATATTTGTGAGGTATCTGGTGACTGTTTGCTTATTTTGTGCTTATTGGCTGAACCAATTTGTGATTTCTTGCTTGATATTGATTCCTTACAACTCACTGGTTGTAAGGGTGCCTTTGTTTTCCATTGAATCCAACTGGATCTCTCAGAATCATCAAGTCAAATAGTCAAAGCAATGGGAACTCCTTTCCCCTGCTGCTAGCCACTGCTAGTGTTAATTTTGGGATAGCTTATCAATAAGCTGTTCTAACTTATTTACACCTACAATAACTCTAACTTTGTAATAGGTGTTCCTTATTTGACCCATTTTTTCATACTGGAGCATTTGAGGGGTTGACTTTGAGCTTTGACTAGAAAACCAACTACTTTGACTTTTACATAAGTGCTTATTTGCTTATTCAACTTATTTGGCTCGGCTTATTGAACTTTTCTTTCTTGATTTTTCTTAATTAAGTCATTTAGAGTCTTTTGCAACATATTTCAAGGTCTGAGGTGGTCTAGAACTCCAAGTCGACTATTTTGTCTTTTAGTGAAATTTTACTTTGCTTATTTCTGACTTATTGGTTGAGCTTATTTGAAATTTCTTTTCACAGATCTCTTAGGCATCTCAAAAGAAGGTTGTGTGTCAATTTAGAGCTTATGGCATTGGCTTATAGCTTAATGGGCCAAAAAGTCCATTAAGAATAAGTTGTTGTACCATTAAGCTGTGATAAGCTCACTTTCAGCTTTTGGGCCTTCAAACTTTTGTGTTTAGAATTGAATTTTAAGTCAGACTAGTGATTTTCAGCTTATTTGGTTAAGTTTCATCTTACTGGGCCAAAAAGCCCATTTACCTTGACTGTTTTTTATTTTAGCCCATTTGGAGGCCCAATAGGGGTATTTTGGTAATTTCAATTTCATTTTCTGATTATTTAGGTTAAAATAAACTAGTTTGCAAGTTTTTAGAATTTTTTATAATTTTTGGATTTTTAAAAATATTTTAATATTATTTTATTATTAAATTTCATTTTTTCACATTTTTGCAACTTTTATATTTTTCTTAGGTCAAATACATTAAGTTAGGATTTTTAAAACTCTTAGATTAATTTTAGCATCATTTTCTTAATTTCTAGAATTATTTTAATATTTTGATAGTTTTTAATCATTTAAAAATAGTTTTCCTTAGTTTAAAAATTCATAAAAATAGTTTTTAGTCTTTTTAAGTCATTTTTGAGTTTTACAAAGTGAAAATTCTTTATTGGAACTTTTGAATAATTATTTGGATTTTTAGAGCTTTAATTAGCATTTAAAAATTAATATTTAATTAATTAAAAGGTATGAAAAAGTTTTGATCATTTGTAAACTCTTAGTTTATTTTATTTGATTTTTGTCAATTTTTTGGGAATTTTTAGAATTAATTTTTATTTTAGCACTTTTTACGGTTTTTAATTTAGTCGTCGTAGTAATAGTTTTCACGTATCCGTCATTCTATTCTCTCATCCCTTGTTTCTCTTAATATTAAACTCAAATCATTAACATCTTAATTACACAGATATACCTCCTTGGGAAACGAACTTAATTGGGTCATTAGTGTTTGATTTTCCTAAATCATCATTTAATACTTACCGCTCATATATGCTCTTTTGTTTTCCTAAACAAGAGACGTATTTTCCCTACAATCATTTTGGCGCCGCTGCCGGGGAGGTGTGTCGTGATTAATTTGTCATTTTGTTTTAAATATTAGCCATAAATAGTATTTATATTAGTAGAACTCTACTAATACGTATTATCGGTTTTTTTTTTCGTTTTTCTTGTGAAATTATTATTAATATATTGTATTAAGTATCACAACAATATCAAAATATCTCCAAAAGTGTGCAAACACAACCTTAATTAGGATTTGATCTCCTAATTATTTTAATCGAATCTCAAACAAAAAGAAAAAGGCAAAACTAGATAAATACTTTCGTGAAGCTCGTTTTTGAAAAATACAAAGTATAAGGTGGGTATAAGGCGGGTATTATAAAATATACCCTAAAGAAAAAGGCTCTTAAGTGCTTCGCGCCGCCTCGTTTTTCCGCTTGCTTGTGAGTATTTTGTGATTGAAAGCTAATCGAGGGTTTTGGCGCCCAAAGTATTATTACGTATCATATATATTTTCCTGGTTTCTTTGTGATTAAACCCTCTTGAACAATTTGGTTTTCACCAAAGTTCTAAACTCGTTCTAAGGCGTTCACTCCACGTGATCGTTTCATTTTTTTGAGGCTTCTTTAATCAAGAGTTTGATTCGGGGAGAGATTTGGTAGATTGTTATCTACGAATACACACAAAATCCAAAAAACTAAAAACAATAAAAAATAATCAAAAACACAAAAAAATTGAAAATTCACAAAGCAGCAAAAAAGAATCTTCTTTGCTCACCTCCCATTCTTCGTCAAGTTTATGCTAACTCGTAATCAAGCAAAACGAGCTCGTAAACGTCGTCAAAGCCAAGGAAATCAAGATCCTTTGAGTTAAGAACAAACTCCAATTGTCGAACCCGTTGTAGAACCAATAGTCTCCATGGCTAACCGTACTATGATGGAGTTGCTTCAAGCACCCACCGAGGGTTTTGGAGAAGCTATTGTGATTCCCGCCATCTTAGCAGAGAATTTCGAGATTAAGACGGGTTTAATGTCTATGTTGCAAGCAAACAAGTTTAGAGGTCATGAGAAAGACAACCCGCATTACCACATAAGGAATTTTAATCGTCTTACCGCAACAAGCAAGTTTAAGGATGTTTCGCATGACGCCATTAAGATGATGTTGTTTCCATACTCATTGGATGGACCCACAAAGATTTGGCTCGAGAAAGAACCGCCAAATTCGATTTTGACATGGGGTGATCTCGTCTCTAAGTTTGTGAACCAATTTTTTCTACTATCTAAAAAACACATTTGAAAAATGAGATTTCAAGGTTTACACAACGTAATAATGAAAGTTTTTCAATGGCATGGGAACAATTTAAGGAAATGTTACATGAATGTCCACATCATGATTTTTCGGAATTGCATCAAATAGATACTTTTTACAATGGGCTTAATGAGCATGAACGAGATTACTTGAATGCCGCCGCGGGTGGTAATTTTTTGTGCAAAACGACCGATGAGGCTTTAAAGATTATCGAGAATAGATCTAAGGTTTATAACCCTCGTAACACACCGAGTGTTGCCAATATGGGTTCGTCATCGTCGTCATCGTCTCGTAACATTAATGCCTTACATGATGAAGCAAATGAGGAAAATCGGTTTCCGATAGGTTTTTGATGCTTATGACACATTGGAAAGCACAAGATGCTTTGAATTCTGCATCGGTTAAAGCGGTTGAAAAGAGTTGTTTATCTTGTGGTGGAGCTCATGATCTTTCCGAGTGCATTACCGTCGGTGGTAACACTTCGAGTGCTTATGTAGCAACGGGAACTTATAACCAAAACGGCCAAGGTTCACGCCCAAATCAAGCTCCCCAAAATCAAAATGCTAACAACTATCGAAACAACAATCAAAATGGTGGTTATCAAGTAAATTCACGTAACTACAACAAAGGGAATTATCAAAGTGGTAATGGACAAGTTTCAAATCAAAACCAAAACCGTGATTTTCAAAACACTACACAAGGTTTTCAAAATGCTCACACTAAAAATCTTAATGGAGAATTTTTGGATTATGCAAAGGCAAACGATTCTAAGTTTGATAACATGCAACGTAAGATGATTAGCTTAAGATCCGAGTTGAAAAACGAGCTTAAAAACGAACTTGCTAATGAACTTAAGACTCATGCTAATAAAATGGAAAGAAACGTTCAACGTCTTCAACAAAATCAACAAAAAAAATGGAACAAGGACAACATGAGATTAAGCAAGAGTTGTTAAAAGCGGATGCTAGGCAATCTAAATTTGAAGACCGAATGGCAAAAATGTTTGAAGCAATCATGTGTAAACCCTCTTCCTCGGGTGGTCTTCCTAGTGATACCATTGCAAACCCGAAGGGAGAAACGAAGGTTATTACTACTCGTAGTGGTAAAACATTCAAGGAACCAATCTCTCGTCCAAGTACTTCTACGGAGAAGGAAATCGAGAAAGAGCCCGAGGAGATGGTCGAAAAGGAGCATATCACAAGCCCACGAAGTACCGCTCATAACACACCTACGGTTGAACCAATACCAATTATGGAACCCGAGATTCCAAGGTCGTTGCCTAATTCCCAACCCACACCACCCTTACCTTACCATTCGAGACGTAACAAAGAAAAGGCACAAGAATGGAATAATTATCAATATGAGCTATTTATGAAAATGTTTCGTGATATACATTTTAACATAAGTTTTGCCGACGCTCTAATCATGATGCCCCGATTTGCCGCAAACTTCAAAAGTATGTTGAATAACAAAGAGAAGTTACAACAATCGTCTAGTTGTTCATCGGTTTTTCTTAGCCGCATACCCCAAAAAGTCGGAGATCCCGGTAAATTTTTGATTCCGTATGCATTTGATGGAGGAATGCTACGCCTTGGTCGATCTTGGTGCTAGTATTAATTTAATGCCTATTGAGATTTTCAAATCGCTTTCACTTCCGGCTCTTACTCCTTCGAACATGTCTATCGAGATGGCCGATCATTCTATGATTCTAGCATGTGGAGTAGCCAACGACGTTTTCGTAAAAGTCGGAAAGTTTTACTATCGCGTTGACTTTATCATTGTAGACATTCCCATCGATCGAAAAGTTCCTCTCATTTCGGTCGTTCATTTTTGGATACATCGAGAGCACTTATTAATGTTCATGCTCGAAAAATCACCCTTCGTTTCAATGAAGAAGAACTTGACATCAATGCAACACAAAACTCCAAGCTTTCTCATGTCTATTCTATTGCAACTTCAAACCATGGTGATTCAACCAATGTCATTTGCAAAGAACTTTCACCAAAAGTTTTAGGAAATGTCACCAAAAACGATTTACCATTTCCTCCGCCGGTGGAGGTTATGAGTGTTAAACCTACAATAAATAAACCATCAATACTTGAATCCAAAAATCTTTCGCCTCAACTCGAACATTCATTCTTGAAAAGTGTTGATAAGTTGCTGGTTCGTACGGAAGATCTTTCAAATGACGAATATGTTGACCCCGATGGGGAGGTTTTCTTCGTTGATAAACGTTTTGAGAACTTACCACCACCAAAACGGTTTTCAAATGTGAGAATTTTTAGTTTGCCTAACATCGTTTTAGAAACACCAAATGTTTTCGACATAATCAAAACGGGTTTTAATAAGGAGAGTTTTAAAGATAAAAAAGGTGAAGATTTTAAAGTTGATTTAAAACGTTTTTCTACAAATCTAACTCCGTCATCACCATGTGTTTTGAGTGCTACAAGCTCGTCTACTCCTTTTGACGATGCTTTGTGTGGTTTTAGTATGGGGGAAGCCCCTTATGTTCCCTCATCTTTGTCCACCGAGGACGAGATATTTGATCCCGGAATTTCATGTAAAGGGAAATCTCGGTTTTCCACCGATGCAATAAATGGAAACTATATCTATTTGCTTGGTGCGAGTCTACCTCGAGTAGCTCAAAATTTTGTCTTACCAATTGTCCCACCTTTCTACTTCTCATCTCTTTTCTTCAAACTCTTTGTGTTTATGGCACTTTTTGAAGTGGCGTTGATTTGTTTATCTAATGAAAACGACGACGCCATCTTAGATCCCAGTATTTTGCATCATCAAAGGACATGTCCTTATTACCGGTTGTTTTTGGGCCTTGTTTATCATGTAAGCCCCACCAAAAAATGACCATACCAAATTTTCCCTAAATGTTCACATTTTGAGGGGATCGAGTCGAACTTATGACTCGGTAATAAAAAACGAGGTGCCTCGTGGGGGAGATCCCATGCTTATCCTTTTTATGCTTTCTAATAGTTTAATGAGAGGGGATTTGTGCCCTTCCAACTCTTTGTCTTGTGGTTGTTTGTGAATGTGTTATCTAGATCATCATCATCACCACGATTGAAGACTGGTTTGTTTACGTGAGCCTCGATCGTTTGCTTGAAGAGTTTTTCACGAATCCATGACATATCCTTTATTGTTCTAACAATTATCTTTTAGCATAATTCATAAACTGCTTTAGATATATTGTTGATCACCCTTTCCATGCTAGATCCTAAGCATTCGACTCTTCGTCTCTAGTATGAGGGTGCTCCACCTTTAGACTCGAAACATTGAGGACAATGTTTTATTTTAGTATGGGGGGGTGAATAGATACTTGCTTTGCTACGCCCTCACGTTTTCCAACTTTCAATGTTTTGATTTGTTTTGTTGCTAATAAGGCTAAAAATGGCCAAAATTTAAAATTTTTCTTAGTTTTCATAAGTGTTTTTATGACACGAATGTATATTTTCCGATGGGTAGAATAAGAGTTAATTTTTGACTTGATGGGCATTTAGAGCCCTTTACATTCCTTAACCCGCTCGAATCAAGTTTTGCTAGAGTTTTATATAGGGAACTTTAAAACGCGAAAGTCTTAGCTCATACGTGTTAAGAACAAGTACTTTTTGCAAGTTCCTATAATTGATCCTAGAAAGTCACTTATCAAGGGAACTATAAAATGCATTCTCTAAACTTGAAAAAGTTAAAGAAAGTGCACGATCCTATAGGTGGCTTGAAAACCTAAAACTTCGATTTGATATAGAATTAATGAAAGCTAATCCAAATTTGGCTTAATTTTGACTTGCATGGCTAAGTATTCACGAGTCTCTTTAATTAGAGGTCTTTAAATAGTGAAGAACGAGAAGTGATAGAGTTAGACAAGTGATCATGCTAAACGTAGAACATGAAAATGTTCTTTCAAAAACTCATGTGTTTTTAATTGTGGCTTTTTCTCCCATAAGATCAATGCATTAGGAATAAAAATAATTGCAATAAGTAAGGTCGTACGATTTGAAAGGTTACTTAGCTTCTAGCACAAGATCGTCTAAAAGTTGCTCGGGGTTGAATAGAGTTCATAGCTAAGACATAACTTATTGAAGCGTGATGCGAAGATTGGTGAAGATCCAAAAATGCCCTAACAAGGCATGAGGAGCTCTATTTTTTTCTAAAGATCCAAGATGATGTGAAGTATCATTATTCCAAAATCAATATGAAGGATCGAGAGACACGACGAAAAGCAATTACTTCCCTAAAGATCATGGAGAAAGTCTATCCAAAAAGACCCTAACAAGGTATGAGGATAAATATGTCCAAGTCCGAAAAGGAGGCGGATCGTTTTATATCAAAATCCAAAATAAAGATTGAAGAAAAATGATGAAGTCGTGGTCCAAGTATGAAGAATCTCTCAACAACGTCAAGTGAAGAAATTCCAAAATATGAAGAGAAGACCATAATTTCAAGAACGTCTTCCAAAGATTTGAAGTATGAAGTACATGCCAAATATCGGTCCGAGAAAGGTCTCAAATCGTGAAACGAGTTATGACAAGATATGTACTTAAGGAGATACTCGAGAAGCCGTTTTAAAAGATTTTGTCCTTCGGCTAACTATCACTTAAATCGTGCTACTTTATTTTCGGACTAATAAATACTCAAATAAGTCAATATGAATCACTTGTGATCCATGAAAAATAGTTAAAAAATTCTAGAAACCCATTTATTTTCATAATAACTAGGATTGCGGGGAGAAAAAGTATTACACAATTTGGACGTATGAGTAGTGTTTGCATTGTGACTTGTACCAACAATGATCTCGTTTTTGCACTTAGCATGGAATGTATGACAATCAAGGATGACGAACTTTACTCTATGAGACATTAACTTGTTTCTATTCATTGACCCTAAAAGTCACACACGTGATGAAAATCATACATTATGTCTTTACACATCTTCATAGTATTGGAAGCAAGTTTTACTTTTCAATAAAGGGTAATAAAATTGAATTTTGGAGATGCTTAGATACTTTATTCTAGCATTGTGTGAGGGCACGGCAATGGTTTAGTATGGGGGAGTGATGAGATGGCATTTATACATGATCTCATCGTTCTTTTCGGGCTTTAAATGCATAAAAATGTCATAAAATACCATATATATGCTTGTGTTTGTTTACTTGTGTATTTTAGGTATGGATATCGTGAAAAAGACAAAAGATCACAAGAAACAAGGAAAAACGAACACAAGAAACGAAGCCGCACAATGAACCGGGCCCTAGTTTGTGATTTATCAAAGAAGAACCCTTGAAGACTTGAAGATGTACAAGATTGAGCCCTCATTTATGAAGAAATGACACTTAATACCCTTGTATATTCATAATTATAATTTTGGTCCCTTAAGTTTGTCAAAATTACAAAGAGGTCCTTCATCTTTGAAAAATTGGCAAGATTATCCCTTCAACAAATCTAAATTGCCAATAATGTTCCTTCACAAAGTCCAAGATCCAAAGAAGCCCTTGAAGTTCAAGAATATTACACTTCTAGTCCTTTAAAAATGAATTAAACATCAAAAGGACTAAAGTTGTAATTATGCCAAAGTGGAATAAGCCCTAGAATCTGTTTTGAAAACTAATCGTGGCCAAAGTGTGAAGAATGAAAGTTATTTAACAAAGGAAACGAGTTTATAAGTCTGAAATTCTTATTATACCACTTTTCCCAAAGAACAAGGACTAATATTGCCATTTCGAAAAGTTTAAACTTAACAAACACGCGCCAAACACTTTTTCCCCACTAAACTCGGATCAAACGTGTCACTATTCACACGTATGAAACCCAGTATTTACTTTTCACCAACAAAGGGGTTTTTACAATTACCTTGACCAAAATACAATTCACCCTCACACGAACCAAACCCATGCCTGAATTCTCACACCACTTCACCACGGACCCCACTCCCATTCACCCGTTCAACCAATCACATGACACCCTCCTCCCCAAGAAAAGACACGTGGCTAAATCAACGTCCCACACTTATTACTTGGCCCCAAAGAAAAAATGAACAACCAGGATTGAATTGGACAGCTCACAACCTCAACACGCCATCAAACACTCAAGGGTATTTTTGAGACATCATAGCTAGGGTTTCTGATGTATTTTCCCTTCTAGAATCATCTTAGTCGTCTATAAAAGGAGGCCTCAACATGTGAGAGCCCCTTTGTTCTAGATTTTAGCTAATGCTTTGTAATTCCTTTTTATGAAATAAAAAGTTTGGTTTTCTGAAAATTTGAATTCTCTTTTATGTTTTATAAAAGTTTGGTGTTTGATTAGCTAAAGTCTGAGTTCCATTAATCTATTTGATTGATTTTGAGGAAAGGTTTTAAGGAATAAAACTCTTTTTTTCAAAAATCAAGTCATATTATGTTTTGGGTTAACTTTTGTGTTTGTTGTTCTTAGCAGCTATTGTAAGTTGGTGCTTGTTCTTGCTAGCACCTCAGCTCAAACAATCCAAGGCTTGGATGTGAGTCTTGGAGGTTTGCATCTCTATTCCCTTTTATTTTTTTGAAATTGCATGATTTTTGGGTGAATTTGGATATTTGTCTGTGAATCTGTGTTATTGTGGTTGATTTGTGTTTTTTGAGGTTTGATTGTTGTTATAGAGTTGATTAGATCTTGGTTTGTGGGTTAAATCACACAAATCCTTTGAAAACTTGAGAAAACATTTTACAAATGGGTGTTTGGATTAACTGATATACCAGGATTTGAGGCAACTTGTGTGGTTGTATGTTGTTGCTTTGTGTTGGTTATTGTTTAACTGGTATAATTGGTCATTTATCTACCACTTTTGTGGCTTGAATCACCTAAATCCATCATAAGGGCTTTAAAATCTAAAATACTTAGTTAAATTGGCTAAGATATTGGGGACACCTAGATCTAAGGGTAGAATAGGGTTAACAAGTGCTAAGTTTTAGTTATCACAACCAGGGAAAGGGATTTAAGGGTTTAAAATTGGATTAATGGTCATTTAGATCAGCAAAAGGATTTTGGAAATTGCCTTTGTTCATCAGTAACTGCATAATCTTGAATCTGCTTCTAATCTTTGATCTAGTGTTTGAAAAAAGTTTTATTGTGCTTATTGGACTTTATTATAGCTTGTGTATGCATATGGTTCAATTTGGGTGGCTTATTCATGCTAAAACTGCTTTTTAGTTCATAACTGCTTATTTGCATATCTGTGAGGTATCTGGTGACTGTTTGCTTATTCTGTGCTTATTGGCTGAACCAATTTGTGATTTCTTGCTTGATATTGACTCCTTACAACTCATTGGTTGTAAGGGTGGGGTGCCTTTGTTTTCCATTGAATCCAACTAGATCTCTTAGAATCATCAAGTCAAATAGTCAAAGTAGTGGGAACTCCTTTCCCCTGCTGCTAGCCACTACTAGTGTTAATTTTAGGATAGCTTATCAATAAGCTGTTCAAGCTTATTTAAACCTGCAAAAACTCTAATTTTGTAATAGGTGTTCCATATTTGACCCTTTTATTCATACTGGAGTATTTGAGGGGTTGACTTTGACCTTTGACTAGAAAACCAACTACTTTGACTTTTACATAAGTGCTTATTTGCTTATTCAGCTTATTTGTCTTGGCTTATTGAACTATTCTTTGTTGATTTGTCTTAATTAAGTCATTTAGAGTCTTTTGCAACTTACTTTAAGGTCTGAGGTAGTCTAGAACTCCAAGTCGACTATTTTGTCTTTTAGTGAAATCTTACTTTGCTTAGTTCTGACTTATTGTTGAGCTTATTTGAAATTTCTTTTCACAGATCTCTTAGGCATCTCAAAAGAAGGTTGTGTGTCAAATTAGAGCTTATGGCATTGGCTTATAGCTTAATGGGCCAAAAAGCCCATTAAGAATAAGTTGTTGTACCATTAAGTTGTAATAAGCTCACTTTCAGCTTTTGGGCTGTCAAACGTTTGTGTTTAGAATTGAATTTTATGTCAGACTAGTGATTTTCAGCTTATTTTCTTAAGTTTCATCTTATTGGGCCAAAAAGCTCATTTACCTTGACTGTTTTTTATTTTAGCCCATTTGGGGGCCCAATAGGGGTACTTTGGTAATTTCACTTTCATTTTATGATTATTTAGGTTAAAACAAACTAGTTTGCAAGTTTTTAGAATTTTTTATAATTTTTGGATTTTTAATAATATTTTAATATTATTATTATTAAATTTCATTTTTTCACATTTTTGCAACTTTTATATTTTTCTTAGGTCAAATACGTTAAGTTAGGTTTTTTAAAACTCTTAGATTAATTTTAGCATCAATTTCTTAATTTCTAGAATTATTTTAATATTTTGATAGTTTTTAATCATTTAAAAATAGTTTTCCTTAGTTTAACAATTCATAAAAATAGTTTTTAGTCTTTTTAAGTCATTTTAGAGTTTTACAAAGTGAAAATTCTTTATTTGGACTTTTTAATAATTATTTTGATTTTTAGGGCTTTAATTCGCATTTAAAGATTAATATCTAATTAATTAAAAGGTTTGAAAAAGTTTTGATCATTTTCAAACTCTTAGTTTATTTTATTTGATTTTGGCAATTTTTTGGGAATTTTTAGAATTAATTTTTATTTTAGCACTTTTTACGGTTTTTAATTTAGTCGACGTAGAAATAATTTTCACATATCCGTCATTCTATTCTCTCATCCCTTCTTTCTCTCAATATTAATCTCAAATCATTTACATCTTAATCACACACATATACCTCCATGGGAAACGAACTTAATTGGGTCGTTAGTGTTTGATTTTCCTAAATCATCACTTAATACTTACCGCTCATATACGCTCTTTTGTTTTCCTAAACAAGAGACGTATTTTTCCTACAACCAACAATCTTCGCCCAATGTGGAGACATACGGAATTACTTACAATGTTCCTAACCAGTACAAATACAACAATTATATGACAGTTTCAAAGTGCTTCCAATGTTGAGGATGACGTCCTTGTCTTCAAGGAAACTTGTACCCCAGTTTGAATCCCCTTTGTCTTTGCTTGTTGAGGAACCATTATATCATGTATGAACTAGATTAACTTCCCCCAATTCATACTCCATGTCTTGAAATGCTTTCTTCATGGACTTCTTTTTGACGAAGCTTCTGAATCAGCTTCTCCCCAAACCAATATCCCTATCTTAAGCGGAATCTATAGCTTGAGCAATTTTCTATCTTTGACATTTAAAGTGCACAGCAGATTCCAAAAATCTTTTTGGAAACCAACATTCCAAAAATTGTTTTTGGAAATCAACATTCCGAAAATAATATTGAGGAACACATATTCCGATAACCATCAACTCAAATATTCTGAAAACCAACAAAATTCCGAAAAATCCTAAGCAAAATCATTCCGAAAATGATTTCCAGTTTGATATTCCGAAAATAATTTGAAAATTATAATCCGAAAATAATTTGATAAAATTATTCTAATATCTGCTTCGTGCATTTTTTGGTCTTGGAATTTTTTGGTTTCTCGTGCACACATTGTTAGCGGATTTCATCAATTTTTCGGAATTGAAAACCACACCTCATCACAACACATCTACTAAGATCCATAATCCATTCACAATCATCGACAATGTCCAACAACAGCTCGAATTCAGACACAAACGATCATGCAATCAAGTACAAGATGCTGAAAGCTAAAGAGCGATGTTTGGAACATTTCGAGCAACTTCAGTCACACCTTCAGACTCTTTCAAATGAAATCATCAAAAGAACTAATATGGAATTCGAATATAACCAGCTATTAATTCTTCTACTTGGTCAAGAGGTTAGAACATTCAACAACGCGTTCACACTCAACATGAATCAACTTCAAATGCAACTTGAAAAAGATGATTTTCAAGAGGATGAATCCATGACAGCTTTTTTAGTTCTCTCCAACCAGTTTCAGCAATTACTTGAGTCAAAGGACAAGACATTCTATCTTTACGAGTTCAAAGAGAAACTCTGTCATCACATGAGTAATGTCAAGAAGTCAATTGCTGAAGGAACACGTCATAAACGACAATTTGAAAGAAGGGTGCATAAAAGACTGATGCAGAAACAAGAGAGCAATGTCGATAGTGGTCAAGCATTGGATGCTTGTTCGGTTGATACAGAAAGCAGCGCGACAGAATCAGAAATGCAGCATACCAGCAACATCTCGGGGAATGATCAAACTGTCACTGATGCAGATATGAGACCCATTTATGATGATGAGCCAATGGCTACGGTACAATTAAATGCTGAATATGATTTTCATCAACGTACTGAGCAATCTGAACCCATTTTTGACACGTATCTAGTGGAAAAGGTTGATAGCAATACCACACCTGATTCATCGGATACGAGTAATAATGGAGGAGAGACTACCCAGGATGTTGATTCTAAGATTTACGAGCTCGGAACATTGTTAGCTGAAAAGACAAAATATTTTGAGGAAGCCCAAATCAAATTTTCAAAGAAAAGTGACAAATTTGAAACTTATTTTGAATAACTTAAAAAAGCAAATGTTGTTCTTGGAAAAAAATTGGATCGTAAGATTCAATATTCTCAAGCAGAAAAAGAACATTATGTGAAACAAATAAATCTGTTAGAATCAAAGTTCGCTTCTCAAAATCAAAAGTCCTCCGCCTGCTTCATTAAGTGAAATATCTGTGCAACCTATCGATACTGTAGATAGTAATGACGCGAATGATAATAACGACATATTTGACAATATGAACATTAATTTAGAACAACGTGTCGCTCAATTACTTCTACAAAATGAGCAATTTGATGTGGTATTTTTGTATACTTTATTTTAGGAAAAACAAAGCGACAAAAGGGGGTAAGTATTAAGTATCACGTTTTGTGAAAAACGCGAATACTCGTCGTTGAGTTCGTTCTCGAGGAGGTATGGTGTTTAGCCAACAATTATAGACGTTATTTATTCAAGTGATTACGCTTTTGGAAAGAAGGAAAAAAACGGAAACGGACTACGTTAAAAACGGTCGAAAACGCTTAAACGTACGAACGTCAAAACGCGACCAAACGAAAAGTTTCACCTAAAAATAATTAAAAATTAATAATAAATCCTAAAAAACCAAACTAAGAAAAATATGAAATCCAAAAAATTTGAAAAGGTTTAATTAATTTATATTAATTTTTAAATTTAAATAAAAATCCTAAAAAAATAAAATAACTAATAAAAAGACAAAATTCAAACTTTTTTATTTGTAAACCTCAAATACATTATTTAAAAACTAAAAAATATTTTTTAGAAATTTTTAAAAACTTTTCTAAATTTTAAAAGCTAAACATAATTTTTAAACTAAAATAATCATAAAAAATAATAAAATAATAAGAAAATTAATTTTTCTTTTTGAAAAATCCTAATTTATAATGTTAAACAGTAGAAAAATGAAAAAGTTGAAAAAAGTATTTTTTTTACCTAATAAGACAAAATAGTTTATATTAAAAAATAATTTAAACTTAAAGTAATTCTAAAAATTAATAAAATAAAATGAAAAATGAAATTTCTTTTCTAAAACTCTTAGAATGTGTTACTCAAACTATGAAAATTGGAAAAACAGAAAAATGCAACTTTTTGACACTAAAAGACAAAAACAGGATTAATATAAAACTAATTAAAATGAAATAAATGCTAAAATACGAAAATAAACAGAAAAATAAAACTAACTTTTTGAAAATTCCTAAAATAAATAAATAAAACAGGGAAAATTGAAATGAATGAAAAATACACAATTAGGTTCACTAAATACAAAAAAATGGAAAGGCTGGAAGTGACACCAGCACGTTTGTTATCTTCTAGTGAAACAGTGGGAACAAATGAACTAGCAGTGGGAACTTTTTCCCACTGCTCTACCTTAGAAACACGATTTGGCCTTGTTTTAAGCTTGTTACTTTGTATCTATTGGAACAAGGGGCACCCCCACACTTATGGAAGGATGGGGAGTCAATGAAAACAATAAAACACACAGGTATAATACAAGACAAGCACTAAAATGGGCAAAATCTGGTTACTAGAAACAACAAATTGGGTTTGGTCTAGGTCTGGTGGTGTGTGGGCTATTCAGAGAGCTACAAGCAAGATTTTGACCACCAATCTTGCAAGAAAACCCAAATACCAGCTATTGTAAAGCAAGACCTATACCTAATCTATCTAAATAACCTAATGACAAACTCCAAAATATCAAATTTAGACTTAAGATCCTACTGATG
Source organism: Glebionis coronaria (assembly GCA_025667525.1). Lineage (NCBI taxonomy): Eukaryota > Viridiplantae > Streptophyta > Magnoliopsida > Asterales > Asteraceae > Glebionis > Glebionis coronaria. The sequence continues at coordinate 334,504,494 of CM046881.1, read as the reverse complement.
TGTTTATGCAGTTAATACCAAAACCATGAACACTTCACTCCCAAACCCAAAATGGGTCAAGAAGGGGCATATTTAGGCAAGTTTTGTGAGATTGGAGTCACCCAAGAGCTCAGTCACAACCTATACTACCTCAAGATCTTCTAAATTCCTACACCAACAGGCCTACCAGATTTGAGCCTCCAAACAAGTCCTAGCTACTAAGAAGTCCAACTGTTTGTTAATGGACTATTGTTGTGTTCAAGAGGTACAAAGTTGGTTTTCAACTTGATGAATCTTGAGACCACCCCAAAAGCAGCAGATGTACACACCAAATATACCAACAAAGAGGAGCAGACTATGATAATATTACACCAAATTAGGCAGACAAATCAGAAACTTATCAATCATGCAAAATTCAAGTTTTCACAACAAACCCAATCTTTTTGCTAAAAATCATTATACTTAGACTCACTAGGGAAATGTAGAGCTTAGTGTGGACTTGGTTGTCATTTACTACCCGTGAAGCACATTCTCCCAAACACCCCTTCTTATCTTCTAAATACAAAATTTTAAAGCAATCGTTTGAAAAACGCCATAAACTAGCAGATACTAACTGATTAGCTCATAACTCATATGAATAACCTGTAGCAACAAGAACTTAACTAGCTTAAATGATAAATCATACAATCACATGCAATTAAATACTTGGACAAAAGAAATAAGAAAAATGGCAAAGCGACTCACCTCAAGAGTAGACAATCCCTACCCTTGAGTATTCGATCTAATGTGACAGCTTTGTCACAAGCATCCAAACCTGTATAATCACAACAAAAACAGTAAATTCCAAACCAAGATTCAAAAAATCTTGATTGTGTTTAGTAACCAACAACACCAAACTTGAATACATCAACAAAACTAATCCAAAACCCTCCAAACATCTCCAAGTACTTTGTCACATACACACAAGCTTACAAATCAGTTTTTTTTGTCAGAAAACCTTTTGGCAAGTAGCTTATGCTATAGTAACTTTTTGAATATTTGTGAATTTTGAAAAAGTTATTAACCAAAAACATAAAGTGCAACATATTTAAAACAACAAGTGACTCAAAATAGTGAGAACAAGAATTTGTATAAGCTTATTGTCAGTAAGCTTATACAAAGAGCTTAATGAACAGTTAACTTGAAAACTTTTGATTTTTGAGAAAATTTAAAGACATGACATCAATTTAAAATACAATAAACATAAATTACAGAATATTAAAGGGACAAGTAAATTAAATTTGCAAATAAAATAAAATGGAACTCAATTATATTCAAATTCGTCTTTTACAAAATCTTGAATAAAAATTGGAACAAAAACTAAAATGCTACTGCCTATTGCTTTATATACAGCTATATGGAGTTTTCTAGAACATAAACCCTAACAAGATGAAACCCTAAAATACCCTTGGATCTTTTCAGCATCTTTGAAGAATATTATGACTTTTGAATCTGGTCTTTGGCCTGTTCTTGGCCTCCATGTGATATGTCAGCAGCCAAAATGATATTGAGCATTAGTGATATCTTTGGGAGAAAGATAAACTCTGGAGCCGTAGATTTGCTGTACTTATCTTGTTTTCTAGCCAAGAATTGGGGCATGGTACAACTGGGATAAGCACATTGGTGTTGTGGGGTAACTTTTGGTAGCAGGGAAAGATTCGTGATATACTCAATCCCAAATCTAGAGATTAGTGGGTCTTGATATTGAGTATTAAACAATTGGTGGGATTAGGGTCCAAGTGTTCTTGGTGTATTTGAAAAGGGGATTTGATTTGTTTAGGATAAAATGAACCTGTTAACCGCCACTTAGCAATAGTTAATTATTATTCAAAATGAAAAAAATATTAACTTTTGATAAAATATGGTAGTGGGTTAGGTGACGTGTGAGGGTGATGTGGAGGGTGGAGGTGAGGTGGCATGATGGGTTGGTGGTTGTAGTTTGGTTGTCTGGAGAATTAACCCTCCATCTTCCAAGTACTTTTAAAAACAAGTCTTGGTAGAATATACCCCATTTCCTTTGTAAACTTCTTTTAGCTAATTGCACTTTCTCCCCTTGTCTTTTTACAAACTTGGTATAAGGACTAAAACTGTATTTTAATCAATCTTCAAGGGATATTCTTGAAATGTATTCAATCTTAAAGGAATTTTCTTGCAATATCATGATTCTTGCAGGACCAAAGTTGACAAATCTCTAAAGATGAGGGACAAAACTTGTACAATCTTCAAACTTCAAGGACCATTTTGGAAAATCATCATTTAGGTCATGTTCATTGTGCGACTTCGTTTCCCGTGTTCGTTTTTGCTTTGTTTCTTGTGATCTTTTGTCTTTTTCTCGATATCCATACCTAAAACATTCAACAAACGAATACGATCACATTTTATGGTATTTTATGATATATATTAGCATTTTAAGCCCGATTTGGACGATGAGACCATGTATAATTGCGGTCTCATCACTCTCCCATACTAAACCATTGTCGTGCCCTCACGCAATGCTAGAATAAATTATCTTAGCATCTCCAAAATTCATTTTTATCTACTTTTATTGAAACGTAATCTTACTACACTGCTACCACTTGTGTTTTAGACATAATGTAGGATTTTTATCGCAAAATGGGACGTTTAGGTTCATAGAACAAGAACACATGAATGCTTCGTTAGAAATAATTTCTTTGTCCTCGATTTTCACCCAACTCTATGCCAAGCGTGTAACGAGATCATTGTCATTATAAGTTAATAATGCTAACATTACTCATATGCCCTAATCACGTACTTAGACTCCCTTAATCCTAGTTTGTATCTCTTATATTTTATTTTTGTCTTGAATGATCATGATGATACATTTTTTACTTATGCGATTATAGAGATTAAGGTCCAAAAATAGAGTCATAACGGTGTAACCAAGACCATCAAAATTAATAACCTCCCCTAATAGACGACGATGTCAAAAAATTAAGTCAACAAGAAGGATCGATAAACACGGTTTTATAACGATTTTGAACATGAGACTTATTACCAAGACTTTTATACGCCCCCTAACGGATGGGCCTTATTATCATAGGTTTACCTCCATCTTTTATTCAACTCCGCCATGGAGCTTTTATTATGACTTCGGTCTTGCCTTGCCAATTTTATAGAAGAAGAAGCAAACCACACCGAGTAAAACTGCTACTTTGACATTTTTTTGTATTCATGATTATGCGTTTGGGGGAACATGCAAGAAATCAGCAACAAATCCTCTCACGCTTGTAGAATACTTCCCCTGGAAGTTGAACTAAGTACTCTGCTCATCTGACGTTTTGTCCAAAGTACACGTTTTCCCCCATGATGGTTACGAACACTTGGAAGCATCATCTAACGTGTACAATCAGAATCGTGAGATGTTCTTATCTAAAGCAGAAATCTTCATAGGTTGAGAAAGGTAGAAAGACTATGAAAGATTTTCTTAGACATTGAAGTATTATTTGACATTCAGTAGCTCAAAAATGTGTCTCGTGAGAATTGTCATTTTCTTTTTTTCTTTCTCTCACTAGAAATAAACACATAGTAAAGTAAAAACATTCTGAAAATAGTTTGCAAATTCAAGGATTCCGCAAATTTGTTTGAGACTTCAAGATTCCGAAAATAGAAAGGAAGATTGGGGATTTCGAAAAGAGAAAGGAAAATTGGGTATTTTGAAAATAGAAAGGAAGATTGGGGATTCTGCAAATCTTTAGGAAAAGCAGAATTATGTACTATGAGCAGTTTGCTTATAGCTAGTATAAGAACAAATATAAGCACATGCAACAAGTTAAAACACAAAAATACACTAAAATAGCAAGTAACCTATAAATCAAATATGAAAAACCTCAAATAATACTAGTAGTACAAATTTATTACCATTGCTAGTACTAATCCTATGGTATAGTAGTACTAGTAATGAAGTTTAGGCTTAATTATAAGCTACAATTCAACTCTAAAATCCGAGAAAACCTCAAACAGAATTACTTCACCAGCTTTTCTAAAAGTATACCAAGTTGCAATTCCTAAAACCTAGATTTGACCCCTTAAATCATTGCTGGTGTGTTGTGCAAAATGCTTGGTCAATTAATAATTCGTTTCTAGTACATTGTTTGTCTCGGTATCTTAACGAATTGATCTCAAGTTTTTATCAAGACTTAATTGTTTTTTTGTAATAATAGCTTGAGTGGTATCTTTGTCTAATTAGCACAAAGCACGTAAAAGTGTAAAAATATTACATATACGTACTATACTAAAAACATATTACAAATACCACAATTAATCGTAAAAATATTACATGCATGGAAAACGAGGAAAATACTAATTTCATATTCTACTATTATTATTATAATACTAATCTAATGCTAATTCTACAAATACACAAAAAAATAATTAAACAAGTATTACAAATACAAATCAAGCTATGGTCCTATACTAATTACTAGTAAATTGGGCTTTAAATCTTATTCTAATATTAGTAGTAAGACTTATTATCTAATTTTTACTAACCAATTTAAGATACTGTCTAATATATCCTAAGCCCATCAAACCTAGCAGAATAAAAGTCCAATTATGCTAGATCTAATATCATTCTTTACGTAAAGTATTTAAAATGAGCATGAACCAAACTTGAATTTAGAAATACGAGTTTCAATTAACACAGATCTTTAGGTCGAACCTAGCTGACTACCTATTACCTATTATTTTTTATAACAAATTTCTATTACAACTTCTCTGACCAGTGACACTAACACTATCCTTGTAAAATACTTCCATCAAACTATCATCACTAATTACATTGCAACAAATCAAATCAAAAGTAAAGTAAGAATGACTATTATTACTAACAGACATACATCATACGTATTTAACTTCGAGCTACTTAAAAGCTAATCTATTAAAATACTGTATGGTGTGAATAAGCCTAGGACATAATAAAACAAACAGCTAGTAAACAACATTCAATCAACTACTTAAATACTAACAGTGGCTAAAATCTATCTTAAAAAATCCATTAAGCTATCTAAAGTTCTATCCTAAACAACACTTTATCACAAATTATCTATGATAACTCTTGTTGATCTATTAACTGAAGAAAGCTTATATCAATCCTACAAATCCTAAATAACAATGATAAAGTACATTCAAGGAACTTCAATCACAGTTTACAAGTATATAGAAAATCAAAGTAAAAGTAAAATCAATACCTCAACTATATTTTACAATACACTAGCAGCTACACAAGTTTTACACTACATTTGCAGAAGTGAAAAGGTATTACCAAACTTCCAGGCCTGTCCGTTGTCGTAGATAAGCTATCTACTCAGCTGAACAAGAACTGATTCAAACTCTAACCAGAAATGAATTCTTCAACAACTTTTACTTTCTACCACCAGCTAATTTCGACAGCTCTCTGCTTTGCTGCAAATGAAAGCTATTACTTCTGAACTAAAAATGAAACCACACAAAACGAGTCCTCCTGAAACTTATTCCTTCAACTAGTTCACCATTACGCTATGATCAGAAGAAATGTAGAACTAAAATGCCCCTGACTCAAGATTTATGTAACTAACAGCTACGAAAAAAACTTATCATACTAACTGATTAACTAACTATTTTGTAGAAAAACGTTTAAAACAAAGCATACATCAGCTCATTCGAATTTATGAACAGTAGCAGATATGGAAACTTGAAGAAAAATAGATGTTTTGAAATATTTGTAAAATATGAAAACAAGATTTAAAACCTTTTATTAATGGAAGATTTTGATTCTAACAACATAACAGAACTATAACTAATCTGGGCATCAAAACTAGAACAAAATTGAAGAAAAGAGATTTAAGTAAAGAAAAGCTTTCATTAATGGTGGGAACGGTTATAAACTTTAACTAACAACGTAACTAAATTAACAGAATGAGTGCAATTGATCTAATCTACTCCTAAGACTAGCCCTATTCTACTGTGTGTGAAAAGCTACTCCTATTCTAACTACTTTACAAATGAGAAGAATGAAAGTATTTATAGACGAGGGTGAGGTGTTGAGGGAGTCCTTGAGATGATCAGTGACGTGCATCGTCCAATGACTAATTTCCACGTGCCGACATGATTTTGGATACTTGAAAGATTCGGAACTCATGAGATTGAGTATAACTGAGTGCTGGGAATATACTTGGCAGCTCAAAACAAACATCTTCAATCTTTTGATCTTCTCTTGAGACTTTATAAATCCGGCTAGAAAATTGCATGAAGAAAACGTTGACTCTTTCTTTACTATTATCTCTCTTTGAAGATGAAGATGAAACACGTAAGTAGCCTGATCCAAAAAAATGCTTTAGAAAAGAAAAAAACTTCTTTCTCTTAAGTCCCTCAAATTTCACTTTTGGACATTTGCTACTTGAAAACTTTTAATCTTTAGAGAAAATCACACTCAAGACCTTGATTTATGTGAATTTGGAAAATATGATCCTTGAGTGCTTGTTTGGTCCTTTTCTTCGTCTTTTCTTCAGATAAATTCCGTTTAAGCACATGTTTACTCCATAATGTATCTTATTTACCTGAAACACACGAAACACCAAATACACGCATAATTATAAACTCATATAATTGGCCGTGTGATATGAGTGAAATACTCATATCTTTTGTATCACAAAACGAACTTAAAATGCATATTTCAAATAAATATTGTATTGTATTTGCTTGTTTTGTTGTTTCGTATGTGTAGGTACCAAGATCACAAAAACCGGCAAAAACCGACATGAGTTTGAAGATTTCACCAAAAGCTAAAAGACGGGATTGTTTTCTAAGTTTTTGGGCCTTGGTGGGTCCCATTTAAGCTTGATGGGCTTGAAAGCCCATTTATGGGGTTATAAAGTTCATATTGGTTAGTCATTTAGCAAGATCAGCCCAAGACAAATATCGGGTCAAAACCCAAAACAAAAGGGACAACCAAAATTATACTTTGATCAAAGTTTTGGGTCCAAGACCAACAACAAGAAAGAGACAGGCAAAGTTATATTTATCTGTGGTCAACATTACCCGGTCAACAAAAACAAAGAAAAGAAGAAAATAAAACGAGAGAAAGGAAAAGGGAAAGAACATAGCAGCCAAGAACCCTAATAAAAAGGGATCTTAATTAATTCGGCGAGTGGCATCCACGCGTGTGATTCAGATAAAAGGGGAAAAAATAGAGCATGTAATCACAAAGATACCAAGTGTTATGCTCAAACGTGGCACTTGGATTCGTCATAAAAGGCCTCTCATTGGACGATTTACTGCCATCCTGACAAGGATCAAATCACCTTTTGACACCTCAGACTCAAACTAGCACACTTATTTCCATGTTGGCAATCCGAGTGAGGGTGGGTGATTTTCCACCTTTGGATCAAAACAAACATGAAAGAGAAGATGGAGATGCCCATCACACTACTGAAAATTGAACTAATCATCACCAACTCCTCACCCTCTACCCTCGGGTTCGAGTATAAATACCCCCTCCATATTCTGTATTTTTCATCCCTTTTTCTACTTACTGTTATAATGGTAGTTTATAGTTAGGAATTGTATTTTTTTATAAATATTGTAATGTTTGATTTGATTTAATAAAATTTCGATTCTCAGTTTGATCATCTTTTAATCTACGTTTTGTTATTTTATAAAAAATGATTGCAATTTAAATCTATGAATATCGTTATAATTGAGTATTGTTTATGTAAGCTCGAACTATAGCTTATGTGAACAATTAAGAAGGAATTAGGGAAACATGTTTATCCCCACTGGATAAACAATAAAATATGGATGTTGGTTCGTAATGGTTGATAGTACAAGGATGTTTTTGGTTTAGAGTTCGAGGTCTCGATTTAAAAGAGTGGTTCATGTTAAGTTGCCATAACAAGTTGATGGTTTAATTGTTTGGAGGTTTGAATGAAAAGTTGGCTCATCGCCATACTTCGACATCAAAGGACAACCTTTAGTTACGTAGGTCAAGCTCATATTATATTACTGCGAATTTTTAGAATAATCTGCTAGTCATAACTGTTTAGTATAATTTTGTTCTCGTTTGATCTGTTTGATTCAGCTTTGAATTCACTTGCGTTGTGTTTGGAAGCTAGATATAGTTTCCTTTGATTTATGTGATTTTTATCTTCTTGCAATATTTCTGCTTGTAAGTTTGGATCAGCTTGTATTCTGAGTTTGTGGATTAGTCTGTAATTGGTTTATGTTTTGATGGATTTGCTTTAGTTTGATAATCTGCTGTGAGTTTGGATTATAATAATTTTGAATTGATCTGAGTTGTTATTAGGGTAATCCTAACTGTTTATTATCAATTTTGGAGTTTGAGGTTGTTGAATATTGAATCTGAAATGTGCTTAGTTCGTTTTTAAGCTATCGTTATGTTTTGTTGCCATCATATTGTTGCCATTACATATAATTAAATCTGATGAATTATCATTTGTGGAAACCTTGGTTTCCGGATATTTGAAGCTACTAGGAATGTATCATGTTTATATGATTAAATAATCAAAGCGGAATTAGAACATAACACATTAACAAGGTGTTTGGACACAAAGAACATGAATAAAAACAAATGGATTGCTAATTATATTAATAATCAACAATCACTAGACGTGTATACATTGAATCCCACGTCTAGTCGACACACGCTTTAAGTTTACATTGTATATGAAAGTTATAAAAAACCTAATAACCCTTGGTTCCTTTTATAGTGTAAGGACTAGGGTTTTACAAGAGATAATATCAAATAAACATATAAATCTTCTATTTAGATAAACATATACAGAATATATCCTGCATATATATCCAAATAGAAGCTTCCAAAGGCTTCTTGTCTACGTTTCTATCAATGCTTAAATTGTACATGACAATGCTTGGATTGTACATGACAATGCTTGCTTCTGTCAACGCTTGATTTGTTCTTGACAATGCTTGGAATACACTTGTCAACACTTGGACAAATACCTTCATGTTTTCTTCGTTTTTGAGTTTCTGTCACATCAACTTTTTGACCCAACAATCTTCCCCTAGTTGATGTCGGCAAAACTCTTTCTGTATCTCTTGTAAGTTTTACTTGATCTTCAAATTGCTTCCCCTCAAGTGTAGCATGTATTTCTTCCCCTTTTTGTCACATCAACAGGGAAGTAAACAATGTAGGCAATCTTGAAGATTCTCCAAATGTAGCTCTATGTAATGATCTTGAAGAAAAACAAATATAATATTTTTGATGTAGAAGTAGAATAAACCAACCTTGTGTTCCATGTCTTGTACTATCCACGTGATGAAGAACTTATACTCATCTCACCAAGTATAAGTAGACCTCGATCCCTTGTAAATACTCTCATCCTTTGTGAGACACTGAGCACGATAATGTAACTCTTTCAAGTGTTATGACAAGTCTTCGTCACCAAAAATTTAAAGAACAAACAAGTTATCTTTAAACCAATGGTATCCCTCCATGATTTAAAGATATGATAAAACACAAACTCGTGAAAATCTTCTTCAATCATCAAACTTACCATAAGAATTCTTCCCCTTAAGCCAACACTTCTTCATGACGACTCTCAATCTCACGAATTGTTGATAACTCGCTTTAAAATCATTAATCCCTTTAAAAATATCCGAGCCATAAATATCAACATGATATTCTAAATTAAAACGGAGATTCCATGTACCTTCGTGTGTAAATTCCTCCTTTTTGTATGCTAAAAACGTACCAATTTTCTCAACAGCAGCAATCCTTGTATTATCCGAGATCCTCCTTTATCCAATATATCTGGAATGGGTATTGTCCAATATCGGACAATACTTATCAAAGTTTAGATCAATCGTTCTCGAACAACACTGTCAACGCTGTCAGCGTTTGACTTATTCTGTTAGTGTCCAAACAAAGCTTGTCAGCGTTTACTTTATTCTTGTCAGCGCCTTTTTAAATACTGACAACTTTTGTGGCTAGCAACATATAAACGTAGCTATAATAATAAGAGAGTATCATTATCCATCCCATAATCAATCCACGAATGAAGGCCCATTGAAGATCAGCCCATGTAGAATTTACATGCGTGTAACAAGGACATCAGTAATAGACGAACAATAACATTTTAAAAACTTGGAAGACCAAATTCCTAAAAATCAGGAAGTGAATATTTCACACAACCCACGTCTTTGTCATCTACGTTTGTTTCTAATCCTCATATCTTTGCTAAAAATAGAACAGAAACAATCCACGTCCTTTTCATCTTTCTGCTCCGAAAATAACATGCCATAAATAATATCCAAAAATCATGTAGGATACGATTGAATACATAGTCAATAATAATCCCTAAAAATTAGGAATATATCATGTCCTCCATAATAATCTTGTCTAAATTAACAAGTAATATTCACCACTCGATATTTGCTTTCTTCTTTGCCAATTATCTTGAAAACTCACGTGAACCATAAACCTATATACCTCTTTGTTTGCTGAGATCACATGTACAAACTCGAGCAACATATATCACCCAGATAATCATAACCTGTTGCAGTTCTTAACAGAAACTCACATTGAAACCCTAACAGTATGAATTTTTAGGATTTTGTGAATCGAATAGGCATTTAAGAACCATGATCACGTTATAACAGCCACAAACCTCATACTTTCTGCTTTTCATGTTGATCTAGGGTTTGAGAAACCCTAGTTCGTGATTTTATGTGAAAAGAGCAAAACATTAATACCTTAAACAGTGAATTTCGACCTTGAATAACTTCTTCATTAGGGCTCAGATCGAAAATCCCTTCGGTGAGATTCTAGACACAAGTTCCAAGAATCTACAGTTCAAAAATCACCAAGATCCAACGGTTAACGAAGGAGAAAACGTGTTTTGAACATGGCTGTTTACAGAAACTTGCATATACCCACTGCTGACTTTGACGCCTAATAACTTTTTCCTGGGGATAAAACTTGACAATCCCTCCAATAGATGTCTAGATATATGTGTATAGAACACACACAAGAAATTTCATGACGATCCAACGGTCCAATTAAAAGTTATGACCTTCTGAATACTGCTGCGCACACAAAAACGTCCAGAAAAACCCTAGACGGATTTTTCTTCTTTTCACCATACACGAACACCTTGTTGGTCCTAGCATCACGAGCCACGAGGCTCTGATACAAATTGTGGAAACCTTGGTTTCCGGATCTTTGAAGCTACTAGGAATGCATCATGTTCATATGATTAAATAATCAAAGCGGAATTAGAACATAACATATTAACAAGGTGTTTGGACACAAAGAACATGAATAAAAACAAATGGATTGCTAATTATATTAATAATCAACAATCACTAGACGTGTATACATTGAATCCCACGTCTAGTCGACACACGCTATAACACCCCCAACAAATGCTATGCGCAGCGGAACTACAACATTTGGGTGCTACGTAGTTATCATCACACATAAGCTATATTAAACGACTCAAAGAGAAGTAAAAGTTTAAACATAAATTTAACATTTTTAAAAACATACAAGTCTACAGTTTTCCAAATCCCAAGACAATACAAAACAGAGTTTGCGTTTTGGTCCCCATTTAATCTCAACCCAAAAGTACATTTTCGTTCACATGACATAATATAAAATATTTAAGTGCTAAAAGGGAAGAAAAACAAAGTAGACCGCCAAGCCACAACAACTTCCATCCTCGCATGCTCCGCTGCTATCAATCTTGGTTACCTGAAACACATGCTTAAAACCGTCAACACAAAGGTTGAGCGAATCTATAGGTTTATCAAATCATAAGTTGAACATAAGTATTAAAACCAATCATGACCATTCAATAGCATTGTCGTATACACAATCTATTATTCAAGGATATTATCTTTAGCAACAGCTAATAATTGTGTTTAAGCTCGTGACACTAATCCGTTAACTCAATCACCCGCGTACATTTACCGGTATGATTTAAGTGAAACCAGTGCCCCTTCTAAAGGCATTAGTTGTAATTATACCTTATTTCTTATCACAAGTTATCCGTCCGTAGAGGGTACTCAACGTACTAGCTCTCGTCTCGGATAGGGTCGTCAACCCCATAGTAGTATCAATTGTATAAGCGGCTATCTCCAACCCACACAAGGGCAAGACAATAGTTAATAGTTCACGAATTTAGGGACTTTTACAACTAGGTACTCAACACAATTCAAGGCAACATTCGGGTCCAACAATCATTCATGACTTATGTTCTTTTCGTTTAAATAGCATGTATCCCCCTCGCGGTTAAAAACGTTTGAAATAAGTAAAGAGCGAGGCTATAGACTCACCTGGCGTAGTAGTAGTGGTTCTAGCGAAGACGTAACGAGAAATATCACCGACGATGTGGATGCCCGGGAAAATCAAACACTTGACCTAAAACTCAAGGTACGTAAACCAAATCAATACTCCGTGTACATTATTGTACTAAACACACTCATATGAAAACACTTAATGCTTATGAAAACTCACGCCAAAACCAAACAAGTAGTTGTTACTAGACTTATACCATTTACCTACGTAATTAAAGTTGATTCCCATTTTATAGATTTACCGGTACTTACCAAAAGTACGGGTTGTTGGCTATGACTTAAGCACCTATATAAATTTCAAGAAAATTCACAAAAATACCTCATGACCTTTATAAAACTTATATTTAATCCCATGAAAAGTTTTCACTTCTATTACTCGTTACACATCACATTACTAGACGTACACATTTAGGACTGATTTTGCACTTTGACCATGTTGGACTTGTTTGACCCATTTAAAATACACCATTGACCAATCCAACACCTAAGTCTAAAAATAGACTCGCAAATGCAGGTTTGAAACCAAAAATTAACTTTCAATCATTTTCTAAACTCTATCTATGGTCCCCGGGATTTGACCCAAAACCAAACACAAATTCGGATTGTGTTGATTCTGATCTCCCGGTACACGTATTTTCAAAATTACATAACTTTTGACTCGTTTGGAGTCGTAAGCTCTACTTTAGACCAAAACGAAGCTAAGAAAAAGCTCTACAACTACATCCTATGCTTATGAATTGTTTACAAAGTTAAACCCACGAAAATAAGCCCTAAACAATCTGGTCTAAAATCACCCTTCCAAAATCATTCCAAAACTTGTTTCCAATCCATTTTATCATCACCTAGACCTATACTAATTACTTATAATCATTCCTAAACACCCCAAAAAGCCTATACTAACAAGAACATCAAACCCTAATCAAATAAATCATACATGCAATTAGTTCTAACCATTCAAAAACACCAAAAACAACATTAAACACAAACACATAACACATTTCATCAAACACCATGAACCCACCAAACACCCTAATATTTCGTGGGTTTTGGTGACCAAAACACCCAAAATAATCAGCCCCCAATTCGTTTTATGGATGAAAAAACATTATAAACACATGAATTAAACTTGTATATGGTTTAATTAGATCAAAACCTATTTTTGAAAAATCATAAATTTTTGAAAAGATTTCTTGATTGCATGTGTGTTTTTGTTGGTGGGATTCACTTACATTGATGTTAGAAACATGGGATGATGATTAGAATTTCAAAGAATAAAGTTTTGGTGGTGGTTTTGCTATGGTGGGGTGCTGGCCGTGGGTTTCAAGGAGAGAGAGGGGGAAGAGATTTTGATTTTTGAGTGTGTGTTTGTGTGTGTGTTTTTGTGTTAGTGTAGTTTTGTAAAAAGGTGGGAGGGTTTATTTTGAAAACTTGGCTAATCTTTTGGCCTAAAATTTAAACGACCATTTTAAAGAGTGGGATTCGACTAGTAGTCGTTTTTGAAAATTTACGCGAGTCGGGTTTAGTCCCGGCTACCTCAAAATACTTTTAAATGATTCAAACGCACACAAAACGAATATACATATGGTTCCGACTCGACTTAACACGTAATACAAATAAAATCTCGAAAAACTCAAATATTGATCAATCGATAACAAAAGATAAATTTTGGGCATCCGTCGGTATCGTAGTCGTCATCGGTTCTCCTTAAACCGTCAAATGTTAGAATTACGACCGTAAATGTTGGTTTCAACTTAAACCGTCAAATATATAGCAAACGAAATTTCTTAAAAATTTAAAAAATATTCATAAAATAGGATTAAATAAACGACGTTGGGCTCGGGATATCACATCCACAAGTGAGTCGCAACTTAAGAGAGGTGCTCATACTGAACAACTCTTGAGACAATAACTTAGCATCGTACGACACATTCACGGGTATCACACACGCTTTAGGTTTACATTGTATATGAAAGTTATAAAAAACCTAATAACCCTTGGTTCCTTTTATAGTGTAAGGACTAGGGTTTTACAAGAGATAATATCAAATAAACATGTAAATCTTCTATTTAGATAAACATATACAGAATATATCCTGCATATATATCCAGATAGAAGCTTCCAAAGGCTTCTTGTCTACGTTTCTATCAATGCTTACATTGTACATGACAATGCTTGGATTGTACATGACAATGCTTGCTTCTGTCAACGCTTGATTTGTTCTTGACAATGCTTGGAATACACTTGTCAACGCATGGACAAATACCTTCATGTTTTCTTCGTTTTTGAGTTTCTGCCACATCAACTTTTTGACCCAACATCATTTACGTGTTGTTTGTGTTACATCGTTTGAAGAGTTGTATTTATTTCAGTAAAAGTTTGATTGTAGTGATAATTAGAAGTCATATTTGCAGAATCAATATAGGAATGCATATGGTATGGTTTGAATTTGGTTATGAGGTTTGGATGTTTAATGATTAGTTTAAAGGTCTGCAAATGAACATGATTGATGGAGGATATGCTACTACTGATATAGATGTGTTTGTTCATATAGTTATTTGCTTATGCGTTTTACTTTTCTTCTTAGTTGCTATTTATGTTTCTTCGTTGATATTAGCATTAAAGGGTGAACTGCTGATCTGTTCATTTAGAGTGGTAGTTGCTGAATAGAAGTTTTAGTAATTTGTTAGTGTATCATTTGAAGTTAGATTTTGCTTGTATTGCTTAAGTTTTCGATTTTGTGATTTAAATTTTTCTAGTGTTCTTATTAATATTTGTTGATACTTGCTGAGACTGCTGACTTTGTTAAAATCTTGTTATTTGCTGATTTTACTCGTTAATTAGTTGATGTGGTAGTTGCTGAGTAATTTTATGCTTCATATATGAATTCATCTTTCCTGCTTGATTGTTGCTACCCTTATTGATAGTACGTTGTTGTGGCAATTTAGTTGTCTCGCTGCTTAGATTTTGGGTGTTGTCGTGCTTTATTCTTTTTGTTGCATACTGATCTGATTTACTGAATGTTATAATCGTTTGTTATTATTGCATGATTTTACATTAGTTTTTACTATTATCACTGTATGTTTCATAGCCTGCTGAACTATTGAAGTAAAATTTGTCTTACTGTTCCTAAAATTAAAAATATAAAAATCTGCCTTCAATGGGGCTCGAACTTGTGACCTCACGGTTCACTACCCACAGCCTCAACCATCTGAGCTAGTTTCACTTTTTGTTTTATAACTGTGTTTAGAGTTTATTATACATTAATTTTGAACTGTCATTTTAGAACTAAAACGTTTTACATCAATAATTTTGTTAAAAGTTAAAAAAAATATATAATTGCTTTTATGTAAATATTGTTTTAATAAATTAGTTACAATTTATTAGTTTAAATAAATAAAGTAAAAAATAATATAGATTTAAATTTGTCTTGTAGATTTATTTTAATGGTTCATGCCACTTTTAATAAAAAAAGGTAGGATTTTTAGATAAAAAACCGGAACCATTCAAACTAATTGTCCAAATCAAAACGAAAGTCTCAAATTCACAATTTCTTCGTGTGCAACGAACCGGGATCACTCTCTTGTTAATTAATCCGTCTTTAACGAATTTTAGACTATTACTTTTTCCTAAAGGTAATTTTCTACTATTTGCTCTACAACGTATTACATTAAATACACTGACATTTTCCCACAAATCAAAAATTTTGGCGCCGCTGCCGGGGAAATTGTGTACGATTCTTTCATTGCGATTTGTCGATCGTTGATTTGAAGACCCTTTCCATCCTTGGAAAGTTCTGTTATTTTCTATATTTATATAATAATAAATATCATATTTCGTGTTTTTTTTGTTGCTAATATATTGTATTACGTAGAACAATAAATTTACCTACCTCCAAAAGCGTGAAAAGGCAAACCTTAGTTGGGATTTCATCACTCAGCTATTGTGTTCGAATCCAAAACAAAGAAAAAAAGGAAAAATAGATAAATACAAATAAAAAGTTTGAACTCAATTTATACAAACTATAAGGTGTGTATAAGGAGACGACTATAAAATGCCGTCTAAGGAAAAAGGTTTTTAAGTGCTTTGTGCCACCTCGATTCCCCGCTTGCTTGTGGGTATATTGAGAGGGACGACCGATTATTGGTTTGCCACCTTAAGTAGTAATAAACCTTATTTTTGTCATTGTTCACTTATTGAACCTCGAGACGTTTAGGTTTCCACCTACGTTTCAAAGTCGAACGAGGGTAGTTTACTTCCATAGTAAATATTCTCACTCCTTGTTTTTATCAATCTTTGATTTATTTGTGAAATAATAACAAAAATAATCTTCTTCTCGTCTAATTTCTTTTCTTCAACCCTCTAAATTCTCGTCATTTTGGTTTATGCAATTACGTTCTAATCGACTTTTGATTAATCACTATAGATTTGAAAACATTCCTCGAAGAAATCGAAATCGTCAACAACAAGTAGTGGAACCCGAGCTTCTAACTATTGTTGTAAACATGGCCGATAACTGAACAATGGAGGAATTGCTTCGTGCACCCACCGAATGGTACGGTGAAGCAATCTTTGTGTCGGATATTTTGGCGGATCATTATGAGATTAAGACGGGTCTTTTATAACTCATTCGTGCCGACCAATTTCGAGGCAATGCGACGGATAACCCGCATTCTCACATTCGTAATTTTCTTCGTATCACCTCGACTCTCAAGTTTAGAGATGTGCCGAATGACGCGATTAAGCTCATGCTTTTTCCGTACTCGCTCGAGGGAAACGCTAAGCGTTGGTATGAAAAGGAACCACCGGGTTCGATTTTGACATGGACGATCTAGTGTCTAAGTTCATGAATTACTTCTTTCCACCATAAAAAACAACTTACTTTAAGAATGAAATAACTATATTTGAATAAAAAGTGCATGAATCGTTTGGAGATGCTTGGGAAAGGTTAATATTTGTTGAGACAATGTCCGCACCAAGGTTTCACGGAGTTACACCAAATAAATACTTTTTATAATGGACTTAATATGGTTGAACAAGATTCTTTAAATGCCGCCGCGAGTGGTAATCTTTTAAGAAAAACTCCGAGAGACGCATGGGGTATCATTGAGAATAATTCTAGAGTTCAATATTCATGAAACACACCGGTTGTTTCTCATGTGAATTCATCTAATCCCGAGATTGCTAGATTGGACTCTAAGATTGACACGATTTTTAATGAGATTAGGAAGAATCCTCATGGTTCGATTAATGTGGTTGAGAATTTTTGTGTATTATGTGGTGGAGCACATCCGAATTATACTTGTTCAACCACGGGGTTTGATCAAGCTAGTGCTTTTGCGGCGACGGGAACTTATGGCCCTAACGGTCAAGCTCCTCGTCAAAACCATGTTGCTCCACCGGGTTTTCCATCGGTTCAAAATAGATACAACAATGGCAATAATGGGAATAATTTTAACCGTGGTAACCAAGGGATATTTAATCAAGGAAATTGATTTCATGGCAATCAAAACAATCAAGGTTTTCAAAACAATAATCAAAATGATTTGTCAAGCTATATCAAAACAAATGGGGTAAATTTAAAAGCTTTTCAAAATAATCTTCAAGGACAAATGAACACTTTGAAACTAGATTTTCAAAATATGATCAAGGGGCAAAATAACAAGATTGAGCTTAATGAAACTCGATTAGAGCAAAACCAAAACCGTATTGAGGGGAATCAAGCTGAATTTGAGAACAAAATTCTTTCGATGTTTGAAGCGATAATGAACAAACCTTCCTCTTCTTCGGGTGTCTTTCCTAGTAACACCATTCCAAACCCGAAGGGTGAGATCCACACGTAGTGGGAAGGCTTTAGACGGACCTTTTCTTCCACATGTTAGTACCTCTCCGGTGCGGGAAGTGGAGCAAGAACCCGAGGTGGTTAAAGAAAAGGAAATTCCTAATCCACCAAGGTAGACCATGTGCCTACTCCGGAACCCGAGATTCCGAAGACTAAACCCACACTACCCTACCCTTCGAGACTTAACCAAGAGAAGCTCCACGAAAGATCCAATGCTCAAATGTCTACATTTCTTAAAATGTTTAAACAACTTCATTTTAATGTTAGTTTTGCGGATGCATTGCTTTATATGCCTAAGTTTGCTTCGACTTTCAAGAAATTAATTAGCGATAAAGGGAAGCTCGAACAGATTAATCATTCTCTTGATGCTAATTGTTCGACGGTTCTCACCAAAAAGCTACCCGAAAAGCTTGGAGACCCCAGAAGATTTCTTATCCCTTTTCAATTTCCGGAAATGAAAGAATGCTTAGCATTAGCCGATCTTGGTGCTAGCATTAATTTGATGCCTCTTTCCGTGTGGAAAGGTTATCATTTCCCGAGCTCACACCTACTAGGATGAGTCTCGATCTTGCGGATCAATCGACCGCCCTTCCGGTAGGTATAATCGAGGATGTCTTTGTTAAGATAGGGAAGCTTCATTTTCCGGTGGATTTTGTAGTTGTGGATTACCCCGAAGATTCACGTGTACCGTTGATTTTAGGAAGACCATTTTTAGTACGGCTTGTGCCTTAATTAACATGAAAAGTGAAAAAATGACCTTAAGTTTTGAGGATGAGACCGTTACCCTTGATATCGGGCATGTTTCTAAGTATTCTTATGAGCATTTCGGGGACTCAATCAATCATGTCGATATGATTGACGTTGATTGTAAAGAATATTCTCAAGAAGTTCTTGGATTCTCGGCGAATTCCAAAAGTGGCAATCCTTCTTTATAGGATCATATTATTGCCCTTTCTTCTCCACCCCTTACTCCATTCGGGGCTAGTGATTTTATCTTGGAGGAGGTTGATGCTTTTCTTAGCACACCGGATTTGCCATCGACGTATGATGAGGACTATCATGATGCGGATGGAGATATCGAATTGCTTGAAACATTTTTGAACAAAGATCCTTTTCAATCACCTGCTATGGAAATTAAAGTTGTGAACGAAAATGAAACAAAAGTGAAAACTTCTCTTGAAGAAGCAGCCGAACTAGAACTTAAGGATCTTCCCACTCATTTGGAGTATGCTTTTCTTGAGGGAGCGGATAAATTACCGGTGATTATCGCTAAAGGATTGAAAGATAACGAAAAGGAGGAACTTATTAAGGTGTTAAAGAAACATAAACGGGCCATTGCATGGAAAATCTCCGATATCAAGGGTATTGACCCAAAATTTGGTACTCATAAAATTTTGATGGACGAAGATTATAAACCCGCTATCCAAAATCAAAGAAGGGTTAATCCAAAGATTCATGAGGTGATCAAAAAGGAAGTTATGAAACTTCTAGACGCCAGAATGATCTACCCTATCTCCGATAGCCCATGGGTTAGCCCCGTGCATTGTGTTCCAAAGAAAGGAGGAATCACGGTAGTTACTAATGAGAATAATGAATCGATTCCTACTAGACTCGTGGCCGGATGGCGTGTTTGTATTGACTATAGAAAGCTTAATGATGCCACTAGGAAGGATCATTTTCCATTACCTTTTATGGATCAAATGTTAGAGAGACTAGCGGGAAATGAATTCTATTGCTTCTTAGATGGATTTTTCGGCTATTTCCAAATTCCTATAGACCCTCGTGATCAAGACAAAACCACATTCACTTGTTCTTATGGAACATTTGCTTATCGTAGAATGCCTTTTGGGTTATGCAATGCTCCGGGGACTTTCCAAAGGTGTATGATGGCCATTTTTGATGATATGATTGAGAAAACCATGGAAGTCTTCATGGATGATTTCTTAGTTTTTGGGGAGTCTTTTACTTCATGTCTCTCTAACTTGGAACGAATGTTACAACGTTGTGAGGAAACAAATATCGTGCTTAACTATGAAAAATGCCATTTTATGTGCAAAGAAGGCATTGTTTTAGGACATAAGATCTCTAAGGTCGGTATTGAGGTAGATAGGGCCAAAATCGACGTGATATCCAAATTACCTCCACCCACCACCGTTAAGGGAGTTAGGAGTTTTCTCAGTCATGTCGGCTTCTATAGACGTTTTATCCAAGGCTTCTCTAAGTTAACTCGGCCTATGACCCATCGTTTGGAAAAAGAGACTCCATTCTTCTTTTCGGATGAGTGCATCAAAGCCTTTGAGATGCTTAAAAAGAAATTAATTGAATCACCAATTTTAGTTGCCCCGGATTGGGAGCTACCTTTTGAAATAATGTGTGATGCTAGTGATTATGCGGTTGTGCGGTTTTGGGGCAACGTAAGACTAAACATTTCTTGCCTATACATTATGCAAGTAAGACTATGACGGATGCTCAAACTAAGTATACTACAACGGAAAAGGAGTTACTTGCCATTGTATATGCTTTCGAAAAGTTTAGACCATACCTCGTCTTGTCTAAAGCCATAGTGTATACGGACCACTCGGCTATAAAATATCTTCTTAATAAACAAGATGCAAAGCCGAGGTTGCTCCGGTGGATTCTCCTCCTTCAAGAATTTAATGTCAAAATTCTTGACAAAAAAGGACCCGAGAATCTCGCGGCCGATCATCTATCTAGATTTGAGAATCCTCACCAAAGCGATCGAGAGAACAAGGAAATTAATGAAACATTTCCTCTCGAGACGCTTGGTATGATTTCTTTTCGAGGTGATGATAGTACCCCATGGTTTGCGGACATCGCAAATTACCATGTGGGGTAGTTCGCGATTAAGGGTATGTCGTCCCAACAAAAACCGAATTTTTTCAAGGACATATCTTACTATTTTTTGGACGACCCCTATTTGTTTCGAGTGTGCACGGATCAAGTAATTCGTAGGTGTGTATTTGGCAAAGAAGCTAAAGATATTCTTAAAGCTTGTCAGGAAGGACCCACCGGGGGACATCATGGTGCCAACTCCACCGCGAAAAAAGTATTTGATGCCGGTTTCTTTTGGCCTTCCATATATAGAGATGCCCAAGACTTGATCAAGACTTGTGATGCTTGTCAACGTCAAGGAAAGAATTCACAAAGGGTTGAAATGCCCCAAAATATCATACAAGTTTGTGAAATCTTTGACGTATGGGGAATCGATTTTATGAGGCCATTTCCATCATCAAAAGGAAATAAGTATATTCTCGTATCCGTGGACTATTTGTCAAAATGGGTTGAAGCTAAGGCTTTGCCTACTAATGATGCTCGAGTAGTAGTGAAATTTTTGAAACAACTCTTTGCTAGGTTTGGAACTCCACGGGCTATAATAAGTGATGGAGGGACCCATTTTTGTAATGAACACTTTGAAAAAGTTCTAAAGAAATATGGTGTCACTCATCGACTTTCGACGGCTTATCACCCTCAAACGAGTGGTCAAGTGAAAGTTTCAAACCGAGCTCTTAAGCGGATTTTGGAGCGTTCTATTGGAGAAAATCGCACTTCATGGTCGGATAAATTGGATGATGCATTGTGGGCCTTCCGTACGGACTATAAGACTCCAATTGGTTGTACACCATTTAGGTTGGTCTATGGAAAGGCATGCCACTTTCCAATTGAACTCGAACATAAGGCGTATTGGGCTCTAAACATTGTAACTTCGATTTGAGGACCGCGGGTGATCATCGCAAGGTTCAATTGAATGAGCTAAGTGAATTAAGGGATCAAGCTTATGAGAACTCTTTGATATATAAAGACAAGACTAAGAGGATTCATGTCTCTAAGATCAAAAACCGCATTTTCAATGTTGGTGATCAAGTCCTCTTATTCAACTCTATACTTAAGATTTTCTCGGGCAAGCTTAAGTCTTGTTGGTCCGGACCATTCACCATTTCACAAGTATTCCCTTATGGCACCGTTGAGCTAGCTCAAAAAGACGGGCCTATCTTTAAGCTGAATGGTCATTGAGTTAAGCACTATCTTGGAGGGGACATACCTACGGAGGTTGTTCTGGATCTCCAAACTTTCCCTAAGGACCAATGAATGCGGGGACCGAGTCGAGCTCATGACTCGGTTATCAAAAACGAGGTGCCTTGTGGAGGATTTCCATACATTCTATCTTCTTTCTATTATCTAACACTAATGACGGCTTGATCTTTTCAAGCTGGTGATCGTGTTTTGTGGTGATGTGAACCTTAGGTATGACCCTAATCATTGAAGACTCTCGTGTTCGTCTTTTTCCTTGTCCACTCGAGCTTCCATACTTTGATTGTCAAATGTGGAATTCGTTATCCTTTGATATTTATCGACTAACGTTTTATCTTAAAGCATAAATAATAAACTGCTTATATATTTGCGTACTCTTACCATGTTAGGACTTTTGCATTCGACTCTTCATTTTCTAGCAAGGGGGTGTTACTCTTGAGCTAGGAAGCATTGAGGACAATGTTTGGTTTTAGCATGGGGGAGTCAATCGATATAATCGCTTGCACTTGCTTTTGTCGTGTTCTTACATAATCGTTTTTCTCAAAATCATATTTTCTCAAAATCATAAAAATTGTAAATTTTTAGTGCAATTTTGTGTTTAATAATAAAGAAAATAAGTGTTTTTGACACAAATATAGGCTTTCCGTTGGTGAAAATAAGAATAGTTTTTGACTCGACCGGGTTTTACCTTAGCTCATTCCTTAACATGCTTAAATCAAGTTTTGCTAGACTTTTATATAGGGAACTTTAAAATGCGAAAGTCTTAACTCGAAAGGGTTTAAGAACAAGAACTTTTCGCAAGTTCCTATAATTGATCCTAGAAAGTCATTTATCAAGGGAACTTTAAAACGCAAATTCTAAACTTGAAAAAGTCTAAGAAGATGCAAGATCATATAAATGACTTGAAAACCCAAAACTTCGACTTAATTTAGTCTTAATTTAGACTTGCAAGGCTAAGTGTCCATTAGTCTCACATCTTTGAGATTTTACAATATGGAGAACAAGAGATGATAGAGTTGATCATAAGTTTTGAGGTTAAGTCTTCCTTATATAAGCTTTTTGTGTGGCTCTTTCTCCTCGTATTTATTTCTCACGCTTGAATATTTAATTGTTTAATAAATGAAGTTTTTAGCGGTTTGGGTTCAATATCTTAGCTCTTAATTTCTTCTTTTTCTTCCCTTGTAATTATAGTAAGAACACATTGAGGGTGTCAGCGTCATGAACTTTTTGATCATGGGATTGCGGAATTTTGCCTACTATATGTATCATAAATAAAGAAGAATAAATAAAAACATGTTCTCTATGAGCCTTCGGGTGGGAGTCATGTAGCACTAGCCTTGTCATTAGAGCCTTAGGGTGTATGGCATGGTGAAGTGTTCAATAAAAATTGCTTCATCATTATTTCAATGAGCCTTAGGGTGTGAGGTGATGATGAATGTCAATTCCCTTGTTTGTTATTCAAGGAGGCTTAGGGTGTGGACCATAGATAAGGAGCACGTTTACATCTTAAAGAGCCTCAAGGTATATGATGTAAATGTTGTTAACTCATTATTAAGTCAAATCGACTTTGGAGGAATAATTGTTGCTTAAGTAGTTCTATTAGCTAAATTTTGGATCCGAGAATTCATCCCTAAAATCGTGTTAATTTATCCTTGATGTGGGCTTTCTTTAGTGACAACGGTTTTTGAGGATGAGGTTAGGTTTTAAGCGTTGGGTTTACACCGTTTTTGCCTTCATTTTTGGACTAATAATTATTAAATAAGTCAAATGATCCTATGGGTGAATGATAATCTTTAAAATCTATAGATACAACTAGAAATAAAGGAGATTGAGTTTAACACAAATTACTTGTATGAGTGGTCTTAACATTAGAACTTATGATTGACAATGATTTTGTTTTTAAACTTGGCATGGAAAGAGTGAAAAGTCGAGGATGACGAATCTATTCGAGTTTTATGATCCTAAAAGTTATTTCTCAATTATGAAACCAATACATTATGTCTTTGTAAAATAAAGTGTCAAAAGTTGAATAAAAGTGTAGTTAGTTGCTTTATTTTATCATTGCGTGAGGACACGGCAATTGCTTAGCAAGGGGGATTTTGATATGAGTGAAATACTCATATCATTTATATCACAAAATGAACTTAAAATGCATATTTCATAAAAATATTGTATTGTATTTGCTTGTTTTGTTGTTTCGTGTGTGTAGGTACCAAGATCACAAAAACCGACAAAAACCGTCACGAGTTTGAAGATTTCACCAAAAGCCAAAAGACGGGATCATTTTCTAAGTTTTTAGGCCTTGATGGGTCCCATTTAAGCTTAATGGGGTTATAAAGTTCATATTGGTTAATTATTTAGCAAGATCAGCTCAAGACAAATATTAGGTCAAAGCCCAAAACAAAAGGGACGACCAAGTATATACTTTGATCAAAGTTTTGGGTCCAAGCCCAACAACAAGAAAGAGACGGGCAAAGTTATATTTATCTATGGTCAACATTACTCGGTCAACAAAAACAAAGAAAAGAAGAAAATAAAACGAGAGAAAGGAAAACGGGAAGAACATAGCAGCCAAGAACCCTAACAAAAAGGGGATCTTAATTAATTCGTCGAGTGGCATCCATGCGTGTGATTCAGATAAAAGGGGAAAAATAGAGCGTGTAATCACAAAGATACCAAGTGCTATGCTCAAACATGGCACTTGGATTCGTCATCAAAGGCCTCTCATTGGATGATTTACTGCCATCCTGACAAGGATCAAATCACCTTTTGACACCTCATGTGAGATCTCATATTTTCCTGGTAATTATTTTACTCTTATTCATTATTTTAATCATTGTTAATCCTTATTCGAAATTATAAAATTATTTTTATTTTATAATTCCATATTTATTTAAATCAAATATTTTGATTTAAAAGCACCCGCGTGAATTTTTACAAAAGTTTACTTGAATCAACGTAACGAGAACCGAGGGCTAAATATTTCGACCTAAAGATATTAAACTTTACATTGTATTAAGTCTAGACCGATAATGGGCACAGTAATAAATTCTTGTATTTCACATTTTTACTGTCGATTGTTTCAATGTTCGATATTTTCGATGTTTTCTTTTAATGACGTGTTGAGTCGAGTCAGGAGTCTATATTATCTTATTTTGAGTGCGTTTTAACTTTTGAAAAGTACTTTTACGAAACCCGAGTCCCGTAAATATTTGTAAAATTGACTAATAGTCATTTCCCACTTTTTAACAAAGTATTTATTTTCTAGTCCTAAAGTTTTAAACATTACAACTTTAACCCTTCACCTAACCACCATATATATACTCTTTTCTTTCCACTTTCACACATACATAACAAGTTTAATAAAAAAAACACCATCACCACCTCCTCTCTACCCCTTGCCGTGAGACCCCAAACCAAAACACCCTTTTGATCATCATATCCAACTTGATTTAAAAAAAAACTAACTTTAGACCACCTCCTAAATTTGTAAGGTTCATTTTATGGTACAAGAATTTTACACATGCAATAACTTTCATGTTTTTGGTGAATTCTTTGTTGGGTTGATGTTTGATCATCATAAACATGATGATCATGGCTAGATTTTGTTATTTTGATGTTTAAAAGTCTATGTTTTTATTTTGGTCTTTTGATTTTGTTGCATGAAAGATTTAGGTTGTTAGAGGATCATTATAGCATGGTTTTATGAGTAGAAAAATGGTTAGATTTTGTTGAAAAAACCTTTTGTTATGATTTTCAAGATGGTAATTTTAGGCAGAAAGTATAAGTTGATTTTGGGTATTCAAAGTTTGGTTTATTATTAAACTAATACGATAGGGCTGTAGATATTTTTCTTACCTTCGTTTTGATATAAACCAGAGCTTCTAACTCAAAACGAGTTGAAAATAGCGTTAGTTTGATTATTCGTGTACCGAGAGACGAGTATCGGCACAATTTAAAGTTGTTGTCGATATTTGGATCGAATCTCGGGGACTATAAGTTGAGTTTTAAAAATCATCAAAGGCTGTTCTTGGACTCTAAACCTAGGGTTGTGAGTCTATTATCAAATTCAAGTGTCGGTTTTGCAAATGGTATTGTTTAGAAAGGTCAAAATGGTTTTACGAGTCAAAGACGTAATTCTGTCCGGTTTTTGTAACTCGAAGATGGGTCGGGAAGTGAGTCTTAGAAGTATAAACTTTTGACAAGCTTTTTATATGGCTTTCTATAGATATTAAGTGAGCTTCTCAGTTAGTACTATAAACTTTTGACGTGTCTAAGTGAGGTAAATCAGCCCGTACATTTGGTATGTGCCGGAAGATTTTTATCGGAAGCATTTTCTAGTAAAAGTATACTTTTAGATGAAGTCTAGAAGTACCCCTTTCATGGTTTTTCTTATGTGTCATAATTGGTTTATGTACTCATTTAATTCAAGTGTTTTATAAACATTTATTTTCATATTTTCTAAACTTTCGCGTCCCGTTATCGTAGGTCTCAGGTGACTTAGAGTTGCTTGATTTTTCATTGTTACTACTGAGCCCTCCAGTTTCGTGTTGATTCCACCTTATAGCTAAGGTGAGTTTATAGCCCCTTTAGCTACTTGTTCATTGTTTCAAAACACGGGGTGAGATTATCATATTGGAACACAATCTTTTAAACTGTATGCTATCCAGAATTGTATGCTGCCAGATGAATTCATTGATATTATGGCTTTTAGTCTCTATCCTTAAGTTTCCTCTCCTGATCATGAACCGTTAATTGTCCTGTGTGCATTGCGCGAAGCTCGAATATTGTGGGTGGGTCCATCGGGATTGACTATCCCCGTCCCGATTACCTTGACGCACTTACATTTGTTTATACTTGATTATTTAGGCTGGATACTCACTATAGGAACTTACATTGAGTTAAGCTTCGGTTCAT
The DNA here is from genome assembly GCA_025667525.1 of Glebionis coronaria. Taxonomy (NCBI): domain Eukaryota; kingdom Viridiplantae; phylum Streptophyta; class Magnoliopsida; order Asterales; family Asteraceae; genus Glebionis; species Glebionis coronaria. The sequence continues at coordinate 334,477,337 of CM046881.1, read as the reverse complement.
GAACTATAGCAATAATATACCATGACTATGGAGAATGTACATACTCATCCCCCACTACTTGTTTTACAAATTATATTGTGTTTCATTACTTAGTTTTCTAAACCTATGAATATCCCTCAACTTTTTGTTGACGGGTTTTACATGTTTTAATCTCAGGTAACAATGCTTAATATGCTTGGATGAGGTACCACAGGATGTTGGCAGCTTGGAAAGATATGTGTTGTGATATATTTAGGCTTTTGTTATAAATGACGTTGTTAAAGTCTTCCGCTCATCTTTTGTTATCTTAAAATTTTAATATCGTAATTTTATGGTACTTTATTATGTTATAGGAACTTGTGGGACCGATGCTTTTAAAATCTGATATAATGTGATGTAATATATAAGTCCTTTATTGCGTCATTTTTGTGTCATTTATAACTCATTGTTACTTGTACCTTGACGTGTGATCCCCTCGTTGCCTAGTTGTTCAATGTCAGATTATGGGGGTCTTACAGATTGGTATTAGAGCGATGGTTATAGGGAACTGAGTCATTTTCAAAACATGGTCTATAACTGAATTTGAAAATAGTTCATTGTTTACTAATGTCAAACACAGAATCTACCAATGTTGTTCAATATCTGCGCGGGTAACTCTCTAATCCTTATTGTTTACCTCAATTATTTTTATAATATTTCATACCTTGATTTCATTTTGAAATATTATATTGGTTTCATTGTGATACGTATTACCTCCTTCCAAACCTCTCTTACTTATTTTATATATATATATATATATATATATATATATATATATATATATATATATATATATATATATATATATATATATATATATATATATATATATATATTCCACTCCTTAGTGTTGCATTCCTTGTTGACAATCAGTTATGCATATCTAAAATCTCTTCTTATTCTATTTTCTCCATTTTCATGAATCTTGAAATAGCATATTATACATGTTCACACTGAATTTTGTATTGTGTTGTTGACAGAAACATGCCGCCTACCAGAATTCGTAGGGCTGATGGACCCAGGAGATCTCGCCGGGCTACTATGGAGAGAATCATTGCAAAAAAGGGTGAAGAAAGTTGTTGCTGAATACGAAAAGAGCCGGAGATTCAAACAAAAGCTAAAGGTTCTTCAAGCACAAAAGGATGTTCGCACAAGACCTTCATGTCTGGAAAGCCACACTCCTTCAAAGGGACTGATGTAGTAGTTTTTAGTGATATACAAGTCTTAGGAAAGACGAGTATAAATGCGGTAAGTATTAATCGACACGATTTAGGAAAACCGTGAAGACGAATAAATTCCAAGTTCGTTCTCGAAGGAGGTGTGTGTATTAATGTGCCAATATATATAAAATCAAGTTTGGATTAGTGACGTTTTTGGTTTAGAAGGGAAAAAGTAAAGACGAGCTACGATTACGATTACACTACGACGATTTGACGTAAAACGCGAACGTAAATACGTAAAACGCGACGAAATTAAAAATTAAACCTAAAAATTAATTAAAAATTAAAACTAAGTCTAAAATAATATAAATAAGAATAAAAATCCAACAAATATATTTTAAAACCTTTTATTAATTAAATATTCAATTTTTAATGCTAATTAAAGCCCAAAAATTAAATATAATTAACAAAATGCCCAAAATATTAATTTATTGAACTAATAACTAACTTATATTATTTAATGACTAAAAAGTATTTTTCCTAAATTTTAAAAACAACTTTTCTATTTTTAAATCACTAAAAACTATTTTTAAATTAAAATAATCCTAAAAAATAATAAAATAATGCCAAAATTAATTTGACAATTTTAAAAATCTTAAATTACACTAATGAACAGTAGAAAATTGAAAAAGTTTAAAAAATGTAAAATCTTGCAATAAAAGACAAAACTGAATAATAATTAAACCCTAATAAAGCTAAGTTAATTATAAAAAATAATTAAAAAGTGAACAGTAATAAATTTTTAAACTAAAAACCTTAAAATACTTTTCTGAATATATGAAAAATTTTAAAAGTGAAAAATATAAAGTTTTACCACTAAAAGACAAAAACAGAATAATTAAAAAGTGATTAAAAATGCAAATAAACCTAAAAAATACTAAATGAACAGTAACTTAAAAAGTAATTAAACTGAAAAATCAAGATTAAAATAAGAAAATTATTGAAACTTAAATCAAGTCCTAATTCCTAATTAACTCCACTAAAGACAAAAATACAAGAACTGTGATAGTGACACTTGGTCACTTTTGTCTTTTAGCTAAGCAGGGGAAACACAAGTGCTAGCAGTGGGAACCTTGTTCCCACTGACAGTTATGAAAAACGGGTCTAGTGATGTTATGAGCTTAGGGAAGCTCTTGCTTTGGTATCTTGGACAAATATTGGCACCCCTACACTCAGTGGAGTGTAGGGAGTCAGAATATGCTAAAATAAACACAACCACAAAGCAGATATCACACTCAACAAAGCAAATTCAGTCACTGCTATGCACTATGGGGTCAGATGAACAGTAATCTGATCTAATTGGCAAATAAACAGATTTCAAATGCAACAAACTTGCTCAAAAACTTGTCAAATCACATATAGCCTGAATACATTCCTAGATTAACACCTAATCTAACTAAATTCAAGATTTAGAAAACACAAATCCTTAAAATGAGGCAGAAAATTAAGCTTACTGATTTATACCAAAAAGTGGGCATGCAAATCTATTTAAAACCTATGAAACTAAAAACTATTGACTGCTTTATACTTTAACCAACTAATGAAGTGTGTTTAGGCAGGTTACAAGCTAAAGCTTGTCAGTTCTCTTTACTTAAACCCTTATCCCAAACACCCCTTTAAATGCAGAAACTTGAAATTTATAAACTAAATGCTTATAAAATCCACTCAAACAGATTACTTAAAACCTAAACATGCATAATCAAACTACTTGAACACAAATAGAGCTTATACTAGCATCAAAACAACAAACACACCATATTCATGAGATTTCATATAGAACTAAGAAAAATGTAAGTAGGGTTCAAGCCAAAAAGCTACCTGGCTGAGGCCTTCTACTAGGTTTTTTAGAGCTGATATGAAAGCTTATGAAATGTAGAGTGTCCCTGTTGAGGTTCAACAACAGAACCAGGGAGATAACATGTCTTGGAAAAGGAACAAAATGGGAATGGATGAGTGATGCCCGTCTTGTTCTTCAAACCTGCACAAACAAAAACAACCAAGCAGAAAGACTACAAGTAGCAAAGGCTACAAGCTTGGCTTGTAGCTTTTGCTACAGTAAAATATTAATAAAAAAATGAAAATGGATTTTTGAGAAATCCTAGAAAACTGAATTTGAAACCACCAAAAATTTTGACAAAAGGTTACTCAAATGTGAAACAAGTATTATAAATCCACTATCACTTCAATATAACCCTGATTCTCACACCTTAGAAAAACCTTTTTCAACAATTCTAACAAAAAATGAGATTTCTGAAAATGCCTTTTTAAAAACTAAAAGTCTTATGTAACCTTAAACTAATTGCATAAAATCTGAAATGTTTACACTACCAAACATAAACAACTTGGAACTCAGTATTTTGAAAAATCAAAAATGTTCATTTTCATTAATAATTTTTAATAATTTACAAAAACGGGAACAAATTGAAATAAAGGGTACATGCACCCTTTTATACATGATCATAAAACTATCTAGAATGCAAAATAATACTGAAACCCTAATACATAAAATTCAATTCATGCCCTTGGTCAATTCGTTTGAAATTGGTCAAAAAATCCTTCACGTGATTGATGTTGGATGCCAGCTTGGGATTTTGATCTTGGACCGTTTAATGGACCCTTTGGAAGGAAGAAATTGCTAGGAGACGTTGATCTTCTGCCAAATTCGTCTTCATGTGAAGTTGTGGGGCAGGCACAGCTGGGGAGAGCACATGGGATAGATGGTGATGTTTTTGGGGTGTGGGTTTGGATGGGGAGAGGGTTAATTATCATTCTGGAGCGAATCAAAGATTAACCCTTTGGTTTACTCTTAATTGATGATTAGGGTTTATAGGGAAAAGGATGGTGAGCAGTTGGGTTTAATCCAGTTTATGGTTTAAAAAGATGTTTCCCACCACTAATCATTAAATAAATATGTTTAATAACAAAGGGTTCAAAAGGGGTTGTGACTGGGTAGTATAAGGTTATGGACTGGTTTGTTTCATGAAAGTGGACTGGTGGGGGTGACGTGTCAAATGGTGAGTGGAGGGTGAAGTTTATGTGTTTGTCCCTTTCAGTCCTTGCATTCCCCACATTTGTTCACTTTGTATTAAACAACCAAAAACTCCTTATTCCTTTGTAAGAACTTTGGGCAGTTGGCATGTTTAGTCCTTCCAAGTTATAGTCATGAAAACAAGGACTAAACTTGTGAATTTTGAGATCTTCAAGGGCCAATCTTATATATAATCAACATTTTAGGGACCCAAATGCAATTATGAGTTTTGTAAGGGTATAAAATGTCAAGTCTTCAAAAGTAGAGGGACCATTCTTGCCAATTCTTCAATCTTCAAGGACTTGACTAGAAATTCATGATTCGGGTCCGGTTCTTTGTGCGGCTTCGTTTCCCGTGTTCATTTTTGCTTGATTCTTTCGATCTTTTGGTGAATTCACGATATCCGTACCTGAAATACACAATGAACAAACACAGGCATATTTTGGGTATTTTGACGATATTTTAAGCGTTTTAAGCCCGATTTGGACGATGAGACTATGTATAAATACAGTCTCATCACTCCCCCATACTAAACCATTGCCGTGTCCCCATGCAATGCTAGAATTAAGTATCATAGCACTTCCAAAATTCATTTTATGATGACTTTTATTAAAGACTTAAATTTAAATAAACTACTACACGCGTTTTAGACATAATGTATTGTTTTCATCACGAGAATGTGACTTTTGGGATCATAGAACAAGAACACGTGAATGCTTCGTTAGAAATAATTTCGTCGTCCTCGATTTTCACCCAATTCCATGCTAAGCGTGTAACGAGATCATTGTTATTATAAGTTAGCAACACGAACATATCTCATGAGTGTTAATTACGAACCTAAACTCCCTTATTCCTACTTGGTATCTCTTATATTTTATTTTGTCTTAATGATCACGATGATAGATCATTGACTTATGCGTGAATAGAGATTAAGTCTAAAAATAGAAACTTAACGATGTAACCAAAATCATTAAATCAATAATTCATCCCAATAGACAACGATGTCAAAAAATTAAGTCAACAAGAAGGGTCGATAAACACGGTTTTATAACGGTTTTGAACATGAGACTTATTACCAAGACTTTTATACGCCCCCTAACGGAAGGGCCTTATTATCTTTGGTTTACCTCCATCTTTTATTCAACTCCGCCATGGAGCTTTTATTATGACTTCGGTCTTGCCTTGCCTTTTATTATCCGCCTCATCGGTGGTTTTATTAGCCAAAGACGTATATCCTCACGCTAAAGCAAATTTTGGATCTTTAAAGCTTCGAAGATTAAGGCTTGATTCACTTTCAATTTGGGCATAGATTTTTCGGCCTTGTGAGCTTCAAACTTTTGCTTAATTTAGGTGAGCACTTGAAATCTTATTATTAGGTGAAGCTTTCGATTATTCGGGTTCCAATACTTCAAAACCGTGACGCTGGCGAAACCTTAATGTTTTCCCAATTTAATTACATGGAAGATACCAAAACAAATTAGAAACCAACAATAGTGACTAAACCGCCAAATCAATATTTATTAACAAATTTATTATGCAAAAGCGTGGGGAGAATAAGCTAATAATTACTACACATAAGATCGTGACGATTACGAGACTTATAAATAACTCTATCATTTCTCGTCCTCATTTAAGAGACTTAGCCTAAAAAGTTAAGGAATCGAGCTAAGTGCTCAACACGCACGGTCGAGTCAAAAATTACTCTCGTTCTCACCATCAGAAAACCTACATTCGTGTCTTAAACACTTATGAAAAACTAGAAAAAATTTAAAATTTGGCCATTTTTAGCCTTATTTGCAACAAAACGATAAGAAAAAGATGAATATTGGATAGCGTGTTGACGTAAGCAAGGTGAAGTATCTACTCACCCCCCCATACTAAAACTAAACATTGTCCTCAATGTTTCGAGTCTAGGGGTGTAAACACCCCCATACTAGAGACGAAGTCGAATGCTTAATCTCGAGCATGGAAAGGGTAAAACGAATAACCTAAAAGCCGTTTATGAATTGTGCTAATAAGATAAACGTTAGAACATAAAAGGATATCATCGGATATCGGAATCTCCAATGGCAACGATCGACGCTCGAGTGATCCGTAAAACGAACACGAGAGGCTTCAATGATGACGATGAACCTAATGAATCACAATCACAAACAACCACGGAACAAAGGTAGGAAGAGCACAAGTCCCCTCGTTACATTAAACTAAGAAAGCGATAATATTTACAAGGATAAGCATGAGAATCCCCCACGAGGCACCTTGTTTTTGATAACCGAGTCAAAAGCTCGACTCGGATCCCCATAAATGTGATCATTTAGGGATAATCTTGGTAAGGTCATTTTTGGTGGGACATACATGATAAACAAGGCCCAAAAGTACATGGAGTACTTTAAAAACCCGATACACGAATACCGGGATCAAAGATAGCGTCTTCGTTTTCGGACGAAAGACGAAACAACGCCCCTCCAACACAAACCCCAATGGGGTAGAAGAAAAGAGATAAGAAGTAGAAAGGTGAGGCAATGGGTAAGTCAAACATATGAGCTACTCGAGGTAGACTCACACCAAGCAAACGAAAAGATTTTCCATTTATTGCATCGGTGGATGACCGAGATTTCCCTTTACAAGTAATTCCGGGATCGTAAATCTCGTCCTCGGTGGAGAAATGGGAGGGAACATTTGGGGCTTCCCCCACACTAAAACCACACACACCATCGTCAAAATGAGTAGACGAGGTGGTAGCACTCATAAAACGTGGTGATGACGGAGTTAAACATGTAGAAAAATCTTTTAAAACATTTTAAAAATCTTTTCCTTTTTCATCATTTTTAAACTCTTTATGAAAACCCGATTTAATGATGTCGAAAATATTTGGCGTGTCAAATTGAAAATTAGTCGTGCTAAAAATTCTCACATTTAAGTCTTTGGCGGGAGGGGGTGGCGGATTATATAAGTTCTCAAAACGTTTGTCAATAAAGAACACCGCCCCCTCGGGGTCTACATACTCGTCATCCTCATGAACGTCGATCTCATCGATTTCTTCATCAAAGATAGGCTTGTCAAACCACGGTTTGTCATTCCCCTCCTTGAGTATCTTAGAAACTCTCTCGAAAAGATCACGATCAAGCACGAAACCATCATTCTTTTGTGGAGATCGTTGATAAGTTAGATCCTCCCGAATGTGGTAAACGTCATTCTCAAATGAGGAGTGTTGATTAGGTAACTCCTCGAGAATGGGATTTGTGGTCACATGAGTTGGTTCGTCATCGAAAATAAGACGTTCCAACTCATCAAGTTCATCCTCGATTTTGGAAATATCGACCTCACTCGTAGGTGGAAGTGAAGGCATAAGAGCTAGCTCTCGTTCAATGATTTCCTCAATCTCGGGATCAAACTCATAATCATCGTACTTCACATGTTTCTTCTTAGGAGAATCAAAAATAGCATGTGGATTTCGAAGTACGTGATCAATCTCGGCAAAATCTCCATCGTCATCGTCAAAGAAAGAGTCGATGTGAGCACTCACAACAATGGACTTACAAGTCAAATGACTATGCTTAGGTGACTTTTCTAAGACGAGAGGATCGATATCGATAAACCCTTTAGCCTCAACGGGTGTTGGGCTAGGCAAAGGAGGCACTTCGATGGAGTTAGAAGTTGAAGCCTCAAAGACGTGGTCCTTCGAAGGTGGTGAAGACGAGCCCATTTTGGTCTTTGTCGTGATGGCACTAACGTCGCCCTTCGGAATTGGTGGTTCACTTGTTTCGCTAAAAACATCCCAAAGTGAGTTTTCATCCATAAATTTACACATACCCTTTTGGATTAGGTACACGTATTCTTTATCATCAAAATCATCATCTTTAAAACCGTTTTTCTTAATTCTTTCAAAACATGCATCAAGCTTCATTCTTTCCGCTAAAGTAAACATTTTGAAATCTTTAGAATTTGAATCATTAGGTTTTGAAACCTCGGTTTTTTCATTCTCATTAAATCCTTGGGATTTTCTAGCGAAAAAGTCTATTTTTTCATCCCCATATCTCATAGGAAGTCTCCCCTCGTGAACGTCGATTACGGTTCTAGCCGTCGATAAGAATGGTCGGCCTAAAATAATGGGACATTTAGGGTCACACTCGTAATCGGATATAACGAAATCCGCGGGAAAAACAAACTTTCCAATCCTAACATAGACATCCTCGGCTATTCCAATTGGTATTAAATGTGTACAATTTGCAAGTTCGATTGTCATGTTTGTGGGGGTAAGTGAAGGCAATCTCATCAATTTCCAAAGAGAATGAGGCATGAGATTGATGCTAGCACCTAAATCGGCAAGGGCTAAACATCCGTCAATCTCGGAAAAATCACAAGGTAATAGAAATCGGCCCGGATCCTTTTCCTTTCTTGGCATACGCCTTTTGGGTTTTTTAAGAAGGATCGATGCACAAGTTTCTTCAAGGGTTACTTTGGTAAGGTCGACAAAGCTCTCTTTTTGAACCGGGGATGGAATTTGAGGTACACGAGGGTGTGCACTCTTTTCCTTGGTCGCCACGTTCACCCCATCGATTTTAGAACAAGAAGACGTCTTAGAAGTCGAGGGTTGAGAGGGATAAACAACACGGAATCCTTCAAGGTTAGGGGTAATCACACGACCTTTCTCACGAGACGAGGTGGCTTTACATTGTTCTTTCGGATTAGCAACGGTGTCACTAGGTAACGAACTTGATGACGAACCCGAGGCTTTGTTCATAATGGCCGAAAACATCTTTTTTATATCAATTTGCCCTTGCTCAATCTTCGTGTTTTGCAATTTCAAAGTATTAGAAAAGTCATTTTTCAAAGTACCAATTTCTCCCTCTAATCGTGTCATATTAGCCTCATTCGTTTTCATGTAATTTTGAAAATCGTTTGACGAACTATTTTGACTAGAATTAAAGTTCCCTTGGTTTTGATTGTTTCTTTGAAAATTTCCTTGATTCCCACTTGAAAAATTGTTGCCTTGATTGTTATCTCTATTTTGCCAAGTTATATTACAACCTTGATTATAACCTCCTTGATTTTGATTCGAAAAATTTCCTTGTTGATTATTTCCTTGAAAATTGCTTCGATTTTGAAAATTGTTGCCTTGGTTATAATTGCCTTGTTGTGATGGACCGGCGTTATTTTGATTTTGATTAGAAAAATTGTTGTTTAACGCACTCACATTCGACGTTTGGCCATCCGTAGCCGCACACTCGTAATAATTATGAGGTCCACCACAAAACGTACACGAAACCTCAACCGCTTTCACCGTAGCGGGAGCGTCTTTCTTTTGCATCTCAACGAGAAAAGACGTGAACACATTCGTCAACTTATCAACTTTTGCATCAACTCTCTCAATGTCGCGATTAGAACTACTAACATTGGCGACATTGGCAACACTCGGTGCGTTGCGGAGTTGGTAAACCTTGGATCGGTTTTCGATAATTATCAAAGCTTCTCTCGGAGTTTTACACAAAAAGTTGCCACCGGCGGCGGAATTCAACGAGTCTTGTTCGTGAAAATTAAGACCGTTGTAAAACGTATCGATTTGGTGCAACTCGGAAAAACCATGGTGAGGACATTGCCTAAGTGATAGTTGTGTTTTTAGTCACTTGTTTTAGGAAAAACAAATAACCGTGGCAAGTATTAAGTTATACGCTTTAGGAAAAATGTAAAACCGAATAAATGCGGGTTCGTTCTCGAAGGAGGTGTGTATTATGTGTGCCAATTATGTAAAATAACAATGTTTGGATTAGTGATGTTTTTGGTTTAGAAGAGAAAAAGTAAAGACGAGTTACACTACGATTTAAACTACGACGGTTTGACGTAAAACGCGAACGTAAATACGTAAAACGTGACGAAATTAAAAATTAAACCTAAAAATTAATTAAATGATTAAACTAAGTCTTAAATAATATAAATAAGAATAAAAATCCAACAAATATATTTTAAAACCTTTTATTAATTAAATATTCAATTTTTAATGCTAATTAAAGCCCAAAAATTAAATATAATTAACAAAATGCCCAAAATATTAATTTATTGAACTAATAAGTCACTTATATTATTTAAAGACTAAAAACTATTTTTTTTTTATTTTAAAACTATTTTTCTATTTTTTTAATGACTAAAAACTATTTTTAAATTAAAATAATCCTAGAAAATAATGAAATAATGCAAAAATTAATTCAACAATTTTAAAAATCCTAAATTACCCTAATGAACAGTAGAAAATTGAAAAAGTTTGAAAAAAGTAAAAATTTGCACTAAAAGACAAAACTATTTAATAATTAAACCCTAATTAACTTAAATTAATTATAAAAAATAATTAAAAAGGTGAACAGTAACTAATTTTTAAACTAAAAATCTTAAATTAATTTTCTTAATCTATGAAAAATTTTAAAGGTGAAAAATAATACTTTTATTACACTACAAGACAAAAACAGAAAGATTAAAAAGTGATTAAAATAACAAATAAACCTAAAAAATACTAAATGAACAGTAACTTAAACTTAAATTATACTAAAAAATCAGAAATTAAAAATGAAAAATAATGCAAAAAGAATCAGGTCCTAACTCCTAATTTAGGTCACAAAAGACAAAAATCTAAAAGCTGATAGTGACCTTTTTTCTTGTTTCTGTCTTTTTGTGTAGCAGTGGCTACAACAAAGCTATCAGTGGGAAAGGAGTTCCCACTGACAGTTATAAAAACGGGTCTGGGGATAAAAGTGCTTGTAACTTTTGATTGGCTAAGTTTTAATGGACAAGAGGGGCACCCCTACACTCAGTGGAGTGTAGGGAGTCAATTTATACTATGAAACACACAAGTTCAAAACAAGAATCACACACAATGAAGCAAAAACAGTCACTGTTAACAGAAAGGGGGGTCTTATGGACTTTGCTGATGCACTTTGCACTTAGGGTGAATTTTTAAGGCACAAATCTTGCTCAAACATTAACCAAATCACATAAAGCCAATAACAAGCCCTAGGTGGACTATTAATCCAACTGATTACAAAGATTGATGGGCAAAGTTACTACTAAACAAGCAGAAATGAAGAACTTTACTGATTTTAGCAATGGTTTAACAAATTTTAAGCATGCAAACTGCTTACAAACCCAACTGAACTCAAACCAAATACTCTATAGACTATAACTATCCTACTGGAACATGTCTAGGTAGATTATAAGTCCAAGCTTCTCAGTTTTCTTAGCTTAAATCCCAACCCCAAACACCCCCTTAATTTCTGAAACCTAATAATTAACACACAAACTCTATGCAAACTTCAACTAAACAGATTAAGATTAATCTAAACATGCATATTAATCCTAAAACAGCAATATCAATCAATAAAATCAACAAATGAACAAGTTTCCCACAAATCACATAATTCACATAAAAATCTCATACAAACCTGCCAATGGGGTTCAAGCCTTATACCTGGGCTGATGGCCTTCCAATGGCTTGTGAATGAGCTTATGGTGAAGCTTGTGAGACTGTAGAGAAGATTAGGGTTTATGGAGTATGAACTGGTGATTAGATCCAAATTAGGGGAATAGTAACTGTTTTAGAGGGAATTTTAGGTTTATTAATATTATTTCAAAAATAAGTATTAATGAAACCGGGTATAAGGGTTTGGTTGGTTGAGTCGGGCAAAAGGGTTTGGTTGGGTGGGTTTGATGAGGTGTCGTGTTATGAGTGGTGGGGTGGGTTAATGGGTAACCCAGTTTAGTTTAATGGGTTGTGGGGTTAAAAGGTTTGGGAAGTTGGCAGCTTTGGTCCCCATGGTTAAGTCCTTCCTTTAACAGCTTTTCAAAGTTAATCCTTCATCTTTTACACCATTAGTCCTCTAGGATTTGCAAACTTAGTCCTTGTGTTAACAATTGGCATTAAACTTGTAACTTAATACATTCCAAGGGCTTTTCTTGTATAAATATGAAACTTTAGGGACCCACACTCATATTAATGGAAAATTGAGGGGTATAAAGTGTCATTCTTCCAAAGTTGAGGGACCAAACTTGTATAATCTTCAAACTTCAAGGGCATTTTTGCAAAATTCATTCTTCGGGCTTGGTTCTTTGTGCGGCTTCGTTTCCCGTGTTCGTTTTTGCTTGATTCCTTTGATCTTTTGGTGAATTCACGATATCCGTACCTAAAATACACAATGAACAAACATAGGCACATAATTGGGTATTTTGACGATATTTTAAGCGTTTTAAACCCGTTTTGGACGATGAGACTATGTATAAATACAGTCTCATCTCTCCCCCATACTAAACCATTGCCGTGTCCCCACGCAATGCTAGAATTAAGTATCGTAGCACTTCCAAAATTCATTTTATGATGACTTTTATTCAAGACATAAATTTAAATAAACTACTACACGCGTTTTAGACATAATGTATTGTTTTCATCACGAGAACGTGACTTTTGGGATCACAGAACAAGAACACGGGAATGCTTCGTTAGAAATAATTTCGTCGTCCTCGATTTTCACCCAATTCCATGCTAAGCGTGTAACGAGATCATTGTTATTATAAGTTAGCAACACGAACACATCTCATGCGTGTTAATTACGAACCTAAACTCCCTTATTCCTACTTGGTATCTCTTATATTTTATTTTTGTCTTAATGATCTCGAGGATACATCATCGACTTATGCGTGAATAGAGATTAAGTCTAAAAATAGAAACTTAACGGTGTAGCCAAAATCATCAAATCAATAATTCACCCCAATAGACAACGATGTCAAAAAATTAAGTCAACAAGAAAGATCGATAAACACGGTTTTATAACGGTTTTGAACATGAGACTTATTACCAAGACTTTTATACGCCCCCTAACGGAAGGGCCTTATTATCTTTGGTTTACCTCCATCTTTTATTCAACTTCGCCATGAAGCTTTTATTATGACTTCGGTCTTGCCTTGCCTTTTATTATCCGCCTCATCGGTGGTTTTATTAGCCAAAGACGTATATCCTCACGCTAAAGCGAATTTTGGATCTTTAAAGCTTCGAAGATTAAGGCTTGATTCACTTTCAATTTGGGCATAGATTTTTCGGCTTTGTGAGCTTCAAATTTTTTCTTAATTTAGGTGAGCACTTGAAATCTTATTATTAGGTGAAGCTTTCGATTATTCGGGTGCCAATACTTCAAAACCGTGACGCTGGCGATACCTTAATGTTTTCCCAATTTAATTACATGGAAGCTACCAAAACAAATTAGAAACCCAACAATAGTGACTAAACCGCCAAATCAATATTTATTAACAATTTATTATGCAAAAGCGTTGGGAGAATAAGCTAATAATTACTACACATAAGATCGTGACGATTACGAGACTTATAAATAACTCTATCATTTCTCGTCCTCATTTAAGAGACTTAGCCTAAAAAAGTTAAGGAATCGAGCTAAGTGCTTAACACGCACGGTCGAGTCAAAAATTACTCTCGTTCTCACCATCGGAAAACCTACATTCGTGCCTTAAACACTTATGAAAAAAACAAGAAAAATTTTAAAATTTGGCCATTTTAAGCCTTATTTTGCAACAAAACGATAGCAAAAAGATGAATATTGGGTTGCGTGTTGACGTAAGCAAGGTGAAGTATCTACTCACCCCCCCATACTAAAACTAAACATTGTCCTCAATGTTTCGAGTCTAGGGGTGTAAACACCCTCATACTATAGACGAAGTCGAATGCTTAATCTCGAGCATGGAAAGGGTAAAACGAATAACCTAAAAGCCGTTTATGAATTATGCTAATAAGATAAATGTTAGAACATAAAAGGATATCATCGGATATCGGAATCTCCAAAGGCAACGATCAAAGCTCGAGTGATCCATAAAACGAACACGAGAGGCTTCAATGATGACGATGAACCTAATGAATCACAATCACAAACAACCACGAAACAAAGGTAGGAAGAGCACAAGTCCCCTCGTTACATTAACTAAGAAAGCGATAATATTTACAAGGATAAGCATGAGAATCCCCCACGAGGCACCTTGTTTTTGATAACCGAGTCAAAAGCTCGACTCGAATCCCCATAAATGTGATCATTTAGGGATAATCTTGGTATGGTCATTTTTGGTGGGTCTTACATGATAAACAAGGCCCAAAAGTATATGGAGTACTTTAAAAACCCGATAAACGTATACCGGGGTCAAAGATAGCGTCTTCGTTTTCGGATGAAAGACGAAACAACGCTACTCCAACACAAACCCCAATGGGGTAGAAGAAAAGAGATAAGACGTAGAAAGGTGGGGCAATGGGTAAGGCAAACTTATGAGCTACTCGAGGTAGACTCACACCAAGCAAACGAAAAGATTTTCCATTTATTGCATCGGTGGAAGACCGAGATTTCCCTTTACAAGCAATTTCGGGATCGTAAATCTCGTCCTCGGTGGAGAAATGGGAGGGAACATTTGGGGCTTCCCCCACACTAAAACCACACCAACCGTCGTCAAAAGGAGTAGACGAGGTGGTAGCACTCATAACACGATGTGATGACGGAGTTAAACATGTAGAAAAATCATTTAAAACATTTTTAAAATCTTTTCCCTTTTCATCGTTCAAAAACTCTTTATGAAAACCCGATTTAATGATGTCGAAAATATTTGGCGTTTCTAGTTCAAAATTAGTCGCGCTAAAAATTCTCACATTTAAGTCTTTGGCGGGAGGGGGTGGCGGATTATATAAGTTCTCAAAACGTTTGTCAATAAAGAACACCGCCCCCTCGGGGTCTACATACTCGTCATCCTCATGAACGTCGATCTCATCGATTTCTTCATCAAAGATAGGCTTGTCAAACCAAGGTTTGTCATTCCCCTCCTTGAGTATCTTAGAAACTCTCTCGAAAAGATCACGATCAAGCACGAAACCATCATTCTTTTGTGGGGATCGTTGATAAGTTAGATCCTCACGAATGTGGTAAACGTCATTCTCAAATGAGGAGTGTTGATTAGGTAACTCCTCGAGAATTGGATTCTTAGTGGTCACATGAGTTGGTTCGTCATCGAAAATAAGACATTCCAACTCATTAAGTTCATCCTCGATCTTGGAAAGGTCGACCTCACTCGTAGGTGGAAGTGAAGGCATAAGAGCTAGCTCTCGTTCAATGATTTCCTCAATCTCGGGATCAAACTCATAATCATCGTACTTCACATTTTTCTTCTTAGGAGAATCAAAAATAGCATGTGGATGTCGAAGTACGTGATCAAGCTCGGCAAAATCGCCATCGTCATCGTCAAAGAAAGAGTCGATGTGAGCACTCACAACCATGGACTTACAAGCACTAGGGCTATGCTTAGGTGACTTTTCTAAGACGAGAGGATCGATGTCGATAAACCCTTTAGCCTCAACGGGTGTTGGGCTAGGCAAAGGAGGCACTTCGATGGAGTTAGAAGTTGAAGCCTCAAAGTCATGGTCCTTCGAAGGTGGTGAAGACGAATCCATTTTGGTCATTGTCGTGATGGCATTAACGTCACCCTTCGGAATTGGTGTTTCACTTGTTTCGCTAAAAACATCCCAAAGTGAGTTTTCATCCATAAATTTACACATACCCTTTTGAATTAGGTACACGTATTCTTTGTCATTAAAATCATCATCCTTAAAACCGTTTTTCTTAATTCTTTCAAAACATGCATCAAGCTTCACTCTTTCCGCTAAAGTAAACATTTTGAAATCATTAGAATTTGAATCATTAGGTTTTGAAACCTCGGTTTTTTCATTCTCATTAAATCCTTCGGATTTTCTAGCGAAAAAGTCTATTTTCTCATCCCCATATCTCATAGTAAGTCTCCCCTCGTGAACGTCGATTACGGTTCTAGCCGTTGATAAGAATGGTCGGCCTAAAATAATGGGACATTTAGGGTCACACTCGTAATCGGATATAACGAAATCCGCGGGAAAAACAAACTTTCCAATTCTAACATAGACATCCTCGGCTATTCCAATTGGTATTAAAGGTGTACAATTTGCAAGCTCGATTGTCATGTTCGGGGGGGGTAAGCGAAGGCAATCTCATCAATTTCCAAAGAGAATGAGGCATGAGATTGATGCTAGCACCTAAATCGGCAAGGGCTAAACATCCCTCAATCTCGGAAAAATCACAAGTAGTAGAAATTGGCCCGGATCCTTTTCCTTTCTCGGCATACGCCTTTTGGGTTTTTTAAGAAGGATCGAAGCACAAGTTTCTTCAAGGGTTACTTTGGTAAGGTCGACAAAGCTCTCTTTTTGAACCGTGGATGGAATTGAGGTACACGAGGGTGTGCACTTTTTTCCTTGGTCGCCACGTTCATCCCATCGACTTTAGAACAAGAAGACGTCTTAGAAGTTGAGGGTTGAGAGGGATAAACAACACGGAATCCTTCAAGGTTAGGGGTAATCACACGACCTTTCTCACGAGACGAGGCGGCTTTACATTGTTCTTTCGGATTAGCAACGGTGTCACTTGGTAACGAACTTGATGACGAACCCGAGGCTTTGTTCATTATAGCCGAAACATCTTTTTTATATCAATTTGCCCTTGCTCAATCTTCGTGTTTTGCAATTTCAAAGTATTTGTAAAATCGTTTTTCAAAGTACCAATTTCTCCCTCTAATCGTCTCATATTAGCCTCATTCGTTTTCATGTAATTTTGAAAATCGTTTGACGAACTATTTTGATTAGAATTAAAGTTCCCTTGGTTTTGATTTTTTCTTTGAAAATTGTTTTGATTACCACTTGAAAAATTATTTCCTTGATTGTTATCTCGATTTTGCCAAGTTATATTACCTCCTTGATTTTGATTCGAAAAATTTCCTTGTTGATTATTTCCTTGAAAATTGTTTCGGTTTTGATTAAAATTGTTGCCTTGGTTATAATTACCTTGTTGTGATGGACCGGCGTTATTTTGATTTTGATTAGAAAAATTGTTGTTTAACGCACTCACATTTGACGTTTGGCCATCCGTAGCCGCACACTCGTAATAATTATGAGGTCCACCACAAAACGTACACGAAACCTCAACCGCTTTCACCGTAGCGGGAGCGTCTTTCTTTTGCATCTCAATGAGATAAGACGTGAACACATTCGTAAGCTTGTCGACTTTTGCATCAACTCTCTCAATGTCGCGGTTAGAACTACTAACATTGGCGACATTGGCAACACTCGGTGCATTGCGGAGTTGGTAAACCTTGGATCGGTTCTCGATAATTATCAAAGCTTCTCTCGGAGTCTTACACAAAAAGTTGCCACCGGCGGCGGAATTCAACGAGTCTTGTTCGTGAAAATTAAGACCGTTGTAAAACGTGTCGATTTGGTGCAACTCGGAAAAACCATGGTGAGGACATTGCCTAAGCAATTCCTTAAAGCGATCCCACGCGTCTCTAAAAGATTCATTCGGTTTTTGCTCAAATTTTGTAATCTCGTTTTTGAAAAACGTCGTCTTAGACGGTGGGAAAAAATAATTAACGAACTTGGAAACGAGATCCTTCCACGTAGTAATGGAATTAGGTGGCTCTTTCTCGTACCAATCCTTGGCGGCACCATCGAGCGAGTACGGAAAAAGCATAAGCTTGACGACATCGGTGTCGACGTTCTTAAACTTGCTCGTGGCTAAAAGACGATCAAAATTCCGAATATGGTCGTGAGGATTATCGGCTTCACGACCTCGAAACTTCGTAGCTTGGATCAACGAAAGCATTCCGCTTTTGATCTCAAAATTATCCGCCTCGATAGCGGGAATTACGATCGCGTCTCCATAACCCTCGGTGGGCGCTTGGAGCAATTCCATCATCGAACGATTATCGGCCATCTCCTCTACGGTTTCTTCAACAACGATATTAGGAACGTCGGTTTCTAATTCTTGTCTACGTCGTCGATTCCTTCGATTACGATTGCGTCGATTCGAAGCTTCACTAGAATTGGAATAGTCCTTCGATCGAGTGCGCATGCACTAAGCGTAGAATGGGTGGTAGCAAAGAAGATTCTTTTTGCGGCTTTTCGATTTTTCAATTTTTTTGGTTTTTGATTGGTTTTTTAATTTTTTTGGATTTTTGTTGTATTACGTAGACACAAATCTACAAATCTCCCCTCGAATCGACTTTCTCGATTAAAGGAGCCTCAAAGAATGAAAACGAACACGTGGAGTGAACGTTCTCGATGACTTTAGAACGTTGGTGGAACACCAAAACGTTCAAGAGGGTTTAATCTTGAAAACACAAGCAAATATAGTATACGTAGATAATACTTGGGCGGCAAACCCTCGATTAGCCCTCTTTCTCAAAACACGCACAAGCAAGCGGAGGAAACGAGGCGGCGCGAAGCACTTAAGAGCCTTTTTCCTTTAGGTCGGGAAATACAACCGCCTTATACCCACCTTATAGTTTGTGTTAATTGAAATTAAGCATCACGAAAGTATTTATCTATTTTGCCTTTAAACTTTTGCTTTAGATTCGAATATAATGATCGAGTGATGAAATCCCGAATCAAGGTTGTGATTTCTCACGTATTTGGAGTACTTGTATTTTTATTGTTCTTACGTAGTACAATATAGTAATAATATATTCACAAAGAAAAAACGAAAACCAATATATCTACAATATAGTAAAAGGTTGATTTGTGTTTAACTTAGGAAAATTAAACACGATTTATTTGGATACTATAATATAATAAGGAAAAATAACAAAAATGAGTATGTACGATATTTACGCTTTTCAAAAAATGAAAAGCAAAAACGCACTACTCACACAAACACGATACTAATAATAATGGCACACTAAACACCTCCCCGGCAGCGGCGCCAATTGATAGTTGCGTTTTTAGTCACTTGTTTTAGGAAAAACAAATAACCGTGGCAAGTATTAAGTTATACGCTTTAGGAAAAACGTAAAACCGAATAAATGCGGGTTCGTTCTCGAAGGAGGTGTGTATTATGTGTGCCAATTATGTAAAATAACAATGTTTGGATTAGTGACGTTTTTGGTTTAGAAGAGAAAAAGTAAAGACGAGTTACACTACGATTTAAACTACGACGATTTGACGTAAAACGCGAGCGTAAATACGTAAAACGTGAAGAAATTAAAAATTAAACCTAAAAATTAATTAAATGATTAAACTAAGTCTTAAATAATATAAATAAGAATAAAAATCCAACAAATATATTTTAAAACCTTTTATTAATTAAATATTCAATTTTTAATGCTAATTAAAGCCCAAAAATTAAATATAATTAACAAAATGCCCAAAATATTAATTTATTGAACTAATAAGTCACTTATATTATTTAAAGACTAAAAACTATTTTTTTAAATTTTAAAACTATTTTTCTATTTTTTTAATGACTAAAAACTATTTTTAAATTAAAATAATCCTAGAAAATAATGAAATAATGCCAAAATTAATTCAACAATTTTAAAAATCCTAAATTACCCTAATGAAGAGTAGAAAATTGAAAAAGTTTGAAAAAAGTAAAAATTTGCACTAAAAGACAAAACTATTTAATAATTAAACCCTAATTAACTTAAATTAATTATAAAAAAATAATTAAAAAGGTGAACAGTAACTAATTTTTAAACTAAAAATCTTAAATTAATTTTCTTAATCTATGAAAAAATTTAAAGGTGAAAAATAAAACTTTTTTTACACTACAAGACAAAAACAGAAAGATTAAAAAGTGATTAAAATAACAAATAAACCTAAAAAATACTAAATGAACAGTAACTTAAACTTAAATTATACTAAAAAATCAGAAATTAAAAATGAAAAATAATGCAAAAAGAATCAGGTCCTAACTCCTAATTTAGGTCACAAAAGACAAAAATCTAAAAGCTGATAGTGACCTTTTTTCTTGTTTCTGTCTTTTTGTGTAGCAGTGGCTACAACAAAGCTATCAGTGGGAAAGGAGTTCCCACTGACAGTTATAAAAACGGGTCTGGGGATAAAAGTGCTTGTAACTTTTGATTGGCTAAGTTTTAATGGACAAGAGGGGCACCCCTACACTCAGTGGAGTGTAGGGAGTCAATTTATACTATGAAACACACAAGTTCAAAACAAGAATCACACACAATGAAGCAAAAACAGTCACTGTTAACAGAAAGGGGGGTCTTATGGACTTTGCTGATGCACTTTGCACTTAGGGTGAATTTTTAAGGCACAAATCTTGCTCAACCATTAACCAAATCACATAAAGCCAATAACAAGCCCTAGGTGGACTATTAATCCAACTGATTACAAAGATTGATGGGCAAAGTTACTACTAAACAAGCAGAAATGAAGAACTTTACTGATTTTAGCAATGGTTTAACAAATTTTAAGCATGCAAACTGCTTACAAACCCAACTGAACTCAAACCAAATACTCTATAGACTATAACTATCCTACTGGAACATGTCTAGGTAGATTATAAGTCCAAGCTTCTCAGCTTTCTTAGCTTAAATCCCAACCCCAAACACCCCCTTAATTTCTGAAACCTAAAAATTAACACACAAACTCTATGCAAACTTCAACTAAACATATTAAGATTAATCTAAACATGCATATTAATCCTAAAACAGCAATATCAATCAATAAAATCAACAAATGAACAAGTTTCCCACAAATCACATAATTCACATAAAAATCTCATACAAACCTGCCAATGGGGTTCAAGCCTTATACCTGGGCTGATGGCCTTCCAATGGCTTGTGAATGAGCTTATGGTGAAGCTTGTGAGACTGTAGAGAAGATTAGGGTTTATGGAGTATGAACTGGTGATTAGATCCAAATTAGGGGAATAGTAACTGTTTTAGAGGGAATTTTAGGTTTATTAATATTATTTCAAAAATAAGTATTAATGAAACCGGGTATAAGGGTTTGGTTGGTTGGGTCGGGCAAAAGGGTTTGGTTGGGTGGGTTTGATGAGGTGTCGTGTTATGAGTGGTGGGGTGGGTTAATGGGTAACCCAGTTTAGTTTAATGGGTTGTGGGGTTAAAAGGTTTGGGAAGTTGGCAGCTTTGGTCCCCATGGTTAAGTCCTTCCTTTAACAGCTTTTCAAAGTTAATCCTTCATCTTTTACACCATTAGTCCTCTAGGATTTGCAAACTTAGTCCTTGTGTTAACAATTGGCATTAAACTTGTAACTTAATCCATTCCAAGGGCTTTTCTTGTATAAATATGAAACTTTAGGGACCCACACTCATATTAATGGAAAATTGAGGGGTATAAAGTGTCATTCTTCCAAAGTTGAGGGACCAAACTTGTATAATCTTCAAACTTCAAGGGCATTTTTGCAAAATTCATTCTTCGGGCTTGGTTCTTTGTGCGGCTTCGTTTCCCGTGTTCGTTTTTGCTTGATTCCTTTGATCTTTTGGTGAATTCACGATATCCGTACCTAAAATACACAATGACCAAACATAGGCACATAATTGGGTATTTTGACGATATTTTAAGCGTTTTAAACCCGTTTTGGACGATGAGACTATGTATATATACAGTCTCATCACTAAGCAATTCTTTAAAGCGATCCCACGCGTCTCTAAAAGATTCATTCGGTTTTTGCTCAAATTTCGTAATCTCGTTTTTGAAAAACGTTGTCTTAGACGGTGGGAAAAAATAATTAACGAACTTGGAAACGAGATCCTTCCACGTAACTATCGAATTAGGTGGCTCTTTCTCGTACCAATCCTTGGTGGCACCATCGAGCGAGTACGGAAAAAGCATAAGCTTGACGACATCGGTGTCGACGTTCTTAAACTTGCTCGTGGCTAAAAGACGATCAAAATTCCGAATATGTTCATGAGGATTATCGGCTTCACGACCTCGAAACTTCGTAGCTTGGATCAACGAAAGCATTCCGCTCTTTATCTCAAAATTCTCCGCCTCGATAGCGGGAATTACGATCGCGTCTCCATAACCCTCGGTGGGCGCTTGGAGCAATTCCATCATAGAACGATTGTCGGCCATCTCGTCTAAGGTCTCTTCAACAACGATATTAGGAATGTCGGTTTCTAATTCTCGTCTACGTCGTCGATTCCTTCGATTACGATTGCGTCGATTCAAAGCTTCACTAGAATTGGAATAATCCTTCGATCGAGTGCGCATGCACTAAGCGTAGAATGGGTGGTAGCAAAGAAGATTCTTTTTGCGGTTTTTCGATTTTTTCAATTTTTTTTGTTTTTGATTGGTTTTTTTTAATTTTTTTGGATTTTTGAATGTATTACGTAGACACAAATCTACAAATCTCTCCTCGAATCGACTTTCTCGATTAAAGGAGCCTCAAAGAATGAGAACGATCACGTGGAGTGAACGTTCTCGATGACTTTAGAACGTTGGTGGAACACCAAAACGTTCAAGAGGGTTTAATCTTGAAAACACAAGCAAATATAATATACGTAGATAATACTTGGGCAGCAAACCCTTGATTAGCCCTCTTTCTCAAAACACGCACAAGCAAGCGGAGGAAACGAGGCGGCGCGAAGCACTTAAGAGCCTTTTTCCTTTAGGTCGTGAAATACAACCGCCTTATACCCACCTTATAGTTTGTGTTAATTGAAATTAAGCCTCACGAAAGTATTTATCTATTTTGCCTTTAAAATTTTGCTTTAGATTCGAATACAATGATCGAGTGATGAAATCCCGAATCAAGGTTGCGTTTTCACGCTTTTGGAGTACTTGTATATTTATTGTTCTTACGTAGATACAATATAGTAATAATATATTCACAATAAAAACGAAAACCAATATATCTACAATATAGTAAAGATTGAATTTGTGTTTAATTTAGGAAAATTAAACACGATTTATTTGGATAATATAGTATAATAGATAAAAATAACAAAAATGAGTATGTACGATATTCACGCTTTTCAAAAATTGAAAAGCAAAAATGCACTACTCACACAAACACGATACTAATAATAATGGCACACTAAACACCTCCCCGGCAGCGGCGCCAAAATGATGTAGTAGTTTTTAGTGATATACAAGTCTTAGGAAAGACGAGTATAAATGCGGTAAGTATTAATCGACACGATTTAGGAAAACCGTGAAGACGAATAAATTCCAAGTTCGTTCTCGAAGGAGGTGTGTGTATTAATGTGCCAATATATATAAAATCAAGTTTGGATTAGTGACGTTTTTGGTTTAGAAGGGAAAAAGTAAAGACGAGCTACGATTACGATTACACTACGACGATTTGACGTAAAACGCGAACGTAAATACGTAAAACGCGACGAAATTAAAAATTAAACCTAAAAATTAATTAAAAATTAAAACTAAGTCTAAAATAATATAAATAAGAATAAAAATCCAACAAATATATTTTAAAACCTTTTATTAATTAAATATTCAATTTTTAATGCTAATTAAAGCCCAAAAATTAAATATAATTAACAAAATGCCCAAAATATTAATTTATTGAACTAATAACTAACTTATATTATTTAATGACTAAAAAGTATTTTTCCTAAATTTTAAAAACTACTTTTCTATTTTTAAATCACTAAAAACTATTTTTAAATTAAAATAATCCTAAAAAATAATAAAATAATGCCAAAATTAATTTGACAATTTTAAAAATCTTAAATTATACTAATGAACAGTAGAAAATTGAAAAAGTTTAAAAAATGTAAAATCTTGCAATAAAAGACAAAACTGAATAATAATTAAACCCTAATTAAGCTAAATTAATTATAAAAAATAAATAAAAAGTGAACAGTAATAAATTTTTAAACTAAAAACCTTAAAATACTTTTCTGAATATAAGAAAAATTTTAAAAGTGAAAAATATAAAGTTTTACCACTAAAAGACAAAAACAGAATAATTAAAAAGTGATTAAAAATGCAAATAAACCTAAAAAATACTAAATGAACAGTAACTTAAAAAGTAATTAAACTGAAAAATCAAGATTAAAATAAGAAAATTATTGAAACTTAAATCAAGTCCTAATTCCTAATTAACTCCACTAAAGACAAAAATACAAGAACTGTGATAGTGACACTTGGTCACTTTTGTCTTTTAGCTAAGCAGGGGAAACACAAGTGCTAGCAGTGGGAACCTTGTTCCCACTGACAGTTATGAAAAACGGGTCTGGTGATGTTATGAGCTTAGGGAAGCTCTTGCTTTGGTATCTTGGACAAATATTGGCACCCCTACACTCAGTGGAGTGTAGGGAGTCGGAATATGCTAAAATAAACACAACCACAAAGCAGATATCACACTCAACAAAGCAAATTCAGTCACTGCTATGCACTATGGGGTCAGATGAACAGTAATCTGATCTAATTGGCAAATAAACAGATTTCAAATGCAACAAACTTGCTCAAAAACTTGTCAAATCACATATAGCCTGAATACATTCCTAGATTAACACCTAATCTAACTAAATTCAAGATTTAGAAAATACAAATCCTTAAAATGAGGCAGAAAATTAAGCTTACTGATTTATACCAAAAAGTGGGCATGCAAATCTATTTAAAACCTGTGAAACTAAAAACTATTGACTGCTTTATACTTTAACCAACTAATGAAGTGTGTTTAGGCAGGTTACAAGCTAAAGCTTGTCAGTTCTCTTTACTTAAACCCTTATCCCAAACACCCCTTTAAATGCAGAAACTTGAAATTTATAAACTAAATGCTTATAAAATCCACTCAAACAGATTACTTAAAACCTAAACATGCATAATCAAACTACTTGAACACAAATAGAGCTTATACTAGCATCAAAACAACCAACACACCATATTCATGAGATTTCATATAGAACTAAGAAAAATGTAAGTAGGGTTCAAGCCAAAAAGCTACCTGGCTGGGGCCTTCTACTAGGTTTTTTAGAGCTGATATGAAAGCTTATGAAATGTAGAGTGTCCCTGTTGAGGTTCAACAACAGAACCAGGGAGATAACATGTCTTGGAAAAGGAACAAAATGGGAATGGATGAGTGATGCCCGTCTTGTTCTTCAAACCTGCACAAACAAAAACAACCAAGCAGAAAGACTACAAGTAGCAAAGGCTACAAGCTTGGCTTATAGCTTTTGCTACAGTAAAATATTAATAAAAAATGAAAATGGATTTTTGAGAAATCCTAGAAAACTGAATTTGAAACCACCAAAAATTTTGACAAAAGGTTACTCAAATGTGAAACAAGTATTATAAATCCACTATCACTTCAATATAACCCTGATTCTCATACCTTAGAAAAACCTTTTTCAACAATTCTAAAAAAATGAGATTTCTAAAAATGCCTTTTTAAAAACTAAAAGTCTTATGTAACCTTAAACTAATTGCATAAAATCTGAAATGTTTACACTACCAAACATAAACAACTTGGAACTCAGTATTTTGAAAAATAAAAAATGTTCATTTTTATTAATAATTTTTAATAATTTACAAAAACTGGAACAAAGTGAAATAAAGGGTACATGCACCCTTTTATACATGATCATAGAACTATCTAGAATGCAAAATAATACTGAAACCCTAATACATAAAATTCCATTCATGCCCTTGGTCAATTTGTTTGAAATTGGTCAAAAAATCCTTCACGTGATTGATGTTGGATGCCAGCTTGGGATTTTGATCTTGGACCGTTTAATGGACCCTTTGGAAGGAAGAAATTGCTAGGAGACGTTGATCTTCTGCCAAATTCGTCTTCATGTGAAGTTGTGGGGCAGGGCACAGCTGGGGAGAGCACATGGGATAGATGGTGATGTTTTTGGGGTGTGGGTTTTGATGGGGAGAGGGTTAATTATCATTCTAGAGCGAATCAAAGATTAACCCTTTGGTTTACTCTTAATTGATGATTAGGGTTTATAGGGAAAGGGATGGTGAGCAGTTGGGTTTAATCCAGTTTATGGTTTAAAAAGATGTTTCCCACCACTAATCATTAAATAAATATGTTTAATAACAAAGGGTTCAAAAGGGGTTGTGACTGGGTAGTATAAGGTTATGGACTGGTTCGTTTCATGAAAGTGGACTGGTGGTGGTGACGTGTCAAATGGTGAGTGGAGGGTGAAGTTTATGTGTTTGTCCCTTTCAGTCCTTGCATTCCCCACATTTGTTCACTTTGTATTAAACAACCAAAAACTCCTTATTCCTTTGTAAGAACTTTGGGCAGTTGGCATGTTTAGTCCTTCCAAGTTATAGTCATGAAAATAAGGACTAAACTTGTGAATTTTGAGATCTTCAAGGGCCAATCTTGTATATAATCAACATTTTAGGGACCCAAATGCAATTATGAGTTTTGAAAGGGTATAAAATGTCAAGTCTTCAAAAGTAGAGGGACCATTCTTGCCAATTCTTCAATCTTCAAGGACTTGACTAGAAATTCATGATTCGGGTCCGGTTCTTTGTGCGGCTTCATTTCCCGTGTTCGTTTTTGCTTGATTCTTTTGATCTTTTGGTGAATTCACGATATCCGTACCTGAAATACACAATGAACAAACACAGGCATATTTTGGGTATTTTGACGATATTTTAAGCGTTTTAAGCCCAATTTGGACGATGAGACTATGTATAAATACAGTCTCATCAGGGACCAAAGGCGTCGTTGGTTTGACACGTTGGTTTGAAAAGATGGAGCAAGTATTTGGAACTTGCAAATGTGCTGAAGAGGATAAGGTAATTTATGCTGCTAGTACTTTGGAAGGTATTGCACTTACCTGGTGGAATGGAAATATTAAAACCTTAGGTCTTGATAATGCAAACCAAATCCCTTGGAGCGAGTTCAAAACAATGATGACTACTGAGTACTGCCCTAAGACTGAATAGCTCGGATGGAACACGAGCTATGGAATTTACAAATGAAAAATGATGATATTGAAGCTTACACTAATAGGTTTCATGAGTTGGCCTTGATGTGTCCTGAAATGGTTCCAGATGAGAAGAAGAAAATAAAAAGGTATGTCAAGGGATTTCCTGAAAGGATTAAGGGACACATTACTTCATTAAAACCTTCTTCCCTACATGAAGCAGTGAACATGGCTCGTGAATTGGTCGAGCAGTCCGTGGAAGGTAAAGCAAGTTAAATGCTGATTAAAAAACGAAAATGGGAGGATCATAAAGGAAACAATCAAGGGAATAATCAGGGCAATAATCGAAACAACAACCAAGGCAACAATAGAAACTCCAACAGAAACAATAACCGACAAGCCAACAAGAGACAAGAGACAGCAATCATGTATGCAGCTGCTCCTACTGTTCTTGCTGCTCTTGCTATTCCTGCTGCTCATACTGTTCCTGCTGCTCCTGTTGTTCCTGCTGCTTTTGTTACTCTTGTTACTCCTATTACTCCTGCTGCTCCTACTGGCAGACGAGGTTATACTGGGAATCTGCCTAAGTGTGATTGATGCAATTGGCATCATTCTGTCGGTGTGTGTCCTACTAGGTGTACAGTTTGTAATAGGTTTGGCCATAAGGACGGGTACTGTAATATGGTGTGCTACGTTTGTGGTGAAAAAGGTCATATCCAGAACAGGTGTCCAAAGGCTAAGGATCCACAGAACGATGGAGCTCGAGGGAGGGTGTATCATGTGGGAAATAACTCTCAGCAAAATCCTTAGGTGTTCGCGGGTACGTATATTCTTAACGATCATTATGTTAGTGTTTTATTCGATTCCGGTGCTGAGAGGAGTTTCGTATCTTCTGCTTTTACTCCTTTCATTGATATTACTCCTTCTGCTTTAGACACTAGCTATGAAGTAGAATTAGCAGACGGTAAGATTGTTAGTACCAATACAGTCTTGTGGATGTACCCTTGATTTTCTTAGTTATTTGTTTTTAATCGACCTTTTACCGACACGTCTCGGCAGTTTTGTTGTTATTGTTGGTATAGATTGGTTAGCGTCTCATCGTGCTGTCATTGTTTGTTTTAAGCGAATAGTGCGTATTCCTCTTTCTTCGAGTAAAACCTTAGAACTTCGCGGTGAGAAGTCGGATGACAATCCAAATTCTCTTCTTTCTATCAAGGCTGATGAGAAAAATCTTGATGACATTCGTATCGTTTGTGAATTTCCTGGAGTTTTCCCAGACGACTTGTCAGGATTACCTCCTGTGCGTGAAGTTGAATTATGTGTCGATCTTATTCCGGGTGCACTGCCTGTTGCCAAATCGCCTTATCCTTTATCCCCGTCTGAAATGAGCGAATTATCGAATTAGCTTCAGGAATTACAAGAGAAATGTTTCATTAGACCAAGTCATTCGCCATGGGGAGCGCTTGTGCTCTTTGTTAAGAAAAAGGATGGTGCAATGAGAATGTGTATTGACTATAGGGAATTGAATAAGCTGACAATCAAGAATCGTTACCCTCTTCCTTGTATAGACGACTTATTTGACCAATTGCAAGGTGCTTGCTGTTTCTCCAAGATAGACCTTCGTTCAGGTTAACATCAGTTAAGAGTGCATGAAAGTGACATCTCCAAAACTGCATTAAGAACTCGTTATGGACACTTAGAATTTACTGTTATGCCATTCGGTCTTACCAATGCTCCTACAGTTTTTATGGATCTGATGAACCGTGTT
The DNA here is from genome assembly GCA_025667525.1 of Glebionis coronaria. Taxonomy (NCBI): domain Eukaryota; kingdom Viridiplantae; phylum Streptophyta; class Magnoliopsida; order Asterales; family Asteraceae; genus Glebionis; species Glebionis coronaria. The sequence continues at coordinate 334,448,578 of CM046881.1, read as the reverse complement.
TGCAAACCCTACCTTGATAAGTTTGTCATAGTCTTTATTGACGACATCCTCATTTACTCGAAATCTGAAAAAGATCATGAAAACCATCTTAGAACCATCTTAAGTCTTCTGGAGAAAGAAAAGTTATATGCCAAATTCTCTAAGTGTGAATTTTGGTTGAAAGAGGTTCAGTTTTTAGGACACGTGGTAAATCAGGATGGTATACACGTGGATCCTAGTAAAGTTGAAGCAATTAAGAATTGGAAATCTCCTAAATCGCCTACTGAGGTCCGTTCATTTCTCGGATTAGCCAGATACTATCGCAGGTTCATCAAAAACTTCTCCAAGATTACTAAAGCCTTTAACCTTGCTTACACAGAAGAACAAGGAATACATTTGGAATGAAGAGCAAGAGCAAGCCTTTTGCTTATTAAAGGAGAAATTGTGTAATCCTCCAGTGTTAACACTTCCTGACGGACCGGATGATTTTGTTGTTTATTGTGATGCATCCCATCAAGGTTTCAGGTGTGTCTTAATGCAGCGAGGAAAAGTGATCGCTTATGCCTCCAGATAACTTAAAATCCACGAACAGAACTATATTACTCACGATTTGGAGTTAGGTGCACTAGTATTTGCCTTGAAAATATGGAGACGTTATCTTTATGGGACGAAAAGTATGATATACATTGATCATAAGAGTCTCCAGTATATTTTAACCAAAAGGACTTGAATATGCGTCAAAGGCGTTAGTCAAAACTACTTAGTGACTACGAGTGTGAAATTAAGTATCATCTGGGTAAGGCTAATGTTGTGGCTGATGCCCTAAGTAGAAAGGAAAGACTTAAACCTAGGAGAGTGCGTGTTATGAGTATAACCATTCAATCTAGCCTCAAGACTAAGATTTTAGAAGCACAACAAGAAGCTGCAAAGGACTTTAAGGCTTCAGTTGAATTGCTGCGGTGATTAGATGCTCAATTTGAAAGGAAAGACGATAGAACAATTTACTTCGTTGGACGGATATGGATACCATTTGTTGGAGGATTAAGAAAGGTGATAATTGATGAAGCACATGCTTCAAGATATTCGATTCGCCCTGGTGCAGATAAGATGTATTACGATTTAAGGGATATTTATTGGTAGCCAGGTATGAAAAAGGACATAGAAGAATACGTTAACAAGTGTTTGACTTGTTTAAAGGTTAAAGCAGTACAACGGAAACCCTCAGGTCTTTTACAACAACCAGAAGTTCCTGAATGGAAATGGGAAAGGATTACAACGGACTTAGTCACAAAGCTGTCTAGAAGTAATGGTGGTTTTGATGCAATTTGGGTAATTGTTGATAGATTAACCAAATCTACTCACTTCTTTCCTATTCGTGAGGATTATAAAACTGATAGATTAGCTCGAAATTACATCAACAAAATTGTTGCAAAACACGGAGTGCCAATGTCGATTATTTCTGATAGGGATGGTTGTTTTTTGTCTCATTTCTGGAAAGCACTTCAAAAGGCATTGGGTACGTAAGTATTAATGAGTACTGCATATCACCCAGAGACGGATGGACAAAGTGAACGCACTATCCAGACTTTGGAAGACATGCTGCGAGCATGTGTGATGGATTTTTGTGGTAGCTGGGACACTCATATACCTTTTGTTGAATTCTCCTATAATAATAGTTATCATAAAAGTGTTAAGTGTTCGCCATTCGAGGCTTTATACGGAAGTTAGTGCAGATCACCAGTGATATGGAACGAAGTAGGTGAAAGTCAACTGATAGGGCCCGAATTAGTTCTAGAAACTACAGTCAAGATTGTACAGATTAGGGAAAGACTGAAAACTGCTAGAAGTCGTCAAAAGAGTTACGCAACCAAAAGATGAAGACCTCTTGAGTTTCAAGTCGGAGCCCGTGTGCTGTTACGAGTGTCTCCATGAAAAGGTATTGTGAGGTTCGGTAAAAGAGGAAAACTTGCGCCTCGTTTTGTAGGACCATTCGAGATCGTTGAGCGTGTTGGTTCGGTAGCCTATCGTCTGAAGTTACCTCAGAAGTTAAGTTGTGTTCACGATGTATTCCATGTTTCCAACCTTAAGAAATGTTTAGCCGAATTAGATGTTCAGATACCGTTTACGAGAAGATGTACTTCATTGAAGAACCCATAGAGATCGTGGATCGCCAAATCAAGAAGCTGAAACGTAGTTGGATTCCTATCGTCAAAGTTCATTTGGATTCACATCGAGGTGTTGAGTTCACTTGGGAAAGCGAAGACCAGTTCAAGACTAAGTATCCCCATCTGTTCTCGTCCTTCTTCCATCTTGTTGTCCCATAAATTTGTGATGATTAAACAAGAAAGAAAGGTAGAAAATAGATGAATTCTAGAGAGAGAAAGTAGTGAGAGAAAGTAGAGAGAAAATGGTTGGAAGTTTTGGTGGATTAGATTAGTGAGAGAAAATGAAAATTACCAACACCCTTCCTAACATGCTAGGAAGGGTATTTATAGTCCACCCACACGCGGGCTTGTATATGGACTATATTCTAATGGACTGGGCTTTCCTTTTGGGCTTTAGTTACTTATGAATGAACTTTAGCCTAAAGTTAAGCAAGTATAACACGACTAATCTACTACCTATTGCAACAGGTTTCACAACTTTAGGTTCCACAGTTTTCCCACCCATTTTGGCAACGAGTTTCTTCAACTCTCCTATCGCTATGTCCTTTTCTTGCAACTGAGCTTTCAAGTCTGTAATTTCCATACTCTTTTCGTTCATTTCTCGACACAATGAGGAAAGTTTTACTTGCAAGTTATTAAGATTTGGACCTTTTCCGATGTCTTTTTGCAAAGCAAGTTCAATAGAATGAGAATGTTTTTGAAGGAAATCAGTTTTGTGTTGAAGTAACTCAAAAGCCTTTTTATCAACATTTTCTTTACGTTTCGAAAGCTCAAGTTCAAGACGTTCACACTCTTTGATCTTATCAAGATATTTGCGTGCAACATCAGAATATTCATCGATATCAGCACAAGATTGAATAGTAACACACAAAATATCTTTGGAGAGACATTCTTCTAAGAGTATATCATATTCGTTTGAAAAATCTGATTTGTCATTTTGAAGTTCATCAATTTCTTTTTCAAGAGACTCAACATATTTCAAATCATCAAAGATTTCAGACTGACTCAATTTTTCAAACTCAAGAACATGTTCTTTTATTATCTTCGTATTTGGTATTAAAAGTTCTTTCACAAGCACAGTTATGTCGTGAGGAATCTCTGTTTTCCATTTATCCTTTTGACGTTTTTCCCAATCGCTTTCAACAATTGATTGAACATTATCAATGTGGTGTTTAAGAAAACCAAGTGTTTTTCGACTTTTGCTTTTAGAAGCATCAAGAGGCAGATAGTTAATATATTTAAAAACATTAGTTTTCCTCTTAGTGGCAAAAGCTTTCTTCCATTGAATTCTTCTTTGTTTGCATTCTATAAAAAATTCCTCATGAGACTTCTGTTTTTGTGTAGTGGAAAGACCATATAGACTATTCTCATAAGCATAATTATATGGTTTCACAAACTCTTTCTTGACCGGTGATCTACTCTCCTCTTCTGTAAGGGATGTCTCATCATTACCAAGAGGACATTCAGGATCGATCCATTCGGACTCATCCATATAAAGGCGGGGGTTCGCAGCTTGAGCTTAGGCAAGGTAATCAGGACTTGCAAAGCTAGCTTGACCCTTAAACATCGACAGAAGTGCTATCATTCTTACGGTTTGAATAGAGTCATGCGTTTTATAAAAAACTTTCTTCAAAAATTCGACTTGTTTTTCTAGTTCCGTTACTTTTTCAGTATCTTTTTCATGTCGACTTTTGAAATCTTATTTTAACGTTTCAACCTCTTGTTTCTTAACATCAAGAATTTTAGTAGACTCGATGTTATCCATTGAAAGCTGTTGTTCAAGTTTGTTAACTTTGGTGGTAGCAAGGTACCTTTTTTGACGTTCATCCATTAATAAAACATTAAATTGACGTTTCTCTTAGGTTAATAACTCAAGAGTTTCGTTGTATTTCTTTTCAAGATCATCCTTTTGACTTTTTAACGCACTACCCTTGTAACCCTCAAGCTCTTTGGTCTTTTGAAGAAGCTCAGCTCTATAACTTTCAAGGGTCTCATTAGATTTAATTAGAGTGGCTTTGCATTCTCAAAGTTTTGAGTGAGCGTTGCGTTTGTCTTCTTTAATTGCTTTTGATTCTTTCTAGTTTCATTGACATCTTTTTGTAAACTAGCAATTAAATTAGCAAGCGCGACACGCTCCTCATCATCATACTCATTTGCATGTTGATCATCCTCAAACTCATTAGTGCACATGTCTGATGAATCGGGTGTGGTATTGCTATCAACCTTTTCCGTCATACATGTGTGAATAAGGGTTGTTGTTTGATCACTATGCTCATGCGTATTGGTATTGGCAAACACATTAAATTCAGCATTGTGTACCTCTTCTAATGGCTCAGAATCGAAAACATGACCATGATCATAGGAAGGTGTATTACTGATGACAGTCTCAGAACTGATGCCTTGTGTGCCAGTGATGTTGCTTTCTTTCCCATGTATGGTATGATCATTCTGCGCACCATGCTTTGTGTTCCCTGATCTGCAGATGTCAGTTGCATTCCTCGATACTTTCCCGTTACTTATAGTTGAAACTGGACTCGTATCCACTACATGAATCTTTGCAACCGTGCACTCTTGCGTTTTCAGCCTTTTTTCATTCATCTTATTTATCATGTCTTTTGCATGAAGTAAGCGTTCATCCATAAGGCTCTCAATTGATTCCATGTTTTGATGTATCAAGTCTCTGAAAGATTATGCGTCCATTTTAGTGTAGTCTTTAAAGTGCTCTTATGCATATCGAACTTCTGAATCAAAATTGGGATTCTTGAATAGCTTTGAGGCAAAGAATGGTTGAAACGGTGTTCTGAGTGTTTTGAGGGCTTTCTTGGAATTTGTCTCATGAAGGTTTTTGTTGAGTAATTCATTCTCAAGATTTTTCAAGTGGTCTCTTAACTAATAGGTGAACCTGCGATGGTCATTTCCGAAGAAGCAATGAAAAGCATGCATATACAAAGTATTGGATGAGAAGGTCTCTCTTTCAAGACATTTTAGATTCGTTTTAAGATCATTGAAAGCTTGCATACAACGTTGTTTAAGGACTTGTTATTGTAGTTGCATCTCTCGTTCTTTTATGTCTGAACACGCATTGCTCTTTTCCATGATGATGGTGTCTTAGTTGTGAAGTGACTTCGGATCTTAAGAAGATATGGTGTGATTGAGTTGTGGTTGATATTCTGAAATTTGCGATTTTTCTTCAGTCCGACAATAAATTTACCAGTCCGACAAAAACGGTAAACCGAAAAATTTTGAATTACCAAATTTTGAATTCAAGTTAGAAATAGCCAATAACTAGTAGGGAAAAATTTTGGAAAAGGAAAAATTTTGACAAAAAATTTGAATTTTGGTCCGAAAATTTGAATTTTTGGTCGAAAATTTTTTCGCATCGCCAAAATGTGAAATCGAAGCTTAAATGGCCTAAAAATGGTCTAGGAAAAAATAATTTTTTTTTTAATCTTTGTGTAAACTATGTTCCGGGACTAGTCTAGATAGTGGCTAAGTCTAAAAAGTACTCGAACAAATTTAGCTAAACATATCATCAGAATGTCCATCGGAATGTGCTATCGGAATGTCCATCGGAATACTCTGTCGGAATGACTGTCGGAATACCTGGTCGGAATACTCTGTCGGAATGTCTGTCGGAATGTAGGCTGTCATAATATGACCTATCAGAATAATCTGTCTGAATATTGTATCAGAATGATGTCGGAATACACTATCAGAATAACTGTCGGAATGTAGAAACCCTTTTCCGATGGAATTCCGTCAGAATAACTATCGGAATGTAAAAACCTTTTCCGATGGAATTCTATCGGAATACTTGTGCAGTTCCGAAATTTTTTGTAAAAAAGTGAGATTTTTGACAAGAAATCTGTGATTTTAACAAACCGAAAGCAACCAAATCCCTACCACAACTATGTAGGATATGTATATCAAGATTTAGAGCATGGAAAACACAAAAAATCTTGAATTCGAGAGATGAAATAAGGATCAAATCAAACGAATCAAATGAAAACACAACAACCAATCACAAATCTACCCCATGGCGATTGATACCAATTGTTGTCCCATAAATTTGTGATGATTAAACAAGAAAGAAAGGTAGAAAATAGATGAATTCTAGAGAGAGAAAGTAGCGAGAGAAAGTAGAGAGGAAATGGTTGGAACTTTTGGAGGATTAGATTAGTGAGAGAAAATGAAAATGACCAACACCCTTCCTAACATGCTAGGAAGGGTATTTATAGTCCACCCACATGCGGGCTTGTTTATGGACTATATTCTAATGGGTCGGGCTTTCCTTTTGGGCTTTAGTTACTTATGAATGAACTTTAGCCTAAAGTTAAGCCCGTATAACACGACTAGTCTACTACCTATTACAACGTTCTAAAATACGATACATAATAAGCATATGACCGAGCATTCTTGTTTGACTCAATATTTTTGAGGCTAACACATCTCCATATAAACTCTGAGGGACCAGAGTTCCTTTAGGGGGAAGACTGTGAGATCTCATATTTTCCTGGTAATTATTTTACTCTTATTCGTTATTTTAATCATTGTTAATACTTATTCGAAACTATAAAATTATTTTTACTTTATAATTCCATATTTATTTAAATCAAATATTTTGATTTAAAAGCACCCGCGTGAATTTTTACAAAAGTTTACTTGAATCAACGGAACAAGAACTGAGGGATAAGTATTTCGACCTAAAGATATTAATCTTTACATTGTATTAAGTCTAGACCGATAACGGGCACAGTAATAAATTCTTGTATATCACATTTTTACTGTCGATTGTTTCAATGTTTGATGTTTTCGATGTTTTCTTTTAATGACGTGTTGAGTCGAGTCGGGAGTCTATATTATCTTATTTTGAGTGCGTTTTAACTTTTGAAAAATACTTTTACGAAACCCGAGTCCCGTAAATATTGTAAAATTGACTAATAGTCATTTCCCACTTTTAAACAAAGTATTTATTTTCTAGTCCTAAAGTTTTAAACATTACAACTACCCTTCACCTAACCACCACATATATACTCTTTTCTTTCCACTTTCACACATACATAACAAGTTTAATAAAAAAACACTATCACCACCTCCTCTCTACCCCTTGTCGTGAGATCTCAAACCAAAACACCCTCTTGATCATCATCATCCAACTTGATTTAACAGAAACTAACTTTAGACCACCTTCTAAATTTGTAAGGTGCATCTTATGGTACAAGAATTTTACACATGCAACAACTTTCATGTTTTTGGTGAATTCTTTGTTGGGTTGATGTTTGATTATCATAAACATGATGATCATGGCTAGATTTTGTTATTTTGATGTTCAAAAGTCTAAGTTTTTATTTTGATCTTTTGATTTTGTTGCATGCAAGGGTTTAGATTGTTAGAGGATGATTATAGCATGGTTTTATGAGTATAAAAATGGTTATATTTTGTTGAAAAAGCCTTTGGTTATGATTTTCAAGATGGTAATTTTAGGCAAAAAGTATAAGTTGATTTTGGGTATTCAAAGTTTGGTTTATTATTAAACTAATAAGATAGGGTTGTAAATATTTTTCTTACCTTCGATTTGATATAAATTAGAGCTTCTAACTCAATACGAGTTGGAAATACCGATAGTTTGATTATTCGTGTACCGAGAGACGAGTATTGGCACAATTTAAAGTTGTTCTCGGTATTTGGTTCGAACTCGGGGACTATAAGTTGAGTTTTAAAAATAGTCAAAGGCTGTTCTTGGACTCTAAACCTAGGGTTGTGAGTTTATTATCAAAATCAAGTGTCAGTTTTGCAAATGGTATTGTCTAGAAAGGTCAAAATGGTTTTACGAGTCAAAGACGTAATTCTGTCCGGGTTTTGTAACTCGAAGATGGGTCGGGCAGTGAGTCTTAAAAGTATAAACTTTTGACAAGCTTTTTATATGGATTTCTATAGATATTAAGTGAGCTTCTCAGTTAGTACTATAAACTTCAGACGTGTCTAAGTGAGGTAAATCAGCCCGTACATTTGGTATGTGCCGGTAGATTTTTATCGAAAGCATTTTCTAGTAAAAGTATACTTTTAGAAGAATTCTAGAAGTACCCCTTGCATGGTTTTTCTTATGTGTCATAATTGGTTTATGTACTCATTTACTTCAAGTGTTTTATACACATTTAGTTTCATATTTTCTAAACTTTCGCGTCCCGTTATCGTAGGTCTCGGATGACTTAGGGTTGCTTGATTTTCCATTGTTATTACTGAGCCCTCCAGTTCCGTGTAGATTCCACCTTATAGCTAAGGTGAGTTCATAGCCCCTTTAGCTACTTGTTCATTGTTCCAAAACACGGGGTGAGATTATCATGTTGGAACACAATCTTTTAAACTGTATGCTATCCAGAACTGTATGCTGCCAGATGAATTCATTGATATTATTGCTTTTAGTCTCTAGCCTTAAGTTTCCTCTCCTGATCATGAACCGTTACTTGTCCTGTGTGCATTACGCGAAGCACGAATGTTGTGGGTGGATCCATCGGGATTGACTATCCACGTCTCGATTACCTTGACACACTTACATTTGTTTATACTTGAGTATTTAGGCTGGATACTCACTAGAGGAACTTACATTGAGTTAAGCTTCGGTTCATGAACTAAATAGAAATAATATACCATGACAATAGAGAATGTACATAGTCATCCCCCCCATTACTTGTTTTACAAATTATATTGTGTTCTATTACTTAGTTTTCTAAACTTATGAATATCACTCAACTTTTTGTTGACGGGTTTTACATGTTTTAATCTCAGGTAACAATGCTTAATATGCTTGGATGAGGTACCGCAGGATGTTGGCAGCTTGGAAAGATCTGTGTTGTGATATATTTATGCTTTTGTTATAAATGACGTTGTTAAAGTCTTCCGCTCATCTTTTGTTATCTTAAAACTTTAATACCGTAATGTTATGGTACTTTATTATGTTATAAAAACTCGTGGGACCGATTCTTTTAAACTCTGATATAATGTGATGTAATATATAAGTCCTTTATTGCGTCATTTTTGTGTCATTTATAACTCATTGTTACTTGTACCTTGACGTGTGATCGCCTCGTTGCCTAGTTGTTCCATGTCTGATTCTGGGGGTCTCACACCTCAGATTCAAACTAGCACACTTATTGCCATGTTGGTAATCCGTGTGAGGGTGGGTGATTTTACACCTTTGGATCAGAACAAACAGGAAAAAGAAGATGGAGATGCCCATCACACGGCTGAAAATTGAGCTAATTGTTGGAAATACATTTTTACGTATTTAGAAAGGATCGACCACTCCAACGATTTATACGTATATTGGGCTCGTGATCCAATATGTAAACAATATAGCCAATCAAGCCCACATGTAGGGTGGGCTATATATACCCCCTCCTAGCATATTAGGAGGGGTTGGTTAGTTTTTTTTTTTGGTAATGGGGAATACGACCCCGGTAAAAGATATATTACACCAAAAAACAATGAAGTACAACGGATGTAGATGAAGTTCTACATCTCAGCCTGTTACATAGGCACATTCCCGCACATTCAGTGCATCAATAAAGTCCTATATTAGAATGACACACCATTCTATAAGACTACAACTTTTAAGCTAGGCAAACAAACAAAATATATATATACCTAAATTACATCCCAATTTTCTAGCCTAAACTACTGATCATTGGACATACATTCGAGACACAAATAGGTGTGTTAACTTTCAATCAACCAATCTCAGACCATGGCAGAACCAAAGAGCATTCTACCAGGATGTATCCGTAAAAGATACTTAAATTGTATTCCAACGAGACAACAGCTTGGTGACCTATTAAGTATCCAGCAGAATCACCAATAAAACAAACCAGAAGAAAATCACAATGCAAGATATTCGACATAAGAGAGCATCAGCTCCTTAAGGTCATGGTAAGTATCTAAAACCCACTACATGCATGATTTCTCCAAAACAATCAATAGCCACATTGCTCCCCATGAAACGTATAGCACGACCCATGAATCCAGCAAATGACCATTGTAAACACAATAACAGCTACGTCATTATAAGGCACCCCCTTGTAATATACCATGAATAAATATAAACAAAACGTAGCTAGTTATGAGGAACTATAGACCGCAAGCTCCACACAGCCCTACTTCCAAAGGTACTCCTATTTTGCAATTAAAATGAAACCAAAAACCAAGGATCAACTACATACCAATAATGCAGCAACGCAAGAACACCATAAAATCATGCATAAAATCAAAGATCACGCATCATCACCGAAACCCTAAATCGTGTCCCATACAGAAAATGTAACACCATAAAATTATTAGGGTTTCAACCTCCCTCTCTCTATCTCTCTTAAACCCACAACCAGCAACAACAATAACTGTAAACCAGTTATACAACGCAGCAGCACTCTCAAATCAAACCGGCTAAATAATTAATTATCAAGCGGCACACCGGAAACCCTAAACACTGCAACTCCCAGTCAATATAGATCAGCAAGAAGGGAATCCCCAACAGCCTTGATCGCACGACGACGCAAGATATTGGGGATAGAAAGGGATCATTAGGGTTTTAAAGAGAAATCCCTAAGAATAAGATTTATGAAACCAAAACCCTTGAATAGGTTATCACGGGATCAAATAGAATCACCCCAGACCCGAACCATAAAGATAAAGAAATAGAGCACCGGGATTCGCTGGAATAACATAACGAAACCCTAAGCAATAACACTAGGAAATCGCCTAAGGGTATCGAACATGGATAAACCATTATGATGAAATATAAATCACAGCCACCACCCCCATGGAATAAAAACACGCACACGCATTTGTATTCCATACCCATGATACAAAAGAGATCATATCATGAATAGACAGGAAAAATACGGTTGTTTTATGTGTTGAAAGTAAGATGAGGGTGGCGGCCAGATTTCTCCATGGGAGAGAGGATATTAGGATTTTTTTTTGAAAAAAATTAGGGGTTGGTTAGTTGTTCATTTCCCATTTCACTTAATACATCTTTCTTTCTCTCATTCTCTCCTTTCTCTCTCTAACTCTCTCTATCTACTTCTTCATCCCTCTCCCTTTCATTATATCGTTACAACACTTGAACAATCCTAAGAAACTAAGGACCTACAAATGGTATTAGAGCCATGGGATGATTGTATTGTTTATGTGTTTGTGCTCTTGATTTTCGTGCCTATTTTGATCTATTTCATTCGAACCAAATTTGTTTTTTGCGTTTTTATGGTTTAATCTTGATACAAATCATCTACATACTTGTGGTAGTGATTTGGTTGTGTTAATTTGGTTAAAAACACAAAATTTTTGGGTGTTTGATTCATTTTGTGGCTAAAAATCTCGACTTAGTTGTGTATTGTCCGAGAAAAGTGGTACTTGTGCTCACGTATTGCGACATACTCCATCGCAAAGTTTGAGGGTTTCCATATTGCGATCACATTGCGATTGGGTATTGCGATCACATTGCGATGAAGTATTGCGATCACATTCCGATCAAGTATTGCGATCACATTGCGATAAGTATTGCGATCACACTGCGATCAGTATTACGATCACATTGCGATAAGTATTGCGATCACATTGCGATCAAGTATTACGATCACATTGCGATCAGTATTGCGATCACATTGCGATAAGTATTGCGATCACATTGCGATAAGTATTGCGATCACATTGCGATAAGTATTGCGATCACATTGCGATCAGTAGTGCGATCACATTGCGACAAGGACATTCCGATCACATTCTGACAGGACATCCGATCACATTCCGACGGGATTAAATTTTGGCATTGCGATACAGTGACACGTATTCCAATATTTTTTCAAAAACGTGTTTTTGAAAAATTTTAAAATCGTGTGTAATTTTGTCTTGGAATTTTTAGTTTATCGAGAACAATTTTTAGAGGATTTCAACATTATTTCTCGATTTCTACACGAAACAACAAACACATTTACTTTCTCTCATTGTTCGATCAACGTTTGTAAATCTTAACTTATCGAAATGGAGTACACATCTCTTACGGATAATTCCATCCTCTCGGGTACGGATAATCGTCCACCAATGTTGGTGAACACTATGTACGAGGATTGGACTTCCCGAATGGAACTTTACATGTTGAACAAAGAGAATGGACATCTCATTTGGGCATCGGTGCTCAATGGACCTGTAGATTATGGTACTGTGACGAAAGGTACAATTACTCGTCCTCGCACAACAGGTGAATTGACCGGAGATTTGAAGATTCAAGATAAGTGTGATAAACAAGAAACCAACATCATTCTCCAAGCCCTTCCTCCAGATGTCTGCAAACTTGTGAGTAAACATAAAGTTTCCAAATAGTTATGGGATAGAATTCGTTTTCTAATGTAAGGCACTTCGTTAACTAAACAAGAACGGGAGTGTAAGCTTTATGATACATTTGATAAGTTTGCCTATGTCCCTAGGGAGACTCTCAATGATTACTATTTGAGATTTACTCTATTGTTAAATGAGCTCAATATATATGGCATGTAAATTCCTACGTTTCAATTAAACACCAAGTATTTGAACACTCTTCCATCCGAATGGCGTAAGTACGTGAACACTCAAGCTGTGAATACTCAACCTAGTGGAAATAATAACACTACTGGTCCTCAAAAGGTTGTGACTTGCTACAATTTCTGAGGACAAGGTCATATGGCTAGGGAATGCACTCAGCCGAAAAGGATAAGGGATGCAACATGGTTTCGTGAGAAGATGTATTTGGTCGATGCTCAGTCTAAGGGAAAGATTTTGGATTTAGAAGAGTTAGCATTTCTTGCAGACCCAGGGGCAGCAGATAATGAAGGCAGCGGACGATCTTGATGCATATGATTCGAATTGTGATGACATTCACTCAGCCCAAGCTGCTCTCGTTGCTAATCTCTCTCACTATGGTTTTGATGTCGTCGGTGAGGTACAAACCACATCCAATATTGCTCATGATAAGCCACATCAAGTTGAGCATGAGAATGACAACCTCGAACAGCATTCGGGAACTAGTAACTCAAATGATGTGGTATCCAATCCAACACATTTGAGTGAACCTCAACCAAATGCTACGACGGGTATGGAATCTTATGATCAACGCGATTTGATAATGGTGCCTAAACATATTATTGATAACATGAATGTGGTTGTTCGACAAACCGTAGATGTGAATGCCAATTTAACCGCTGAGCTTGAGCTGTATACGGAAAAGGTCAAAACTTTTGAAATGGTCCCTCAAGCAGAAAAAATAACTTATTCTGAATTTGACCAATTTCGTTTTGAAAAGATTGAACACTTAAAAGAAATAGAATCATTAAAAGCTAATCTTTCCAATGAATTAAAAGAAAAAGATTCGGTTGTAAATGATTTTCAGAAACTTAAAATGGATTTCGAAACTCTCGAGTCTAAAAAGTTTGAATCAGAAATTAATGCTACCAAACTTCTTAAAATCAAGGAACAACAGCTTTTAAAACAATATGCGTCCACAGAAAACTTCATCTTTTAACAAAATCATTTAAAGAACTTGAACTTAAGCGTCTTCCAGATTTACCACCCAATCCTGGTTATGCAAAACAAGCTCATGAATATATTTCTTATCTTTATGATGTGACCCTAATTGGCAAATCGAAAGAAGCACCTTATGTTCGTAGTATTGAGGAGACAATGTCACTTGCGAAAGAAACTCGATCTAAAATGCTTTCAAAATTCCATAAGCTTGATTATGATAAGCATAATAAAGATCAATTTTCTAAAAAGACCCGTATTCACTTACAAAAGGAATTATCTCAATTATCAGGTTTTGTGCCCCAAAGTTTGTCAAAGGAAAACCTTCCTAGTTCGTCTCCTACACTTGTCAAAAAAAATTTAACTAAGTTAAGTCCACCAGTAAGTAAGGTGTCAGATAGCTTAATTGCGCTGCACCAACACTTTGCCAATTTTGACAAGGTCATTACGGAACGTATGACGGCTACGGCCATAACGGAAGGTGAATGAAATTTTGAGCACACTAGAGCTGCGTTTCGAGATGAAATTGTTCCATTTGTAAACAATATTAAATCTTGTCTTAGCACTATTGATCAAGATTTGCTTTTGGAAATAGAAGAAGTCAGACGTGTTTTCAATGAAATGGATGATGCTTATGAAAACAGTTTACTTGAAATAGAACGAATTTCACACCAAAATGAGCAAGTGATGTCGCACTCCGTCTGTGTGAATAAAAGTGTTGATAATGATTCTATTGTGCATAATGTTGACTCTGTGGATAATGTGGTAGATAGTAATTGTCACAAATCTGACGCTGAATTTTTAAAGCTTCAAGATTCCTATAAATTGCTTTCCAAACATTTTGATGCTATTCAAACACATTGTATTTCGCTTGAATGTCAAAAATAATTTATTCAAGAGATTTTTGAACAGTCACACGAAAGTGTTCATATAGATACTCAAAATGTTAAAAAAGGGTTTTCAATTAAATAAACGATCAAAACAGCGTCGGAAGCGTGACAAAGTTGCTAAATCTATGCCGATAGGAAATGAGAATATGGAAAGGACACTAGAGGCCGCTAACACTCAATCCTTGATTGAGACCCTTAATCATAAGTCGGTGGAGATCTCAGATTTACATGCGATAATTCGTGATAAGGATATGGCTTTGGCTGAATTAAAAGAATTACTTCGTGTTAAGAAAACAGCCGCCATTCTAGCCCCGCCCTCTAGTGTTTCTAAAGTGAGATCATCTAAGAACCATCTCCTTTCCGTCACACCAATAAACAAGGGCCCTAGGACTAAACCATATCAAACATTGGTCACCAAAGATACGGCAAAATCAAAACCAGCTTCAAATATTCTTGTGTTTCCTTCTACAGGAGTGAACACCACTACTGAGGATCAAAGATCTAAGCTTAAAGGAAACATGAACAATGATAGGATCTTTCCCCCTTCTAGTAGTCAAGTGAAGAAGAAAGTAGAAGCCCACCCTTAGAATGTTATTTCTGTTTTGAATAAAATGAATCATGTAGCTAAACCTAAAGGCTCTGCAGTTATGCAGCGTTCTAAGCCTACTGTGAATTCTAATTTGAGATGTTGGAATTGCAATGAATGTATGTTTTCTAGTTGTCATTATTCTTGCCTTATTGACCATGTGAATGAGATGAATGCCCGAAAGCACAATTTAGAATTGAAACCGACTGGGAACGTGTTAACCCAAGTTGGATGGATGTGGCATCCCACTGGTAGAACTTTCACTATAATAGGAAATGTGTGCCCTTTAACTAGGATCACTCCTACTACAGCGAAGAAAGCGTGCCCTTTAACTAGGAGTACTAAGGCTACCAAAACACAAGCGTGTTCTTTAACTAGGAACACCAACACTACTGTAGGAACAAAGTGCCCTTTAAATAGGTCTACTCCCACTGTAGTGCCTGTCACTAATCCAAAACCTCAAGAAAATGGACCCATCAAACTGGCAATTAAACAAATATATGTTAGAAAACGCAGGAAATCTACTAATAACACTGATGTTAGCACTTCTGATATTGTTTCTGTACCTGCTAACACTCCGGAACCAACAGTTTCCAATTCATTGTCTACTTTCGTTGTTCCAAGCAGGTGGTCCAAATCGTCTTGTGGTATTTGCTCCAAGCATATGACCGGGGATCGCTCTCAGCTCAAAAATTTCGTCAGCAAGTTTCTTGGTACGCTTCGATTTGGTAATGATCATATTGCAAAAATAATGGGTTATGGTGAATATCATATTGGGAATGTTATAATTTCAAGAGTGTATTATGTGGAAGGTATCGGTCACAACTTATTTTATCTGGGACAATTTTGTGATGCAAACCTATAAGTTGCTTTTCGAGAGCATACCTGCCTCATTCGTAATTTGGAAGGGGTTGATTTATTGAAAGGTACTAGAGGGAATAATTTTAACACTTTGTCTATACAAGATATGATGGCCGCTTCTCCCGTATGTCTTTTCTCCAAAGCATCAAAGACTAAGTCATGGTTTTGGCATCGACGGTTATCTCATATTAACTTTGATGCTATTAATCATTTGGCGAAAAACGAACTTGTTCGTGGTCTTCCTAAACTTATATTTCACAAGGATCATTTGTGTTCTGCGTGTACCCTTAGGAAAATCAGTAAGAAATCATACAAACCCAAGACTGAAGACACCAACCAACAGAAACTTTATTTGTTGCATATGGATCTTTGTGGGCCAATGCGTGTCGCAAGTCTTGGTGGTAAAAAGTACATCCTCGTCATGGTGGATGATTACTCTCGGTTTACATGGGTGAAATTTCTTGCAACAAAAGACGAGGCACCTAAAGTCATCATCGATTTTCTCAAGATGATTCAAGTGCATCTCAACACTACTGTTTGACGCATTCGTACAGATAATGGAACCGAATTTGTGAATCAAACTTTGCGTAAGTATTATGAAGAAGTTGGCATATCTCATGAAACATCCGTTGCTCGCACTCCACAACAAAACGGTGTCGTTGAAAGGCGAAATTGCACACTTATGGAATATGCTCGTACGATGTTAATTTACACAAAGGCTCCATTGTTTTTATGGGCAGGAGCAGTATCTACAGCAGTTTACACCCAAAACCGGTCACTAATTCGAAAACGCCATGGTAAAACACCTTATGAGCTTCTCCATGGAAAAGTACCATATTTATCATATCTTCATGCATTTGGTTCTCTTTGCTATCCAAATAATGATGGTGACAATTTGGGTAAACTTCAACCAAAGGCTGATATTGATATTTTCATTGGTTATGCACCAACAAAGAAGGCATACCGAATCTACAATCATAACTCTCATAAGATCCTTGAAACAATGAATGTTGATTTTGATGAGCTGACGGAAATGGCTTCTGAGCAAAGCAGCTCTGAACCTGCACTTCATGAAATGGGACCCAGTAACATTAGTTCTGGTCTTGTCCCAAACAACCCTTCTTCATCATCATTTACACCACCTTCTAGGAATGAATGGGTACGCTGTTTCAACCGTTCTTTAATGAATTCTTTACTCCTCCCAGTATTGTTGCTCCAGAACCTGAAGTAATAGCTCCGGTCAACGAAGTTGTCGCTCCAGCAACCGAAGCATAATCAGATACGTCTACACCTACAAGTGGTCAAGATATACCTTCAACGAGTAATTCTCAACCAACACATGTATCAACTACCCATGTCACACCTATCGATGATGATGAGGATGATGATGATCACGACTTGGAATTCGCTCAAATGCGTGAACTTCCATTCTTTCGAGTACCAATTCCCGACTCTAATCAAGCCGGGTCGTCCACCTCAGAGGAAGCTCCTACTACGGTCTACTCCAATCCACGGATTCGTGAACATGACAGCAAATGGAAGAAGGATCATCCTATAGATTCTATTATTGGTGACCCTAATAGTCTGGTATCCACACGAAGTCAATTACAAGAAAGTGCAATGTTTTGTCATTTTGATGCTTTTCTCAGTGAAGTTGAACCTAAGACATGGCAACAAGCATTTACCTAATTTTGTTGGATAGAAGCCATGCAAGAAGAACTTAATGAATTTGTACGTCTTGAAGTATGGGAACTTGTCCCATGCCCGGATCAAGTGTAGTTACTCACTTTGAAATGGGTTTACAAGGTGAAACTCGACGAGTTAGGCGGAATATTAAAGAACAAAGCTCGACTAGTAGCTCGTGGATACAAGCAATTATTGGGAATCGACTTTATGGAATCCTTTGCACCTGTTGCCCGTTTGGAAGCTATTAGACTATTCCTTGCTTATGCAACCCACATGAATATGATCGTCTATCAGATGGATGTGAAGACAGCATTTCTTAATGGTGCAATCAAGGAAGAGGTCTATGTTCAACAGCCGGATGGTTTTATGAATCCTAAATATCCTAATCATGTGTACAAGCTTAAGAAGGCTCTCTATGGGTTAAAGCAAGCTCCACGCGTATGGTATAATCTATTTTCACAATTCCTCATTACGCAAGGCTTCGCTATAGGCAAGGTGGATCCCACATTGTTCATTTAGAAACGAGGTAAAGATATGATTATGGTACAAATATATGTTGCTGATATTATATTTACTGCCTCGACCCAAACCTTATCGGATAAGTTTGGGACACTCATGTCTTCGAAGTTTAAGATGTCAATGATGAGCAAGGTATCATTCTTCTTAGGTCTTCAGATATCTCAGAGTCCCATAGGCATCTTTGTCAATCAATCCAAGTATGTCCTTGAATCGCTTAAGAAATATAAGATGGAATCTTGCGACCCCGTAGGTACTCCAATGGTGGAACGAACTAAGTTTGATGCAGATCCACATGGAGTTGCCGTTGATCCGACACTTTATCGTGGAATGATAGGTACCTGATAGGTGTGAAAACACCCATCCTTTTACCACTTAACCATAATAATAACCAAGCCAAAACGTATATTTAATGTCGTAAAAGTCGGAGTTATGCGTGGTTTATGTTTTTATTGTGCTTTAGGACCAAAAGATGAAAAAGGAAGAAAACACAGGCTTTCACGGGCTTTTATCGAAGAAAAAGACAAAAGACGAAGTCAAAAGATCAAGAGTGCAAAAAGAACAGAAGTCCAAGGCCTATTCTGAAGATTTATCGAAGAAAAAGTCTAAAGACGGAAGTTTAATGAAGTCGAAGAACAAAATCTAATAAAAGAAGAAAATTAGAAGATGAGTTCGTTGCATATCGACTAATCCCGAGACAACGTCGAGAAATACGAAGAATTTAAAGTCGAGAAGAAAGAAGAAAGCACCAACACATTTTCCTCCTCCTATATATAGTCCTTAAACACTTCATTAAGGAGTATTAGATTTTAGTTTTAATTTTGTAAGGTAATTAGGAGTAGCTTAATATTGCTTTCTCTCTCTAGCTTTTCTTAATGTTTTTCAAGCTTTTACTTTAATCTTGTATTTTGGATCTTAATCATCTTAATTTCAAGCTTTTTCAATTAATCATTCTCATTCTTCCTTTCTTAATCTTTTTAATCTTATGTTTTGAATTGGTTAATCATGTAGCTTGATTTAATCTTTATGCTTATTTGCTTTATAGTTGTGCTTATTGATTTTTAAGTGTTTGATGTTTTAGCTTATTGCTTTTCTAGCTTATTGTGTTATTTTTCTTATTTTTAGTTAAGTGCTTATTAGTTTATTTTTATAAAAAGTTGATTTTAAATATTTTGATTATTTAGAGTTTTTAAAAGTTTTTAAATTTTGGCTTATTAGCTTTTTATTAAAATTATTTTGGTTAAGTTTTTAGTAAGTGCTTATTTGGTTTGTAGCTTATTTTCCTTTTTGCTTAAAATTGTTTCTTATTCGGGTTATGTTCAAACCCTAGTAACCCGAACTAGGTGTAGGATTTTCATTTTCCCGAATTATATGCATTCCATTTTCCCGAATTAGGTGTAGTTTTCCCTCTTCCCGAATTGTGTCCATCTCCATATTCCGAACTAAGTAGGAAACTAGGATATTCCGAACTAGTTGCAGAATCATCCATTCCGAATTGAGTGCTGAATCTATATTCCGAACTGTGTACGTGACCCCTTATTCTGGATTAGGTTGAGTACTGTGAATTCCAAACTAGGTGTGGAATTGAACATTCCGAATTAGGTTGCACATCACGGATTCCGAATTAGATTGTTTTCATTTGGATTCCGACTTAGGTCCTAGATTAAGGATTCCGAATTAGATTAGGAACCTATATTCCGAATTAGATCCAATTTTTGTACTATTTTTTTAAATCTTTATTTTTCCCGCCATTTTCTTTTGTGTAATTTTAATTGTTTTTATTTTAGATTTATTTTAAGTTTTCATTTTTATTAAGTTTTCAAAATTTACTTTAAAAGTTTTAAATTTTCATCATTTATTTTAAGTCTAAATTTTTAGTTTAAATTCTTAAGCTTCCACTTTTACTTAACGAAATTTACATTTTTCGTTAGTTTAAAATAGATAATCATTTTACTTTATCTTCCATCAAGAACGAATGAGTCATACGATTAACTGTAATCAATTCGAATCGAGACGAAACGATAAACTTTTTCATACTTGGCAAAAACTTTGTATTAGATTATTTTTTGTGCAACCTACCCTAATTTTTCTCTCATCTATGGGCGATTTTCAAGATCTTTCTCTACGGAATCTTTGATTAACGGTGAATCATCACCATTCATTGAATAGGGCCTCATTATCATCCTGAAATCTTGGCTTTTCTCCATCAACGAATTTGTGATAGGATATAGGCTTCGATTCGCCCGTCCCTATATTTCTTGTGATCAGTTCGCTCGTGGGGTGGTTTGGGTTTTTGTCTTGGAATTTTGTGTTTTCCCATCAACTAGCGTGTGATAAGGGGTAGGCTTCGCTTCGTTCGTCCCTATTTCTTTTGTGATCCGTTGGCTCGTGGGAGTACAAGTTTCTAGGGTTTGGTAATTATTCACTATTTGATTCGACGTGTTGTCAGGGTTTTCATTGTACATGTTAGGGTTTTGTTAGTTGCTCATTGAATTAGGGTTTGGTGTGTTGCTTTTATTATTATTCGTATATTGTTTATTATGGAGGCTGGGTGATTGTTCGGATATTGTTGTTTGAAACCCTAATTTTTTAGGGTTTTATTTTCTTGGTTCGTTGCGGTTCTCTACTGGGGTTTGTGTTGTGGGTTATGAGAGATGGTTGCTGCTGGTTCTAATGTTGGGAAAGAACCAGGGTCTGATGGTCCTGGTATCAAGGCTCGTCCTAACTTGTTTGAAAAATTAAGGAATGTTGATGGTAAGATTACGGGTAAGGATGGTAAGCCTATGCGTAAGGTTGAACGTCATGTTACGTTTCAAGAGGCTGTGCATATGTCTAATACATCGAAGGAGGTGGTTGGAGATGCGGTCACGGTTCAATGTGATCTTCACCAGTTCCTAGGGATGTGTCGAAGTGCCCTAGTCCTCCTCCTAATACCATGAATACTGAGGTGGGGGATGCGTCAACTAAAACTGACCAGTTTTTCGCGTCAGTTCTGAATAAGGAGACCAAGGTTGTTAAACGGGTGGTCCAAGTTTCTGAATTAAGATCAAATGAGGTGGTTCAGGGGGCTGTTGTTACTCTTCCTTTGGAGGCGGTTAATGAGATCAGTTCGAGTTTCAAAAACACGCTTTATGGTTATTTTATTGGGAAACGATTGGCGTTTCCCATTGTTTAAATGTATGTGAAGAACACTTGGTCCAAGTTTGGTCTTGGGCGTGTGATGCTTAAGAATGGTATTTTCTTCTCCAAATTTGGTTCGGGTAAAGGGATGAATAAGGTTATTGAAACAGGGCCATGGCTTATTCGTTCAGTGCCCTTGTTTGTTAATGTCTGGACTCTTACCTCAAGGATTAAGAAGGATGAGTTGAAGAGTGCGCCTTTATGGGTTAAGCTCCACGATGTGCCTCTAGCAGCATACTCTGAAACAGGTCTTAGTTTGATTGCTACGCAGATAGGGCGTCCTATTATGTTGGATTCCCACACGTGTAATATGTGTGTTGATCCGTGGGGTAAGAATGAATATGCTAGGGTTTTAATTGAACTAGCATCGAATAAGGAGATGCTTGAGTCGGTGGTTGTGGCTATTCCTTTTACTGATGGGTCAGGGCATGCGTTGGAAACTGTTATGGTTGAGTATGAATGGAAGCCCCCTCGGTGTTTGGATTGTTAGATTTTTGATCATTCGTCTGCTCAGTGCCCTCGCAAACCTAAGGAAGTGGTTCCAGTTGCTATTAAGGATTCTGATGGCTTTGTTGAGGTGAAGAGCAAGAAGGGAAAGACTAAGGAGTATGTGCCTAAGCCTGTGGCTGGTATCCGTATTACTAAGCCTAAACCTAATTTTTTGCATAGGAAACCGGAGAAGGGTGAGTCTTCTAGGCCGGTAAAAAGGGGTATGAGTAAGGATGGTCCTACTGTTGTTCCTAAAGTGAATGCCAAGGTGGGATCTACTGCTGTTCAAGGTGTACAGTCGGCAACGACTAATACATCCGTTGCTTCTCAAGTGTCTCTGAAGAATGCGTTTAGCTCTCTTGATGATACTGATGAGGCATCGTGGGGTAACCCTTCAATGTGGTATAATGCTAAACAGGTCTTGAACATTATTAACGAGAGTGATTCTGAAGATATAGATCAAGAAATTATTTTGGAGGGTCCTCCGAGCCAGGTGGCTGGTGATTCGGGTTTGGTTTCTGTGGGGGCAAGCACTCCCAGTTTGGAGGTTGCCAATGTGTAATATTGCTGCATGGAATATCCGGGGGCTGAATCTCTCCCCGAAACAATGTGAGGTTCGCCAAATTATTCATGAGAATAGTTTGTCGGTTTGTGCTATTTTGGAATCTCATGTGTCTAGATCTAAGCTTCATGTATTATTCTCTCGTGTGTTTAGTCATTAGAGCTGGTCTTCGAATGGGAATCAGTGTTCTAATGGTACCCGTATTATCTTAGGTTGGAATTATAATAATGTTGATATTGATATTATTGCTCAGGATGATCAGGTTATGCATGTTTGGGTCTGGATTAGGGCCGATAAAAAGGAGTTATTCTGCTCGTTTGTATATGCTCATAATAGGTACATTCAGCGGCGTGTGCTTTGGGATAGTCTTGGGATGCATAAGGTTTACATTCGGAATCAGCCATGGTGTTTACTTGGGGATTGCAATGCCGCACTTAATCTTGAAGACATGTCGATGGGTTCCTCTTATGTTGATATTGATATGCGAGAATTTAAGGACTGTGTTGAGATGGTTGAAGTTATGGATGTTTCCCGGACCGGCCTCCATTATACCTGGAATCAAAAGCCTAAAGGAAATAATGGCCTTCTCAAAAAACTTGATAGAGTTATGGCTAATTTAGAGTTTGGGGATATGTTTGCAGGGGCGTTTGCTATCTTTCAGCCATATCGGACGTCGGATCATTCCCCTGCTGTGTTGAAGCTGCCTACCATGTCTCTCACTGTGCCGAAACCGTTTAAATTTATTAATTTCCTTACTCATTATGATAGGTTTAATGATGTGGTAGGTTTAGGCTGGTCTTTACAGGTTAGTGGTTTTCATATGTTCTTCGTTGTGAAAAAGCTTAAGGGTCTTAAGAAGCCGATGCGCAAGCTGATGTATGAGAAAGGTAATCTTCATGACAATGTTAATAGGTTGCGGGTGGAGCTTGATCAAGTTCAACGTGATTTGGACTTGGATCCTTCTAATCCTATTTTTCGTAAGGAGTAGGCGGTGTATGTTCAAGCGTATAATGATGCTTTAATTACGGAAGAGCGTTGGCTAAAACAGCGTGCTAAGATTGAATGGCTTCGGGTTGGTGATTCAAATTCGGCTTATTTTCATAAGGCTGTTAAGGGTAGGGTTTCGAGGAGTCGCATTAATGTTGTTACTAATATGGAGGGTATTACGGTTACTGATGAGCTGGTAGGCCCTGCCTTTGTTGCACATTATGAGGCGTTTCTAGGTCAGGAGGATGTTACTACTCCAGTCATGTCTTTAGACTTATTTCCTAATCGGCTTGATGAGGTCGATACGGCTGCTATGATTCGGCATGTTACTCCCCAGGAGGTTAAATCTGTCATGTTTTCTATGAGGAACGATAAATCCCCTAGTCCTGATGGGTATACGACTGTGTTCTTCAAAGAAGCTTGGAATATTGTGGGTGATGATGTTACTAAGGCTATTCAAGAGTTTTTTGTTAATGGAAAGCTTCTTCGTGAGGTAAACCATACCATTATTGCTCTTATTCCGAAAGTGGTATCCCCAACTCGTATTAATGATTATAGACCCATTTCTTGTTGTTATGTGTTATTCAAGTATATTACCAAGATTCTGGCTAATCGTATTAAAGGGAGCTTGAATGGTTTGATTAGTTTAAACCAATCAGCGTTTGTTCCGGGAAGGCGCATATCGGATAATATTTTGCTTACTCAAGAGCTTATGCATAACTATCACTTGGATCGTGGTGAGCCTAGGTGTGCTTTTAAGATTGATATTCAAAAGGCTTATGATACGGTTGATTGGAATTTTCTTCGGGGTCTTTTGCATTCGTTTGGGTTTCATGACCGTATGGTTAGTTGGATTATAGAATGCGTTTCTACTACTTCGTTTTCGGTTAGTGTTAATGGTATTCTTCATGGCTATTTTAAGGGTAAGAGGGGGCTACGCCAAGGTTATCCTTTGTCTCCTTATTTATTTATGTTAGTTATGGAGGTGTTTACTTTAATGCTTAAACGGAGGGTCCGATCTTCTGAGATGTTTACTTATCATCGTCATTGTTCGGATATGGAGATTATTAATCTATGCTTTGCTGATGATTTGTTTATATTTGCTCATGCTGACGCTAATTCTGCTAGAGTTCTTATGGATACTTTGGAGGAGTTTAAATTTGCTTCCGGGTTAGTTCCTAGTCTTCCAAAGAGCACTGCATTCTTTTGTAATGTTCTCACTCATGTTAAAATTGCTATTCTTCAAATTATGCCGTTTGAAGAGGGTAGGTTGCATGTCAAATATCTTGGTGTGCCTTTGGTATCATCTCGGTTACTTTACAGGGACTTTCAAGAATTGATTGAGAAAGTTCGTAATCGTGTTAGAGATTGAAAGAACAAATCTCTCTCGGCAGCGGGTCGTCTTCAACGTGTTCAATCCGTTATTGGGTCTATGCATGTGTATTGGGCTTCCGTATTTATTTTGCCTACTAGATTGTTAATGGATCTTGAGCAAATGATGCGGGGTTTCTTATGGAGTCAAGGTGATATGCAACGTGGTAAATCTAAAGTAGCTTGGGAAGTTGTGTGCCTTCCTAAAAGTGAGGGTGCGCTTGGTATTCGCCGTCTAGATTTGTTCAATAAAGCTCTTATGGTTACGCATATTTGGAATATTCTTGTCCGTAAAGAGTCTTTGTGGGTCCAGCGGATCCATTCATACAAGCTTAGAGGTCGTAATTTTTGGGATATTCCGATTCGAGGTAGCTTGACATGGAGTTGGCGGAAGATGTTGTTAATGCGTCCCATTATCCGCAAGTTCATATGGTCTATAATTGGTGATGGTGGCTCTACGTAGCTATGGTATGATACGTGGTGCATGGCTGGGCCTTTGGCGAATTTTGTGACTACTCGTGATATTTACAGAGCAGGTTTTAATACAGCCTCTAGGGTTTGTGACGCGGTTGCTAGTTTGTCTTGGAATTGGCCTGCTGAGTGGAACATTAAGTACCCGTTAGTTACAGATATTCCTCCTCCTGTTCTTGATATGGATTCTCATGACCGTTTGGAATGGAAAATCGATGATGGTTCTGTGTTGCCATTTTCTATGGCTACGGTTTGGAATTTTATTCGTCCTAGAAATGATCCTGTTGACTGGTATCGGGTGGTATGGTTTAAAGGATGTATCCCTCGGCATTCTTTTCATTTATGGTTGGTGGTGAAACGAAGGTTGCGTACGCAAGACTTGATGCATTCTGATAATTCGTTGGTGTGCCCGTTGTGCTCTTCTCAACTGGATTCTCATGCCCATTTATTCTTTGAATGTGTTTTTTTCTAATCAGGTTTGGGACGTGGTCAAGGTTTTGGCGGATTTGCAAAATATAGGTTCGAACTTTGAATCTATTAAGGGTTAGATTTTGCCTAGTGCTAGTAGGCGTCAAGCTGGGAGTGTTATTGCCAAGTTGGTGATTGATGCTAGTACGTATTACATTTGGCAAGAGAGAAACTGGCGTTTGTTTCGGAATGCTAGACGCTCTCCAGTTCAGTTGGTTGAGATTATCAAATCTTCGGTTAGGCTTAAGTTGCTAACTTGTAGATTTAAGAAATCGCATGTTGGAAGGAAGTTAATTCATCTATGGGAGCTTCCGGTTTCTATTGAAGTCTAAGGCTTTGGTTGTTTCGCATGTGTAGCTGTTTTGTTTTGTTTAGTCACCACGAGGGTTTGTCTCGTTTGGTGTTGATTGTTTCAAGTTTGTCTTGAGGTTAATGTGGTACTTCTGCCACATTCCATTGGTTTGTAATGTTTTTTGGTGTAATATATTTTACCAGGGCTGTTAAACCCTTTTACCCAAAAAAAAACTTTGTATTAGTACCCTTCTGTCTTTCACAGCCAGTCGACCTGATCTTCAGTTTGCTATATGTATGTGTGCTCGGTATCAAACTCGGCCTACTGAGTTACACTTAGCTATTGTTAAACGGATCTTTCGGTATCTTAAAGGAACCATTAATCGGGGACTTTAGTATTCGAAGGACTCTTCGATTGCACTAATGGCATATGCAGATGTAGATCACGCGGGTTGTCAAGATACAAGGCGTAGCACGAGTGGAACTTTGCAACTACTAGGAGATCGACTAATCAGTTGAGCATTGTGACAACCGTGGTTTTGGGTTTGTCACTTGGTCTTACTTTTAGGTTATTTTATGTGTGCTTACTTGAATTGTGTGTTTACGTGTTTATTTTGTGTTAACGAGGTTGGTGTGGTTATCGTTTATGAGTATAGAGTATGTAGAATATTGATAATCAATGAATCTATGAAGGGGTTTGTTAATTTCTAGAGAGAGAAAGTTAGAGAGAGAAAGTGAGAGAAACTATGTGAATTTTATTAAGTGGAAATTAAGAAATGATAACAACCAACCCCTTTCCTTAGTGGAAAGGGGTATTTATAGTTCCAAGTCATAAGTGGACTTGGGCCGGTCCATGACAAGCCCATGGACCGGTTCTTACTTAAGTTAATAAGCAAATAATAACTAATTACTAACTACGAGCTATTACAACATAAATCATATTGTGGAGTGACCGATACTTCTAATATACGTAAAAACGTATTTCTAACAATCTCCCCCTAAGGGAGGTCACTCCACGTTACAAAGTTCTAAACCTAGCATACTATACTAAGTCTTCGTTCTTTAGCTCGTAGTCTTTTCTTCTTTTCTTTCTTTTGTTGTGAATATGTTGATTTGATCTTTTTGGCTTTGACTTGAGAGCATTGTTCTTTGGCCTTTCACGTGCGATCTTTGCCTTTCTTGTGAACTTTGCCTCCTCGTGACTTCATATTCCACTCACTTACGTCTTTTTGTTGGATTCTTGAAAGCTTCAGAGTTTGGTACAGCGGAAGACTTCATCTTATACTTTCTTGAATTTTTGTTGCAAAAGACATAAGCATGTGGGAACGACTTTTCCAGGTACACCGCAACACCACCGTCTTTACTGGTACTCAGCAACGCCACCGTCTTCAACAGGTACACAGCAACGCCACCGTCTTTAGCAGGTACACAACAACGACACGAATAAAATGGCTTTGAACATTTTATTCTATTTCGGTAGCATTTTACCTCCGGTCGGTGAAGACCGTTGGACGATATTAGATATCGTACCCGTGACGGATAGTTTCAATTAAGTAACTTCCTGACAGGATTTCGCGGGTAAACCCGTTCTCTTTATTCGACCGTCCAAAGCTGACTGCGAACATAAAGAGTGAATCACTTGGATAAATTATCCTTGTGATTAAAAGCCGTCAATTCATGAAACCTGGAACAAGTGAATTTCAATTAAGATTTTCACCATCGTTGCTTTCCAGTTGTCACGAGCTCGATTCATAAAGAATCTTGCACGTTACCTACCAAGTGCTGTTTGATGTTGACACTAGAAGGATTTCCACTCGTCACTGTGGTCAATAAAGAATCACTCTGAGTGTTCTGGCAAGATCATATGATAATGCGAAGAGGCCTGGAACGAGTTTAAGTTCAATTAAGAATTAAACCACTGTTACCTTCCAGTTTTTCACAAGATTGGTTCTAAAAGAACCGCACGTGTAACCTACCATGAGCTTGTTTGATGTTGGCTCAAGCAGGATTTCCATCTTCATTGTAATACTTGCGTATTACTCGGATGTTCTGGCAATATTACAGGAATACTGCGTAGGACTCATGAAAATCTCTTACTTTTCACAGTGTG
This sequence comes from Glebionis coronaria, assembly GCA_025667525.1. Classification (NCBI taxonomy): domain Eukaryota; kingdom Viridiplantae; phylum Streptophyta; class Magnoliopsida; order Asterales; family Asteraceae; genus Glebionis; species Glebionis coronaria. The sequence goes on along the minus strand of CM046881.1, from coordinate 334,420,422 downwards.
TGAGAAAGCAAGGAATAAATGGAAAGTGTCCTAATGAGACTTTTGATGATCTCTTGGCTCTAGACTCGATTGTGCGTTTTGATTTAGTGAGCGATGGCTGGAGAGGAGTGCCACCTTTTCAATACCAGTCTATTCGGAGTGAATAAACCAGTAGATAACGTGTTGATCTCCGTGTGATTAAAACAAATACCTTTTGAGAGATATTTGAGTTAGCTGGGGAAGGGTTGTGCATTGCATCACTGGGTCCATGATGTCTTTCTTCAATACCGAGAATCATTAGCAAAAATGACCTCAATAGCATATGTATTGACCCGGTTTCTGCCTAAAGTTGTAAGGAGGGCTTCTTTCTTTACACCCTTTATCTTTACATTTCTTTTTCATTCTTCAACCCCTTCAATGCTTACCAATACGTCATCACTAGCACCTTGTTGTGATTGTTCCAGTGCTAGCTTAAGTACTTGGTCGGCATTCAGCTACGTTCACATTCTTTCTCCATCTTTCCTAGGACTTCTAATTCTATCTAGGGAATTGTCCTTGGGAAGATTCCATCGGCTCTGATGAATCATTGGACTAAACCTATTCCTACCACCCTTTTGTCACCACATCCGTCGTGAATAAAGCGTGTTTTGGGAAGGAATTGCCACCATGAAAACATCATTGAAAATCACCTAAGGTACTTATGATATTAAAATCAAAAGTTTGTACCTTAGGTGTTTTGATCATCAAAAACGCTCCCCCTTAACACGTGCTTAACACATATTAAGTTGGATTATCATTAAGTCTTTTTCATTTTAGCCAAGTAACACTTACGTCTCCTTAATCCCATTTTCTCCCCTTATCCAAAATGTTAACCATTAATATTTGGGATATTGAATGGATTAACCGGTCTTTGGGTAAAAATGAAATCAATGTTTGGCCATAGAACAAGTTATTGCTCCCCCTTAAGTTAATAAGGGATAGTTGTAGTGCCTTGGTATGACATATTTTGAAAGATTTAGAATCTCGTGAGAAATTCTTGAAAAATTATCATACCTTAACACTACACCAAGCCATTCAAGCACATTATTCACAAATTTACATATTCACAATTGAAAACCAATATAAAGTGACCTGAGATGTACGACCCATCAGATGGATCGTTGCAGTAGCTTGTGGTGCACTAAATACGGTCTTCCACCCACGAATCTTTCCAAGCTCCTCATCAATCTACGTTCCCGGAGCTTTTGATCGATCTTTTTGATCACATACTTTGCCATCTGCCGGTAACCCGGATGCCAATCCTCCGTCATCTCTGGCAAAGTCCCACCCGAATTCAGATGCTCCAACTTATCTCTGACTTGTATAAGAGTGCCATCGCTATACTTGTGGAGCTCCCCCACCCTCATAAACTTCATCAAACCTCGACTGTTCAAGTAGAAAATGCCGTAATTCGGGACAGAAATTCCGGTATATGGACATCTTTCTACATGTTGAGGTAGCACTTGATTCACAGGACGGGTTAAATTTAGCCTCCTCTGATAGCTTTCGACTCCCAACTGAAGATCCTCAACTCGTGACTTGATGACAACGCTTCGTGTGAACATACGAAGTGCTGTATTCAAAGCAATCAGGTCTTCACGAGGAATGTGAGTAAGTTGATCTCTGGTCATTAGAAGCAGCATATCTTCGATATCCTCAAGGCGAATGATGGAAAAGTCTCCTTGCTGGATTTTATATTCCCTGTCATCCTCCCTTTTCAAGCGAATCTCCGTCACATGATAGTAGCCGTTCTTGGCTTCAGTTTTCATTCCTAAGATGCTGGAGATGCGGATGTCGGATCGAACATTGCTTCCAGAATTGACCAAGCAGCAACACCTGTACGCCCTTCGGACTCGTTCGTCCCAATGAGATGCACCTATGACAGCGTACATATCATAATTACGATTCATTTTTGGGACCCAGAGTCGATTTACCTTTTCCTCGATGAAGGGTATTGTCCCCCAGTTGGCCGCTTTCAGCAAAGTCAGAGATGTTGCATACTTTGATGATCCCTTCAGTAGATACTCAAGATCGTTGGTGACGAAGAAATCAAGAGCAATCTGATTATCTTGAGCAGGATCCATTGGAGGTGGAGCTCTTTCTGATTCATGAAGTCCTGGCCTTTGAACAGTTTTCAAAGCCTTTATGATCTCATCGGCATAATACTCGAACTCCATTCGGGGTAATCGGGTTTTGGCACGCAGTCTCTTATCTTTCATCGCTTTCTTGACCAAGGATGGAGTAACCGAAGTCTTATACTCATGAGCAAGAAATGCACATAAGTCAATCGGACTTCGGATACGCAGATACAGCACATCTCTGTCAGCATCTGTGATCGGATCAAATTGTGCTGCTGCCGTGATCCAAGCTTGTGGTGGTGCAGACTCGTCTATCTCCAACGTGTCTTCCCAGGCACGAATGCTTGGTTCAGGAACCGTAGATTGTTGAACCTGTTGTTGAGGAGTGGAAGTGCGAACATCTACTGGTTCAGTTTCAGGCATTTCAGCAGTGTCTTGAACTGGAGAGTGTTGTGCAGCTTCGGGTTCTGTCACTGATTCTGCAATCACAGGAGGAACAACAACAGAACTAATGGGGTTAGTGGTAATAGGTACAGACACAGCGATAGAGATACCAGGAGCCGAAGACGCTGTAGTGGCATTCACATCGTGGCGCCACTTAGTTCGTCTTGATTCCGAGGATGTCGATTTGTCCTTCTGTGCTGCATCTTTGGTGGACTTGGTTCCAGTCTTAGTAGCAGTCTTCTTGGAGCTGGTAACCTTGTCTCCCTTTTTCGGTTGTTCACCCCCATCATCATCCTGATTATCATCCCCGTTACTACCCCTTGCACTCTCCTGATTCTCATCACCACCATCATCGCCATCATCATCCTCATCATCCTCATCATCGTCATCATCCTCATCATCATCACCACCTTCTTAATCGTCTTTCTCCTTTTCACCTTCTTCTTCTTCTTCTTCCTCTTCTTCACCCGTACCTTCTTCTTCACTCTCTTCCCTTTCTTCCTCAGGTAAGATGTGATATGGTACCACACTTCCAAACATTTTGAATAATCTATCATCCTCCATGATAGCATCATTCAGGGATTTATATAGAGCCCGTTGAATCCTTGACTTATCATACGACCCAAGTTCCACCATACGAGCCTTAAGGATCTTCTTCAATTCGAAATCCGTCAGGTCATAAGCAATCTTGTAGGCGGCTTCTGAAGGGTTGGATGTTTTGACCATTAAATTGTCAGCAGCAAGTGTCTTCATCTCATCGCGAAGTTTAGGCATTAAGGTTTCAACGGATTCTTGCACTCTTTCTTTCACAGATGCTTCAAGTGCTTCTTTTTGTTCCTTATATTTATCCCTCATCGCTTGAAGTCTGGTAATCCGTGCAGCATGCTTATCAGCCTCAGCCTGCTTAACCTGAGCAAGTTCCTCTGCATGAGCTTTACGTGTAGCTTCCATGTCTGCAGCGAACTTGGCAATTAACTCTTCTTGAGCTTTCCTTGATTCTTCTTCCCTCTGAGCTCGTCTTTGCAACTCTTGGCGAAGTTCATCCATTTCGCGTTTGTTAGTATCAAACATCTCAGCCATCACTAATGCAGCCATTGCAGATGTTGCAGAACTGCTTTGGGTTGACCGGAGGGGCTCGGTTGTTACTGCTGTACTAGGGTTGGGGATTATGGGTGGTGGAAGAAATGGTGTTGAAGCCGGTCGGGTTGGTAAAGGTTGTATGGGTGGAGGTTGAGTTGTTAAGGGTTGAGTTGACACCATGATCGTAGGAGCAACAGGTTCCTTTTCCACACTTGCTGAGATAGGGATTGATGGCTCCTTCGAAGTGGAATAGTCTTCAGGTAACCCAAACTCATCAACATCATCCGGTTCCTCGTACTCATCCTCGATATCTACCCTCGCACCTGAACCAGTCCCGCCTGTATCTTTCCTACTCCTTTTAATAGCAATCTTCATCATTTGTTGCTCGGTTTTACCAACAGTAGGATCAACAATATCTTCTTCGTCACGTAGACGCATCAAATCCTTACCCTTTCCCTTCTTACCCTCTGACTTCTTCTTCTTGGGTTCGGGTTCAGGTAACGCAGCTGGTTGTTTGCGTTTACCTTTACTCTTAACCGTTGTGGATGAGTCTTCACCAGTTTGAAGGTTTGCTTTCAGCTTCTGGATTTCTAACTGTAGTAGCTTGTAATCTGCAGAACCTTTGATTTTGTCTGACAGAAGGTAATCAGGAACAGGACCCGGAATCACACCAGTAGACGGTCCTTCATGCCTCAGATCTACAGTATCATCAGCTTCTTCAGTGTGATAGCGACCTCCTGCTCGCCTATCAATAGTAGCATCAAGCTTCATAAAATAATTTATGATAAGCTTAATAAATCGAGGATAAGGAAAGAAGTTTGTCTTTAGCTTCTTGTTGTGGAAGAGTTGAAAGGTGAATTCTTCCCATATCAACAAAGCATAATCTGAATTCGCAGCTTTGTACATGCCATAGAAGAGGTTCATTATCGGACTTCTCAAAGCATCATGTCCACTCGTTTTTGGTGTAAGGCATTCACTGAGAATACCCATCAAAGCTCTCCAGGGTTGTCCTACCTTAGCAGTAGTAAACTCAGATGCAACTCGTATTTTCGGACATCCAAGTGCGTCAAATAACTCCGCGAGTTCATCTTTAGTAGGATCCCTTGAGAAAGACATGCCCTTGGGTGTATCCCGTATACCAAGCATCTTACGGAAATCTGAAACTGTGAGTGTCTGCTGCTTGTTGTCGATAGTGAAGGTGATCTTGTTCGAAGTGAAATCCTTGGTTGCCCAAAATTCAAACATATACTCATAAGGCACCGAGGCTGTACTCCTAAGGGCGTTCTTGAAATGGGAGTTATCAAGAATAGCTATGGCGACCTTAAAACCATGGTGAGTGGATTTAGAAACCTGCTTTAGCCTATAGTTGTTGGGTATAAACTTAAGGGTTCGAGCTTTAGCAATATCGGCTTCCCTAGATTCTTGGATAGCTTGTACTGTTGGATTAGTCATTTTATCTGCTTAAGATAAGACATGAAAGGTTGATGCACAAAAAACAGATAGATATATATCATTCTTACTTCTAAGCATAACACATTTCATAAGATAAAACAACAAGTACATAGATAGCATGCAAACAATAACAATCAAACAACTCATCCGGAACTTTTCCTCATTCGGAACATATTCATCCGGAACTTTTCCTCATTCGGAACTTCTTCATCCGGAAGTTCTTCATTCGGAACTTCCTTCATTCGGAACTTCCTTCATCCGGAAGTTCTTCATTCGGAACTTCCTTCATCCGGAAGTTCTTCATTCGGAACTTCCTTCATCCGGAAGTTATTCATTCGGAACTTCCTTCATCCGGAAGTTATTCATTCGGAACTTCCTTCATTCGGAACATTCCTTCATTCGGAACTTCCTTCATCCGGAAGTTCTTCATTCGGAACTTCCTTCATTCGGAAGTTCTTCATTCGAAACTTCCTTCATTCGGAAGTTCTTCATTCGGAACTTCCTTCATTCGGAAGTTCTTCATTCGGAACTTCCTCATTCGGAAGTTTTTCAGAAGAAATCCTTCATTCGGAAGTTTGTATCCAGTGTTCATTCGGAACTTTTCAAACGAATCTCAGATGTTTTAGTCTAACGCGTTTGTGAATTTCTAAGGCAAACTAAGGCAATATAAACTTCATTTAACCTATTCCAAGCAAATCCCACCATAAATCCTTAATCAATTTAGCCTAATTTAATCAAATAACCCTAAGTGGATTAGACTGAGTAATTGAGCATGTTTTAACAGATTTATATGATAAGAACTGTGGATTAGAAGTTAATCAGGTTGATGTATATACCTTAATTTAGCAGATGAACAAGAAGGAATGATCAGACGAAGGTTTGAATGCGTGTTTGTGTGTGTAAACAATAGCGGCAAGTTATTTGATAAACAGTGAATGGAAATAATGTGAGGGGCGGGGTGTTTGATTTTTGACTTAGGTCAATTTTGACTAGTTTCAATAAATCACACTTTAGTCCCTACATTTTCTTTCTTTTTCCTTTTGTTTCTAATGTTTTCATATCACTTAACCCTTTTTGTTTCACTTACACTTAACTTAACAAACACAATCTATTAGCAAATCCTCAAAATCTAAAAGCCATGCCTATCACTTAGAACGAACACAAGTCGTTTTCTAAAGCAAAACCACTCAATTACCATGTAGCCCTTAATTTTCACAATCACTTTTGAAAAGCAATTTTAATGACAAAGATGATTTTACTATTTTCTCCCCCTTAAACGATGACCCGTTTTCTATTTAAAGAGCTGTAGTCATTGTTTAAAGAGTCAAATAGTGATGAAAGCATTTCCAATTTATTTCTTGAAAAATTTTGATTCGTGGTGTCAATAAGATTTCTCTTATTTTAACAAATTAATGCACTGAGACGTACACAAATTCGTGTCAGACCAAGGTATAAAGTAACCTTGATCCCTTTGCATGATTTGGCTTGTAAATCACGCCCGAGAAAATTAATTCCCGTTCTGAGTCAACGTTTTCGAAGGAAATACGTGACTTTAATATGAAAACCGGGTTGCAGTCTGAAATAACTACAAGCCATAATGGGCATGTTTTAAAAATGTACAACTTTTATACGGACTCTATTTATGGCACCGTGTCAATATTAATCGACATTTCTAAGGCCGTAAATATTACCGTACTAAAAGACATGCCCGTTTTAAAACGAAAAATATTTTTGGTTTTTTTTCTTGATTTTATAATTTTTATGGTTTTTCTAGGTTTTATATTTTTTTTTTTTGTTTTTCTTGGTTTTATATTTTTTATGGTTTTTCTTGGTTTTATATTTTTGTATTTTTCTTTTGTGGTTTATATATTTACAATAATATACATGATCACAGCCAAAGGATACTCTGAATAGTTTACCACGACTATTCAGCTGATTCTTCTGCCAACTCTTTGAGTGTCGCTGGAGTGAATGATTTCATGCCAAGCTTGTCGATCAAAAACTCGATTCGTCCTCGATCTAAGGCTTTGGTGAACATATCCGCCAGCTGGTACTCAGTAGTGACAAAATACAGCTCGATCACTCCGTTCTCCACCTGCTCTTTGATGAAATGGTAGCGAATGTCTATGTGCTTGGCCCGGGAATGTTGAACATAGTTGCAGCAAAGGGCAATGGCGCTCTTGTTGTCACAATACATCGGGATTTTGTTAAATCCAAGACCGTAGTCAGTTAATTGTGATCTCATCCAAAGGACTTGAGCACAACAACCGGACATAGCGATGTATTCAGCCTCCGTGCTAGAAATTGCAGCGCTTTTCTGCCTTTTTGAAGACCAACTGATCAATCTATCTCCTAGGAGTTGCACAGATCCAGAAGTGCTACGCCTCGTATCTTGACATCCAGCATGATCGGCATCTGCGTATGATATTAAAGCAATCGAGGAATCTTTCGGATACCATAGACCACGATGAAGTGTTCCTTTTAGATACCGAAAGATCCTTTTCACAACATGTAAGTGCTTTTCGGTAGGCCGAGCCTGATACCGGGCACACATGCATACAGCAAATTGCAAATCAGGCCTGCTAGCAGTCAGATAGAGAAGGGTGCCAATCATTCCACGGTAAAGTTTCGGATCGACAATAATCCCATCCCTATCTTCATCTAACTTGGTTTTCTCAACCATTGGAGTGTCTACGGGGTCACAATTCTCAAAGTTATATTTCTTAAGTGATTCTAGAGCATATTTGGATTGATTTATAAAGATGCCTCTGGGATTCTGAGAAATCTGTAATCCTAAGAAAAATGAGATTTTTCCCATCATCGACATCTGAAAGCGTGTGGACATTATCTTCTCAAATTGTTTAGACAATTCTATGTTAGTGGCAGCAAAAATTATATCATCAACATAAATTTGTACCAGAAGCATGTCGTTGCCGTCTTTGAGAGTGAAAAGAGTGGGGTCCACTTTGCCTTTGGAGAAGCCTTCCGACATGAGATATGTTGACAGGAGATCATACCACGCGCGTGGAGCTTGTTTCAACCCATAGAGAGCCTTCTTAAGCTTGTACACATGGTTAGGAGACTCCGTACTCACGAACCCATCCGGTTGACTAACATAAACCTCTTCCCTTAGTTCACCGTTCAAAAATGCCGTCTTCACATCCATTTGATAGACGATCATGTTCATATGAGCAGCAAACGCAAGGAATAGTCTAATCGCCTCCAATCTAGCCACAGGAGCAAAAGATTCCTCAAAGTCTATACCCAAGGCTTGTTTATATCCTCTAGCGACCAATCTTGCTTTATTCTTTAATACCGAACCCATCTCATCAAGTTTAACCTTATAAACCCATAACAAAGTAAGGATGTTAACCTTGTCAGGGCGAGGAACCAATTCCCATACTTCTAGTCGTTTGAATTCATTGAGTTCCTCCTGCATAGCTTCAATCCAAGATGATTGGGTCATAGCCTGCTGCCAATTTTTGGGTTCAACCTCAGAGAGAAATGCATCAAAGTAACAATATAGTGCACTCTCTTGTAGTTGATGGCGTGTAGAGACTGGTCGATCTAGATCTCCAATAACATTCCTAATTGGGTGATCTTTTGTCCATTTAGTGCTATGGTTTTCAATCCTAGGTGGTCTGGAGTGAACAATAGATGGAGCTTCTTCTGAGGTAGACGCGGCTGAAGGGTTTTCAGGGATCGCTACACCAAAGAAAGGAAGCTCTTGCAAGTGAGCATATTCCAAGTCGTGATCAGTAGTATCCTCTTCTACATCATTAGGCACAAGTAGGGGTGATGATTCAGGTGTAGTTTGAGAATCACTTGGTGAAGGTGCATCAGGTTCAATGTGAATTGTAGATGCATTAGATAAAGGTTCATTAATTTGAGCAACCACTTCAGGTATTGGAGCAATTACTACAGGTACTGGAACTTCATCAGTCGGGGGATCGAAGAATTCATCAAACAACGGTTGAAACAGTTTATCCCACTCGGGCCTAGATGGTGGTAAAAATGATGTAGAAGTAGGATTGTTGGGAACTAATCCGGAACTTATAGCACCGGGTCCCATCTCATGAAGCGCGGGTTCAGAGCTGTGTTGCTCAGAAGCCATCGCTGTCAGCTCGTCGAAATCAGCGTCCATAGTTTCTACAATCTTGCCAAGACGACGGTTATAGATTCGGTATGCTCTTTTGGACGGTGAGTAACCAATGAAAATACCTATGTCGGCTTTTGGTTGAAGCTTACCCAAGTTCTCACTATTGATGTTTGGATAACACAAAGCACCAAACACATGGAAAAATGAAACATCGGGTTTGCGGTCATGTAGAAGCTCATAAGGTGTTTTTCCATGGCGTTTCCGAATGATAGACCGGTTTTGGGTAAAACATGCAGTAGAAATAGCCTCTGCCCACAAGAACAATGGAGCGTTCGCATAAATAAGCATGGTCCTAGCAGCTTCCATAAGTGTGCGATTTCGTCTTTCAACGACACCGTTTTGTTGTGGAGTGCGTGCAGCGGATGTTTCATGTGATATACCAACTCCTTCATAATAATCACGAAGAGTCTGGTTGACGAACTCTGTACCATTGTCTGTACGAATACGGCGGACAGTGGTATTCAAACGTACCTGAATGAACTTCAGAAAAGTGATGATAGCCTTCGGAGCTTCATCCTTTGTACGTAGAAATCTAACCCATGTAAACCTTGAGAAATCATCCACAATGACGAGAATGAATTTCTTACCGCTCACACTTTCAGTTCTCATCGGTCCACAAAGATCCATATGCAAAAGATGAAGTTTTTCTTGATTAGTGTCTTCAGCTTTGGGTTTGTAAGATTTCTTGGTGCTTTTCCCCCTTGAACACGCGGAACATAAATGATCCTTGTGAAATTTAAGCTTGGGAAGACCACGAACTAACTCGTTTTTAGCCAGATGATTAATAGCATCAAAATTAAGATGAGATAATCTGCGATGCCATAACCATGACTTGGTCTTAGAAGCTTTAGAGAGAAGACATACTGGAGAAGCGGCCATCATGTCTTGTAAGGACAAAGTGTAAAGATTTGCACCACGAGATCCCTTCAACAAATCTTTTCCTTCCAAGTTGCGGATGAAACAAGTATGTTGTCGAAAAGCAACCTCAAGGTTGGAATCACAAAACTGTCCTACTGAGAATAAGTTATGACCAAGACCTTCAACATAGTATACCCTAGAAATCGTCACGTTTCCAATCTGATATTCACCATATCCCATAATCTTTGCTATATGATCATTCCCAAATTTAACCGTACCAAGAAACTTGCTGACGAAATTTCGGAGCATCGAGCGATTTCCGGTCATATGTTTTGAACAACCGGAGTCCAAATACCACAGGATGATTTGGACCACCTGAAAATATCACCACACAAAGACAATGTAGAGGTATCGGAATCTGAGTGTTCCTTGTTATTAGCAGGTACAGATTTAATAATCTTAGATTTGCTAACTCTAGGTTTCTTAGATTTCCTAGCCTTTTTCTTCTTAATTAGTGGTGTAGATTCTAATTGGCTCAAATCCTGAGGTATTTCTACACTGATAGGCACTACAGTGGGGGCTGACCTAATTAAAGGGCGCTGTTTCCTTACTTGAGTGCGAGTGTTCCTAACTAAAGGACGCTCAGACCTAACCTCAATGGATGCATTCCTAGTTAAAGGGCACATTTTACCATCGAGAGTAAAGGTCCTACCAGTGGGACGCCATTGCCAGCCAACTTGGGCACGAGTTCTACCCGTTGGCTTCCATTCAAGTCCATTCTTAATAGCATTCATTTCATTAACGTGATCAATCAGACACAAATCATGACGCTGTGAAAACATACATTCATTACAATTCCAACAATTTAAATCAGAATTCACGAATGGTTTAGGCTGCTGCACAGGCGCAGAGCTTTTAGTCTTAACATGATTCATTTTATTTAAAACTGAACTAGCATTCCTATTGTGGACTTCTACTTTCTTCTTTGTGGCACTACTAGTGGCGGGCTTGATCTTATCTTTCTTGAGTGGCGATCCTTTAGCCTTAGTAGTCGCTTTTAATCCTGTAGAAGGCAAATTGGGAATATTAGCAACAGATTTTAAAGGTGTCTTACTTGATTGTGCCAATGACGGTTTCGCTCCTGGAGTCTTATTAAATGGAGTGACAGCAATGGGCCTATTATTAAGTAGTGCAGAACCTGGTGTACCTATGTATTGCAAATAAGCCAAGCAATATTGAACTCGCTTAACATATTCATTAGCCGAATAATAGTCGCTACTTGAGGGATCTAAGGCATAAAGATCGTCTAAAATATCCCTAAGAAGATCGACATGCTTAATGGCATTCCTCATATAATCATCGTATACAGCCGGGTTTCTCTTATGAAGCGGATTCTTATAAAGCACTACTTTCTTGGTTGTTGGAGCACTAGTGGACGGTGCAGAGTCGGTAGCTAAGTTATCAACTACTTCTTGTCGGGTGAGAAGAAGTGTCTCCTTTAACTCAGCCAAAACCATATTTTTGTCTATGAGCAGGATGTTCAAGTCAGAGATTTCTTCGCACTTTTGGTTCAGTTGTTCAATATAATATTGTTGCTGTGTCGCATTAAAAGCGAATCGATCTTCTAGTGAACCATAAAGAGCGGATAGTCCCTGCCTTGTCCGATCCATCTCCCCTAGAACAGTTGATAGTCTAATTTCTAAGACTTGGTTTTTAGACTCTGCGGCCTCTAGTTCCATTCTTAATGTTTCCTTTGATGATATCTCTCTCTTCAATCTCATGATTTCTTCCTCTAATGTCTTAACAATTGCAATCATCTTGTCACTTGTCTCAACACCGTTTTCACAAACATTTGATATCAAAAGATTTTCATTTTGAGCTTGTTGTTTTAATTCTAAAGATATACAATGTTGTTCTAGTTGATTAAAGCGTTGAGAAAGTAAATTATAAGAATCTTGTAGCTTTAAAAACTCAGCGTTAGATTCGTGACAAGAATGACTATCTACCTCATTTACAGTTTCAGCAACATTTACAGAAATATCACACACATCATCACAAATATCCTCACAAATATTCACAGCATCACAATTCATCATAGCGGATGTAAGCTCATTCGAATATTTAACATTTACAATAGTAAGCACATCACACGAGATTACTTCGGACAAGAATCGGTCATATTCGGTTAAAATCTTTTCCTTTTCAATTAGTTGCAGTTCGTAAGCGGTGTCCATTTCATAAAACACTTTTTGAACTTCCCCAATTTCAAACTGAAGATTTTCCTTAAGAGATGCAAAACTTCCTTTTAGACTTTCGACAAACGGATTGATCTTAGTTTTAAACACCTCGTTCATGTGTTCGAAAGCCCATTCTCCGGCGTTTAAGCCATTTGAAGTCGTACATTCCAAAATGACCTTGTCAAAGGTAGTAAAGTATCGGTTAATCTCTTTCAAGTTTAACCATACAGTGCTAACCGGTGGAAGATTCTTTGGAATTTCCTTAGGATCTTCCATGTTGACAAGTGTAGGAAATGTACTAGGGCGTTCTTCCTCTAACATGTAGGTCGGTGCTGTGATGAGATCTTTATCCATATGGAAGCGAACTCTAAAATCAGTTTTAGCAAGCTCCTTATTCATTTTAAAATAATCACATTCGGGATATTTTGCAGAATTGTATGACCGATCCTCATCAACTAGAGCCTTACTTGTTCTATCATTGGGAAAAACAATCGGGTCTAAAGCCAATCCTAATTGAGTTGCATTATAAAGTCTAGGACTATGTCTTAAAGCTTGTTTTGCATATCGTGGATTAGGGGGAAGGCCTTTTAGACGTGATAAGTTAAACTCTTTAAACGAAGCATCAAATAAGTGAACTAGTTGTGAAGCAGCGTATTGTCTTAACAGCAAGTAGTCTAGACTTCTAATCTTATTAGTAGCATTAATCTCCATTTCAGTCTTCCTAGATTCGAGTAATTCAAAATCAGTTTGAAGTTTTTGAAAATTAGTGACCACTAACTCCTTTTCTCTAAGTTCACTAGACAGATTTGCTCTTAAGTTTTCGATTTCTTGCAAGTGACCCATTTGTTTGTTTCTAAAGTGATCATATTCGAGATTAGTGAGAACACTAGACGAAGGCACTAATTCCAAAGTTTGTACTTTCTCATTGCTTAAGGCAAGCTCATCAGACAAATTCTTATTCTTAGCTAAGGTTTCTAAGAGTGCAGCATTCATTTGGCTAAGTAGTGTAGCAGGAACCATGACCAAATCTTGTTGAGCAGGAGTAGGCGTATGCGAACTGGGTCCTGGTTGTGATTCACTCAAAGTCTGGGAACTCACATTGATATTGCTATCATTGTTTGTCTCCTCATTTGAAAGACTCACCACCGAAGATTCATTCGAATCAGCACTCTCTTGCCCAACTTGATGTGGTTGAATACTAGCATCAGTGGCATTATCAGTGTTATTAATAAGTACCTCAGATTTCTTATCTGGCCCTAAGCTGGAGAAAGTTGCCATGAAAGCAGCCTTTGCAGTCTGAAAGTCATCACAATCGGAATCATACGCATCAAGATCATCGGCTTGGTAAGCTGCATTCTGCGTAGTGACAACGTCTTGTTCAGCAATCCCTGGGTCAGCAAGAAATGCAAGCTCCTCTTCATCAAGTTCCCTTCCTTGCGCCTGAGCATTTACCAGATAGATCTTTTCTGCAAACCACTGTCCATCCCTTCTCCTCTTGGGTTTCTTACAATCCCTGGACATATGACCCTCTTCCTTGCAGTTGTAGCATGTAATCATTCTCAACTTGCCTGTATTAGCCCGTGGAGGGTTGTTGACCATTGGAGCAGGAGCAGGATTGGCGGTGCGAACATTGGTTGATGTGGAAGTTCTCCCCTGATATGGCTGAATTGGCTGAACCATTACTCTGCCATTCTCAATTGTAGCTTGTTGGCGAGAATTGGATGAATTCCTCAACTGATTGTTGGTAGGAGCTGATCCTCTGAATCCTCGTTTGCTTAAAGTTCTTGTGAGGTAAGCAGACATAGTAGTTAGCACTTCAACTGGGTCAGCTCCTTGTTGGAATACAGGAACTGGGACTTCCTCATCATCACAATATAGTGCTTGATCTGGATGAGCTGCATAATCAGTATAAGGAAGACTCATTTGATCAGAGTAGCTTGTTGGATATGCTGCATTCTCTTGATAAGAAGAATATGATGGCTGAGCATAATGTGCAACATTTGCTGGATGAGGTTGTGAAGCATACTGTGGTGAGGGTGCATTGAACCGATATTGTTGCTGATGTGAGGTGGGTGGTTGTGGTAGAATCGAGTATTGGGGAAAGGCTGGTGTCATGTAAGGTGATTGATGATAAGCTTGATGTCCCAAGATATAGGGTGTGTTGTTGTGAGACAAGCTTGGTTGATTCGCCATCAATGCTAAAGAATCTGGGTGCATACCACGAGGAGAACGGTGCATAATCACATGCTTCTCATGCTGCTGAAGAAAGGCATAGATTTGATCTAAGTTGCACTTATGCAAATCCCGGGTTAACTTCACATCAGTAATGTACTCACCCCATTCAGCTTGAGGTAGAGTATTCAAGAATTTGGTGTTAACCTGGAATGGTGCGATCACAAGTTTGTATACATTCAGATCATTCATAAGTGTGGTGAATCTGAAGTAATAATCGTGGAGCGTTTCCCCTGGGTTGTAGGTGAATCTATCAAACAAATCATACAGCTGACACTCCCTTTCTTGTTTGGTGAGAGACGTGCCTTGTAGCAACACCTTAAGACGTTCCCATAGATCCTTTGCCACCGTATACTGACTCACCATCCTATAGATGTCATGGGGAAGTGCTTGGAGAATTGTTTGAAGAGCTTTTTCATCTGCATCTGCAACGAGTTGTTGGGCTGGAGTGAGTTCTTCAAATTCTCGTGGTCTAGTCACGTTGTCAACCGTAATGGTACCATAGTCGAGTGGACCATTCAAAATCGATTTGACCATAAGCCTTCCGTATGTCGGTTTCCCCTTTAGATATTGCATCATTCGACCTTGCCATGCCTCAAACACTTCTTTAATGAGCATCGGTGGACGGCTATCAGTTCCCGTTATGATTGATATATCCGTAAGAGATGTCATCTGAGGCATTACTGAATTTGGATTCATTTTGTTTTTCTTCAAAGAAACAGAGATTATCGGTTGATCGAGCAGTGAAGTAAAGCTTGTGAATTGTGTTGTGTTTTTGTTGTATGAAACCAAGATTAAATCCTCTAAAAAATCGTCGAAAAAACAAGCAAAATTACCCTTGATTCGGAACTTTTTGTTGATTCGGAAGTTTGATTCGGAAGATTACCTTGATTCGGAACTTTGTGTTGATTCGGAAGATTACCTTGATTCGGAACTTTTGGGTTGATCCGGAACTTCTTGACTCGGAAGTTCTTGGTTCGGAACTTTGGCTTGATCCGGAACTTCTTGACTCGGAAGTTCTTGGTTCGGAACTTTGGCTTGATCCGGAACTTCTTGACTCGGAAGTTCTTGGTTCGGAAGTTTCTTGATCCGGAACTTCTTGGTTCGGAAGTTTCTTGATTCGGAACTCCTTGACTCGGAACTTCTTGGTTCGGAAGTTTCTTGATTCGGAACTCCTTGACTCGGAACTTCTTGATCCGGAAGTTTCTTGATCCGGAACTTCTTGGTTCGGAAGTTTCTTGATTCGGAACTTCTTGGTTCGGAAGTTTCTTGATTCGGAACTTCTTGACTCGGAACTCCTTGATTCGGAACTCCTTGATCCGGAACTCCTTGATCCGGAACTTCTGCTGAATGAACAGAAACCTCCTCCAATGAACAGTCGAACAGTAAAAAGTAAGATTAAGCCCAGATTTTGACCAAATAACCCAAAAAGTTTTGTGCTTTCGACTAAAATAAGTAACAACTAATACTTATCCACTAATCCCAATCACAAAAACATCAAAAACACCAAGAATCAAGATGATTTTTCTTAAAGAACACTAATACAATCAAAAACTAAAAAACCACACAAATCACCACCTTAAATCACCCCATAGCTCTTGATACCAAATGTAGAATATTGATAATCAATGAATCTATGAAGGGGTTTGTTAATTTCTAGAGAGAGAAAGTTAGAGAGAGAAAGTGAGAGAAACTATGTGAATTTTATTAAGTGGAAATTAAGAAATGATAACAACCAACCCCTTTCCTTAGTGGAAAGGGGTATTTATAGTTCCAAGTCATAAGTGGACTTGGGCCGGTCCATGACAAGCCCATGGACCGGTTCTTACTTAAGTTAATAAGCAAATAATAACTAATTACTAACTACGAGCTATTACAACATAAATCATATTGTGGAGTGACCGATACTTCTAATATACGTAAAAACGTATTTCTAACAGAGTACTCATAAGTAAATCGAGGAACGGTTATTTCATGTTCATGAGCTCACAAGTGGTGACTATGAAATGAAAATGGTGATATTGTGGTGTTTACGTATACGTATAAGTATTATAGTAATAGTATTTTTTTAGGATTTACGGTTTAGCATTTAGAGGTCTCGGGTGAGGTAATTATCCATATGAATATTTTTCGGGATGGTTTTAAGTCATTTAGGACTTAGTTATAAAGTTTATTTCAAAATTTGAGATTTTTTATAAAAGTGTATATTTTACGTCTTTTACGGTAAAACGCGTAAATTTGACTAGTTTTACGGTTTTGAGGTTTTGGAAGCTTTAGGAGCTGAAATAAATTAAGGAAAATTAAGGTAATATTATTAACATAATATTAAATAATAAAAATGAAAAAAAAGAATTTATTGGGTGTTTGGGTCGGTTTAGACGCATCAAAGAAAGAGAAAAAGGGAAAAAGGGAAAAAAAGGAAAGTTGGGTGTTATACTTGGACTATGATTTTATGTACACACTATATAAGGTTATCTAATAAAAAAAAACATAAATCCCTGGAGACAAAGAAAAATTCGCGGGTTCCATAGAGGAGAATTAGGGTTCTTAAAAAAAATTAGGTTTTCTTGATCTTCCATTGATTTAAGGTAAAAACCTTCATTAATCTTTTTAATTAAATTGTTTTTATGTTTAATTAATTATTCTTATGATGGATTAAGGGTTAGGGTTTATATATAAACAGTATATTAATGATGTATTAATCATAATATGATGATCATATAATCTAGGGCTTGTATTAGAAGGGTTATAGGTGATTATTTAGATTAATTTGTTTAAAACCCGTTTTTAAAAACTGGGCAGAATTTTGAGTCTATTGTTTTGATCATATCTCGAGTTCTAGGAACATTCAAGATGCGATCAAACTAGCCCTGGATAGGCAATTTAGTTGGCTTTCTAAATCAAGAAACGAGAACTAAATTGGAGGTCGGGAAGTGAGTCAAAAACAGGTTACAACAGTCGGAGGTCAAAACAGTTTTGAATTCAGCCTGTTTTCTTTTTAAGTTTTGGGTTGTTTGGGGTACTTAGGGTTGCATTGGGATCTTCTCACGAACATGAGAGATGGTTTATATATTGTAGTAAGGATCTGCACTTGGGCTAAGATTGTGGTTTAGGGTAAGACCCTCTAATGGTAATGAACTTTTCATACGTTTAAAATCAGTGAATTCTGGATAGGTAGTAATATATACACATATATCTGTGAAAGTTTATGGACTTAAAAATCGATAGTCGTGTGATAGGATCGAACTCGAGATCACGGGATTTCACACATTACGTGAAGAGTTAATTTATTTATTAAATATATTTATTATATATTTATTAAATCAAACCGTAGCTAACGATCGTTAAGTAATTAAAAGTTAAGTATTAAACGACCGTTATAGAAGGTTAAAGAAGCTAAAAGAAGGAGTCGGAAAAGTTCCGGAAACCTCTTTTGGAGCTTGTGTATATCCGGCCTAAATAGGGAGACAAAGATAAGGAGAAAAGATTTTGTGGCTTTATCTTGTTTAACCTTGGAAGAGAAGTTTTCCAAGGTGTATATAAACAAACCTAAAGCCTCATAATTTTCACTCCACATCTCTCTTTTCTCTTACTCTAGCCGCCGACCAAACACCCCTTATTAGGGTTCTTCTTTGATTTTCAATAAAGCTATTCTAGATCTAGTCCTAGCCCCTCTCTAGGGTTGTTGGGTAGATCTTCCATAGACTTGGAAGCTCGGTTTGTTCGTGCTAGACTCAGGGTTAACTCGCCGTATCACGTGTGTACAAGATCGTGGTGTAGTCTTGCTTTAGATTACATCCTGGTGGTGATCATGATCTATCTCTACCGGTGACCGTTCCGTCGACTTGTAGATTTTGCTAGGATAAAGGTATGTAACCCTAGCCTTGATTAATTATAATTGTGTTAATTAAAGATCTTGTTAATTTGCTTCCGTTGTGTGTTCTTTGATCCATTTTATGGTTTTTTTTATAATTGTTATGATAATCATAAACCATCAGTGGCATCGAGAGACGTTTTAACATGATTATAATTATCGAGATCTAAAGATTGTTTTAACTAATAATTGTTTTGAGTTAAAACTACATGTTTTTTTTTAAAGAAAATTTAGGGTTTTGTTTTTTTTAAAATCCGATGTAAAAAAAAAGGGGGTACGTTTGTTTTGTTTTTTTTTGCCGATTATAAAATTTTAAAAAAATAGTTTTTTGTGAAACCCTAAATTGCATGCTTTGATCTTTAGATAAATACATGATTAATTGTTATGTCATGTATTTAAGGTTACGATCCGTAGTAATTTCATTAATTGTTAAGTGATTTGGGTGGAATTTTGATGAATTGCATGATTAATTGTTATGTTGTGTGAATTCATCTTTTGATCCGTAGAGATTTAATTGTTAAGATATGTGGGAAATCCGTGATGAACATGCATGTTTTTTCATGGATCATATGTTTTATGTGGTAATTGTTACGTGTCTTGCTACATGCTTTATTTGATTCAATAAATCTAAAATTAGGGTAGACTTTTATATGAATATAAAAACCTAGATTTGATATTATTTATTGAATAAATCGTATGCATGTGGCTATTTGATTTATTTATTGCACATATAAATTGTTATTATGTGTTTATGATTTAGTTTTTTTGTACCTACTTGTTTTCATACGTTTTGTTTTAATTGTATGTTGTAAATAAGGGTATTTTTTTACAAGAAAAATTAATATGGACTAAATCATATCAAAATAAATGAATTGTTTTTGAGATCTATTTTACATATGATTTGCGTTGATTAGAATTACAATAGCAACTTAACGGCCTACTCAATTTTGATAAACTATAAAGTGGGTATAACGCACCGCTGGTCATGTACCCAGTTAAGGAAGGAGGTGTTATGCTTCAGCGCTGACCAAATTCCCGGCTCGCCTGTGCGGAATTACCTACGGTTGTTATTGGAATAATTCTTTAAGGTTGATTTAACTACATTAATTCACATCCGAAACACAATGAATAAAGTTATTGCTTTGTGCTATAACTAAGTTCTAGAAAAAGTACGGTGTGAATTTAGTTGTGAGTAAAATCTTTAATTGGTTTAACCAATACCTCAACTTTCAAGTATATGATGAACTTTTAGTCTCAAAAAAAAGTTTACTAAACGTTTTATTAAACTTATGTTATGGAGATGTATGCATGCTTCTCCACACATGATTTTGACACCAAAATCTATACCCTAAAAATTTAAGTCATATGCCCTCTAATTGACGAACACTTGAAGTTACAATTGTCGTCATATAAGATATCAGACGATGTTGTAATAGAGAGAAAACTTCATGACTGAATAAGATTGCACATGAGGGTTTTACGTTCGTTAGATTAGTCGACTTAATTGAGTTACTCAGTGAGATCTGGAAACTTAAGGCATAAAGAAGGGATGAAACATGTTTACAATGCAAAATGACTTTTGGCAATGTAAATCCCTTAAATGTCTAGAAATTGCAAATTTGTTTGTCAATCATTGTTCGACAAGTTACCATCTTGAATAATTTCATTGCTAGCAGATCAACTGATGTGATGAAATTATGTCAATTTGGATTCTAGTTTTCAAGGAAAATACTATGGTTATTATTACCGGGGTAATTTTATTTTCTTGAATGGTATTATCGAAAATACTAAAATTGAATTTTGTAAATTCTTTTACAAATGTATTAATGCAACGTTACACCATAAACGTGGTTTATTCATTTATTGATCTACAAACCGTATGGTTGAGGATAGAGTCAATTTACAAATGAAATATAAACCTAAAACTATTTTTCATGAGTAAAGAAGGAGTAATAAGGATTTTAGAAATGTCAAATTCAAATCCATAACTCATAGCAAATTTTAATAGTTAAGAAAAATGCATATTTTGAGTTATTAAACGTTACCGCAAATTGGTTATAAGGAAAACTAGCATATTTGTCTAGTAATTGTGCTTTGACCATTTATAGGCACTACATACCATTGTGGGGTTGGTAGACCTATTAAGGAAGAAATTGCATGTCAAGTCTTTCAAGTTAAAAGCAATTGATGGATAAGTCATCATTTACAAAGTAGAGTACACTCTTAAACCCTATAAGTAATTATTACGAATGTGTTTTTCAAAAGTGTAAGAAAGTAAACACAACACTAATTATTTTTACCGATTATGAAACATTTTCAATGTTGTCAAGTTCAGTGGGAGAATTGTGTTGTATTACTGATTTTGAGTCTATTAAAATATTCTCTAAGTCAGTGGGAGTTACAAGCTTTGTTGTCTTGGTAATAACCCATGTTATCTTTAGTATGTCCTAAGATAATTACTTTCGAATTATTGACACTAATATCTTCAAAGATATTTATGTACTGATTCTTGTTGATTAAGTGGTTCTACATCTACTTGTAAAAGCTAATATATGTGGCATAATCATATTTTGTACATACGAACGTTAGACGTGATGTTTATCTTATATATGAGGTTGTTCCATGCACAAGTGGGAGAAATGAACATTGTGTGCAAGAAACAACTTATAAAGACATGATTCTCTTGCTTTAAGATAAGAGATTAACAATCTAATTAATATTTAGATCATGTGTCAATATGATTAAAGACTACTTAAAAGTATATATATCATTCACATTAAGAAACACTTGTTGTTTTGATTTAGTCATGTAAGAGCTTGGGCTAAATTGTAAACACAAGGGTAAAATATCCACATGTCGTAAGATCGGGCGTGGAATGTTTTGAAGTTTCTTAAAATGGACAAATTCCTAGAATGACATAAGATACATAGAGTAATCTTATACTACTAATGAAACCTAGTGGTGTTCATATAATAGTATAGTAGTGAATTAACTTGAAAAGATTAATGAAACCTAGTGGTGTTCATGATTTACTTTAAGTTATACATGTTTATGATTTATTGTATAAAGTCACAAACATAAAGTCTTGGAAGACGTATAATATAAAGTAAGATGTTAATGTATTGTCTCTATTTCACTAAAGACATATACATGAAACGTGTAATGGACTTATAACTTTTATGAAGTGACTTTGTATTAAAAGTACTTGAGTTATAAAGCATGCAAAATGGTTAGGAAATCTATTATACCATTAAGATGATTTAGTTGGTATATAGGTAAGCCTAAAGATATATATTTATCTTAAATATTGTTAAGATTGACTTACAATATTTCCCTAAATGAAATACATCATTGTTATGGTATGTTCATTAGGAGAATCAGAATTCTCAATTTGATGGTGATGATTGATTCAAGATAACTATATCTTCCTTTTCTTCCAAAAGGATATCAAGGTTAGAAAGTTGAGTATGACTTGAGCTAAGAAGATTAATAAGATACCATTATATATGGAATGTGATGAATCACATTATATCTTAAATGGAGTTCGGATTTTGCTAAACTACTTATGAAGTGGATTGTTTAGAAAATAAAGAGTATGGAACGGCCATTGTGTTTTGTAATGTCCCATATAGATAACGTTGGAGTGTTGATCTATTTGCTATGTATTTAAAGAGTAATTTTAAGTTACTAAAAGCAAGTGGGAGTTTTGATCTTGAAAGATAAAATTACAAGATACATGATCTTCTAAAATACACTAGTAATTATCATGAGGTAGGCGTGTAAATGCTAAACCTTAAGATAAAGGAATTTATGTCATAGGTCCACAAGGATATCTCGGATATTTGATTTGTATGCTGAGAATTATGAGTTACAAATAATTGTTGTGATTCGTTACCAAATATTGACTTGGGTAAATTACTCATACTATGATTGTTATAGATGTTGTCCAACAAGATAATCAAATTCCAGTTTTGGTTTATCTTAAATAGTTTGACTAGTAATGGGAGATAAGTTTCGTCAAAGGAAGAAAAACGCCAATTGTGGTGGTTTAATCTTTGTGTCGAAATTATATGGACAAAATTGTACACATATTTAATGTATGTATTATGAATAGATTATTAATCACACTCAAGTAATTAATTGTGACTGAGTATTCTTTACTAAACACATTAAATATATAAAGATTTTGATGGTCATATTTTAATTGACAAATTTGGATATGTATGAACTATTTCTTGAATGACTACTTGAGAAAGGACTTAAGTAATCGAAATGAGTTTATTACTTCAAAATATAAATCTTTGGGAAAGTACAAAAATGCAATTATCTACTAATGGATAAAAGAATGCATCTAGGAGATTATTGTTATGTTTAATTTGAAATCCAAGATTGGATTTAAATTTGAATAAGATGATTTCTAAGTATTCCTAAAAGCTAGTGGGAGTATTATGGTTATTTTCTTAAATTATATGTGTCAAATAGACATGTAAGAAAGTAAGTTTTCATTCACTTTAAATGTTGATTTAGTTTATATTTGAATTGAAACTTTACTTTGAAGATCTAGAAAATAAGATTTACATAACCTTTGAACAAATAATGTTTATTTGATTATGCGGTGGAAATACAACGTAATATGCCATGTAGTAAGTTTACATGGATATTTAGGACATGAAGAAATCTAAATCTGGTTTTAGAAATTTTCATGTGTGTCGTGTTGTATTTATATCATGCTTAAAATACATGATGATTTGAATATATTAATCTATTTAAGAAGTTATTAAATAACTTGTGTAATGAATATTCTGGAGGAATATGTTTGGAAATAGAATAACATCCTAAATCTTGGATCGGCTTCCATATTCTATAGATGAATAATTTGTCAATCGTTGTGCAAATTATCATAGCCAACAAACTTGAAGGTTTTGGTTGGAATCAAACATTACATAATAGATATTAAAGGTAACGTATTTATATCTTTTATGACAAGTTGTAAAACTTGAAAGGATATAATTAAGGTAACACTCAATATTAGTCATGGGATCTTTGGACATGACATGTTGATTAAAGTTGCATTATACATTAAAGAATTAGAATACTTTGAACTTCAAATGTGTTTTGAAAGTTTAGGAAATTGGTGATCAAGGATGTTTCACAATTTTGATACTATGTGGCAATATCAAATTCTTTGAATGCACATGTATAAAAGTTTCAATGAATTGAATTCTTGAAGAAAGTATTCTTAAAATTCCAAATAGGTCAAATTGGTTATTTTATGCTTTTCTAAACAAGTATGAATGTCATCACTAGAGGCATGATGCATGTACCAGTTTTATGCATTGATCTATTTTTAATATTCGGATAAAGGATGTTAAGACATTATTATTTAACGGAATAAAGATTGGGTTTCGTTTATTCTTGTTATCTAATTTTGTATCCTATTTTACATGTTTTAATCAATAAATATTATGATATTTCTAAATGTCCGTTGTCGATTAATAATATGGGAATATTATTAAACTAAGACAATTCAAAATAGTGACAGAGTATACTTGAAAGTATATTGGTCAATTTTGGATGATATTTGATGAATCAAATATTGGACTTATCCCAACTATATGATTTTACTTTATGGATCTTTGTCATCAAGTAAGTCATAAATAGTTATCCTTAGACCTGAGATACCAGGAAACTGTCGTGGATCTAGTACATTTCTGTGGAATAATCTAACGCTAAACGTAACTGGTAGCTATAAGGGTTATTTTCAGAAGTGTTGCAAAGTTCATAAGTTTTGCTTGTAGTCAATATGGGATTCGTTTCCTTCATATTATTATTTGAAGTATAAATACAACTGGGCCCCTCAGGGGAATAGTAAGATGTTTGTGTGGCCACACCCAAATATGTTTTGGTAATCTTGCTATATCCGTAAACGAGAAAAAGAATAGTTAATGAAGGAATGACTAAGATCCATATCCTTATTAACGATGTATTTGAAATGAAAGGATAATAATAA
This sequence comes from Glebionis coronaria, assembly GCA_025667525.1. Taxonomy (NCBI): domain Eukaryota; kingdom Viridiplantae; phylum Streptophyta; class Magnoliopsida; order Asterales; family Asteraceae; genus Glebionis; species Glebionis coronaria. Next base: position 334,395,980 of record CM046881.1, on the reverse strand, counting down.
TGATTATATATCATTAAAAGGTTTTGTCCAGGAAACCTTACTCGAGTTGTACTAGTGACATTGTTAGTGTAACTAGACGCTAATCAATGTGATCACGATATTCGAATTTTGTCCAAGTGGGAGCTGAAAGTTTATGGACTTAAAAATCGATAGTCGTGTGATAGGATCGAACTCGAGATCACGGGATTGCACACATTACGTGAAGAGTTAATTTATTTATTAAATATATTTATTATATATTTATTAAATCAAACCGTAGCTAACGATCGTTAAGTAATTAAAAGTTAAGTATTAAACGACCGTTATAGAAGGTTAAAGAAGCTAAAAGAATGAGTCGGAAAAGTTCCGGAAACCTCTTTTGGAGCTTGTGTATATCCGGCCTAAATAGGGAGACAAAGATAAGGAGAAAAGATTTTGTGGCTTTATCTTGTTTAACCTTGGAAGAGAAGTTTTCCAAGGTCTATATAAACAAACCTAAAGCCTCATAATTTTTCACTCCACATCTCTCTTTTCTCTTACGCTAGCCGCCGGCCAAACACCCCTTATTAGGGTTCTTCTTTGATTTTCAATAAAGCTATTCTAGATCTAGTCCTAGCCCCTCTCTAGGGTTGTTGGGTAGATCTTCCATAGACTTGGAAGCTCGGTTTGTTCGTGCTAGACTCACGGTTAAATCGCCGTATCACGTGTGTACAAGATCGTGGTGTAGTCTTGCTTTAGATTACATCCTGGTGGTGGTCATGATCTATCTCTACCGGTGACCGTTCCGTCGACTTGTAGATTTTGCTAGGATAAAGGTATGTAACCCTAGCCTTGATTAATTATACTTGTGTTAATTAAAGATCTTGTTAATTTGCTTCCGCTGTGTGTTCTTTGATCCATTTTATGGTTTTTTTATAATTGTTATGATAATCATAAACCATCAATCTGGGCCTTAACAGTAGCTTTAAGGTTAGGGCAAGTGGGAGGTTTTAGCTAACCTGTATAAAAGTGTGAATATTCCTTTTACAGAAACCATGGGTATGTTTAAGTGGACGTTTGACTTAAAGTTTTGAGACCTAAAACTGGGACTGTTTTGTGTAAAATTATGAACGGGATAGCTATTAAACTTAACCAAGTTAAGGACTTGTTAAGGAAGGGTAATGGGGTGATTAGAGCTTAACAATGAGGTAATTATACGGGAATAGACTAGATGTCCATCATAGGTTGATGAGCCATCTTAGTGATTGGTTCGTGTATTGATTTCGTGTTTTTTGTTTGTTAGCTTGTTGCTAGTGCGAGGACTTGTGAAGAAGCTATCAGGTGAGTTTCATAGTCCCATGTTTAATATTGATTTTGACTTCCAGATGGGATGGAAGAGACACTGTGTTAAATTGATGTTGCGAATGTGTTTGTGATATGCGATGGACTTATGTGTACATTATGTGATTAACTGCTATGTGATTTTTGAATGTGTATGACTTGGATCGGGGGACACGTGCCGTCTCAGTTATTGTGGTTTGACAAGGTAGTGGCCTTGTGGTTTGACAAGGTAGTGGCCTTGTGGTTTGACAAGGTAGTGGCCTTGGGATAGGTACATAGAATGATCATCTATGGTACCATGTTGTTTGGCAAGGTAGGAGCCTTGGATTTTGGTTTGAAATGATTGATCTTGAATGCTAGTTGTTAATACATAATTGTAGCACATTGTCCATATGTTATTGTGTTGATGGTTGTTATTCACAGCTTGTAATTGATTTAGTGTTGGAGTCTAAACCTATGACTCTCGCAAACTTTATGTTGACGTGTTTTAGTGTCTCTTTCAGGTGATACTATGGTTAAGCATGAGAACATAAGTGGCAAGGATTGGAGAAGCTTAGGAATGCATATAGAAGGAGAATCCCCGTTTCCTTCTTAGTTTTTATTTGTTCTTTTAATAAGTGATATTGTGGCACACATATATTTGTTTGGTTATATTATTTGTTTGTCTTGGGTAAGCGGTAGGACTGTTACCTACTTACCTAGACTCCTGAGTCTGATGAGATATCGTCATGACTTTGTGTCTCCATTTTATGACATTTCTTATTTCATGTAGTTATCTCAATAGACACGCCATGTTGTGATGATATCCATACGTCGCGCCCCATATTCCGCCATGGTGGGGTGTGACAGAATGGTATCAGAGCCAATGGATATAGAGAATTAGGTTGCCTAGTTGTGTAGCCTAGTCTATAGCTTAAGGGTCCCTGCATATAGGCGTCATAGGAGTATGTGTGCATTTTATAGTAGTTGATGTGTTTGAATATTATTTTCGCAGTATTTGTTAGGTTATGAACTACTATGGTTCATACTTAACTACATGTTATTTTCTTTACGAGTTTTGATTAGTGCGGGTGGAACCATGGTCGTATACGCTAGTCATTGTTGGATTTCGCTTAATTATGTTTTCATGTTCTTTATACATTTTGAATTTTGTCTACGTTGGTTTAGCTGGACTACGAGTTTATATGTTTCGTGCATTGGCTATGTTATTTTAATACATGGGGTTTTGGATCTTATCTTGTGTGGTTATGTGCTTGTGAGTTGTTGGATTATGTGTTATGTGTAGTATTAATTTCTTATATGTGTCATCATAGGAGGGAGTACATTGGTGAAAGGGAACATGTATAATTATGGAGGCCTACATAATTATATATGTGCCACAACACCACTGGACTTTCAAGTATGATTTCATGAAAGAGAGTTAATACATGCTTGTATAGTATATGTTGGATGGATTTGAGTGTATGTACGCTTATGCCTATGTATTTTAAAATTATTTTCTACTTACCGGTTGTATTCTTGGGATGGTTGCTAGCTCGTTTCTCTTTGAGATGTTCAACTTCTGTAGTAGCGCATTTCTCGGGTCCTCATTTCACGTGTTTGTTTGTACGGTACTTTTGGCGTGAAGGATTTTGAGATGGTGGAGATTTCTTTTTGGGGTAACGATGTCTTTTGTTTCGAGTTATACATGGTTAAAAAAATAGAACTTGCAAATTGAAAAAAAAAGTAGTTGTTGGTAGTCGATGAAATAAGGAAGTGTCGGGATCATGTTTCAAATAAGCATGACTCGGTTATTTTAAAATATTTTGGTTTTGATCACCGAAAGTTATTGTTCTTAAGTTAAAAATTTTGTTCTTATTTAGTGAAATATGTTAAAATCATGTAATTAATAGAGTTTTAATTTTATGGAATTAAAATGAATTATGTTCTAGTTTTGGTAATTAATGGGGGGTTTTTAGGGTTTAAAAATCGTTTTTTTTTTGGTATAAATCGGAGTAGGCAGATACTGTCGCTAAACTGTCAAAATATGTCGCTAACTGTCAGAAACTGTCGCTAATGCCTAGGCAGATTTTGAGAAAAAACGTTTTGGTCATAACTTATTCGTTTTAAAGGTTTTTGGGTGATTCAAAAGCCTAAAATTGTGTACTCGGAACATACTTTTCAAATATTCAGAAATTTTCGTAATTGGAAGTCAGTAGCTTGGTCGAATTAATTGTACAAGTGTTGAGTTCAAGGTTAATTTCGGACAACATGGTTTAAACTCGTGTTTTGGGTATTTTGCGGTAATGAACACTTGGAGGGTTAACATAGAGATGAGTTGGGAAGGAATTTGAGAGTTCTTTAGACCTTATTATACGTGGTTATATTTTGATGAGTTTTGATTTATGGTATTTATGAGTAAGACTGAAATCGGGGTGACAGTTTTAAACCCGTTGAGTTATGTGACGGCTCCTAACTTGGTTTCAAGACAGTTCTTGTTTGATGAGTTGCGAGATTTAGTTAGGTTGGTTACATAACTTTATGGTTTTGATAAGTTTTCTCGCGGATGGTTAAGGCTCATGTGTTGTTGGTTGAGATTATTTTCGTGTAAACTGAGTTCACGTTTGAACGTGAAGGTTTTATCAGGGATATGCATCCTCGTTTGTTTGCTGAGAATAAGTTTGAGTTTGGGAGTGAATCTCGGGACGATATTTCTATTAGGAGGGAGTGATGTGACAACCGTGGTTTTGGGTTTGTCACTTGGTCTTACTTTTAGGTTATTTTATGTGTGCTTACTTGAATTGTGTGTTTACGTGTTTATTTTGTGTGAACGAGGTTGGTGTGGTTATCGTTTATGAGTATAGAGTACTCATAAGTAAATCTAGGAACGGTTATTTCATGTTCATGAGCTCACAAGTGGTGACTATGAAATGAAAATGGTGATATTGTGGTGTTTACGTATACGTATAAGTATTATAGTAATAGTATTTTTTTAGGATTTACGGTTTAGCATTTAGAGGTCTCGGGTGAGGTAATTATCCATATGAATATTTTTCGGGATGGTTTTAAGCCATTTAGGACTTAGTTATAAAGTTTATTTCAAAATTTGAGATTTTTTATAAAAGTGTATATTTTACGTCTTTTACGGTAAAACGCGTAAATTTGACTAGTTTTACGGTTTTGAGGTTTTGGAAGCTTTAGGAGCTAAAATAAATTAATGAAAATTAAGGTAATATTATTAACATAATATTAAATAATAAAAATAAAAAAAACGAATTTATTGGGTGTGTGGGTCGGTTTAGACGCACCAAAGAAAGAGAAAAAGGGAAAAAGGGAAAAAAAAGGAAAGTTTTTTTTCTTAATGGTAAATTTATTAAGAAAGGCCACAAAGGCAGAAAAGTACAAAAAACTAGCAGCTTTACAAAAATTAGATTGGACACAACCCCAACTAACAAGCTCTAGCAACAAAAAGGTATGGACAACAACCCATACTCAAACATACTAAAGGTATAGGCAATGGACAAACCCCATGCTCAATACACAAAGATACAAAAAAGCAACTAAAAGAATGACAAATAGCTGCTACCCATAACACTATTCTTGATCCATATGATAAGACCAAGCTCCTGCAATCCATGGCACACCAAAATACAAGGCAAGATCTTAGTTTATGATGAGGAATCCACTTCGGAATCCATGATTGATCTTGATTCAACCACAAAGGGAAGCAACCAAAATCCACCAATCCATCCCAATGGAAAGACCCCCAACACAAACTAAGAAACAAGCAGAAATAGGTAAAAAGAGACCTACTCAAAACGCCATCAGATCAAATGCAGGAAAATAAGAGAGGTGCCAGTGTAGCACATCATATCTATTGCCTCCTCAAAACCCCCATTTATGTAAAACCCAGTGGGAAACCATAAAAGGGGGAAAGAGTACAACTAGATATGAATCCCTCACATGATGCAATAACCCATATATCAATCGGCTCGACAATAAATTGATACTAGGTTAAATAACAAAGGGAGGACTAAGCATCAACAAAAAAACAGGTTTGGCAACTAAAAATTGTTCAAATAGGTAGAGTATGGGAGCAAATGTACCATACCTACCATAGACGGCACATCTTTCAGCACGCTCTAGAAGGCATAGCACACTCCCCCATAAACTACCCGTAAGACCACTAATAGCACATCAAACCTCCCAAAACAATCCAAAAGTCCTCCCAACAGTCCCAAAGGACTGTATAGATCTCCAAAATACATGACAGTACTGATAGCCTAAAGTCTTCATAATCCACCTTGCCACTATAACATCTTGGAAACCTTATATCCACCACAGAAAACAATAGCACTTGGACAGAAAATAAACGTTAGAAATCATAATCATATCAGTGGAAAACAGACCTGAGTTCTTCATAAACATAGGCCACCAGGAACTCAAAAAAAAGCTTAAACGGACCTATCATCACACTCCATAAAATCATCGATGCATTCCTTATCCTTTAGACCCAAAAAAGGAAGCTGCCAAATGATAGCAGCCTTAGGCACATCCCTAGACCATCTAACATCCAAGCTATGGAGCCTTAGTCTAATAGTATTAATAATAATACTGACAACAGCTTCAGCGGATCTGCTAACGTTTTGGAACAGCCTGAGGTTACGTTCCTGCCATACGAAGTAAACAGATGCCCCCAACACCAGTCTTTGAATCACGCTCCAAATATAATTGCTAGCCTTAATATTACAAACCCCTGACACAATCTCAGCCCATATATTAGAGAGCGAGTCTAACAATGCCAACTTTTTCATTTTCTCCCACACACTCGACGAAAAAGAACAGCTGAAGAATAAGTGGTTGTGGGAGTCCATACACGTCTTACAAAGAGCACAAGTCGCATTAGCTAACGGGAACCATCTAGCTAATCTATCCGGAGTTTTCAACCTACCCTTAATAGCTAACCAGAGAATGAATGCATGCCTGGGAACACAATAAGGGAACCAAACATGATCCACCCACATAACCCTAGGCATATCCACTCTAAGTGCCTTACAGACTTCCCTCACGCTAAACTCCACCACCTTCTGATCCATATTCAACCAAATAGTTTTATCAGCAACTTCATTCAAAATAGGGGCCAACACATTAATAACAGGCCCAAACCCGCCTAACCAGTCATTCAGCCATAACCACTGATTATTATCAATTCAGTCAACAATTTTGTCATTAACATCTATACCAAGGGATTCAAGAAAACTGTGGGTAATAAGCTTGCATAAAGGGCCATTAGGGTGCCACTTATCAAACCAGACAAAACAATTCCTACCGTTACCCACTTTAACAACAACAAACTTCCTAACTTTGTCTCTTAACCCCATAATATGTCTCCATGACCATGCATTCTTCTTCCAAGCAGTAAGATTCCAGATACAATTACTTTTAAGCCGATAAGTATTAACCCACTTAACCCAGAGAGACTCCTTATTGCTAAGAACATTCCATAAGTGTTTAGACATTAAAGCAACCCAGACCCCCTTGACTTTTGGGTCTACAAATCTCTTCCCAGGCAACACTAGCAATACCCTTACCATTTTCCCCAATACCCCACAAAAAATTCTTAAACAATTTATCAATGCAGTCATAGATATGTTTGGGCAAAACAAACATAGAAGCCCAAAACACATTTATCGAGGATAAAATAGAGGAAATGAGTTGGAGCTTACCTGCATAAGAGAGCAGTTTGTTATGCCAGCTGAAGATCCTTTTCTTGACATTATCCAACAATATTCTACAGTCAATGTTCCTTAATCTTCTTGTCATAAGAGGGACTCCCAAATATCTAACCGGGAGATTACCTTCTCTGAACGGGAGAGCACTCAGGATTTGAGACTTCACATCCTCCTTTACATTGCTAAAAAAAGCAGTACTCTTATCAAGGCTGGGGTACAAACCCAAAGACATGCTAAACTTATCCAAACCCCTCCTGAGAATACAAGCTGACACCAAATCCCCATGACATAGCAAAAGCAGATCATCTGCAAAACATAAATGAGTAAGATTTATTTTACTACAACCCTGATGATATTTAAACCTATTATCCCTCCTAATTTGTCTCTTAATCATAAGATTAAGGACCTCCATGAAAATCGTAAACAGGTAAGGGGAGATAGGGTCCCCCTGCCTTAATCCTCTTTTGCTCTTAAAGAACCCATGAAGCTCTCCGTTCACACAAAGCGAAAAAGAAGCAGTAGATAGGCAAACCATAATCCAATTTATCATGACACTATGAAACCCAAACTGAACTAAAGTGTTCCTAAGAAAACTCCAATTAACGGTATCATATGCTTTTTTGATATCTACTTTAAACGCACATTTGCTAGTCCCACTACTCCAATCATAACCAACCATTAATTCTTGGATTAACAAAATATAATCACTTATCTGTCTACCGGGGATAAATGCACATTGGTTCTCATCAATAAGACCACTAAGACCTTCCTTTAGTCTATTGGTAAGGACTTTACTTATACATTTGTAAACCACATTACAGCATGCAATGGGTCTATAATCAGAGACATATAACGGGACACTTAATTTGGGAATAAGAGAGATAAGGTTAGCATTTAACTCACCTAAAAGCTTACCTGAAACAAAGAACTCTTTCACAGCCTTGCAAACATCAGGGCCAACAACACTCCAAGCCTTCTTAAAGAATTTCGAAGAAAATCCATCAGGTCTAGCAGCTTTGTCGTCTTTAATGCTGAACATGGCAACCTTCACTTCCTCATCCATCACTGGCCTGATCATATGGGTAGCAATCTCCGGGTTAAGTTTTTTAGTAAACAGAGTGTTGAAATCTTCCATGGGAATAACTTCCTCATCATTTCCAAGTAAACTCTCAAAATGCTTCACAAATTGGTGAGGAATATCGTCACCATAACAAATATCACCACCATTATCTCTAATCATCTCAATTCTATTCCTACTCACTCTTCCTTTAAGGATACTATGAAAGTAAGCAGAATTTTGATCCCCTTCCCTTAACCAGTCTATCTTCGTTTTTTGTTTGAGGAGTCTTTCCTCATCAATAAGCGCTTCATGGTAGGCTTTAGAGAACACCAGTTCTTCCTCTCTCAGATCTGCACAAAGAGGGTCTCTATCCAGACATTCTTGGACTCTCTTAAGCTCACATCTCAGCAACTTTACTTTTTCAAAAACATTTCCATTATTCTTGGCCAATCTTCTCATGTATTTCTTCATATTCTTTAATTTCTTTTCTAAAGTATACATATGGAACCCTTTAACATCCACATTCCAGTTATTAGCCACAGTACTAAGAAACTCATCCTTATCCATAATGAAGTTCAAAAATCTGAACGATTTTGGCTTAACCCTAACAGCAGAAGGAAACACCAATAAAGAAGGACTATGATCTGAAGACATGTATGGAAGAAATTTAGCATAACCATTGCTGAACTCCTGGCTAAACATACCATTACCCATGACTCTATCCAACTTCTTTAGAATACCAAGCTCAGGATTATGTCTTTTTTCAATCCAAGTATAAAAAAGACCATAACCATTAATATCCTGCACTTCCAGACTTTCAACACATTCTTTGAACTCCTCCATACCTTTATCTCTCACAACAAAACAGTTAGAACACTCATCAAAACTCAAAGAGACATTGAAGTCCCCCAAAAGAATCCAAGGAGAATCGCCAACAATGCTTTTATGCTCAGTTAAATTCTTCCATAATTCTTCTTCTTCTCTCATCATTATCAGCATAAACAAAAGAAGCAAAGAAACACTTTTGATCATGAAGGAAAGTAACCTCAAAATGCATTACTTGATCTAATTGCGAAATCAGCCTAGCTCTACAAATAAAAGGATCCCAACAACCCATAATTCTACAACCCTTCTTACTATCAGTAGAATTAGACACCCAAGGCCATTGATCAAAAACATTATTGCCTATAGACTCAACTGATTTCTTTCTAAGTTGAGATTCTATGACAGCAAACATACAAATTTTCTCATCTCTAATAAAAGTTTTCACCTCGTTCTGTCTAAGGGTAGAATTCAAACCCTTAACATTCCATGCAGACAAAGTTTTCACCTCGTTCTGTCTGTCTAAGGGAAAAAAGGAAAGTTGGGTGTTATACTTGGACTAGGATTTTATGTACACACTATATAAGGTTATCTAATAAATAAAAAAAACATAAATCCCTGGAGACAAAGAAAAATTCGTGGGTTCTATAGAGGAGAATTAGGGTTCTTCAAAAAAAATTAGGTTTTCTTCATCTTCCATTGATTTAAGGTAAAAACCTTCATTAACCTTTTTAATTAAATTGTTTTTATGTTTAATTAATCATTCTTATAATGGATTAAGGGTTAGGGCTTATATAAAAACAGTATATTAATGATGTATTAATCATAATATGATGATCATATAATCTAGGGCTTGTATTAGAAGGGTTATAGGTGATTAATTAGATCAATTTGTTTAAAACCCGTTTTTAAAAACTGGGCAGAATTTTGAGTCTATTGTTTTGATCATATCTAGAGTTCTAGGAACATTCAAGATGCGATCAAACAAGCCCTGGATAGGCAATTGAGTTGGCTTTCTAAATCAAGAAACAATAACTAAATTGGAGGTAGGGAAGTGAGTCAAAAACAGGTTATAACAGTCGGAGGTCAAAACAGTTTTGAATTCAGCCTCTTTTCTTTTTAAGTTTTGGGTTGTTTGGGGTACTTAGGGTTGCATTGGGATCTTCTCACGAACATGAGAGATGGTTTATATATTGTAGTAAGGATCTGCACTTGGGCTAAGATTGTGGTTTAGGGTAAGACCCAATAATGGTAATGAACTTTTCATACGTTTAAAATCAGTGAATTCTGGATAGGTAGCAATATATACACATATATCTGGGCCTTAACAGTAGCTTTAAGGTTAGGGCAAGTGGGAGGTTTTAGCTAACCTTTATAAAGTGTGAATATTCCTTTTACAGAAACCATGGGTATGTTTAAGTGGACGTTTGACTTAAAGTTTTAAGCCCTAAAACTGGGACTTGTTTGTGTAAAATTATGAATGGGATAGCTATTAAACTTAACCAAGTTAGGGACTTGTTAAGGAAGGGTAATGGGGTGATTAGAGCTTAACAATGAGGTAATTATACGGGAATAGACTAGATGTCCATCATAGGTTGATGAGCCATCTTAGTGATTGGTTCGTGTATTGATTTTCTGTTTTTGGTTTGTTAGCTTGTTGCTAGTGCGAGGACTTGTGAAGAAGCTATCAGGTGAGCTTCATAGTCCCATGTTTAATATTGATTTTGACTTCCAGATGGGATGGAAGAGAAACTGTGTTGAGTATTTTCTAAATTGATGTTGTGAATGTGTTTGTGATTTGAGATGGACTTGTGTGTACATTATGTGATTAACTGCTATGTGATTTTTGATTGTGTATAATTTGGATCGGGGGACACGTGTCGTCTCAGTTATTGTGGTTTGACAAGGTAGTGGCCTTGTGGTTTGACAAGGTAGTGGCCTTCTGGTTTGACAAGGTAGTGGCCTTGTGGTTTGACAAGGTAGTGGCCTTGGGATAGGTACATAGTGTGATCATCTATGGTACCATATTGTTTGGCAAGGTAGGAGCCTTGGATTTTGGTTTGGAATGATTGATCTTGAATGCTAGTTGTTAATACATAATTGTAGCACATTGTCCATATGTTATTGTGTTGATGGTTGTTATTCACAGCTTGTAATTGATTTAGTGTTGGAGTCTAAACCTATGACTCTCACCAACTTTATGTTGACGTGTTTTAGTGTCTCTTTCAGGTGATACTATGATTAAGCATTAGAACATAAGTGGCTAGGATTGGAGAAGCTTAGGAATGTATATAGAAGGAGAATCCCCGTTTCCTTCTTAGTTTTTGTTTGTTCTTTTAATAAATGATATTGTGGCACACATATATTTGTTTAGTTATATTATTTGTTTGTCTTGGGTAAGCGGTAGGACTGTTACCTACTTACCTAGACTCCTGAGTCTGATGAGATATTGTCATGACTTTGTGTCTCCATTTTATGACATTTCTTATTTCATATAGTTATCTCTATAGACACGCCATGTTGTGATGATATCCATACGTCGCGCCCCATATTTCGTCATGGTGGGGTGTGACAAGCATCGAAAAGGCAGAAAAGCGATGAAATTTCAAGCACGAAAGAAGAATACATAGCTATGTCCGGTTGCTGTGCTCAAATTCTTTGGATAAGATCTCAATTAACCGACTATGGTCTAGGTTTCAACAAAATTCCGATGTACTGCGACAATAAAAGTGCAATTGCCTTATGCTGCAACAATGTTCAATTCTCCCGGTCGAAGCATATTGACATTCGCTACCACTTCATCAAGGCGCAAGTGGAAAATGGACTGATCGAGCTTTACTTTGTCCGATCTGAGTATCAATTGGCGGATATTTTCACGAAGGCTTTAGATCACGCTCGCATGGAATTTTTGGCCGACAAGCTAGGATTGAGAACTTTCTCGCCCGAAACTCTTAAGGAACTGGAAGATGAAGTGAAAGAATAGTGGTGGTAAACTATTCTACGTATCCTTGGTGATCATCTGTATATATTGTTTATATTTTTATCCACAAAAGCAAAATACAAAAATATAAAACCATATAAAAACCATAAAAATTGAAAAATTTAGAAAAATCCAAAAAAAATTTACTTTATTTTTCAAAGGCATGTTTTTTGGTACGATAATATTTACGGCCTTAGAAATGTCAATTAATATTGACACGGTGCCATAAATAGAGTTCGTACAAAAGTTGTAAATATTTCATAAAACATGCCTATATGGCTTGTAGTTATTTATGACTGCAACCCGCTTTTCGCATTAAAGTCATATATTCTTTTGAAAAAGTTAGCTCACAACGAGAATTAATTTTCTCAGGCAAGGTTTACTTTAAAACCTTGTAAGGGATCAACTTTACTTTATAACTTGGTTTAACACAAATCTATGTACGCATCAGTGCATTTATTTGTTGAAACAAGAAAAATCTTGTTTTTATGAAGTTATCATCTCTACAACCATAGCAATCTACATCTGTTATCTACATACTCGACGATGCGACTACTCAAACGACGACTACAGCTCTTTCAATTGAACACGGGTCAACAATTGAGGGGGAGAAATTGTCAAGCATTCAGAATCTTTGATGCCGAAAGTGCCAAGTTCACTAATTGGTGTCAAGACAACAATACCAATCGTACATGTGGTGTCAAGAGATGACTTCAGATGTGAAGAGGCGACCAACATTTGTCGACAAGAACCATTTGATCATATCATATGATGTTCTCATCAATTAGGTCCAACCTTGTCAATTTATTCTAATATGGTGAAATTGTGCTCATTTTACTAATTGGTATCATACAACATTTGGTATCATGAAGATGAAACTGACTTGCATTTTTCTTCCCAAAACTTTGATAAAACTTCAATAAATCAATTGATATTAAAAACATCAATTGGGTTAATATTTTTAATATGGGGGAGAAAATGTGAAATGGTTTGACTTAACGTGATAGCTCATCCCGACATGTGCGAAATGTTTTCAAATATCGTGGCACATGTTAAGGGGGAGCAAAATAGATTTGCTATACCAAAATGGATTTCATGGTGACATATTGTAGGACCTTTACACACGAACCAAACACGAAAAGAAAAGATCTTTGAGAGACGTGATGAAGATATGGGACGAAATGGATGAAGGTACTATTATGGTGATGATGAAGAACTAAAAAGATGATAAAGTATATGAAGATTAGACAAAGATTAAACTAAAAAAGAAATATTAGATTAAAGAAGGAAAAAAGAAAAACAAAGGTGGTGATTTTCCTAGTGAGAGAAACAAACACTCATTCTCTCTCTAAGATGAAAACAAATGGAAAACAACCACACACAAATGAGGTGGAATGGCCTTTTATACTAAATAGTAAATGTTTAGGAGGCCTTCCTCATTTGTGTGTTCGGGACTAATTCCCGTTACATAAACAACAATAACTAAGAACTCTCGACACCGTTGAATAGCATTTTCCACGAGCTTCGCAAGGTTATATTATATGACCATCACTTTAAATACGGCTAACAATCTCCCCCTAAGGGGTGGTCATGTAATATGTGACTTCACTTCTTTGATGTTGCAGACTTTGAAGCTCGTTGTCTTGAGAGTTCTTTCATAGTTCCTTTCATGACTTGTGATCTTGGATCTTTGATCTTTGCCTTGACTTAATCTTGAAACTTTGCCAACTTGTGTTCTTGTGTCTTTCCCCACATACTCGAACTTTGTGTTGTCTTGAAAGCTTGGTAACAATCTCCCTTGATTATCAGAGTAGCGTAAGTATTTGTCCTAAGATGTTCTTGAGCTTTCTTCATTTACTTGAGTATGTGGTCTTGAATCATGACTCTTGAGATTACGCCACCGTTTGCATTCCTCCGGTTTCTCGTTATACAGTACTAATACTGTACATGTGATTAGATAAGTTCAAAGAACTTCCTTGACAGGGTTTCTAGCTGTGGTAGCCGTTCTTAATACTTGAATATATCGAAAGATAATTCATAGTAAAGAGTGAATCAAGCAGTTCCATTCTGCTAATTAATTCGTCAATTCAATTTCCTGGAACAAGTTTTAAACAATTAAGAATCAAACCATTGTTGCTTTCTAGTTGACACAAGTTTGATTCATATAGAATCTCACAAGTTACCTACCAAAGTGCTGTTTGATGATGACACTGGAAGGATTTCCATTCGTCACTGTAAATACTAATAAGTATTACTCTGAATGTTCTGGCAAGATCATAAAGATATTGCGTAGAGACCTGGAACGAGTTTGAATCAATTAAGAATCAAACCACTGTTGCTTTCCAGTTAGCATATGTCTAATTTAAGTGAATCTTTCATATGACCTACCGCGGTGCTGTTTGATGTTAACACTGGAAGGATTTCCATTCATCACTGTGAATACTAGAGAGTATCACTCTGAATGTTCTAGCAATACCACAAGGATAGAGCGTAGGACTCTGTGAATTATCGCTTGTGTTCTAATGATGAACAACAATTGATATATGGAATAAGTGTCCTAATGAGATTTTTGATGAATCTCGTTGGCTCTAGACTCTATAAGTGGACGTTTATTTGGTGATCGGAGGCTGAAGCAGACTGCCACCTTTTCAATATCTACTATCTCGGAGTGAGAAAGTTGATAGAAATGAGTTGAGCTCCGTGACAATAAAACAAACTTCTTTTGAGAGAAGCTTGAGTAGGCTGGGAAGGGTTGTGCTTTGCATCATTGGGTCCATGATTCTTTGTCTTCAATACCAGACATCATCAACGTGATTCTGATAGTAGATGTATTGACCTGGTTTCTGCCTAAGTTGTATGGAGGGCTATTTTCTTTTCACCCTTTATCCTTACATTTCTTTTTCATTCTTCAACCCCTTCAATGCTTACCAAGACGTCATCACTAGCACTTTGTTGTGATTGTTCCAGTGCTAGCTAAGTCATTAGTCAGCATTATTCCCGTACACTCAACTACTCCATCTTTCCTAAGGACTTCTAAGTTCTAATGGATTGTCCATGGGAAGATCCCTCCGGTTCTGGTTGGATCATAGGACGAATACCTAACCATATTTTGACACCATTATCGTCATGAATAATTGTGTTGAAGGTATAAATATCGTAACCAGAAAAACTTATTGAAAGGGCAATCAAGGTGTTGATGAAATCAATGTTTACACCTTGACAGTTTTCTATATCACCAAAACGCTCCCCCTACATATGTGCATTATAAAAGGAAGGTTTTGCACATATTAGGCAGAGAAAGAACTTATATCAAAGATCTAAACATTTTAATCACTATTCTCCCCCTCAAAAATTGCATGAAATTGAAATTTTTGTCAAACTAGTGATAAAACATGGAGAGAATAATGTGTCATGAAAATTTGGAACAAATATTTATGAAATCATTATACTCCCCCTCGAAGAGAGATTCTAAATAAAATAGGGGAGTATATGAGCACATAGTTTTGAACTACTTTGAAAAATTGTGCTCAAAATTCCGAGAAAGGTTATGTTCATGAGCTTAAAACTTTGAATGTTTTGATATAAGCTCATGACCGAGAAAAACGAATTTCTCGTTGTTGAGGATAAGTCAAAGACTTTCCTTTATTTTGGGACCGGGTTATAGTCTAACATGTGACTATAAGCCATCATGAGAAGAAAGTAGAAAAGAAATGTTTTGAAAACATTTGAACTCTCATTTGAACTTTATGTACGTACCCGTGTCGTTATTGAACAATATTTCTAAGTACGTCCATATTATCGATGCTGAGAGACATGTCGAAGAAGAATATTTTTGGTATTTTTGAAAGATTTTCTCATTTTTTATTTTGTTTTTATAGGTTTTATATTTTTGTATTTTGATTTTCAGATAGATATATACAAGGTTACTGCGAATGTGCAAGACGTTCAAGTTCATCTAGAGTGAAACTACGCATACCAAGTCGACGAACCAAGAAGTCAAATCTTTGTTGAGAAAGAGCTTTGGTGAAGATGTCGGCTAGTTGGTAGTCCGTCTTGACAAAGTACAGTTGAATCGTTCCTATTTCCACATGCTCCTTTATGAAATGGAATCAGACAGGTATGTGCTTGGTCTTGGAGTGTTGGACCGGGTTGCAGGATATGGCTATGGCTGATTGTGAATCACAGTAAATAGGGACTTTGTTAAAGTGAAAGCCATAATCCGTGAATTGTGTTCTCATCCAAAGGACTTGGGCACTACACACGGAGAGAGACACATATTCTGCTTCCATGGTGGACAACGCCGTACAGTCTTGTTTTCTTGAGGACCAGCTCACTAGCTTATCGCCTAAGAATTGTGCTCCACCGGAAGTGCTCTTGAATGTATCATGACACCCTGCATGGTCGGCATCTGAAAAACCAGTGAGATTAAAACCAGAATCCTTCGTATACCAGAGACCCATGTGAATGGTTCCCCAGAGATAACGAAAGATCCTTTTAACCTCCTTGAGGTGCTTCTCGGTTGGCTTAGACTGGTACCGAGCACATAAACAAGTAGCATGCACAATGTCCGGTCTGCTTAAGGTTAAGTACATAAGGGACCCGATCATACTTCGGTATTTTGTAGCATCTACAAATGTCCCTTTCTTGTCTATATTAAGCTTGTGTTTAGTGTCCATTGGAGTACCAATAGGATCATAGTTTTCCATACCAAATTTCGTTAGAATCTCAAGCACATACTTGGACTGATTTATGAAAATGCCACGGGGGAATTGGTGAACTTGGAGACCAAGAAAAAACGTCATTTCCCCCATCATGGACATTTCGAATCGAATTTTCATAAGGTCGGCAAATAATATGGAATATTTTGTGTTAGTAGAACCAAATATAATATCATCTACATAGACCTGAGCCACCAAGATGTCGTTGCCGTAGTGCTTGATAAACAACGTTGGATCAATGGTTCCTTTGCTGAAGTGATTTTGGAGAAGAAATGATGATAATTCGTCGTACCATGCCCTCGGTGCTTGTTTCAAACCATAAATTTCCTTTTTCAACTTGTAGACATGTCTTCGGTGTTCGGTGTTGATGAAACCTTCAAGTTGACATACATAGACATCTTCTTTTAACGGCGCATGCAAGAAAGCCGTCTTCACGTCCATTTGATACACAGTGAAAGATTTGTGTGCAGCGTATGCCAAGAAAATCCTAATAGCTTCCATTCGAGCAACCGGGGCAAAGGATTCTGCGAAATCAATTCCCTCTTGTTGTTTATAACCTCTCACGACTAACCGAGTCTTGTTCCTAATGACCGTTTGCTCCTCATCCATTTTGTTTTTGAATAACCGTTTCAGAGTAAGGGGATCGATATTGTCCGGTCGAGGTACTAACTCCCATACATCAAGCCGGATGAACTGATTGAGTTTTTCTTGCATAGAATCAATCCATGATGCATTTTTCATTGCTTCTTTCACACTTGTTGATTCCATTGTGTTGACTGATAGTGCATAGATACACATATCACCGTCGGTACGCAACTGATTTCGTGTTGAGACTGGTCGTGAGAGATTGCCAATCACCTGAACCAAAGGATGATTATTAGTCTATTTGTGTTCATGTGGAAGTGCATGAGAAACTTGATGCAAGCTCGACGGATCCACATATGGTGTTGAAGGCTGAGTAGTATTTGTGGAAGCTGCAAATGGATTAACAAACTCATGTTCGTTGAGCATCGCATTGTTTGCAATCTCAGTAACTATTTCATTCTGAAGATGAACATGATTAGGAATTTACTGAGAATGTTGTTGAGTTGCGTCAGCTGTCGGAGAGGTGGTTGGAATGTTTGGAGTCAATATGGCTGAGGTTGACGTAGATGGTGCAAAAAGGATGCCGTTGGTGTAGATGCAATTGGTGGTTCTAGAACTACCGTAGCAGGTGCAGCCGGGGCATTTTGAGGAACACCAAATGACAAAGGACCCTCCATATATTCATCATAAATTGGCCCAAATAAAACTTCCAAGTCACGTTCCAAAGGTTGTAACGATGAGATTGCTGACGGTGCAAATGGAAGCGCGAGTCCTGAACTTACGTGTCCAGAAGTCTGACCTTAAAGCTCGGGATGTGAACTTCTATACTGAGAGGCCATACCCGAGAGTTCATCAAAGGTAACGTTCATAGTCTCCGTTACCTTTCTTGTTCTTCGATTATAAACCCTGTAAGCACAAGCAGTTGAAGAATAACCAATGAAAAAGCCAATATCGCCTTTAGGTTCAAGTTTACTGATATCTTCACGATCATTCTTCGGATAACATAATGCACCGAAGACATGTAAAAATGAAATATCCGGTTTTCTTCCATTAATGATCTCATAAGGTGTTTTGTTGAAACGGGTGTGAATAATGGAGCGGTTTTGAGTATAACATGTAGTTGCTATAGCGTCGGCCCAAAGGATCAACGGTGCATTGGAGGAGAGGCATCGTCCGAGCAGCTTCAACTAACGTACGATTCCTCCGTTCCACAACTCCATTCTGCTCTGGACTTCTTACAGTCGAAGTTTGATGAGAAATCCCAACTTCGTCAAAATAAGCTTTCAATTTCTGATTGGTGAATTATGTGCCGTTATCCGTTCTTACAATGATAACAGGGTCTTGAAGTAGCACTGATGTTTTCTTCAAGAAACTAATAATTACATCAGGGGCTTCATCTTTCGAAGCAAGAAAATGAACCCATTTGTAACGAGAGTAATCATCCACAATCACAAGGACATACCGCTTTCCATTAATGCTTTTGATTCTCATTGGGCCACGCAAATCTATATGTAGGAGAGTAACCTATTCGTTGAGTTGGGAACAAGTTTGGGTTTGTGAGGCTTCTTCTTACTTTTACCTTGCTCACATGAAGGACAAAGATGGTATTTTGTATATTTGAACTTTGGAAGACCGGTAACGAGATCATCTTTTGCGAGTTGGGTGATTGCATCGAAATTGAGATGTGATAACCTTTGATGCCATAATCATGACTTTGTTGATGTGGCTCGGGCCATGAGACAAACTGGAGAAGCAAATCATTTGAAAAAGATCAATGGTGTAAAGGTTGGTGGTACGATTTCCTTTCAACAGATCAATTTCTTCAAGATCTCTTACAAAACATGTATGACTTCTGAAAGCAACCTCCAAGTCGGAATCAAAAAATTGCCCAACCGAAAACAAATTGTGTCCCAAGCCATTAAAAAAAGATACTCTGGTGATGATTATATTACCCAAATGAAGATCACCATAGCCTAGAATTGCAGCAACATGATCATTTCTAAATCGGACAGTTCCCATGAATCGCCAAACAAAGTTCTTGAGAAGGCTTCGATTCCCAGTCATATGTTTAGAACAGCCCGAGTCCACGCACCAGAGACAAATTTTAACAGCCTGCTAATGATAAGAGAAGAAAAAATTTTGGCAACCGATGAAATAGGTTCCTGTAGGGTTAGAATATAATTAAGCCTTATCACATACCAACATTTCATTGTCACTATGAGATCTACTAGTGTCGATAATTTTGCCACTACAATCAAAATTTCTACCAGTAGGCAACCATTTAGAAGTGATTCTAGGGCTACTAGGCTTAGCAAGACATTTTGTGGTTCTTACGTGCGTACTTTTAGGAACATACACCTTAGCCTTAGGAGTGCTATGTCTTTCACTGATTGACAACTTGTCAATTCGAGTGTAACCACCATAATTCAGCCCATTCATAGTCAAACCACAAGCATCATGACTAAAAGTAAAGAAACATTTATTACATTTAACACAAATAACTTTAGATTTTTCATTCCGAATAGCAAGCTTAAAGTCATTACATTTAGATGAATTAAGATTCTGATTATGATTAAAAAGAGGTAAATTCCTAGGGTGTTCTTTTACATCCACATTATTGATCTTGGGGCGACTACTTCTAGAGGAAAAAGGGACCTTATCATTCCTTGTATTGTTCGTAGGCTGTGGCCTTCTGCTCTTAGTGTAGTTATTTATTCATGTAGAAGAAGACACGCGTCTATTAGAATTAGCACTTTTTAAATCAATGACTTATGGTTGAGAGATAGTGGTCGGTTTTGTCCTAACGCTTGCTTTACGTTGTTTGCTAGGCACAGAGCTATCTAACCTAGGTTGAGAGGGAGGACTAACATGAAACATTCCCGGGGAAATCATAGCAACTTACGTTCCACCAACCTTGGGAAAAGGTGTTACAGCAATACGAGTAGGTCTTGAGGTTACTGGTTTCTGGATCATCGTGTCCACAATCGAGTTAGTCATAGAAGTCTTATCTTTTAACAAGGCCTTTAACTTACATTTCTCACAGATTTTATCGATGAGTTTTTGATAGACAAACTTACTTTGTTCTACAACCCGCTTATATGAAACAACAACAAATTCTAAATCTACAATCTTAGCCTTAAGTTTCTGAACATTCCCATCACTGGCCTTCTCTAACCCAGAAGAAACCACGTTTTTTTCCTGAGCACCTCCCAACTGAGCTGTCAAATGTACAGTTTTTTGTTGCATTTCATTGTAAGCTTTTTCGTACGAAATCTTGTCATATTTGCATTCATCACATTTTTTGACAAATTTATTCCAAACATCGGTGAATTCTTTATCCTTTTTAATGACATAAGATTTTATTTTCTCTTTCATAAGATCAAGCTCAGTTTGGAGAATTTCATTATGCAACACAGAGGTACCTAACTCAACAGGACTACTATCAATACTATCACTTGCTTTAGACAGGCGTTCAAGATCGTTTTCCAAAACTTTGATTTTATCAAGAGATTCATCAGCTTCCTTTGCCAAAGATTTAAAGTCTTCAACAAAGTAGGCAAATTCTTTTAGAAAGGCGTTTTCCAAATTGCCTAACCGAGCATTAACTTGATTAATAATCGGATTAATATCGTTTTGAAGAATTTTCTGAACCGCAATCTGAACAGGTGATGTAAAATTTCCTCTAGTAATTTTGAAATTAACAACACGTTTAAGGATGACAAAGTTATCTTTAAGCTCGTTTAGAAATCGGCGTGTGATACTCGGTTTAGGAGGGTCATCAAACAATTCCTCACTTGGGAGCAAAATCATTTCAGTACTCGTTTTAGACCGAACAAAAACAGTTGGAGGATTAACTTTCGGGTAATAAACGGGTGTTACTTCTTTATCAATCTTTTTCATTCTTAAACGAGTCTCTACAGCAAGTTCAGTAGTTTCCTCAGAATCATGCACACTAGGAGGATCATGTTCATCAGACAAGAGCACACTACCATTATATAAAGTTTCATTAGTGGCCTGAACTTGCTTAAGATATCCAGGATTAGGAGGAAGAGGACAACCTAAAGGCAATTTGTATCGAGTGTAATTTATCTCATTCACTTTTGGTGCGAGCATATTTATCGTCTGCATAGTTTGGCCACATTTTACTAAAAGGTTGTCTAATTATCTAATCCTATCCTGAGCTTTGTAGAAATCCTCAAGAATCCCATCTTCTCAAATTTTGAAATCATGTTTCAGCTTTTTCCTTTCTTCTTTTAAATCAGAAACAATAGATTTTTCAGTTGAAAGCTGTTTATTAAGAGAGGTGATTTCATCATTCAATTCGCTTATCTTTTTGGCACTACTTAATGTAAGGCATTTAATTTCTTAGTAGTGCATTTTTCTTGATAAATCGATGTAGCATAAGCTTGTTCAAATTCTTTAATTTTAGTTTGATGAATTTCAAAACTTTTCTCCCGTTCCTTATATCCCGCAAGCTCAGTAGTCAATTTGGCATTAGTTTCTCTAAACCTATTACTAACCACCGTAGCATGGTCAACATCCTTAGCAAGCTTATCAAATAAAGATTTATAATACGCATGTGTCGCATCAGGAAGGTTTGTAGGCTGGGCAACTTGATCTTCACTAAGGTCCACACTAGGCTCATTTGAAATAATATTACTATTATCCGTTTGATCCCCGTGTGTCTCAATGTAGGGCTCAAGCATTTCAGTATACTCCTCCTCCTGATTAGACGTACTATATATATCATTATCATCGAAACATGGATGTACCTCAGAGGGACCGTCTGAATCATAAACCGGAGCTCTGTCAACATGCATTCCTAAGGTAGATGCTTGCTGTAAGTTACCATCAGGATGTAGTTGGCATTCACCTCTTGTTCCTCATCATATTCTGCAGCAGAAGCCATAAGATCAAATTCCTCATCTTGAAGTGGAATCCCTGCCTCTTCCTTTTGTGCTATGAGAAGCTGAGTCTGAAGATAAGTAGCATCCCTCTTCTTTTTGGCTGTGCAATCTCGAGCATAATGACAAAATCCCCTGCAGTTGTAGCACTGAACCTGACGATTGTTGTTTCCAATTCCCGTACCAGTATACTCAGCCCTTGCAGCCACAATGTTTCCTATCTGATTACCAACCGCTGGCACAACTATTAACCCATTCTGATTACCCACATTCGAAACATTCGGATTCTGACCACGGATTTGTCCATACTGATTTCCTGCATTCCCAACAGTCTGCCCAGTATTCTGACCATATTGTGTCCTCGTATTCCCAGCAACTACCAATTGGCGATCTTGTTTCGCATTCATGAAAGGTTGAGCAATCTGCCTATTTCTAGTGTTCGAGGAGATTCTCTGATTGTTTTTGGTGGGGTTAATGGTAAATTTAAATGCCTTTGCGAGAAGTGCAAGACCAGTATTAATCGCATGAGTAGGATCGGTGATGTCATCAAAATAGGCAATGTGTTGTTGTAAGTAATTCATAGCAGCAGGAGGTTGATATCCATAAGTGGTGAGTTGTTGTTGTTGTTGTGGCATGAAGTTACTTGCTAAGGGTTGATGGTAAGATACCATGGGATATGACATAGATGATGGAGAGTTTGCCATAAAAGCCAATGGATCTTGTGTCTTGGCACGTCGTTCTGCCCTAACTTCGTTAGCTTCATCTTGATTCATCTTCAAATAATCATATACTTGAGTGTATTCCACGACATGAAGATCCTTGGTTTGATTGACAAGAGTGACATATCGTGACCATTCAGAAGGAAGATTATCAAGAAATTTGATGTTGGCAGCAATTTGAGCAGGTTCATGTTTGTTTCTTCTAAGGTGATTCATGAGGATTGAAAACCGATGACAGTAAGGTTCAATTTGTTCTCCTTCAGTAGACGTAAATTTCTCCCATTCACGAAGAAACTTAGTTTCCTTTTCTTGTAAACCAATTTCACTACCCTTCATCATTTTCTGAATCCTAAGCCACATCTCGTGTGCGGTTTCACAACTATCTACAGCTGCATAAACATCTTCAGGAAGTCCCATAAGAATGACTTGAATTGCTTGATCATCAGCGTCGAGTTGTTTGGATTCAGCTTTAGTTAATTCTTCATCCCTTTGTTCATGACTAGAGTCAGCCACTGGGTTAGCATTCGTAGGATCCCCAGGCACAATAATTGTTCTTCTAACATACGGACCCTTTTGAATCGAGTTGACAATCAACTTTCCCAGAGGTTTACATTTTGCATAACGAAGGAGACGACTAGCCTATGTAGTTTAGTTCTCCTTGGTAAGCATGGGTGGACGATTCTCAGTACCCGCAGCATAAATATCTTGTTGAGACGTCATCGTAAAAGTCGTGTGTAAATCAGGATCTCAATTCGTAGAAAGCTAAGTGAAAGGTGTATTAGTTAAAATCCCCTAAAGATGGGAGCTCGAGAAACCAAAAAAAATCTTAGTACGAACAAAAACTCACGAATCCACAAACTGCAAGTTTGTTAAAAAAATCCAAAATCACGTTTAACTTGGAATATTCGAAGAGATTTTTCGCAATTTGTAGAAGTATATGATTCCGCAATAGTGGATATGTAACAATTCCGCAATCATGAAATGGACATAATTCCGCAATCCACCAAATTGATTCAATTTCGCAATGCCAAATAGTTCCGCAATACCAAATAATTCCACAATACCAAAGATTCTGTAATACCAAATAATTCCGCAATACCAAAGATTCCGCAATACCAAATAATTCCGCAATCTGTGATTCGATTTCGCAATCTACCAAAAACTATAATTCCGCAATCTGTGAATCGACTCCGCAATCCACCAAAAACTATAATTACGCAATGTGTGATTCGATTTCGCAATCCACCAAAAACTATATTTCCGCAATCTGTGATTCGATTTCGCAATCTACCAAAAACTATAATTCCGCAATGTGTGATTCGATTTCACAATCCACCAAAAACTATAATTCCGCAATCTGGGATTCGATTCCGCAATCCACCAAAACTATAATTCCGCAATGTTCAGAAACAAGAATTCCGTAAAATTACAGAGCATTCAAATTCGTAATATTTTGGAAGGTACAATTCCACAATATTCAAAATATTGCGGAATTAGGCAGTTTTTTCCGAAAAAGAAGGAACTCAGGAAAGGAAGAATTTGTGCACTCTTTTTCACAACTTTGAAGGATTTTAAGCCAAGAAAAACCACCAAAATGCTAACCACGAATCCCTTGGCGAATGATACCACTTGTAGGACCTTTACACATGAACCAAACACGAAAAGAAAAGATCTTTAAGAGACGTGATGAAGATATGGGACGAAATGGATGAAGGTACTATTATTGTGATGATGAAGAACTAAAAAGATGATAAAGTAGATGAAGATTAGACAAAGATTAAACTAAAAAAGAAAGATTAGATTAAAGAAGGAAAAAAGAAAAACAAAGGTGGTGATTTTCCTAGTGAGAGAAACAAACACTCATTCTCTCTCTAAGATGAAAACAAATGGAGAACACCCACACACAAATGAGGTAGAATGACCTTTTATACTAAATAGTAATGTTTAGGAGGCCTTCCTCATTTGTGTGTTCGGGACTAATTCCCGTTACATAAACAATAATAACTAAGAACTCTCGACACCGTTGAATAGCATTATCCACGAGCTTCGCAACGGTATATTATATCCACTTTAAATATGGCTAACACATATACCTAGCCTAAACCCATTTATTTCACGATGGTGAAGAGTGTGGTGACATAAGGATGGTAGGATAGGTTAAAGTCCAATGATTCTTCTAGAATCGGAGGAATCTTCCCAAGGACATTCCATAGATAGAAATAGTAGTCCTTAGGAAAGATGGAGAAGGATTATGAACGTAGCTGAATGTCCACCAAGTACTTAAGCTAGCACTGGAACAATCACAACAAGGTGCTAATTATGACGTATTGGTAGCATTGAAGGGGTTGAAGAATGAAAAAGAATTGTAAAGATAAAGGGTGTAAAGAAAGAAGCCCTCCTTACAACCTTAGGCAGAAACCGGGTCAACACATATGTTATTGAGATCATTTTAATGATGCTCGATATTGAAGATAGACATCATGGACCCAGTGATGCATTGTACAACCCATCCCAGCTAACTCAGATATCTCTTAAAAGGTATTTGTTTTATTCACACGGAGACAACGCATTATCTATCAATTTATTCACTCCGGATATATTAATATTGAAAAGGTGGCACTCCTCTCCAGCCTCCGATCACTAAAATCCAAAATGCACGATCGAGTCTAGAACCATTTGAGATCATCAATTATCTCATTAGGACACACTTCCATATTTCCTTGCTTCTTCACACACTGTGAAAAGTAAGACAGATATTAAGAGTCCTACGTAAAATCTTCATGATCTTGCCTGAACATCAGAGTAATACGCAAGTATTTACAATGAAGATGGAAATCCTTCTTGATAGAACATTAAAAAGCTCATGGTAGGTGACTTGTGCGAGTCTTTATGAATCAAGCTTATGATAACTGGAAAGCAACAGTGGTTTAATTCTTAACTGAACTTAAACACGTTCCAGTCCTCTACGCAATATCTTAGTGATCTTGCCAGAACACTCAGAGTGACACTCTATAGTGTTCACGGTGATGAGTGGAAATCCTTCTAGTGTTAACCTCAAACAGCACTTGGTAGGTTACTTGCAAGATTCTATATGAATCAAGCTCGCGATAACTGGAAAGCAACGATGGTGCAATTCTTTAATGAATCAAACTTGTTCCAGGAATCGGAATTGACGGCTTCATTCATACGGATAATTTCATCTAAATGATTCACTCTTTACGTTCGCAGTCAGCTTTGGACGGTCGAGTAAAGAGAATGGGTTTACCCGCGAAATCTTGTCAAGGAAATTTTTAATTATATCTACCTGCCACAAGTACGATATTTTATATCGTCCAACGGTCTTCACCGACCGGAGGTAAAATGCTACCGAATTAGAATGAAATGTTCAAAACCATTTCGTTCATGTCTACTTATGTTGTGGCATTTGAAGACAGTGGTGTTGCGGAATCCGAGAAGAAGTCGTCCCCGCATGCTTATACTTTATGCACTTAATACTTCATGTAATTCTAGAAAGCCTAAAAGTCAAGTCTTCTGTTGTATCAAACTCTGAAGCTTTCAAAAATTACGAAGGTATAAGTATGTGGGATATGAAGTCACGAAGAAGCGAAGATCACAAGTGATGGATGCACAAGATCAAGGCAAGAGATTAATGCTCAAGATTGATATTCAAGATCACATCAGCATGTTCACCAGAAAAGAAAAAAGAAAAGAAAGACGAAGACTATGAGCTCAAGACAAGCATAGAATGCTAGGTTTATTTTATTATTGTAACTTGGGTAACGCCCTTGTTTGGAGTGACCTCCCTTAGGGGGAGATTGATGGAAATACGTTTTACTTATTAGAAAGGATCGGTCACTCCAAAAATAGTCTAAGAAGTAGCTCGTAGTTTAGTTATCGTAATAGTAAACAAACATAGCCAAGCCAAGCCTACAACTTGTGTAGGCCGGTGGCCTAATGTAAGCCCAAGCCCGTCTCATGGGCTTGGGTATATAAACCCTCTCCTTAGTTGGATAGGGTGTTGGTTCACATTATTTTCACATAGTAGAAAGTGTTTTCTTCATACTTTCTCTCTCTAAGTATGTGTGTTCTTACCATCTTTCTATCTCTTTCTCTCTCTCTACATTATTTAATATCGTCCAACGGTCTTCACCGACAGGAGGTAAAATGCTACCGAATTAGAATGAAATGTTCAAGGCCATTTCATCCGAGTATATGTTTTGTTGCTAACTGTCTTATGCAACGTAACAAGAAGGTGGCATTGCGGTGTACAATCTAGAAGAAGTCGTCAACACATGCTTATATTGTATGCACTTAATACTTCAACAAATTAAAGAAAGTCTAAAAGTCAAGTCTTCCGCTGTATCAAACTCTGAAGCTTTCAAGAATTTATAAAAGTATAAGTATGTGGAACATGAAGTCACGAGGAGGCGAATATCACAAGTGATGAATGCACACGGTCAAGGCAAGGAACATGCTCAAGACGAAAGTCAAAGATCTCATCTGCATATTCACAAGAACAAGATCGAAGACTCAAGCATAGTATGCTAGGTTTAAGATTTTGTAAAATTGTGTGACCTCCCTTAGGGGAAGATTGTTGGAAATAATATTTTCCTAAGAAAGTCTCGGTCACATCATTTTTAGCATAGATCACGAGCTATAGACTATTTAGGACATTTTAACTTGGAGTGACCTCCCTTAGGGGGAGATTGTTGGAAATACGTTTTTACGTATTTATAAAGGATCGGTCACTCCAACGATTTATACGTAGATTGGGCTCGTGATCCAATATGTAAACAATATAGCCCATCAAGCCCACATGTAGGGTGGGCTATATATACCCCCTCCTAGCATGTTAGGAGGGGTTGGTTAGTTGTTCATTTCCCAGTTCACTTAATACATCTTTCTTTCTCTCATTCTCTCCTTTCTCTCTCTAACTCTCTTTCTCTCTCTCTACTTCTTCATCCCTCTCCCTCTCATTATATCATTACAACACTTGCAAAATCCTAAGAAACTAAGGACCTACAATAATCATCACCAACTCCTCACCCTCCACCCTCCACCCTCGGGTTCGAGTATAAATACCCCCTCCATATTCTATATTTTTCATCCCTTTTTCTACTTACTATTATAATGGTAGTTTATAGTTAGGAATTGTATTTTTCTTTTTTATGAATATTATAATGTTTGATTTGATTTAATAAAATTTCGATTCTCTGTTTCATCATCTTTTAATCTACATTTTGTTATTTTATAAAAAATGCTTGCAATTTAAATCTATGAATATCGTTATAATTGAGTATTGTTAATGTAAGCTCGAACTATAACTTATGTGAACAATTAAGAAGGAATTAGGGAAACATGTTTATCCCCACTGGATAAACAATAAAATATGGATTCTGGGTCGTAACGGTTGATAGTAGAAGGACGGTTTTGGTTTAGAGTTCGAGGTCTCGATTTAGAAGAGTTGTTCATGTTAAGTTGTTGTAACAAGCTGATGGTTTAATTGTTTGGAGGTTTGAATAAAAGTTGGCTTAGCGCCATACTTCGACATCAAAGGACAACCTTCAGTTATGTAGGTTAAGCTCATATTATATTACTGTGTATTTTTAGAATAATCTGCTAGTCATAACTGTTTAGTATAATTTTGTTCTCGTTTGATCTGTTTGATTCTGCTTTGAATTCACTTGCGTTATGTTTGGAAGCTAGATATAGTTTCCTTTGATTTATGTGATTTTTTATCTTCTTGCAATATTTATGCTTGTAAGTTTAGATCAGCTTGTATTATGAGTTTCTGGATTAGTCTGTAATTGGTTTATTTTTTGATGGATTTGCTTTAGTTTGATAATCTGCTGTGAGTTTGGATTATAATAATTTTGAATTGATCTGAGTTGTTATTAGGGTAATCATAAATGTTTATTATCAATTTTGGAGTTTGGGGTTGTTGAATATTGAATCTGAAATTGAATCTGAAATGTGCTGAGTTCGTTTTTAAGCTATCATTATGTTTTGTTGCCATCATATTGTTGCCATTACATGTAATTGAATCTGTTAAGATGAATTATCATTTACGTGTTGTTTGTGTTACATCGTTTGAAGAGTTGTATTTATTTCTGTTGGGAATAAAATGAGCCAAGACACTTAGACGATGACAAGAGTTATTTGGACGCTGATAAGAAGAAATCAAGCGCTGACAGATCAAGCATGGACAAAAAGTATCCAAGCGCTGATAAGAAGAAGTCCAAGCACTGATAGGAAAACTTAGTCAACACGTTTGTTATTTGAAGAAAAGATATACTCAAATATTGTATTTTCTATATTTATCTTTTCCTAAAATAGTTGTTAGGTTATCCATTGTACACGACTCCTTATGTTATAAAAGGAGGTCGTAGGGTTTATAGAATATATATATTATTATTCAGTATTCGACTTTCATTGTAGTCAAGTTTGTTTCATCAATCAAAAGTGAAAGTTTGTTTTACTTGTTTTGCTTGTTCTTTATTCAAGTGTTAATTCTTCATAACACTTGGATTGTTCATACAACAAACATAGTTTCTGTAAGTGTTTAACTTGATTTAATCTCGTTAACACAAAGCTAATCGATCTAAGTTTGGGATCAACAAGTGGTATCAGAGCTTGTTGAGGAACTTTGATCTAAAGAACACGAAACCCTAAAACCAGACAAGATGTCTACTCCAGATTCAATGACCTCCTCCTCATCAAGTCACAACCTCAAAATCCCCATGCTAGACCCTGACAACTTTGAGTTATGGAAGTTCAATTTTAAACAATACCTTCAAATTCATGATCACACTCTCTGGGAAATTATTGAATATGGAAACACATTCGATAAAGCTGCTAAGATTGTTGCTGCTATTGCTTTAAGATCAGTTGAGAGTTCAACTGCTGAAGATCGAAAAGAAAGACCTACGGATGGGAGAGCTGTCTCAACTGAGGATATTGCAAAGAGAAGGAATGACGTGAAAACTTTAAGCATTCTCAAACTCTCTTTGGGTCCAAACAATCAACATAATTTGAGTCTGCCAAAGAACTTTGGGAAGCTCTTCAAGTCAACTATGGTGGTAATGATGATACTGCCCTAGAAAAGAAAAAGCAACTTTTGCATGAGTATGCTGTGTTCAAGGCTCTTCCCAATGAGAAGCTAAGTGAGGTAAGAAGCAGGCTTCTAGACATCACTAGAAAATTGTCCTTTATGGGAACAGAGTATAATGATGCTGGTATCATTACTACTTTCCTTAAAAGTCTTGGATATGCATGTAAAATTGAATCTAGGTCTATCATTGCTACCAATGCCCACAAGAGTTCTACTTTTGATGACGTCTACAATAAGCTAAAGATTGTAGAGAATGAAATCCTGTTGGATCATGGAAGAAAATCTACCTCTGGAAACATGGCTTTCATCTCACATAATGAAACTCAAGTTGATAAGAGAGAATCATATGTGCATCCTGTTACTGGATCACCTTGTGTCAGCGGTGTATCAACCTTTGTTAGCGCTTCGCATTCAGACGCTGACACATACAATGTTGACTCACCCAGGATTAAACCTGCTGGTATTGATCTAGACACAGTGTGTGCATACATTGTTGCATTGCTTAATGATTTAGTGATTACATATGAGGACCTTGAGCAAATCAGTGAGGAGAATTTGGAAGAGATGGATATTAAATGGAATATGGCACTTGCAAGCATAAGGGCCAACAGATGGAATAGGAGATTCAGGAAGAAGATGACCTTCAATGCTAAAGACACTGCTGGGTTTGATAAATCCAAGGTTGAGTGTTACAACTGCCATAGGATGGGTCACTTTATGAGGGAATGCAGATCTCTAAGAACATCTGATGTTGGAAAGCCTTCAAGCCAAATCATCAAGGTTGAAGACACAAAGGCTATGGTTTCCATGCAAGACATTGATGGTGTTGGATGGGACTGGAGATTTTTGGCCAAAGGATGTGGAAGAGAACAAGGCCTTGATTGCAGAGAAGGAAGGAGAAGAGCTTGTAAACTTTTCTCTCATGGCTCATTGTTCGTCTTCATCAGATAATGAGGTATATGATGATGCTTTCTGTAGTAAAGGCTGTCGTTTAAACACTGAAAAACATAACAAAGAAATTTTAAAGTTAAAATCAGATGTTTTTGATGAAAAATGCAAGCTATCTAATTATCAAATGGCACTTGTTCAAACTGAAAAGACTGTAGAATAATATAAGAAAATGGAATTTGACCTAAAAGATCAAATTAATGTTTTGTCTCATGACCTCAAAGTTAGTGTTGAACTTAGGGACATACTGATGAGATCCAAAGGAGTAATACAACTTAAGTTAGATGAGGCCATTAAAGATAAAGAGAATGTAGGACTTAAAATTCAAAAGTTTGATAAAGCCACTCAAATCCTAGAAAAATGTGTAAGTAAGCAAAGAGATTCTAGGGATATGTCTGGGATTGGGCTAAAAGAGTATGTTAATGTTCCACCACTTGTTGGAAACTTTCATGGTGTCATGAGAAAGGATTTGTCTTGGACTGGTATACCAGAACTCCAAGAAAAGGAATTTATTCCTCCACCAAGAGTTCTTACTCTAGTAGAGGAGTATAAGCAGAAAGTGACTGACTTGGAACAATGAAAGAAAGCCAATCCTACATTGTTTGTTAAAGGTGGAATGCTTAGTGAGAGTCCACTTGAGTCTACACCCATAACTGTGACCAACCCTTCTACTGGAAAACCTGTTGACCTTGGCTCATATGTTAATAGAAAACCTAGTGTTAAGTATGCAGAAATGTATAGAAAATCTAGGTCACCACAAAGCCAATCTAGTGTTAATGGGACAGGTTTCTTTCAATATAGACCTAAGGTTATGTCTAGAAAGTCTTGTTATATATGTGGGAGTTTTTCTCATTTGGCTTATAAATGTGTCAGTGCTTCAAAAGTCAACGCTGACAATAAGTCAACCATGGTCAGACCAAAGTCCACAAGTTACTAGACCAGCTCCATTCTTTACTAAAGGGGTAAATACACATAGACAAAGGCCCTTTCAAAAGACTAATACATGGTCTAACAGACAATGGGTTCCTGTAGCAAACCCTAATTTTTGCGCTGATAAGTACAAATTCAGCGCTGACAAGAGCAAATTTAACGCTGACAGGAACGTTTCCAACGCTGTTAGACCAAGTAATAATAGGTACTTGTAGCCTAAGGGAAAGGGGTCTAAAGCTTCATCTAGTTTGACTTGGAGACCTAAACAAAATCAAAACCCTAATTCTGATGGGATTTCTTTGACTTGTAATAGATTTCATTATATTTCAAAGGTCATAACTAAACTAATTGGGGCAACTGGGTGTTCAAGCCTCAAAGGGATGAACAAGGGGTTGTTATAAGGACTAAATCTGTTCTTGTTGAACAACCAAATGAATCCAAGTCATCTCAGGCTTGGGTTCCCAAAAAAACTAATTTGTTTTCTTTATGTGCAGGGCATTCAAAAGCAGGTAAATGATTATGGATATTGGGACAGTGGATGCTCTAGGCACATGACGGGGAAGGTAGATTATTTGACTAACTTTACCCCCATTAAAGATGGTGACAAAGTGTACTTTGCAGGAGGATATGGTACAATTTTTGGCAAAGGCACTCTTATCACCAATAATTTGCGTTTTGAAAACGTATTTCTGGTAAAAGAACTTGATTATAAATTGTTTAGTGTGTCACAAGTTTGTGACAATAAGAATAAGGTTCTTTCCACTGATACTGAATGCTTGGTGTTAAGCAAAGACTTTAAGATGCCTGATGAGAAGTTTATTGACTATAGAACACCTAGGCATAAGGACATCTATAATGTTAATCTTAATGGAATTAGGATGAATAGCAATTTGTCATGTCTATATGCTAAACCTTCAGTAGATGAACATAATCTATGGCACAGAAGGTTAGGGCACATAAACTTTAAGAACATCAATAGACTTGTGAGACATGATTTAGTTGATTGTTTGCCTGCCAAGGCCTTCCACAATGATCATTCTTGTGTTGCATGTCTTAAAGGCAAACAACACAAAGTCTCATTTAAGTATAAACTTATACATTCTAGTTCTAAACCACTTCACCCCCTTGCTACATATGGACTTATTTGGCCCAACTAATATAGAAAGTTTGAATGGTAAATCCTATTGTTTTGTCATAACTGATGATTTTTCTAGATTTACTTGGACTTTCTTTTTGGCCTTAAAAAGTAAAACTTTCACAGTTTTGATTAACTTTATTACCCAAATTGAAAAGAAGACAGTGAATGAGGTTAAAATACTTAGAAGTGATAATGGTGGTGAGTTTAGAAACCAATTGTTAGATGCCTTCTGTGTTAATAAAGGGATTACTAGGGAGTTTAGCATAGCTAGAACCCTACAGCAGAATGGGCTGGCTGAAAGGAAGAATAGGACACTCATAGAAGCAGCTAGGAAAATGTTGGCTGATGCTCACTTTCCCATTGCTTTTTGGGCGGAGGCTGTGAATACAGCCTGCTATGTTCAGAATAGAGCTTTGGTCAACAAAATCTATAATAAGACACCTTATGAGCTATTTTGGAATAGGAAACCCAACATAGGTTTTCTTAAACCCTTTGGATGTCATGTAGTGATCCTAGATACTGGTGATGCCTTAGGAAAGTTTAGTTCTAAAGGTTATGAAGGCTACTTTATGGGGTATTCAGTGCAGAGCAAATGATATAGGGTTTACAATAAGACGGAAAAACGTATACTTGAAAAAGTACATGTTAAGTTTTTGGAGAACAAACCTAGTGATCCTGAGAGTGGACAAAATTGGTTCTTTGATCTAGAGCCATTATCTATAACCTTGAATTATATGCCTGTTACTAATCCAGACATTGTGAAAAAGAATTAAAATGTTGTGGAAGAACCTATTGTTGAAATTGTAGGTAAACAGGTTGACAAGGAAGAAGGATCACATGCAGTCAAATCAGACCACATACTTGAGTATTTTACCATTCTTATATGGACTGATGGATTTGCACAAGCTGCTGCTGATGATAAGGAGAAAGTAGGTCCACAAGAGAAGCCAGTTGATGAAAACATGCATGAATCTTCAAGCGCTGATAAAGGCAAATCCGACGCTGACAGGCCAAATTCAGGCGTTGATAGCTCAAACGCTAACAACCCATTTGACCATTTATTCTCTTCCAATACTTTTGAACAATGTGAACCTTCCATAGTTCATGAAGAGGTTCATTCTAGTGATGATGGAGGAGGATATGAAGATGATATTGGCAACATGGAGACTGAGATTGAAGACAACACACTTATTAAAGGAGGAACACTTACAACTACTATCAAAAATCATCCTCCTTCTATAATCATTGGTCATGTTTTGTCTCCTGTTCAAATAAGGAGGTCTCATCAGACTCAAGGAGGTTTCATTGCCAATATCCACAAGAAAGTTGATACCCTCTTGTACAGGCATGTTTGTTTGCTTGTTTTCTGTCACAACAAGAACCCAAGAAGATTTTTGATGCTCTCAAAGAACCAAGTTGGGTGGAAGCAATGCAGGATGAGCTTCACCAGTTTGTTGTTCAAGATGTTTGGGAGTTAGTGGATTTTCTAAGGTATGTTAGACCTATTAGGACACGTTAGGTTCTTAGAAACAAGAAATATGAAAGAGGTATTGTGATCAGAAACAAGGCACGTTTAGTTTCTCACGGCTATACACAAGAAGAGGGAATAGACTATGAAGAGGTTTTTGCACCAGTTGCGAGGATTGAAGCAATAAGGATTTTCCTAGCCTATGCTTCTTGTATGGGCTTCACAATTTATCAAATGGATGTGAAGAGTGATTTTCTTTATGGCACAATTGCAGAGGAGGTTTATGTGATGCAGCCTCTTGGTTTTGAAGATTCAGAACATCCAAACAAAGTGTATAGGGTGAAGAAAGCAACGTATGGACTTCATCAAGCCCCAAGAGCATGGAATGGAACATTTTTCACCTATCTGGTGGAAAATAGATTTAAGAGGGGCACCATAGACCAGACTTTATTTACCAAGAAGACTGGTAAGGACTTTCTACTTGTTCAGGTCTATGTGGATGATATCATCTTTGGTTCTTCAAGTCCAAAGATGAGTGAAGACTTTTCCAAGCTCATGACAGGAAAATTCAAGATGAGTGCAATGGGAGAGATGAACTTCTTTCTAGGTTTACAAGTCCAACAGAAAGAAGATGGTATATTTATCTCTCAAGACAAGTATATAGCAGAGATCTTGAAGAAGTTTGGTCTTTCTCCACATGAAAAACGGGCTAGCACACCCATGGATAGGGAACACCCTTGCGGAAAGACTAAAGATGGAAAAGATGTGGATGTTGAGCATTATAGATCAATGATTGGATCATTGATGTATCTTACAGCTTCTAGACCTGACATCATGTTTGTTGTGTGTGCATGTGCACGCCATCAGGTGACTCCCAAAGAGTGTCATCTTCATGCTGTCAAAAGGATCTTTAGATACCTTAGGTGCTATCCCACCTTGGGATTATGGTATCCAAAGGATTCTCCATTGGAGCTTATTGGTTATTCAGACAGTGATTATGGAGGTGATAAGTTTGATAGGAAATCCATAACTGGTGGATGCCAATTTCTTGGGAGCAGATTGATATCTTGGGAATGCAAGAAACAAAAGTGGTGGCCAACTCTACAACTAAAGCAAAATATGTAGCTGCAGCTGCTTGTTGGGGACAAGTTCTATCGATACAAACCAGCTGTTGGATTATGGATATAATTTTATGCATACCAAGATATTTGTAGATAATAACAGTACATTATGCATTATTAAGAATCCTGTACATCATTCTAAAACAAAACACATAGAAATTAGACATCATTTTATAAGAGATTGCTTTGAAAAAGGTTTAATACATCCAGATAGGGTAGACAAAGAAGAGAATGTGGCTGATCTTTTAACTAAACCTTTTGATGTTGGGAGATTCAAGTACTTGGTAACAAGTATTGGAATGATCATTCTTACCTAAATGTGTTTTTACAATCATTGTATAGTTTGTACAGGATGTGTACTGTTATTGGTCTTTGTATAAAATTAGGTTTTCCACTTTATTTTTCTAACGCTGACAAAGGTTATTTTAATGCTGATAAGTGTTAAAATGGACGCTGACAGCAATATGTTAGTTTTGTGGTTTTTGATCTAATCATGCAGGCATTATGAGCATTGTACAAATGGATACAGAGTTGCTTATGGATCTTTGGAGCTTAATAGGAGTGTGTTCAAGTTTATGGATGATGGTTAGAATGATATACACTCCTATCTTGACATAAATTTGTATTGCATATTTATTTTTGGCAACTTTGTATATCATAGTTTAAGGGGAGGTTTAGGAAACCTTTAGGATATTTTGGGTATTCTTATAATACTCTCATCACAATTCTAGATTGTGTCCACTGGTGAGTACGAGTTAGTTTTTCTAAATCGTGAGGCACTATAGCATGCAAAGTTGATATATTGTGCACGCTGCCAAGACTTTTTGGTCTAGAATTGGATTTGGTCGGTTAGGAGACTTGGGTACGTTTTTATTGGGTTTACCTGGGAAGTTACAAAGGATTTATAAGAGATAACTTCGTTGTTAAGAACATTGGTTAGCAAGGGACACTTGAGGGCAATTATGTCTATCTTGCTTAAGCAAGTGTGCATGATTGGACAGTGCTTGCTACCCTATAGTGATTTTTAGTCTATGAGTTATCTTCACTAGGATAAATTACTTTGTTAAGGTCCTTTTTCTTTTTAATTATTTTTATTTTTGGACGCTGACATTTTTCTTTCCAAACGCTGATAAGACCAATTTTAGCGTTGTTGTCCCTTAAATATGATGATTCTATACGAATAAAGAAGAAAGAAAGGTAGATATGAGATGAATTCTAGAGAGAGAAACTAGAGAGAGAAAAGAGAGAGAATTGTGTGAGAACTTGTGAAATATTAGATTAAGAAAATAGAAATGACCATCCAACCTCTCCTTACATGCAAGGAGAGGTTTATATAGCCTTGCCTACATGTGGCATGATGGGCTATATGATAATGGGTCGGGCTTTCCTTTTGGGCTTTGGTTACTTATGAATGAACCTTAGCTTAAAGTTAAGCCCGCAATACACGACTAACCTACTACCTATTACAACGGTCTAATATACGATACATAATAAACATATGACCGAGCATTCTTCTTTGACTCAATATTTTAAGGCTAACAATCTCCCCCAATGTGAGGTCATTACCCTTTAAGAGAGGTCATTACCCTTTGTCATTTGGAGATTTATAGAGATTACTAATCTCGCCAAAAAATGAGTCTTGAACGTGTAATAGTAGTCTTTTTCCTTCATGCTGTGATCTTTGAGCCTTTGTCGTTGTCTTTCGACTTTGTCTTTTGATCTTGAGATCTTCAAATTATCCTTGACTTGTCTTTGCCATCTTGCGATCTTGTGTCTTCATCCACATGCTCACGCTATTAATTGTTGAATATTTCTTTTGGCATGAGTATGTGGTTTTGAATCTTTCACTTTGCTGAGTACACCGTGACGCCACCTTCTTGAGACAAAACATAGACACGGACTGAATGGCTTTGACATTCGTCCTAAATCGGTAGTGTTTTACATCCAGTCGGTGAAGACCGTTATACGATATTAAATACGGTACCTGTGATAGGTAGATTCAGTTAAGAATCTCCTTGACAGGGTTTCGCGGCTGTACTAGCCGTTCTCTTTACTCGACCGTCTCAAAGCAAGACTGCGAACATAAAGAGTGAATCAATTGGATAGATATACGCTTGATTAAAGTCGTCAATTCAAATTCCTTGAACAAGTGTGATTCGTAAAGAATCTTACCATTGTTGCTTTCAGTTCACACAAGCTTAATTCATAAGAATCTCACAAGTCACCTACCGTAGTGCTGTTTGATGTTGACGCTAGAAGGATTTCCATTCATCACTGTGAATATTAATGAATATCACTCTGAATGTTTTGGCAAGACCATAAAGATATTGCGTAGAAACCTGAAACGAGTTTGAATCAATTCAGAATCAAACCACTGTTGCTTTTCAGTTCTACATATGTTTAATTGATAAAGAGTCTTACATATGACCTACGGCAGTGTTGTTTGATGTTAACACTGGAAGGATTTCCACTCATCATTGTGAATACTAAGTAGTATCACTCTGAGTGTTCTAGAAATATCGCAAGGATATGGCGTAGGACTCTCTTGTTCGTCTTCCGCGTGTCCTAACGAGATTTGATTGATCTCTTGGCTCTAGACTCGATTTGTGCACTTTTAGTGGTCAGAGGCTGGAGCAGATGCCACCTATTCAATATCAACTATCTCGGAATAAGAAAGCTAATAGAAGTCATGTTGTTCTCCGTGACAATAAAACAAACTTCTTTTGAGAGAAGCCTGAGTAGCTAGGAAAGGGTTGTGCTTCACATCACTGGGTCCATAATGAGTTGTCTTCATGATGTGTGGACCCGGTTTCTGCCTAAGTTGTATGGAGGGCTTCTTTCTTTACACCCTTTATCCTTACATTTATTTTTCATTCTTCAACCCCTTCAATGCTTACCAAGACATCATTACTAGCACCTTGTTGTGATTGTTCCAGTGCTAGCATCAGTACTTAGTCGGCATTCAGCTACGTTCACATTCTACTCCATCTTTCCTAAGGACTTCTAATAATCTATTGGATTGTCCCTGGGAAGATCCCTCCGGTTCTAGTTGGATCATAGGACTTAAACCTAACCACCTTTTTGACACCAATAACGTCGTGAATTAAAGATGTTGTGGGTATTTAATCGTAACCATAAAAACCACTTCAAATATCTAACAAGGTGTTTGAAAAATATTTAACACCTTGATAGTTTTTGTCGTTTCAGAAATGCTCCCCCTTCACATGTGCATCGATAATCGAAAGTGTTTTGCATATGTAGGTAAGAGTTAAAGTGCTTGAGTCTTATATAAGATCAAATTTTAATCATATTTTCTCCCCTATCTCTAATATATAAAATCTTTTGATATTAGAGATAGCAAATTTGATTAAAATATATTTTGAAAAATAGTCTTGAAAGTCTCCGGGAGAAAGATGTGTTAATCTTTTGCATGAAGTTGAAATGCTCCCCCTCAAAAATTGATCCAATTGAATTGTCATTGTTAGGACTTGATCCATGTCGCTTTTTGAGGATGGGAGTTGTTGAACACACAATTTTTGAAAGATTTTGAATAATCATTAAGAAATTCTTGAAAAAAATTTGTTCAACGCTTTTTGAAAAATCCTATTTCTTTATGGCGAAGAGGTTTTTCTAAAGCATAAACTTGAGTTCATAGACTTTGAATGTCTTGACGAATCCACTCAAGTAGATTTCTCTTCTTTTGCTGAGGGTAAGAGCACTAAAGCGTACACTCCCCCGTGAATATAGAACCGGGTTGCAATCTGAAAGTGATTACAAGCCATTGTGTTGAGCTCAAAACGTGGAATGTTTTGTGACAAGCTCAACCCGTGATAGATTGCTCTACCCGTTGTTTGGAAGTATTGTCCAAAATAGACAATTTCCTTTATTAAAAGAAATGACATGTTTTGAAAAATATTTACAACTTTCATTCGAGCTTTATGTACACACCCGTGTCGTTATTGAGCGACATTTCTAGGTACGTCCATATTATCGATACTGAAAGACATGTCGAGAAGAATCTTTTTTTTATTTTAAAATATTTTTAATTTTATGTTTTGTTTCTTATATGTTTTATATTTTTGTATTTTTCTTTTTCAAAGATATTTACAAGTAGATGTTTGATAGATGAATCAAGCAGGCTTCTTTGCCAGAATCTCCAGATCTGCTGGAGTCAAACATCTCATACCAACTTGACTAACTAGATACGCAAACCTCTCTCTCAAAAGAGCTTTTGTAAACAAGTCAGCTAATTGGTAATCAGTTCCAACAAAGTATAGTTCAACGATACCCCTTTCAACTTGTTCCTTAACAAAGTGATATCTGACATCAATGTGCTTCGTGCGGGAATGCTGTACTGGATTGCAGGAGATAGCTATGGCGGACTTTGAGCTACAGTACATAAGTACTTTATCAAAGTGGAAGCCATAATCCGTGAGTTGTGTTCTCATCCATAGAACTTGAGCATAACACGCAGATAGAGACACATACTCCGCTTCGTCTGATGACAGTGACGTACAATCCTGCTTCTTGGAAGACCATACCACAAGCTTATCTTGACCTAGAAATTGTGCACCACCAGAAGTACTTTTACGTGTATCAAGACACCCTGCATGATCAGAATCTGAATAGGTCGTTAGAAAGAAACCGGTTTCCCTCGGATACCAAAGTCCCAAATGAATGGTATTATTTAGGTACCGAAAGATCCGTTTAACCTCCTTGAGGTGCTTTTCTGTGAGTCGTGCTTGATATCGTGCACAATAACACGTAGCATGTGATATATCTGGTCGGCTTGCTGTTAAGTACATGAGGGAGCCGATCATGGAACGATATTTCGTTTGATCTATGGCATCTCCCTCCAAATCAACATCTAGGGATGTGGTTGATAATGGTGTCCCAATGGGGTCACATGAGGTTATACCATGCTTTTTGATTATCTCTTGAAAATACTTAGCTTGGTTAATAAAGATACCACTTGGGGATTGGTGAACTTGAATTCCTAGAAAGAATTTTAGTTCGCCCATCATTGACATTTCAAATTTGTTGTACATGACTTTTTCAAACCATTTTGAAAGTTTTGGGTTTGTAGACCCAAAAATAATGTCATCTACATAAATCTGCACAAGCAAAATGTCATCCCCATATTTATAAGTGAACAAAGTTATATCAATGGAACCTTTTGAGAAACCTTTGGAGACCAGAAATTTCGAGAGCACTTCATACCACGCCCTTGGAGCTTGCTTGAGTCCATAAAGTGCTTTGTGGAGACGATACACCTTGTTAGGATAATGAGGATTGACGAATCCTTCCGGTTGCGTGACATGGACTTCTTCATTCAAAGGACCGTTAAGAAACACCGTCTTTACGTCCATCTGATGCACGATGAATCCCTTATGTGCAGCATAAGCAGGGAAAATCCTGACCGCTTCCATTCGAGCTACTGGTGCAAATGATTCTTCAAAATCAATACCCTCTTTCTGACCATACCCTTTAGCTACTAGCCTAGATTTATTCTTGATGATCGTGTTCTCTTCATCCATCTTGTTTTTCCAGATCCATCGAAGATTTAATGGTATTACATCGTATTGTCTGTCAACAAGTTACCAGACTTTAAGTCTTTCAAATTGTTGAAGTTCATCCGTCATCGATTCAATCCAAGCATTATCAGTCGTGGCTTCTTTGATGTTTTTTGGTTCAGCTGAACTCACGGCGAGTGCGAACATACAAACATCACCATCGGTGTTAACCTGTCGTCTTGTACGAACGGGCTGTGAAGGGTTTCCAATTACTTGAACCAAGGATGATCTCGGGTCCAATGATGTGTTGAAGGATTTCGTTGGTAGAACGTGTGTATATTTGACGGATCAACATGGCGAGTAGAAGACTCTCCAGTTTCGTGTACCGGAGTACCAAATGGGTTGATAAATTCGTCTTCGTCAGATAATGCATTGTCTGCTTTATTTTTTTTCTTTGGAGCAATGACAGTAGTTGTTGATGTTGTAGGAGTGGTTGTTGATGTGATATTCTAAGGAGGTAAATCTGCAGCAACCCGGGTTGAAGTAGATAAAGTTGTATCCTTTTGTTGACGATGATCGGTATCATCATTCTTATCATGAGTGACAGTGGAAGACTTCGATACAACATGTTTCTCCCCCGTGAAATATTCATCATACATTGGTCCATATAACATTTTTTAACTCTTCAAGTGTCGTGCCGACTGTCATATCTTCTCTTGGAACATTTCCTTGAACCAGCGTTGAACTTGACGGTTCATTGTTGTGAACTTGATTTTTGAGTTCCGTGCGGTTGTGAATGGAAGTCGTTTGTCGTTGTGGATCGGGACTAAAACTGTTTTGTTCAAGTGTCATTTCTTTTAATTCATCAAATCTGATATGAACAATCTCGACTATCAATTTTGTAATTTTGTTCTTTTGTTGTACACTCTATATCCCTTAGACTGAGTTGCATATCCCACTAGAATGCATGCATCACCTTTCTCTTTCATCTTGTCTAGATTTTCACCATCTCGAATAATGTAGCACGTACATCCAAAAACGTGAAGGTGTTTGAGTGAAGGTTTTCGATCATGAATTATGTGATATGGTGTCTTTTCGTGTCTTGGGATAATTAAGGATCGGTTTTGTGTGTAACATGCAGCTGACACGGCTTCGGCCCAAAAATATAGTGGTAGTTTTGAAGCAGATAATAATGTTCGAGCAGCTTCAACCAAAGTACGGTTTCTTCTTTCAACAACGCCGTTTTGTTCGGGTGTTCGAGCAATAGATGTTTCATGTTCGATTCCTTCAGCTTCAAAATAATTTCTCAGAGTTGAATTCAAAAATTATGTGCCTCTGTCAGTATGAACCACTTTTACTTGAGCTTGTATACCACGTTGTATCAGTTTAAGGAAGTTGATGAGAACTTCGGGTGTTCATCCTTAGATCTCAAGAAGTGAGTCCATGTGTACCTTGAGTAATCATCGACAACTACCATAACATATTTCTTCCCATTGATACTATGAACACGCATCGGACCACACAAATCTATATGAAGAAGATCTAACCGTCCTTTAGAGTTTGGTGTAGTCTTTGTTTTGAAGCTACTTCGTTTAGCTTTACAAAGCTCACAAGAAGAACAAAGATGATCTTTGATGAATTTCAAACTTGGAAGGCCTCTCACAATATATTTCTTAGAAAGCAAGTTGATGGTATCAAAATTAAGATGAGATAAACGTTGATGCCATAACCATGCCTGAGTCGTTGAAGCTTTAGCCATGAAGCAAATTGGAGTTGATGAAGTTGTATCTTGAAGTGAAATAGTGTAGACATCAGTACCCCATGTACCAGTAAGTAAATCAATCCCATCATAATCACGAACAAAACATGTCTTCTTCCTGAAAGCAACCTCCAAATCCACGTCACATAATTGACCAACCGAGAAAAGATTGTGATTGAGTCCTTCGACGTAGTATACCCTTTTGATCGTAATATTCCCCTGAACCAAATCTCCATATCCTAGAATCGGTG
This sequence comes from Glebionis coronaria, assembly GCA_025667525.1. NCBI lineage: Eukaryota > Viridiplantae > Streptophyta > Magnoliopsida > Asterales > Asteraceae > Glebionis > Glebionis coronaria. Next base: position 334,352,943 of record CM046881.1, on the reverse strand, counting down.
CGAATTGATCATTTCCGAATCAGACCGTACCCAGGAACTTCTCCACGAAGTTAATTAGAAGCTTGAGATTCCCCGTCATGTGCTTCGTGCATCCGGAGTCCAATATGAAGAGAATTATTTGTATTACCTGCAGAAGAGTTAGAACACGATGGAGCATTTGCTAAATTGGATACCATAGTAGCTGTGATTGTAGAATCATTAGTGTCCTTAGCAACATTTAAAGGCATACTAACACTCGTTGTCACATTTTCTGTCCTAACTTTAGGCATCCATTTATATCCCGGAGGACATTGATTAGTGAACCACCATTTCCACGACTTGCTAGCAGACTCATATAATTCCCTAATTCTGCTTCTAGTGGTCGTAGTGGTGGAGTCTGATGCAATACTTTTCTCAGGGGGGGTTACACCAGAATGGTTCACTTTGCGTTTGGATTTTCTAGCACTAATAGGCATCGCAGTTTTCTTCTTAGTTCTAGTATCTACGCCTTTGACATTATTCTAAACACACATAGCATGATTAGCATTAGCACACTTTCCGCATTTCACACAAACAAACTTAACAATCAAAGCATTCAAAGTCGAATCATTTAAATCGTCATTACACGCGATTACAGACGTTTTATTCTTAGAACCATTGAAAATCCTAGGGTGGTCTTCTACTGTCTTCATCTTCCCTTGACTTTTGTTTTGCCAAACCTTTTCATTCATGCGAGTGCTCTTAAGCTGAGGCCGGCTAACATTATCGGTGGGGATTACTCTTGTAGTAAAAGACACACGTCTATTAGTGTTTCTAGAAGTCTGAGGCGATTGACTTTCTTTGTTTTGTGTGGGTTTAGTGGCCAATCTATACATCCCTGGTTTAATCACATTTGTGTTCTTAATGCTTGGTGATCGAATATGTGTTTTGGGAGTATTCTGTGGTAACCTATCCTTCCCATCCGTCTTGGGGGCAAACGTAGATCTTGCAAATGCAGAATTAGAGAAAACAGATGGTTTTCCCAAGACAGATGGTCTAGTCACTTTGTATACGTTGGGTTGTCTTACAACAGGTTTCTTAACATTAGGTTCCACAATTTTCCCACCCATCTTAGCAACGAGTTTCTTCAACTCTGCTATCGATATTTCCCTGTCTTGTAACTGAGCTTTCAACCCTTTAATTTCCAAATTCTATTCATTCATTTCTCGAAACGTTTTGGAAAGTTTTTCTTGCAAGTTATTATGTGGAAAACTACCAACGTCTTTTTGCAAAGCAAGTTCAAGAGAATGACAATGTTTTTGAAGGAAATCAGTTTTGTGTTGAAGTAACTCAAAAGCCTTTTTATCAACATTTTCTTTACGTTTCGAAAGCTCAAGTTCAAGACGCTCACATTCTTTCATTTTATCAAGATATTTGCATGCAACATCAGAATATTCATCGATATCAGCACAACATTGAAGAGTAACACACAAAATATCTTTGGAGAGACATTCTTCTAAGAGTAAATCATATTCATCTGAAAAACGGACTTGTCCATTTAAAGATCGTCAATTTCTTTCTCAATAGACTCAACATATTTTAGATCATCAAACATTTCAGACCGAATTAATCTTTCAAGTTCAAGCATATTTTCTTTTAATGTGGTCGTGTTCGGTATTAAGATTTGTTTGATAAGCACAGTTATATCTTGAGGAATTGGTTTTTTCCACTCGTCATTTTCTCGTTGTTTCCATTCATTGTCAACAATGGGTTTAATATTATCAATGTAATGTTGTAGAAACCCAAATGTCTGCCTACTCTTGCTTTTAGAAGCATCAAGAGGCAAGTTGTTGATGAACTTAGAAACGTTTGTTTTCTTAGTAGCAAAAGCTTTCTTCCATTGAATTCTTCTTTGTTTGCATTCTAAAAACAATTCCTTACGAGACTTTTGTTTTTGTGTAGTAAAAAGACCATATAGACTATTCTCATAAGCATAATTGTATGGTTTCACAAACTCTTTATTGACCGGTGATCTACTCTCCTCTTCCCAAAGGGATGTCTCATCATAACCAAGAGGATATTCAGGATCGGTCCATTCGGACTCATCCATATAAAGGCGCGGATTCGCAGCTTGAGCTGGGCAAGATAACCAGGACTTGCAAAGCTAGCTTGACCCTTAAACATAGACAGAGGTGCTATCATTCTTACAGTTTGAATAGAGTCATGCGTTTTATAAACAACTTTCTTCAAAAATTCGACTTGTTTTTCTAGTTCCGTTACTTTTTCAGTATCTTTCTCATGTCGACTTTTGAAATCTTGTTTTAACGTTTCAACCTCTTGTTTCTTAACATCAAGAATTTTAGCAGGCTCGGTGTTATCCATCGAAAGCCGTTGTTCAAGTTCGTTAACTTTGGTGGTAGCAAGGTACGTTTTTTGACGTTCATCCATTAATAAAACATTAAATTGACGTTTCTCTTTGGTTAATAACTCAAGAGTTTCGTTGTATTTCTTTTCAAGATCGTCCTTTTGACTTTTTAACGCACTACCCTTGTACCCCTCAAGCTCTTTGGTTTTCTGAAGAAGCTCATCTTTATAGCGTTCAATGGTCTCACTAGATGTAATTAGTGCGGCTTTGCATTCTTCAAAATTTTGAGTGAGCGCTGCGTTTGCCTTCTTTAATTTCTTTTGACTTTTTCTAGTTTCATTGACATCTTTTTCTAAACTAGCAATTAAATTAGCAAGCGCGACACGCTCCTCGTCATCATACTCATTTGCATGTTGATCATCCTCAAATTCATTATTGCACATGTCTGATAAATCGGGTGTGGTATTGCTATCAACCTTTTCCGTCATACATGTGTCATTAATGGCATTGGGTAGCTCACTATGCTCATGAATATCACCAAACACATTATATTCATCAGTGGTGTGTACCTTATCGAGTGGCTCAGTGTCAAAGATAGGGTCATTGTCATCTTCAGTGACGTTGAGAACTTCGTCAACCTTTGCCATGTACGAGTAATGTGCTTCTAATTCTTGGTCGGAGGCTTCATCATCAGTATCATCAAGCATTGCTCCTTCCTCAGCCGACAATTTGACCCCTGCTTCCATCTTCTTGCATAACAACATCTTCTCTTTATGATAGCTAGAGTCCCTAACCCGTTTCGGATTTCTGCATTCCTTTGCCATATGCCCATAACCTTGGCAACTATAACACTGAATCCCACTTTGTTGAACCACTTGCGTTCTAACAGTTTCCCTATTCCCAGTAGCAGCAGCAATCCTCTGAGTATCATACTTGGCAGTTTGTCGATCATACATTGCAGAACCCTCAACATGTGTTGGATTATATCGATCATACCTAGAAGGACTTTCACCACGTCGACGTGTGTCATACCTTGAAGGGTTCTCAACATATTGGTTCTTTGTGTTGGATGATGTTCGAAGATTTTTGTTGGTGGGTTTGAAGATTTTCTTGTAGGTCTTCATAATGAAAGCAATTTGTTGTTTCATTTCCCGATTATTCTGAGCTTGATTTTCATCACTATCCTCTTCAGATGATGACTCAGATGGTGGTGATGGTGCTCTTGGTTCTTTGCCGCGTGATCTTGTGGAGGATGAAGACTTGTATGAGTGGAATATCGTGGTGAGGATGATTGAATGGAGTATGACTTTGGAGTACGAGATCGATGATCTTGAGTGGTAGACACTAGAGCAAGTGGATTAGCCGTCTTTGCAACTCGTTCAGCTCGAATTTCATTTGCCTCATGCTGAAATTGTTTCAAGATATCAAAGAGAGTGTGATAGTTTACCTTGTCTAACTGCTTCTGTTGTTTCACCAAAGTAACAAAACGTGTCCACTCTGGTTGAAGTTGTTGAAGAAATTGAACATTGACTTGCATGGTAGAGACCTCCAAGTTGTTTCTTGGCATATCGTTCATCATCTTGTAGAATCGTGAATAATAAGGCTCAATTGATTCTCCATCCAATGCAGTAAACTTACCAAAGTTCCAAAACAAGTTTGTTTTAACATCTTGCTTGTTGAGTGATTCTCCTTGCTGCAAGCATTCAATAGCCGTCTGTATTTCTTGTGCCGTAGGACATGCATCAACCGTGGAACACATATCATCTCCAATTCCACTTATAATCATATAGATCGCTTCTTTTTCTGCATCATACCAAGCACGCTTCTCTGGTGTAAGATCAGATAACGTTTCTTTTCTTGTGGTTGCGGGTATTTCTGGAATAGTGTATGTGGCTAGTGTATGAGGAACAGTGATATCGGAGAAAACATATGGTCCATTGTTAATACATTGCCTCAATGCATCACCATTAGGTCTTGTATCAAGATAGAGAAGAAAACGTGATTGCCATTGAGCATATCGACCGGCCACAAGCATTTATGGTCTCTCTTTGTTACCCGCCATCATGATGTTGTTGTTCGTCACACGATATTCTGCAGTAGAATCCATCTCAATATTCTCTTAAGTGATGAATTCAATGTGGATCTTAAGTAGTTGTGTTGTGATTGTGTTGTTGTTGAAATTCCGAAAATTGCGATTTTTTCTCAGTCCGACAATAAATTCCTCAGTCCGACAAAACGGTAGACCTAAAAAATTTGTAATCACCAAATTTTGAAATCGAGCTAGAAATAGCCTAAAACTAGTATGGAAAAAATTTGAATCTACTTGAAGGGAAAATTGTAACTCTTTTTTTTCTTTTTTTTTAATATTCGTGTAAACTACGTTCCGGGACTAGTCTAGATAGTGGCTAAGTCTAAAAAATACTCTAACAAAATTTAGATGTCCATCACAATGTCACCCATCGCACTCTCAGATCGCAGTCTGATCGCAGTCTGATCGTACTCTTAGATCGCAGTCTGATCGCAGTCAGATCGTACTCTTAGATCGCAGTCTGATCGCAGTCTGATCGTACTCTTAGATCGCAGTCTGATCGCACTCGTGATTGTATTCAATGATCGTATTGGTGATCGTAGTCAATGATCGCACTCGTGATCGTAGTGGGGATCGTAGTTAATGATCGTAACCTTGATCGTACTCCCTTGATCGTACTCACTTGATCGTAACCGTGATCGCACTTGGGATCGCAGTCACTGGTGATCGCAAGTAGATCGTAAGATGTGATCGTGACTTTGGATCGCAAGTAGAAACCCCTAGGGTTTATGCAATCGCAACAATCAGATCGAAACAACAAAGTAGTCCGAGACTTGTAAGCAACAAGAAAAAAGAGATTTTTACCTTGGAACTCGTGTTTCTAGCCAAACCAAAGTAACCAAAATCTTACCACACAAATTAAAGATGTAGAGATGTATAGAGGAAGATTTAGAGCATGAAAAACACAAGAAAAAACTTGAATTCGGAATGATGTTAGGTGTAAATCACACGAACCCAATATAATAGCAACAACGAATCACATAAACTACCCCATGGCGGTTGATACCAATTGTTGTCCCTTAAATATGATGATTCTATACGAATAAAGAAGAAAGAAAGGTAGATATGAGATGAATTCTAGAGAGAGAAACTAGAGAGATAAAAGAGAGAGAAGTGTGTGAGAACTTGTGAAATATTAGATTAAGAAAAATAGAAATGACCATCCAACCTCTCCTTACATGCAAGGAGAGGTTTATATAGCCTTGCCTACATGTGGCATGATGGGCTATATGATAATGGGCCGCGCTTTCCTTTTGGGCTTTGGTTACTTATGAATGAACCTTAGCTTAAAGTTAAGCCCGTAATACACGACTAACCTACTACCTATTACAACGTTCTAATATACGATACATAATAAACATATGAACGAGCATTCTTGTTTGACTCAATATTTTGAGGCTAACAAACGCTGACATGGCAAATTTCCAACACTGACAAGAATATAGCCGTTGGACGCTGATACGTTATTTTTTACCGTTGACAAACATTGGGTCCTACCCAATTGTTATTTTTGACGAAAATTTGGGCCGTAATTTTAGGAGTTGGTAACATTTTATTAATGTTTGAGATAAGTTATATATTTTCAAGATTTTCATAATTACTTTTTGAATATAACTATCTCACGTTTAGATCAATCACATATTTTCACCTCTCCTATATATTTGGCTCATTTCTTTTAAACAGGGTAACTGCTTATTCTTGTCTAACTATAATTTTTCAAACCTTCATCTCTCCATAACTTTTATCACATCTTTCTTACATCAATCATCAATGGTACCTAAGTTTAAACCAACAGAATTGGAAGTGGGGTTCAGGAGTCAACACAACATGGTGGCTTATTTACAAGCTGATAATACTCTGTTTCCCCAATATACTCAGATGGTTGAGTATTTAAATGCGTCCCCTTTAAGGTATGCACTTTCACATACTCCTCTTGTCCCTGTTACACACATTAAACAGTTTTGGAACACTGTACGTTCCTCAACAGTTAATGAAGTGACTACATTGACTGCTATTATCCATGGGGTTCCATGGGTGGTTACTGAAGCTTTGGTTCGCCAAGGTTTGCATCTTAATGATGCAGATGGTATAACCACCCTACCCATTGCAGAGCTAGAGCAAGGACTCCAAGCCTTGGGTTATCCTTTGCCTGAAGAAGGCCATTTAAACAAATATACAAAATAGCAATTTCCCCCGGCTTGGAAGTACCTAATACATGTAATTCTTTAATGTTTGAGTCCCAGATACTCTTCACACGATGAAATCAACCGATCTATTGGGAGTGCTATTGTGTGTCTTGCAACTGGGCAAAAGTATAACTTTTCAAAAATGATTTTTGATGGCATGTGTCATAATAAGGGTAGATGACTCTTGCTTACCCTAGGTTTTTACAAATGGTTTTTGATTTACAAGAATACTGCAATAGGGATCATAACGATTTTTATATGATCCCTGTTCAAAAGAAAGCGATTTTTGGGAAGATGAACACTGAACGATATAGAGACCTACCCCTTACCCAAGCCATGCTTGCTGTTATTGAAGCAGCTGCAAACCCTCAACCTAACCCACAACCTCAACAAGACCCATTGCCTGAACAACCTCCATCACCTCAGCAAATGGAAATTGACCAAGCACAATTCAACACTGACACTTCAAATGTTGGCGTTGACACTACATATCCAGACGCTGACACCACTTTACCACAAACCCAAACATCCCTTAACCTCCAAACAGACCCTCAATCCACTTCCTCTTCTACACCACTAGACTATAGGTTGGAAAAATGCCAAAGGACTACTGGAGTGTTCTTCTTTAGTGGTCCTAGCCATGTAGCAGAGAGAACCACCACCACAAGTGTGGTTGGTGTCATGGGTAGGTGATAGGTGTGTAAACACCCATCCTTTTTACCACTTAATTACAGTAATAACCGAGCCAAAACGTGTATTTTATGTCTTTTATGTCGGAATTATGCGTGGTTTGTGTTTTTGTTGTGATTTAGGACGAAAAGGTGAAAAATGGAGAAAACACGGGCATGCACGGGCTTTTATCGAAGAAAAAGACGAAAGATGAAGTCGAGAAGTCAAGAGTGCAAAAAGAACGGAAGTCCAAGACCAATTCTGAAGATTTATCGAAGAAAAAGTCGAAAGACGGAAGTTTACTTAAAGCCGAAAAACTCAAGTCTAATTTATTGAAGAATTACAAAACGAGTTTGAAGAAATCCCGAGACAAAGCCATTTAGAGTCCAAGATTAAGAAGATTAAAAGGCTTAAGGACTAATGGTGTAATTAACAAAAGATTAAGAAGAGAAGGACTAAGCATGCAATTAAGGAGAAAGGAAAGAGGGGAGGAAGCTTCCTAAGCACCCCTTAATCCTCCCCTATAAATAGTCACTAGGATTAATCTTTTCATTTTTGTTGGCTAATAGTGACAATTAGTTCTTCCACTTTTAATTACCTTGTCATTTATTTACTTGTCAAATTTAAATACTTGTCTTACACCTTAATTACCATTTAATTTCAAGTAAGTTTTTCTTTTAATTCTTGTCAGTCTTTATCTTTATTGTTCATCTCTCATTCTACCTTTCTTAATCTTTGATTTTTATTGTTTATGTTCATGTTCTTAATTTTTATTGATTTATTTAAGTGGGTTTTGATCATCTTGATTAGTTTTGTTAGTTTTGTTGTTTTGGATTGATTGTTTATGCTTAATAGATGTTTATTCATTAGTTTGATTTAATCTTGTGGTTGATTTAGCTTAATTTTTATTAGATCCGTATAGTTTTGTGTTTCCCTGTTCTTCGGGGTGTTTGTTCTTTGTTTATGATCTTTCCCAGGAAAAACAAGCCCAGCAACATTCCGAATCAAGGTTTTGACCAAGGCTGTTTATCCGGAATATCTAATATTCCGGATAGGGAGGATATTCCGAATAGCCAACTTATTCCGAGTAGGGCTGATTATTCCGAAGAGGCCAAATTATTCCGAATAGGCCAGGGTATTCCGAGTAGGGCATCATTCCGAATAGACAGGGTATTCCGAATAGGGCATATTATTTCGAATAGGGCAACTTATTCCGAATAGGGCATTATTCCGAATAGCCAGGATATTCCGAATAGGGCAACTTACTCCGAATAGCCAACTTATTCCGAATAGGGAACTTATTCCGAATAGTAAGATTATTCCGAATGGGCAGATTATTCCGAATAGACCAATATTCCGAATAGAGAGGATTATTCCGGATAGGTGACATATTCCGAGTAAGCCATTTATTTCGAATAAGGGAATTATTCCGGATAAGCTGATTTTCAGGTTTCTTTAATTTCAGTTTTTAAGTTTCTGCCTTTTAATTTCTAGCTTTATTTTTCCCGCCTTTTTCCTTACTTGCACTTTAAGTTTATTTGCCTTAGATTTATTTTAGCCTTGCCTTAGTTTAAGCTTTAGTTTTAGTTGCGTTTTAAGTTTGCCTTAGTTAGATTTAAGTTTGCGTTGTTTGCGTTATTTACGTTTAGTGCCTTTTAATTTCCGTCACGCTTTAAATACTTGCCATTTACTTTAAATTAGATTTAGATTTACTTTAACGTCATTTACTTTTAAAGTTTTGCACTTTTATTTTAAAAACAACCCAAAATATTTGTTTCACCAAAAACAATAGAGTCACACATAGAACCTAGATCAATTTGTTAAGATACCGAGAACAACAATTGAACCTAGCAAAATCATTACATTAGTAGGGCTGGGACTATTGGTTCTAGCTTAGATGCAGGCCAACACAGTCCTAACATCATTAAGACCCCCTCCATGCCCCATGAATCTACTTTGGGAGGTCAAATTCCCATTCTAGAGGAGGGCAGATTGGAACCTTACACCATTTTGGAATTGACGTCGGTCTGCATTAGCTTGCAAAAGCAAAATGCAGACCTTGTACAGGTTGTCAAGTCACAAGGCCTTGAACTCAAGTTATTGAGGGAGATGATAGTTCTTTTAGAGGCTGCTAATACTAGGCGTAGGGAGGAGGATTCTTCCAAAGGGGAGGATGAACAGGTCCATATGAGCAACAAAGGCTCGCAAGAAGGTACTTCTTTTGGTGATTCTTTGGGTATAGCTGAGGCTCTTACAGATTTGAAGAGGCAACCAGGTTTTGATGCTTCATTAGTTACTCCAACAAAGTTGTCTTTTACTGAAATGATGAAGCAGTTCACAGAGTCAGCCACTGACAAGAGTAAAACAAGCGTTGATGCTCATAGTTTGGACGCTGAGAGACTTGCAGGCATAGTTGGTGTATCCCACATTAAGGATGTCTCTACACAGGTACCACTAACTACTTTACCATCTATTGGAGCAAAATACAAAGGTAAAGCAGTCTTAGTGGAAGTTGAGAAGCCAAAGAAGAATGAAGCCCATATTCAGTTTGATCAAGCTTTGGCTGCACAACTACAAGAAAAGGATTTTGTAACACCCCACTTGGATAAGTGGACCGTTACGTGTATTTATGGCGTGTCATCAAAGCATAAGGTAAATGTCCTAAAACATTAACTGACCATAAAGGAAATACCGGAATCAAACATCGGTAATCCAAACATAAGCTCAAAACCTGAAAAGTAAATACTAAAATAAGGACTAAATGATGTCCAAATAAGCTGAATAATGTAAGAAATGCATAAAGTAAGAAGTCTGGATAGCTTCCATCCAAATGCATATGCTCTTAGAATCCTAAGAGCATCCTGGTATACCTGCCATTAGAACACGAAAGGAACTACGGCTGAGCATAACGCCCAATGAATGGATATAAAGCATGATTAAATCGTTCACTTTATTTTCGGACTAAATAACTATCGAAATAAGTCAAAAATGCATCCTCGTGATCATTCAAGACAATAATAAAATATAAGAGATACTCCTAGGAATAAGGGAGTCTAAGTGAATAATTGGCCCACATGAGTTCGTGATAGTTTGCTAACTTATAATAACAATGATCTCGTTTTTAAGCTTGGTTTGGAGAAAGTGAAAACTTGAGGATGATGATTATTCATAACATTTCCAAAACCCAAGGTATGCTTTTTGATTTCTTTACTTTGAATGTTTATAGTTCTCTATCTCTTTAATAAAGGCCACTATGGATTGAATTTGATGAAAAATGTAAACGTGCTTTGTAACTAATGCATTGCATGAGGACATTTCAATGGTCAAGTGTAGGGGATTTGATAGGTGTGTAAACACCCATCCTTTTTACCACTTAATTACAGTAATAACCGAGCCAAAACGTGTATTTTATGTCTTTTATGTCGGAATTATGTGTGGTTTGTGTTTTTGTTGTGATTTAGGACGAAAAGGTGAAAAGTGGAGAAAACACGGGCATTCACGGGCTTTTATCGAAGAAAAAGACGAAAGATGAAGTCGAGAAGTCAAGAGTGCAAAAAGAACGGAAGTCCAAGACCAATTCTGAAGATTTATCGAAGTAAAAGTCGAAAGACGGAAGTTTACTTAAAGCCGAAAAACTCAAGTCAAATTTATTGAAGAATTACAAGACGAGTTTGAAGAAATCCCGAGACAAATCCATTTAGAGTCCAAGATTATGAAGATTAAAAGGCTTAAGGACTAATGGTGCAATTAACAAAAGATTAAGAAGAGAAGGACTAAGCATGCAATTAAGGAGAAAGGAAAGAGGGGAGGAAGCTTCCTAAGCACCCCTTAATCCTCCCCTATAAATAGTCATTAGGATTAATCTTTTCATTTTTGTTGGCTAATAGTGACAATTAGTTCTTCCACTTTTAATTACCTTGTCATTTATTTACTTGTCAAATTTAAATACTTGTCTTGCACCTTAATTACCATTTAATTTCAAGTAAGTTTTTCTTTTAATTCTTGTCAATCTTTATCTTTATTGTTCATCTCTCATTCTACCTTTCTTAATCTTTGATTTTTATTGTTTATGTTCATGTTCTTAATTTTTATTGATTTTTTTAAGTGGGTTTTGATCATCTTGATTAGTTTTGTTAGTTTTGTTGTTTTGGATTGATTGTTTATGCTTAATAGATGTTTATTCATTAGTTTGATTTAATCTTGTGGTTGATTTAGCTTAATTTTTATTAGATCCGTATAGTTTTGTGTTTCCCTGTTCTTCGGGGTGTTTGTTCTTTGTTTCCGATCTTTCCCAGGAAAAACAAGCCCAGCAACATTCCGAATCAAGGTCTTGACCAAGGCTGTTTATCCGGAATATCTAATATTCCGGATAGGGAGGATATTCCGAATAGCCAACTTATTCCGAATACGGATGATTATTCCGAATAGGCCAAATTATTCCGAATAGGCCAGGGTATTCCGAGTAGGGCATTATTCCGAATAGACAGGGTATTCCGAATAGGGCATATTATTCCGAATAGGGCAACTTATTCCGAATAGGGAATTATTCCGAATAGCCAGCATATTCCGAATAGGGCAACTTATTCCGAATAGCCAACCTATTCCGAATAGGGAACTTATTCCGAATAGTAAGATTATTCCGAATGGGCAGATTATTCCGAATAGACCAATATTCCGAATAGAGAGGATTATTCCGGATAGGTGACATATTCCGAGTAAGCCATTTATTCCGAATAAGGGAATTATTCCGGATAAGCTGATTTTCAGGTTTCTTTAATTTCAGTTTTTAAGTTTCTGCCTTTTAATTTCTAGCTTTATTTTTCCCGCCTTTTTCCTTACTTGCACTTTATGTTTATTTGCCTTAGATTTATTTTAGCCTTGCCTTAGTTTAAGCTTTAGTTTTAGTTGCGTTTTAAGTTTGACTTAGTTAGATTTAAGTTTGCGTTATTTACGTTTAGTGCCTTTTAATTTCCGTCACGCTTTAAATACTTGCCATTTACTTTAAATTAGATTTAGATTTACTTTAACGTCGTTTACTTTTAAAGTTTTGCACTTTTATTTTAAAAACAACCCAAAATATTTGTTTCACCAAAAACAATAGAGTCACACATAGAACCTAGATCAATTCGTTAAGATACCGAGAACAACAATTGAACCTAGCAAAATCATTACATTAAAATGGTGCCGCTGCCGGCTCTTTTCGTAAATATTAACGGTTTTCTGTGAGAGACGCGTTGCTTTTTAGGATCCGTTCATTCATGAGCGTTATTTTTCTTGCTTCAAAAATTCAATAACACCATAAAAATTAAAAATTGATAAAAACCCATAAAAAATTAAAAATTTCAAAAATCCAAAAAGATTTTATCTTTATTGTGTATATATATTGTCTTTGTGTTTGGTTTCTTTTTCTTTTGCATTTTCAGGTGTATGCGTACTAGATCTTCTAATTATCAAGAGCCCGAGACTCGAGAAGATTTAATTATGTCAGGTGTTAACAACAACAATAATCCACCGCACCTCAACAATAACAACAATGTTCTTCCACAGCCCGATCTTCGGACAATGGAGGAGCTTTGTCAACCTACCATGTTTGGAGGGAGGACCGATTGCGCCGATGCAAATCACGGCTCCGGAGTTTTCATTGAAGCACCACATGATTCAGCAAGCGCAAACTAATCCATTCGCCGGAATGCCTGATGATGATGCCAACAAACACCTCGACAAGTTCATTACAATCACTCAAAGCATGAAGTTGCCTGGTGCCACAATGGATGTTCTTCGCCTACAACTCTTTCCACATACGTTATCACATCATGCCGAGAAATGGTTTGATCGTCTCCCGAAGAATTCAATTCATACTTGGGATGACATGACTCAACGTTTTTTGTCGCGCTACTTTCCACCATCCATGGTCACGAGCCTTCGCAATCAAATCAGCGGTTTCATGCAAGATCCTGATGAATCTCTTTTTGATGCTTGGGAAAGATATAATGTCTTGATTGATCGTTGTCCAAATCACAACATGCTTCCCGTCACATTGATTGATACTTTCTACAACGGTTTGACTTTTCGAGATCGTGATACGATTAATGCAGCCGCCGGTGGCACATTCATGAAAAGGAGACCCGAGGAGTGTAGAGAGCTAATTGAGAACATGACTACTCACCACAAAAACTGGGATTCCTCCGCTTCTTCAAGGAACAACCCGAGAGTCAATGTCTCTTCCACTTCAGCAAACCCTGATATGACCGAACTCACCCGCATGATGACTGAAATGAGCAAAAGTATCTTGCTTCTCGCTTCAAACCAACAACAACAAGTTAAAGCGGTTACTAATCCTTGTGAAACATGCGGCGGTCCTCACTCATACACCGATTTTCCTTCTACACAAGGAAATCTGGAAAATGTGTATGCAGCTTATGGTAATTATTCACTAGAAAATTACCAAGCTCGACCTCAAGGGGATAGAACTTTGCTGAGTTACCGGTCCAACAACTACCTTTCACCCGGTTTTTCTCCTCAAAACCAAAACCCCCGCCAACAACTACAATAAAAGCAACCAAATCCCACCAAGAGCTTCTAATCCTTATCACCCACCCGCTCAACAAACCCCACCCATTAACCCCGATGTTGAAGCCATCATGAGAACCCAAGGTGAGCAAATCAAGAATCTGCAGAGCCAAATTATCAATCTTAAAGGAGATATTACCAAGCAAGGAAATGAGATAAGATCCGAGCTTCGCGATAATATCCAATCCTTCTTCAGCAATCAAACAAATGATTTGAAGAATATGCTTTCTAGTTTCTAGCCCGCCGCTCAACCTTCTTCTTCGAGTTCTCTACCTTCAAACACCGTCACCAATCCGCGAGCAAATATGAGTGCTATTACTACCCGTAGTGGAATTACCATTGTCGATCCACCTATCTCGCCCCCATCATCTACACCTCCTCCACCACCATTTATCCCTACTCCTCCTACACCTAGTATTAGTGTACCATTACCGTCTCCGCCTCGTCATGACGATGTACCTAGGAAGGACCCTTCAACATCTCAACCTTTACCTGCTACGCCTTCACCTTCACCACCCAAACCTAATATCCCATATCCTTCTCGCTTAGGCAAGACCAAAATGCTAACCAAGGATGACTCTCAAGTGTCGAGCTATGTGAAGATGATCTCTCAAATGAACTTCAACATTAGCTTTCTCGAAGCACTTGTCCACATGCCGAAATTTGTCAAAGCATTCAAGGAATTGCTTAACAAGAAGGAAAAGTTGATTGAGCTCGCCAACACACGCTTAAATGAAAACTGCTCTGCAGTTATTCTTAAAGAACTTCCAGAAAAGCTTAGAGATCCCGGTCGTTTTGTGTTGCCTTGCATTTTCAACAAAACTGAAGAATTTACTGCCCTTGCTGATCTCGGGGCCAGTATTAATTTGATGCCTTTGAGTGTTTGGAAAACACTATCATTACCCGACCTCACTCCAACAAAGATGACTCTTGAACTTGCAAATCGCACTCTCGCTTACCCTGTTGGTATTGCCGAAGACGTGTTCATTAAAGTTGGCACGTTTACTTTCCCGGTCGACTTTGTCGTTGTTGATTATGAAATGGACCCTCGTATTCCTTTAATACTTGGTCGGCCATTCTTGAGAACCGGACGAGCTTTAGTTGATGTGGCCGAAGGTGAGTTAATCTTAAGAGTCGGGAATGATTCACAAGTTTTTAAAATGGGAAAGCTTACAAGTAAATCCTTTGGAGGCCGAGAATCAGTGAATATGATTAATGTGCTCGATGATTTTGTCGTCTACAACAATCCTCTATTCGACTCGTGCATTGATAATCCACTTTTTCATGATGATGTGGATGATTCTCTCTCCAATTTGGAACCTTCTCCCATTTATGATTCTCCACCGATCTTTGATGCTTATGATGATGATTCTAGCTCAGATTCGGATGATTATGATGACCTTACCTCTGAGTATCCCGACCTGCCCACATACGATGATTTTGATGAGTTCGATACTCTTTCGAGTGATTCTTCACATGATGAAGATACTCCGTCATCCATGCTTAATCCTACTTTGGACGATTACTCATTTGAGGAAGATTTCTCTATGTTTCTCAACACTTACTTCCCTCATGAGAGTGATGCACCTCCTTTGGACTTTGAAGATTGTCGTCTTGATCCTACTTTGGATTTGAAGAACATTCTTCAAAGGAGAAGAAACCGGTCGACACCAATATCCGCAGCACATATGATTTAACACCTCTTTGTCCCCCATCTGAGGACGAGGTTGTGCATCTTCTTCACGGATCTTCTTCACACTCTGCTGAGCCTGAGTGCTATTTTCCCCTAAAGGAAAAGGTGTTCGACCCCGGTATCGATATTCTGCAGCCATCTCAGTATCCACCTGATGAAATAAAAGGAAAAATCTTTGGAACTATTGAAGACATGCTTGCACCTCACCATACTTGCTCCCACCGTGCTCCATCGCTGCTTAAGGGAACCTTGTCTATTCTTCTTTGGCTTGCCTTGTTCGCCTTAAGCTTGTGCTATTTGATGGACGAAAACTATGTCTTTGATCCTGGTGGATATGTTTCATGCTTCTTCCTATGATGATCAAGGTCGAGTCAGGCTCACGACTCGGTAATCAAAAATCAAGCGCTTCTTGGGAGGCAACCCATGTATCTATCTTTTTGCTTTCTTTATCCTAAGTGTAGGGGAGACCCGTTGGTTTGCTATTTCCTCTCCTCTCTTCTACTAATCAGGGATTCGAGCGCTCAATGATCCACTCTTGATGATTTTTGACGACCCGTGATTCCGTGTTCCATTTTCCCGGTTCTATCCTAAACTCTTTTCGATTCACTATTTTATATTTTCCAATATTAAAATATGAATCTCTTTAGTTGTCTCTTCCTTAGCGAGATTTAAACAAAGTGCACAATGTCCTAAGTGTAGGGGAGTTTACTCCCACATGCTTAAACATTGAGGACAATGTTTATGTTAAGTGTAGGCGGACTTCTATCGAAGTTGAGTGGCTTTTTCCTTGTATTTGTCCTCATTTTAACCGAAAAATCAATTTTTCAAACATTTTTCAAAATTTTTGATCTATTTTGGCCTATTAGTTTTGCCCTTTGTATAGTTATTTTCTTTCTTTGCTAGAATAAATGTTTAATAAAGTGGTTTTAATTTTCAAACGTTGTGAATCTTTTGACTCAACCCGAGTTTACTTATCTAAGTTACTCTAGCTAGTATCCTTAACATGTTTAAGTCAATTTTGCTAGGCTTTTATTTAGGGAGCTATAAAACGCGAAATCTTAACTCTCACGGGTTAAGAACAAGAACTTTTCGCAAGTTCCTATAATTGATCCTAGAGAGTCGTTTATCAAGGGAACTTTAAAATGCGATTTCTAAACTTGAAAAAGTCTAAGAGTTTGCAAGATCCTATAGGCGACTCGAAAACCCAAAACTTTGATTTAATAGGCTAAGCATCCACGAGTCTCATTACTTGAGATTTTAAACTGTGGAGAACGAGAGATGATAGAGCCAATTATAAGTTCGGTATTCTTTCGTGAATTTATGTGAGTTAATTATAAGCCTATTCTCCCATCGCTTGCTAATAAATTTATCTGCAATAAATAAGGTTGTACGATTTGAAAAGTTACTTAGCTTCTAGCCCAAGATCGTTTAAAAGTTGCTCGGTATGGATTAGAGTTCATAGCCAAGGCATAAATTATTGAAGCGGGATGCAAAGATTGGCGAGTCCAAAAAGGTTCTAACAAGACATGAGGGCTATATTTTGTTGCTAAAGATCCAAAGTGATGTGAAGAATCATTTATCGAAAATCAATATGAAGGATCGAGACACACGACGAAAAGCAAAAACTCCCCAAAAGTCATGGAGAAGTGTATCCGAAAAGACCTAGCAAGGTATGAGGATAAATAGATCCAAGTCAAAAAGGAGGCGGATTGTTGTATATCAAAGTCCAAAATAAAGATTGGAGAAAAATGAAGAAGTCGTGGTCCAAGTATGAATCTCTCAAAACTTCAAGTGAAGAAATTCCATTATGAAGAGAAGACCATAATTTCATGAACGTCTCTCAAGGTTTGAAGTATGAAGTCGCTGCCAAATATCAGTCCGAGAAAGGTCTCAAATCGTGAAGCGAGTTATGCCAAGATATGAACTTTATGAGGTCCCGAGAAGCAGTTTTAAAAGATTTTGTCCTTTAGCTAACTATTGATTAAATCTTTCACTTTATTTTCGGACTAAATAACTATCGAAATAAGTCAAAAATGCATCCTCGTGATCATTCAAGACAATAATAAAACCCAAGGTATGCTTTTTGATTTCTTTACTTTGAATGTTTATAGTTCTCTATCTCTTTAATAAAGGCCACTATGGATTGAATTTGATGAAAAATGTAAACGTGCTTTGTAACTAATGCATTGCATGAGGACATTGCAATGGTCAAGTGTAGGGGATTTGATAGGTGTGTAAACACCCATCCTTTTTACCACTTAATAATAGTAATAACCGAGCCAAAACGTGTATTTTATGTCTTTTATGTCGGAATTATGCGTGGTTTGTGTTTTTGTTGTGATTTAGGATGAAAGGTGAAAAGTGGAGAAAACACGGGCATTCACGGGCTTTTATCGAAGAAAAAGACGAAAGATGAAGTCAAGAAGTCAAGAGTGCAAAAAGAACGGAAGTCCAAGACCAATTCTGAAGATTTATTGAAGAAAAAGTCGAAAGACGGAAGTTTACTTAAAGCCAAAAAACTCAAGTCTAATTTATTGAAGAATTACAAGACGAGTTTGAAGAAATCCCGAGACAAAGCCATTTAGAGTCCAAGATTAAGAAGATTAAAAGGCTTAAGGACTAATGGTGCAATTAACAAAAAATTAAGAAGAGAAGGACTAAGCATGCAATTAAGGATAAAGGAAAGAGGGGAGGAAGCTTCCTAAGCACCCCTTAATCCTCCCCTATAAATAGTCATTAGGATTAATCTTTTCATTTTTGTTGGCTAATAGTGACAATTAGTTCTTCCACTTTTAATTACCTTGTCATTTATTTACTTGTCAAATTTAAATACTTGTCTTGCACCTTAATTACCATTTAATTTCAAGTAAGTTTTTCTTTTAATTCTTGTCAATCTTTATCTTTATTGTTCGTCTCTCATTCTACCTTTCTTAATCTTTAATTTTTATTGTTTATGTTCATGTTCTTAATTTTTATTGATTTATTTAAGTGGGTTTTGATAATCTTGATTAGTTTTGTTAGTTTTGTTGTTTTGGATTGATTGTTTATGCTTAATAGATGTTTATTAATTAGTTTGATTTAATCTTGTGGTTGATTTAGCTTAATTTTTATTAGATCCGTATAGTTTTGTGTTTCCCTGTTCTTCGGGGTGTTTGTTCTTTGTTTCTGATCTTTCCCAGGAAAAACAAGCCCAGCAACATTCCGAATCAAGGTCTTGACCAAGGCTGTTTATCCGGAATATCTAATATTCCGGATAGGGAGGATATTCCGAATAGCCAACTTATTCCGAATACGGATGATTATTCCGAATAGGCCAAATTATTCCGAATAGGCCAGGGTATTCCGAGTAGGGCATTATTCCGAATAGACAGGGTATTCCGAATAGGGCATATTATTCCGAATAGGGCAACTTATTCCGAATAGGGAATTATTCCGAATAGCCAGCATATTCCGAATAGGGCAACTTATTCCGAATAGCCAACCTATTCCGAATAGGGAACTTATTCCGAATAGTAAGATTATTCCGAATGGGCAGATTATTCCGAATAGACCAATATTCCGAATAGAGAGGAT
Organism: Glebionis coronaria; assembly: GCA_025667525.1. Taxonomy (NCBI): domain Eukaryota; kingdom Viridiplantae; phylum Streptophyta; class Magnoliopsida; order Asterales; family Asteraceae; genus Glebionis; species Glebionis coronaria. Next base: position 334,333,840 of record CM046881.1, on the reverse strand, counting down.
TATTCCGGATAGGTGACATATTCCGAGTAAGCCATTTATTCCGAATAAGGGAATTATTCCGGATAAGCTGATTTTCAGGTTTCTTTAATTTCAGTTTTTAAGTTTCTGCCTTTTAATTTCTAGCTTTATTTTTCCCGCCTTTTTCCTTACTTGCACTTTAAGTTTATTTGCCTTAGATTTATTTTAGCCTTGCCTTAGTTTAAGCTTTAGTTTTTGTTGCGTTTTAAGTTTGCCTTAGTTATATTTAAGTTTGCGTTATTTACGTTTAGTGCCTTTTAATTTCCGTCACGCTTTAAATACTTGCCATTTACTTTAAATTAGATTTAGATTTACTTTAACGTCATTTACTTTTAAAGTTTTGCACAAAACAACCCAAAATATTTGTTTCACCAAAAACAATAGAGTCACACATAGAACCTAGATCAATTTGTTAAGATACCGAGAACAACAATTGAACCTAGCAAAATCATTACATTAGTAGGGCTGGGACTATTGGTTCTAGCTTAGATGCAGGCCAACACAGTCCTAACATCATTAAGACCCCCTCCATGCCCCATGAATCTACTTTGGGAGGTCAAATTCCCATTCTAGAGGAGGGCAGATTGGAACCTTACACCATTTTGGAATTGACGTCGGTCTGCATTAGCTTGCAAAAGCAAAATGCAGACCTTGTACAGGTTGTCAAGTCACAAGGCCTTGAACTCAAGTTATTGAGGGAGAGGATAGTTCTTTTAGAGGCTACTAATACTAGGCGTAGGGAGGAGGATTCTTCCAAAGGGGAGGATGAACAGGTCCATATGAGAGACAAAGGCTCACAAGAAGGTACTTCTTTTGGTGATTCTTTGGGTATAGCTGAGGCTCTTACAGATTTGAAGAGGCAACCAGGTTTTGATGCTTCATTAGTTACTCCAACAAAGTTATCTTTTACTGAAATGATGAAGCAGTTCACAGAGTCAGCCACTGACAAGAGTAAAACAAGCGTTGATGCTTATAGTTTGGACGCTGAGAGACTTGCAGGCATAGTTGGTGTATCCCAACCATCAGCTATCATTAAGGATGTCTCTACACAGGTACCACTAACTACTTTACCATCTATTGGAGCAAAATACAAAGGTAAAGCAATCTTAGTGGAAGTTGAGAAGCCAAAGAAGAATGAAGCCCAGATTCAGTTTGATCAAGCTTTGGCTGCACAACTACAAGAAAAGGATTTTGTAACACCCCACTTGGATAAGTGGACCGTTACGTGTATTTATGGCGTGTCATCAAAGCAAAAGGTAAATGTCCTAAAACATTAACTGGCCATAAAGGAAATACCGGAATCAAACATCGGTAATCCAAACATAAGCTCAAAACCTGAAAAGTAAATACTAAAATAAGGACTAAACAATGTCCAAATAAGCTGAATAATGTAAGAAATGCATAAAGTAAGAAGTCTGGATAGCTTCCATCCAAATGCACATGCTCTCAGAATCCTAAGAGCATCCTGGTATACATGCCATTAGAACACGAAAGGAACTACGGCTGAGCATAACGCCCAATGAATGGATATAAAGCATGATAAGGAATACTGAAATGAAGCAGATAATAAATTACTGAAGTTGTAGGACTGATAAGTAAAGTTTCAACGGAAGCTTGTGTAAAATCTGAAAAGTCTGATTTGTAAATAATAAAGCTGAACTGTTATCTGTTAAATCTGAAGACATGTATTTACTGTATTTTAATTGCCAAGAGCTTATATAGGTCATGTGCTAAAACAACTGTTGCATGAATAACTGGAGGGGTGACCTCGTCATGCTGTTGAGGGGTGACCTCTAAATAATATGCTGAGTGGAGGGATCAACTCCAATGTGAAGGATGTAGAGCACACACCACATTCACCTGATAATTGTAAACTGATAAGCCTAGGATGCATCCATACGCCCCACTAATAATACTGATAAAATGGCCAAGCTAAACTGAGTGGAACGCTACGGGATATCACTCTCCCGCAGGTGAGTCATGACACCGGTGCCTCTAGTGTCATGGTTACGGTACCTCCATAACTAGTACTACTAACTGGTCATGCTTATATATAAGGCTCAGGAAATATTTTAGTTATTAAAATAATTTCGGATAATTTATAACATATAATGGGGAAAATATTTGGCTGCAGACGGGAAATCCTAATCATGCATAGAAAGGAAGTCCTTACTGAAAGGACGGAAAATCGTACCTCTTGTCCGGTAACTGACTGGAGGAAGACTGAACGAACACTACTCGGGCTTCACGTAAGCTACAATAATTATAGACGCGAATAAGTTATCTGATCTTTCTTATAATTTATTGATCTTATTGGCTTCTCATTTATTTATTTAAATTCTGAAATTCTGTACGTATATTAGCTGATAAATCTGATCTTATTGTAATTCCTTTTAATGTATTATCGTTCTACTATTAATTACGGTACAAACGTATTTCTGACGCTATAGTAATACTATATTAAGTAACCTGCTAAAAATAGAAAGTTTCCTAAATTAGAAAGTTTCCAAATTAATTTAATTCATTTAATTAAAATATACCCTTTTTGAAATATTATAAAACTATTTTAATTTAATTCATTAAAAATATACAATTAAAACATTTATATAAAAAGATAAGTAATAAAAATGTATAATCTAAAATCTTCCTTTTTATTTCTATAACTATATCCCGAGCCTACCGAGATACCCCTTCTCGGTCGCACTAAAACAATTCAACCAAACTATATAAAATCTACCTAAATGACTTAGTGATAAAAATCTGCGTCACTAAAAGTGTCACTAAAAACTGAGTTTTAAAACTGTCAATAAAATTGTCATAAACAATTTTGTAACGGAATTTAGTGTCACTAAACCTTCGCTAATTTCAAAATAAAATCACCATTTTTCTGTCTAACCTTTCCCACTGATGAATTATAGTCTTGTTCCCACTGTTTGGCTTTCTGTTCCCACCGTTAGATATAATATCCCACTGTTACATCCAAACACCCTGTTTGCAAGGTAATCTCAAACACCCCCTGTTTGTTTTATGGTTCCCACTGTTTTAATACACAGCACCCCTGGTGTTTTCCCCAATTGCTGCCGACCAACACCCACAGCCCTCGTCTACACTGTACCAAGAACGACACACCGACTAGCAATTGATTTATCTACATGTTTCTGCTTATAGATTCATGTGTTCATGGTTTTCTTTTAGGATAGATTCAGAAAAAATATGAAAGTAAGGAGTGATCACCTTAAATCGAGATTAGGGATGGATTATTAACACATAATCAATCAAGTAAAAGAAGCACAGCCCGTCACCCTCTTTTGGTTGTTCTTGCCGGTGGTTCTTGATCAAACAAACCCTAATATTGTCTTTCTTTTTCTTTTGTTTTGTTTCCCGTATTTGTCAAAGTATGGGGTTAACCCCCCGTTTTTGTTTTTCTTTTGCCCAAAATGGGCCCTAAGCCCACATTCTTTCCTTGCTTAGCTCTAGCCGCCAGCCAATAATTAGTATGCATAAGTTTTAGTTTTCGTTTCGCTTCGATTATAATATTTAACTTGCGTGTTCGTGTTTTTAATCCCGTCATATCTTTATTTATGTTTCCCTGAATAAAATAATATTTACGTCATACATATATAGTTAAAGTTAGTTATTATTCTGAATAAAATAAATTACGTAACATTTTAAATAAAACTGAGACGCGTGAAATTTATACTTGTGGGCTTAAAACCATATACGTAATATTTTCTGAACCTAATAATTATTTTCTGAATAATTATTTTATTGTAGTATTTAAATAAACTGAGACTACGTATTTATTGTTTACGTTTAATTAAGGTTAAAGTTGAGACTACGCGTATTTAATATTCGAGTATTTTAAATACGGGTTTTACAACTCCCCTAAAAAAAATCGTCCTCGAATTAATGATGCGATAGTGCTGCGGTTTTACAATTCTTCCCCTCTAAAAAGGAGAAATTCGTCCTCGAATTAAAAGTAATAAGCTGACAAAATTATAAAAGTTGGGAAAGACACATAGGATGAAAGAATATGGAACCTGAAAGGACATATAAGCTGAAAGGTAATTCGTCCTCGAATTAGGACACAATGTTGCTAAAAGAGTAAATCATGACCTAAGTGAAGAGAACCTGGAACATAACATGACTGAAAGAACTTAACTGAATTATTGAAGGAAAAAGGATGAGAGGTCCGGATAGACTCCTCCGTTTAGAGTGGCCTCCCGCTCGAAACGATTCCTTCAAAGGTCTAAACATAATAAAGAAAAAACCTTGGTCCTGATGACCCTGTCCTGATGATGCTGAATAGTTTCTGGTTCCATACTTAAGATGGATTTTCTGAATCTGATAGAATGAAAAATCATATCATGTAGGATACATGAAACGATACGTGTAAATATTCTGAAAAGATAACATTTATATCTCTGAGCAAGCTGCTAAAAATATAGGGGCGAACTAAGTGAACAATTTTGAACATGCTACGTGAGCAATTGTGAACGTGGTTCGCGTTTACATGAGGAACGCTGTGCCTGAAATATATCGTGAATGTGATACGTGAACATACTGTGAACGTGATACTAGAACATATCATGAACGTATGCTGGCTGAGGATGAATGCCAAACGATACGGACTAAGACGTGAAACGTCTGCCCGGGTATGTAAAAGTTGTGCTAAATTTGAGTCTAGTTTCTTAAGCTTTATGTAGCCAACTCTAGTATAAGACCTGAAATGTATATAATGAGGTGGAACACGGACCTGGTCGTGAACGAGGTCATGAATACGATCGTGAATTTAAATCATGCAATAGCACAAACTATGGACTAAAACAACATCATAATGTGAACGCGAGATGTAACGTGAAAGTGAACGTAAACGTGAACATGAAGGGAGTGTGATTCGCAAACGTGAACTTCTATCTGACCTAATTGTTGATGGAATACCTTGAAGTTGTACGATCTATTGTTGAATTTCCGGCAGATCTGCTACTGCGAAATCCTTTCAGATGAAAGAAAACGTGTAGGCTTGTTAAATGGTTGACAACGACTTAGATAGTATTATACTTCTTCTGAGTCTGTGGTAATTGATAACCACTTCTATGGAATCCTGCCTCGTTCTGTTCAGAAATTTTTGATGGTTGTAATAACTCACTAGCATATCGGTGTTCTATCTTGAACCTGCTGGTAGTCAGGCATCAAAATATAAACATGGCTGCATCAATGTGTTATACTACCCCCATCAAAATCTTGCCTAGGGTTATGGTACATTGTCGTGGAATCTGGATGAATAGTCATGAAAGACTTATGAGTCTCGGTAAATTAGAACTCTCCCTTAGCGTAGGATCTGATGGAATACAAAATTTTAGTGTAGATCATCTTCTTTATGCGTAAGCTTGGTCATGGAAAGCTAATCGTGAGAATTGTCAGCAATTTCTGCGGTGGTATTAAACTGAGTTCTAAAAATTTATACTTTAGTCACAAACATCGGTCTTGACCATCTGGTAATAACCTTCACCTTCGTAGGATTGTCTGAAATTTCTTACTGCTAAAATAGGGTGGCTCAGAATGTCACCTTGTTCAACTGGGATTCACATCAAGGAAACGGCTTACATAATTTCCTCCTATCAGAGATTTTGTACATTTGTGAGAGGGTGATTCTCTTGTACTTCTCTAGAATTTAGCAGGTCAGATATTATCAATTACGATACTAACGATTTTACCTGAGAATTTATGAAAATTTTATTCATCAATTTCATACTATAGTTGGAGCATTAGGGAGCTCAGCAGTATAAATCAAAATGTTAGAGAGACTATAATATGTGCAACAGCAGTCTAGAAAGCATCACGTTCTTTCACTTGCCACGGATGGTAGTATGATCGTGAATTATTCTGAAAAGACGTTTAAGACTATATAACAGCTCAGATAGAAGATGGTGATCTTGTCAAACTTTTGGTGGTCGATCCATTATCTGATGTTACTGGCGTCCTTCCTGATAGACGGAAGCGGAGCGCTTCTTGGTGGTGCACTAGGGCGAATAAAGCCTCGTGCTAGTAATTCTTGCAGCAAATGCTGCAACTCTTTTTAACTCGGCTGAAGCCCTGTGATAAAGAGTTTTGAAAACAGGTTTTGTACATGAGACAAGCTCTAAGGTAAACTCCGTCTCATGGTTAGAGATGGATTTCTTGAAACCCTTCTGGAATTACATCTGAAAACTCTAGAATAATCTGCTGATCATGAATTTAAGGAATTTCTGAAGTCGCATCATGAATGGTGACTAAAAGCCTTCGCATCTATAAGATAATAATTCACGTGCTGGTAAAGCTGAAACAGTTTGTACTGATTTTTCTGGCAGAAGTATAATGAATATGATCAGGAGTTAGTAAGACGGATCTCTTCGTTAACTGAACGAAAACTTTAATAAATATTGGTGATACTGTGGAGTCTTTTCTGGCTGGGAGGTAGGTAAATACCTGTTTTAAATAAAGCTGACATAGAAATACGTGAAGTAAACATGGCGACTTTCATTGAATGTGTTCGTCTATAACCTTACCAATGAATACTGCGTGTCTAACCTGAATACTACACCAGTGGTGGTGACTGAATCTTTATAGGTTTCATTTCTGCGTGGCACAACAAAATAGGTATACTCCCTTGGAGGGTACCCTGAATTACTGAGGACCTGGTTTAGCAGGCATACTGGAGTTATGAGTCTTAACTCGTGCCTTGAGAAGATATTCTTATGGCATGTATCATGACTGATATCTTGACAAGTGTCTTCCGAACTGATACTTGAGACTTGTGTCTTAACTGATGTTTTGACATGTGTTTTGGTAGGTGGATACGAATAAGGTTGAAAAATTTTGGTAACTGCTAGGATTGGCGGACCGGTTAGACTGCTGACCTCTGTATTTCTGGTCACGTCCGTTCTGGAGTTCTGATAGCTACTGACTGATAATATAAGCACAGTGGTTATCACTACTGCTTTGTCTGTGAATTTTATGACGGTCATTATCATGACCATGATTTATGTAGCTATTTCTGCTGAGTGGCCGTCTGGGTACCAGTTCCCACTCTTCTGACTGGAAATATGGTTGTGTGACGTGTTACATCTTAACTGAGGAAGTAAAAGCATGTAAGGTATGGTAGCGTCTGATGATTGAAGTTTATTCATGTCAGAAATTTCAAGTTATAGTTTTCGTCCTTATTCAGAAGAGTCTTCATAGTATAAACAGTCCCAACATCTTGAGAAATCTCCCAAGTATTAGCAGCATCAGCATTTGTGAGGTCTTCCAAGTGTTAGCAGCATCAGCATCTGGTAAAATCTTCAACTCACGAGCATCATCAGCATCTGGTAGAATATCGCCAAGTGAAAATGCCTGAGATGATTGAGGATCGATTAGCAATATCCATAGAGTAGGGTACCTGTAGTACACCTGGACTACTGTACATGAAATACAAAATGAATATTGCACATGGAGCATGTCTGAGACACTGTACGTGGAGTACACATGAAATACTGTACATGGAGTATAACTGAGACACTATACATGGGGTATATATGGAATACTCTACATGGCACTGGTGGGAAATTTTATGGGATGATCGATACTAGTGTCGCTTGTCTGACATGATCAAAGAAATAAATTGATTTAAACGGTAGTAAACTGAACTGCAATGAGTAACATGATAGCCTGGTGATTCTTGCGTAGACTTAATGTTGGTTGTATAGAGGTTCAAGAATATGACTAAACGGAATTTCAACAATGCTCAGCATGAAGACATGCCTGATGAAGACCAAACATGATTTATTAAGAAAATAGGATTTTATTGTAACCCTTTTGTATCTTAGCATGAAAACATCATCACCCTGTCAGAAACGAAATCCTCAAAAGGAGACATGAAACTTTATCAGCATGAAAATGACATTCACGAGAGAGTATCGAACTTGACTGATACAAAGAACATTGAAGGAACTCAACTGAGGTTTAACATCAACTAGTGTGGATGGCTATGGTTAAATCCACATAATTTAAAGTAGGAAGCATGTGACTAAGTATGGGCGATTCTGGTTCGAACCATACTTGTCAAAAATTTTGAGAACTGTCATGTATAGAAATTTATAATCTGGGATTAAATATGGTTGGTTGTAGTCCAATCCATACTTGTCAAAGTTTATGAAATGTCCTGATATGACAAAGGTGAACAACTTTGGATCGGTTCACAAAATATCATTCGACTGAAAAGCATGAAATTTGACCTGAGAAATGGTGAACGCATATGGGTCGGTTCACCAAGTAATATTCAACTGAAAACATGAATCTACCATGAGTAAGGATGAACGCCTATGGTTCGGTTCACCAATACAAAATCTGAAAGGGCAAGGGTGAGCGCCTATGGGTCGGTTCACCAAAACAAAATTCGCAAAAAAGCACATGCGACTAAATATGGCCAGTCCTGTACCAACCTTTTACTTAGTCAAAATTTTAAGAAAACTGACTGATAAATGAAGAAAACTGACTGATAAGTGCATGAGAAACATGAAAGATAACAACGCCGAAATCTGGGAAGCTCCTGGTGACTACCCACTAGTCACAGGTCAAGTTTTAGAGCTTACATGTCGAACCTATAGCTCTGACACCATAATTGTAACACCCCACTTGGATAAGTGGACCGTTACGTGTATTTATAGCGTGTCATCAAAGCATAAGGTAAATGTCCTAACACATTAACTGACCATAAAGGAAAAACCGGAATCAAACATCGGTATACTGGAACCTAACTCGAAAAAACCTGGAATAGAAAACTCTTATCCAAACATAAGCTCAAAACCTGAAAAGTAAATACTAAAGGAAAGGACTAAACAATGTCCAAATAAGCTGAATAATGTAAGAAATGCATAAAGTAAGAAGTCTGGATAGCTTCCATCCAAATGCACATGCTCTCAGAATCCTAAGAGTATCCTGGTGTACCTGCCGTTAGAACACAAAAGGAACTACATCTGAGCATAACGCCCAGTGAACAGATATAAAGCATGATAAGGAATACTAAAATTAAGCAGATGATAAAATACTGAAGCTGTAGGACCGATAAGTAAAGTTTCAACGGAAGCCTGTGTATAATCTGGAAAGTCTGATTTGTAAATAATAAAGCTGAACTGTTATCTGTTAAATTCGAAGACATGTATTTACAGTATTTTAATTGCCAAGAGCTTATATAGGTCATGTGCTGAAACGAGTGTTGCATGAATAACTGGAGGGGTGACCTCGTCATCCTATAGAGGGGTGACCTCTAAATAATGTGCTGGGTGGAGGGATCAGCTCCAATGTGAAGGATGTAGAGCACACACAACATTCACCTGATAACTGTAAACAGATAAGCCTAGGATGCATCCATACGCCCCACTAATAATACTGATAAAATGGCCAAGCTGAACTGAGTGGAACGCTGCGGGATATCACTCTCCCACAGGTGAGTCATGACACCGGTGCCTCTAGTGTCATGGTTACGGTACCTTCGTAACTAGTACTACTGACTGGTCATGCTTGTATATAAGGCTCAGGCAATATTTTAGTTATTAAAATAATTTCTGATAATTTATAACATATACTGGGGAAAACATTTTGCTGCAGACGGGAAATCCTAATCATGCATAGAAAGGAAGTCCTTACTGAAAGGACGAAAAATCCGTACCTCTTGTCCGGTAAATGACTGGAGGAAGACTGAACGAACACTACTCGGGCTTCACGGAAGCTACTATAATAATAGACACGAATAAGTAATCTGATCTTTCTTATAATTTACTGATCTTATTGGCTTCTCATTTATTTATTTAAATTCTGAAATTTTGTACGTATATTAGCTGATAAATCTGATCTTATAGTAATTCCTTTTAATGTATTATCGTTCTACTATTAATTACGGTACAAACGTATTTCTGACGCTATAGTAATACTATATTAAGTAACCTGCTAAAAAATAGAAAGTTTCCTAAATTATAAAGTTTCCAAATTAATTTAATTCATTTAATAAAATTATACCCTTTTTAAAATATTATAAAACTATTTTAATTTAATTCATTAAAAATATACAATTAAAACATTTATATAAAAAGAATAAGTAATAAAAAGGTATAATCTAAAATCTTCCTTTTTATTTCTATAACTATATCCCGAGCCTACCGAGATACCCCTTCTCGGTCGCACTAAAACAATTCAACCAAACTATATAAAATCTACCTAAATGACTTAGTGACAGAAATCTGCGTCACTAAAAGTGTCACTAAAAACTGAGTTTTAAAAATAGTCAATAAAACTGTCATAAACAATTCTGCGACGGAATTTAGTGTCACTAAACCATCGCTAATTTCAAAATAAAATCACCATTTTTCTGTCTAACCTTTCCCACTGATGAATTATAGTCTTGTTCCCACTGTTTGGCTTTCTGTTCCCACTGTTAGATATAATATCTCACTATTACATCCAAACACCCTGTTTGCAAGGTAATCCCAAACACCCCTTGTTTGTTTTATGGTTCCCACTGTCTTAATACGCAGCACCCCTGGTGTTTTCCCCAATTGCTGTCGACCAAGACCCACAACCCTCGTCTACACGGCTGTACCAAGAACGACACACCGACTAGCAATTGATTTATTTACATGTTTCTTCTTATAGATTCGTGTGTTCATGGTTTTCTTTTAGGATAGATTCAGAAAAAATATAAAAGTAAGGAGTTATTACCTTAAATCGAGATTAGGGATGGATTATTAACACATAATCAATCAAGTAAAAGAAGCACAGCCCGTCACCCTCTTTTGGTTGTTCTTGTCGGCGGTTCTTGATCAAACAAACCCTAATATTGTCTTTTTTTTCCTTTTGTTTTGTTTCCCGTATTTGTCAAAGTATGGGGTTAACCCCCCGTTTTTTTTTCTTTTGCCCAAAATGGGCCCTAAGCCCACATTCTTTTCTTGCTTAGCTCTAGCCGCCAACCCATAACTAGTATACATAAGTTTTGGTTTTCATTTCGCTTCGATTATAATATTTAACTTGCGTGTTCGTGTTTTTAATCCCGTCATATCTTTATTTATTTGTCCCTGAATAAAATAATATTTACGTGATACATATATAGTTAAAGTTAGTTATTATTCTGAATAAAATAAATTACGTAACATTTTAAATAAAACTGGGACGCGTGAAATTTATACTTGTGGGTTTAAAACCATATACGTAATATTTTCTGAACCCAATAATTATTTTCTGAATAATTATTTTTTTGTAGTATTTAAATAAACTTAGACTACATATTTACTGTTTACTTTTAATTAAGGTTAAAGCTGAGACTACGCGTATTTAATATTTGAGGATTTTAAATACGGGTTTTACAGATTGGGCTACTACAGAGAAAGGAAAAGATGGTAGTGATGATGAGAGCTCATATTCTAGTGTTATGATCATTGAAGATCTAGAGAGGTTGGAGTAAGGAGAGGAGTTGGCTAAGGAAAGACTTGAGGAGTTGAAAATGCAAGTAGATTTTGAAATGCCTGAAGTGGTGAGAATGTATTTTGCATGGGAGAATAAAGTTACAGAAAATCCAAACATGACGATTTCTGATCAAATTTGGGGTTTGGAGATTCTGCTAAGAGTTCAACGAGATTGCAAGGTAATCTTGAAGTATAAGGCTAGCAAGGTTCTTTCATAGCTTAAGAGGGATAGAAGGAAGCTCTATTATATGCTTCTTAGATGTCATTAAGGAGGTTGGACTTTCAAGAAATTGCAGAAGTTATCCTTTGATGAATTGTCTATCCTATTTAGGCACGTGTTCAAGAGGAAAATACTATCAGACTCCTTTCTGATGAAAGAAAGGAGGAAATTGAGGAAGAAATGCATATTCAAAAGGCTTCAATTACACCAAGGCCAGTGAAGAAGGGACTTCCTATTTAGTTCCCAACTTTGGATAGAGTGAATCCTAGTGAAGTAGTTATTAGAAGGATCATTAAGCTCTCACCATTGGAAGCTTCACATGTTGAAGAGGTATTACCTTTAGATTACAGAAACCCTATAGTTCACTATGAAGAAGATGCAAGTGGGTTCTAGATCATCACCAGATATGGAAAGAAGGTACATACTTTTACTTCTTTCATCTCTTTGTTTGCAAGCCTGGATAGAGAAGACTTGGTAGATCTTTGGGGATTGATGAAGGCCAAGTATGAGGCTGAAGCACCTACTTCAGTCAATGGAATAAAGATCTGGACTTCCTTCAAAAGGATGATTGAACCAGATGATGCAGATCCAATGTGGTTGGATTTGGATGATATCATTGGACTTCAATGGCGTCTACATTCAACAGCTGGTGTTTACCATTTGAGTACTACAAAGTTTTCAAAATATCTTCTTGTGGATGTTGAAGATCCTATGTTCAAGGAAGTCTTGAAGCAGATGGTGTCAATACAGCTGGAAATGGATTATACAAGTGATGTTGGCAAAGATTTAATTAGATTTATTTATTATCTAAGTAACAAGTGATTTTTATTTGTAAGAATCCTCCTTGTACTTAGTTTTTATTCAGAAACTTGATTACTAGAGTAGATATCAAGTTTAGGGGAGGATTGTTGGGAATAAAATGAGCCAAGACACTTAGACGCTGACAAGAGTTATTTGGACGCTGATAAGAAGAAATCAAGCGCTGACAGATCAAGCATGGACAAGAAGTATCCAAGCACTGATAAGAAGAAGTCTAAGCACTGATTGGAAAACTTAGTCAACACGTTTGTTATTTGAAGAAAAGATATACTCAAATATTGTGTTTTCTATATTTATCTTTTTCTAAAATAGTTGATAGGTTATCCATTGTACACGACTCCTTATGTTATAAAAGGAGGTCGTAGGGTTTATATAATATATATATTATTATTTAGTATTCGACTTTCATTGTAGTCAAGTTTGTTTCATCAATCAAAAGTGAAAGTTTGTTTTACTTGTTTTGCTTGTTCTTTGTTCAAGTGTTAATTTCGCATAACACTTGGATTGTTCATACAACAAACAAAGTTTCTCTAAGTGTTTAACTTGATTTAATCTCGTTAACACAAAGCTAATCGATCTATGTTTGGGATCAACAATTTCAGTAAAAGTTTGATTGTAGTGATAATTAGAAGTCATATTTGCAATATTGATATATGAATGCATATGGTATGGTTTAAATTTGGTTATGAGGTTTGGATGTTTAATGATTAGTTTAAAGGTCTGTAAATGAACATGATTTGAGGAGGATATTCTACTGCTGATATAGATGTGTTTGTTCATATAGTTATTTGCTGATGCGTTTTACTTTTCTCCTTAGTTGCTATTTCTGTTTCTTCATTGATATTAGCATTAAAGGGTGAACTGCTGATCTGTCCATTTGGAGTGGTAGTTGTTGAATAGAAGTTTTAGTAATCTGTTAGTGTATCATTTGGAGTTAGATTATGCTTGTATTGCTTAATTTTTCGATTGTGTGATTTGAATTTTTCTAGTGTTCTTATTAATATTTGCTGATACTTGCTGAGACTGCTGACTTTGTTAAAATCTTGTAATTTGCTGATTTTACTCGTTAATTAGTTGATGTGGTAGTTGCTGAGTAATTTTATGCTTCATATGAATTCATCTTTCCTGTTTGATTGTTGCTACCGTTATTGATAGTACGTTGTTGTGGCAATTTAGTTGTCTCGCTGCTTAGATTTTGGGTGTTGTCATGCTTTATTCTTTTTGTTGCATACTGATCTGATTTACTGAATGTTATAATCGTTTGTTATTATTGCATGATTTTACATTAGTTTTTACTGTTATCACTGTATGTTTCATAGCCTGCTGAACTATTGAAATAAAATTTGTTTTACTGTTCATAAAATTAAAAATATAAAACTCTGCCTTCAATGGGGCTCGAACCTGTGACCTCACGGTTCACTACCCACAGCCTCAACCATCTGAGCTGGTTTCACTTTTTGTTTTATAACTGTGTTTAGAGTTTATTATGCATTAATTTTGAACTGTCATTTTAGAACTAAAACGTTTTACATCAATAATTTTGTTAAAAGTTAAAAAAAATACATAATTACTTTTATGAAAATATTGTTTTATTAAATTAATTACAATTTATTAGTTTAAATAAATAAAGTAAAAAATAATATAGATTTAAATTCGTCTTGTAGATTTATTTTAACGGTTCATGCACTTTTAATAAAAAAACGTAGGATTTTTAGATAAAAAACCGAAACCATCCAAATTAATTGTCCAAATCAAAACGAAAGTCTCAAATTCACAATCTCTTCGTGTATAACAAATCAGGATCACTCTCGTGTTAATTAATCCGTCATTAGCGAATTTTATATTATTACTTTTTCCTAAAGGTAATTTTCTACTATTTGCTCTATAACGTATTACATTAAATACAACGACACGTTTCTCACACATCACCGTGTTTTTAAGTGTTTTTAGGTTATTAAATGATGAGTGTTTTTTACACTTATCATCATTTTTTGCCAAGTATGAGCTAGTAGATGACTTATTTTGAGCTATAAGTGTATGGAACTTAAAGTAATACTTCTAAACCTCATAAAACAATAATACAAGTAAATTTAAGCTAGACCAAACCAGTTTTAACAACTTAAATCTTAGATTTGAAGAAACTAATATGAAATTAACATAAACTTAACAATACATAAGTTTTTTGGGTTTATGTTTTTTTATTCCAAGAAAGACAGAAATAAGCTTGACTCATCCTAGAAGAACTAAAGTAACTAAGCTTAACACCTATATGCAAGTAGTGAATAATTATGACCTAAACCCAAACACTCCTTAAATCCTTAATAGTTCTTGTAATCTTTTTTTATTAATGAAAGTTAAAGTTGGAAGTTCAAAATTGCCTGAACTTTTATACACAACACTATCACACTCAAAAGAAAAACTATGCAGTGATCATTTAGACCAACAAAAAGGGTACAAATTTTAGAAGGTTGACTTTAAAAAGTCAAAATCAAAATACAACCTAAACATAAGAAACCTAAAGTTTCTACAAAAGATGCAAGACAACATTTTCAATTGTTCTTACATAGATTGTTTAGGATTTTCCAAATTCCTTCTTCACAATTTTGTCCCATGTGGTAACTGATGCAAGCCCTAAGATGCAATTCCTTATTGCAGGTGGTGTAACACCCCATTTTGATAATGGAAATGTCACACGTAATTATGGCGTGTCATCAAAGCATACAAGGAAAAATGTCTAAACATTACATGACCATAAAAGGAAAATACCGGAATCAAACATCGGTAGTCCAAAAGTAAGCTCATCGCACACAAACATAAGTATAGTAAAGGAAAGGACTAAACAATGTCCATAGCAAATGTATCAAAAGAAAGGTAATGCATAAAGTAAAGAAAGGCTAGAAAGCTTCCAGTCCATATGCACGTACTCTTAAAGTCTACGAGCGTCCCTGAGTACCTGCCGTTTTGGGAACATAGAAAAGGAAAACGGTTGAGCAAATACGCTCAGTGCACGGATGTACAATAAAGCATGAATAGGATAAGCACATAACATATAACATATAACAGTGGAAGAAACTAAGTCCCGAGTAACCTGGTTAAGTCTTGATAAAACTGGTTTAATAGTTTGAAAAGCCTTATGTTTATCTTGTAAAAACTGTTTAACATATTTTACCATTAGCCAATATAGGTCATGAAAATCCACTGTGCATGAATACTTGGAGGGGTGACCTCATCATGCAAATTAGAGGGGCTGCCTCTAATTTAATATTCTAGTTTGGGTAGGAGGGATCAGCTCCTTGTGAAGGTTGCAAGGCACACACCACATTCACCATGAAATCTTGACTGAAAACATGTAACTAGGATGCACCCATACGCCCCACATGATAAATATAAATAAATGTCCAAAAACTGAAGGGACGCCACGAGCAATCACTCCACCGTGGTGAAGTCATAACATCAGTGCCTCTAATGTTATGGTTATGGTACCTCCATAACTAGGTGAAACTGGTCATGCATGTATATGGCTATAGGTATTCTAGATTAGACATAAGCAAATCAAACACATAACTTATACTACGGGAAAACATTTGGCTGCGTACGGGGAATCCTTATAAGGAAAGAATGTCCATACTGAAAGGACGGGAATCCGTACCTTATGTTCATTGAACGAAGAAAACGAACTGAGAGGAATCCTACTTCCGTATCACTAATGCTACATGAATCCATACATGAATAAGTATCTGATTACTAAATACGTAACTGGTTTTATGTCATGTCTTAGCTTATTTTATATGTTCATATCATGTTTTACTGTTTTAAGCCTTAAACTGTGTTTATCTTATATTCTGTCTATTCTGATTAAGTATTTCTGGTATTTCATGTATTATTATACTTACTGTGTAATAATAAGTAACTTTCCAAAAATAGCAGGTTTCCTAAAATAGAAAGTTTCCAAAAATAGAATGTTTCCAAAAATAGAAAGTTACCAAAAATAGAAAGTTTCCAAAAATAGAAAGTTTTCAAAAATAGAAAGTTTCCAAAAATAGAAAGTTTCCAAAAATAGAATTACTGCTTAAAAAAGATAAGTTTCTAAAAATAGAAAGTTTCCATAAATAGATCAGCTGCCTTAATTAAATAAATTTCCATAAATAGATTAGCTGCCTGAATTAAATAAGTTTCTAAAAATAGAAAGTTTCCATAAATAGATTAGCTGCCTTAATTAAATAAGTTTCCATAAATAGATTAGCTGCCTGAATTAAATAAGTTTCTAAAAATAAAAAGTTTCCATAAATAGATTAGCTGCCTTAATTAAATAAGTTTCTAAAAATAGAAAGTTTCCATAATTAGATATAAGCTGGTTAAATAAGCTAAGTATATAAGCCTAAGTGTTTTTCTGATTATAATGTATAGTTTATTAATTATTTCATGTAATTTAAATAAACTATAGGTTAAAAGTATTTAATTAAAATATATCATGTTTTTAATTAAATAAAGTTAAATACTTAGGTTAAAACATGTATTATTATTTATTAATAATATAACCTAAGTCATGTTAATTAATTAATTATAACCATGGTTTTTAAATAATTAATTAATTATAAGTCTAAAATATAAAATACTTAGGTTAATAATTTCATGATTTTAATAATGAATATAACCTAAGTCATGTTATTAAATTAATCATGTCATGTTTATTAATTTATTCTTAACATATGATTATAAAAAATAATAATCTTAACATACACCGTGAACCGGATCTTGATTAGAAACCATGAACCGGACATGAAATCGACACCATACCCCGAACCACTTCGGGGTTCCCCTTGTCTTGCTGCTGCCGTGGGACCCACACCAACCAACCGGGACCATATGGTCTCGGTGGTGGTCGAGTAGCCAAACCGAGACCCCCTTGGGGTTCGGTTTAGGCGCCGGCCAAAACAAACACCCCTAAAACACCCTTTTTGATTTCACCAAAAACCATTTTCATGTTAGATATATGTTTTTAATTAGGTTTTAAAAACATCTTGTTCTTAATTAATTATTAGATTAAATCAAAAAGAAAAAGGGTAAAAACATATACCGAATGCGTGGATCTAAACGAGGATGAACAAACACGAACACTTGCACCAAATCCAAGATCAAAAATCAAATAAACACCCTCCTTGGTGTGTTTATGTGTGGCGGCCAAAACAAGAAAAAGAAGAAGAAGGAGAAACTTTTTAGGTTTTTGTAAAAATCTTCTGTAAACTGAAAAATGAGTAGTAACTTTTCCCTTAACCCCTCTTTAGTGAATTTTGAGATGGGCTTGGCCCATCTCTTCCTTGTTGCCGCGGGTAGGGGCCCCACATGGGGTACCCGTACTGTTTTCCGTGTCTCGATGTTTAATTGTTCGTTCATGTTTATTTGTGTTCGCGTTTAATGTGTTCTCGTTAAATAATTATCGTGACCTAATATATTTATTTACGCTCGTAATAAATAAATATACGTAATTAATAATAGTTCGTGATTTAATTACGTTCATGACTTCATGATCGCATGCTCGTGATTAATTATTGTCAAATAATTATTGCGTGCTCGTGCGTAGTAAATACTTATCGTGTTCTAACACGTACGTAATACGTAAAATCTTAACACGTAATCGTAATCATGCTATAATAGGAAAGTTTAATCTAGTACGTACGATCTTAAGGGTACTATTCATGATAAAAACATGCGGGTTTTACAACTCTTCCCCCCTAAAAATAATAATTCGTCCCCGAATTATAGATAAAGTGAACTGGAAAAGAAGAACATACCCGAATTCAAAATATGAAATGAGGGTAAGAAGCCCGGATAGACTCCTCTGTTTCCCAAGTGGCTTCCCGCTCGGTATGATCCCTCCAAAGGATTTTGACGAATGGAATCGTCTTCCTTCTCGTGACTCGTTCTTGTCTGTCAAGAACTCGTTCGGGTTCTTCTATGAAAGTGAGATCCTCATGTATCTGTTCCAGTGGATACTGAACCATGTGAAGAGGATGATACTGGTACCCTCTGAGTAAGGACACATGAAACACATTGCGCACATGCGAAAGCTGCGGAGGTAACGCTAACTGGTAAGATACTTCACCGACTCGTTCAATGATATCAAACGGTCTGATGAAACGAGGACCGAGCTTCCCTTTAATCCTGAAGCGTCTAACACCACGTGCCGGTGAAACCTTAAGGAAGACGTGATCTCCTACGTTAAAATGTATGTCCCTACGATGCTTATCAGCGTAACTCTTCTGACGTAACCGTGCTTCCTGAATTTTCTGCTTAGCTACTGCGATCTTTTCATTGGTCATCTCTATGATTTTTGGTCCTTCAAGTATTCGCTCGCCAACTTGATCTCAGCAGATTGGGACGCGACACTTCCTGCCATACAACATCTCGAAAGGAGCACACTTGATACTTGCGTGCTAACTGTTGTTGTATGCAAACTCCACCAAACAGATGTAATCGTCCCAATCACCCGTCCATTCCAACGCACATGACCTCAACATGTCTTCCAATGTCTGAATCGTTCGCTCTGACTGTCCGTCCGTTTGAGGATGAAAAGCCGTGCTAAGCTTAAGTTGTGTACCCCAAGCTTTCTGTAGACTCTTCCAAAATCGCGAAGTGAAACGAGGATCTCTGTCTGAGACGATGCTGGATGGTGCACCGTGGAGTCTCATGATCTCTCTTCTATACGTATCGGCGAGTTTACTTACCGGATCTTCCTTGCGGATCGATAAGAAATGAGTTGATTTGGTAAGTCGATCTACGATAACCCAAATTGCATCGTGCTTCCTCTTGGTAGGCGGAAGACCAGTAACAAAATCCATGGTGATTTTGTCCCACTTCCACTCTGGAATATCTAACGGTTGAAGGAGACCGCCAGATCGCTGATGCTCGATCTTAACCTGCTGGTAGGTAAGACATTTGGAGACGTAAGTGGCCACATCCTGTTTCATACCACTCCACCAAAAGTACTGCTTGATGTCATGGTACATCTTAGTTGAACCAGGATGTATAGAGAATGGGGAGCTATGAGCTTCAGCTAACAAGGCTTCCCGGAGTTCTTGGTCATCAGGAACACAAAGTCTCGTGCCCTGCCACACGATACCATCTGCGTCTACTCTAAATTCCGTCTATTTCTCCAAATTCTGTACTATCGCCCAGATTTCTCCATCATCTTTCTGAGCTTCCTTGATCTTAGAGAGTAACTCGGGTTCTACTCTAAGATTAGCCCAGTAACCGTGCTGTCCACGTACCATGATCTCGATGTCTAGTCGCTCCAAGTCTCTTATGATTTCCTCTTCAATTTTTATGCCGTTGATCATTCCGGACTTCTTGCTAAGAGCATTTGCTACTACATTTGCCTTTCTGGGATGATACTGTAGATTAATGTCATAATCCTTCAACAGCTCTAACCATCTCCTCTGCCTCATGTTCAATTCACGTTGAGTGAAGATATACTTCAAGCTCTTGTGGTCCGTGAAAATGTCACATGATTCACCATACAAGTAGTGCCTCCATATCTTCAATGCAAACACAACTGCATCAAGTTCCAAGTCATGCGTGGGGTAATTTTCTTCATAAGGCTTAAGCTGCCGTGAAGCGTACGCGATCACTTTCCCATGTTGCATGAGAACACAGCCAAGTCCCTTCCCCGATGCATCGCTGTAGATTTAAAATCCACCCGTACCAGATGGGAGAGTAAGAATAGGTGCAGATACTAGCTTCTGCTTCAGGTCTTCAAAGCTCTTCTCTCGTTCTTCAGTCCAGACGAATTTCTCCCCTTTTCCGCATCAGTTTGGTCAATGGTAGTGCTAAGCGGGAAAAGTTCTCCATGAACCTACGGTAATAGCCAGCTAAGCCTAAGAAACTGCGGACTTCCGTCGCTGATGTCAGCCTTGGCCACTTAGTAATGGCCTCAACCTTCGCTGGATCCATAGTGATTCCTTCTGCTGATACAATATGACCTAAGAATGCCACCTTGTCTAACCAGAACTCACACTTGGAGAATTTAGCATACAGCTGCTTCAGGCGAAGAATCTGTAGTACTGTACGAAGATGGTCTTCGTGTTCCTCCTTTGACTTTGAGAAAATCAGGATGTCATCGATGAAGACAATGACGAACTTGTCCAGAAATTCATGGAAGATTCTGTTCATCAAATCTATGAACACTGCTGGAGCATTTGTCAGGCCAAATGGCATAACTACAAACTCGTAGTGGCCATAGCGAGTACGAAAAGCAATCTTGGCAATATCCTGCTCCTTGACCCGTAACTGATGGTAGCCTGACCTAAGATCAATCTTGGAGAAGTGTTTGGCCCCTTGGAGTTGGTCAAACAGATCGTCTATACGTGGCAGTGGATACCTATTCCGGATAGTAATCTTGTTGAGCTCGCGATAGTCTATGCAAATACGCATACTGTCGTCCTTCTTCTTAACAAATAAGACCGGTGCGCCCCATGGAGATGCGCTCGGTCGAATGAAACCTCGTTCAAGAAGTTCTTGTAGTTGATCCTTCAACTCCTTCAGCTCTATTGGAGACATGCGATAAGGAGCCTTGGAGATTGATTCAGCTCCTGGAATAAGCTCGATACTGAATTCCACTTCTCGTGCAGGTGATATGCCCGAAAGTTCTGCTGGAAATACATCTTGGAATTCTGACACTATAGGTTGATCCTGAATTGATGGGGATTCAGCATCCATGTCGTGAACCGTAGCTAGATAACCCTCGCAGCCATGTGACAGTAGTGCACGCGCTTGTAGGGTAGATATGATTTGTACAGACCGTCCGGGTACGAACCCGTTATGAATGTACTCTGGTGCATTAAAATCACCAAAGATAACTCTATATGAATGGTAGTCTATGGTAGCATGATGCTTAGATAGCCAATCCATGCCCAAAATCATGTCGAAGTCATTCATGTCCAGCGGAAGTGCGTCAACAGGTCGAACCTTATCGTCAAATTTTAGGGGGAGACTCTTGTATACATGGGTGATTAACACAGAGTCTCTCAAAGGCGTGGAAATAGTAAGCCTATTTTCTAGTGGCATGGGTAGTATCCTAATGTTCTTAGCATAAGCAGTAGAAATAACCGAGTGAGTAGCACCCGTATCAAAAAGAACACATGCAGCTTGACCATACATATACAAGATTCCAGTGATGGTACATGTAGACTTGTTGGACTGGTCTCGAGATGTCGTGTAGACACGCCCGGTGGTAGGAGGCGGCTTGGAATCATCATGTCCTGATGTACCCTCCATCTCGCCCTTACGTCAATCCTTCATGATATGGCCAGTAAGACCACACTTGAAGCATGCGTTAGTGTTACAACGGCATGGCCCTGGGTGCCTACGGTGGCAAGTAGAGCAAAGAGGATGAGTAAATCCTCCAGCAGGTGCTCTGGCTGGCTGGGAACCTGATAAAACATTTTACATAAGACATGATAATAGGGTACAAAGGACAATGAGGATAATCGTAAGATTGAATACCAGTGATAGCTGGATGGCTAGGCTGTGAACCTCTCTGGTTCTGGTCCCTATCGTTTCCATGGTTCCTGGTAGAAGTTTTGCTAAAGTGTCAGAATATGAGTTATAACATGAAATCATAAGGAAATGCGTAAGTATTAGGACCTGCTGCTGTTGGAGTGTCCAGCGTTGTTACGGTAATTATCATTACCGCCACGCCTATCCGTAGCAGAACGGTCGTTAGTCTGACCGTTTCCCTTGGGCTGATGAGGCTGTTGTTGAGTAGCCGGCTGAGACGGGTCCCCAGTTTTCTGCCTGGAAGATACATTTAAAGAGATGAATAATTGACATATATGGAAAGAATACAGATTGATCACTGCTCGAATACGAATGTTTACCTCTTGTCGGGTCTCTCAGCTTCCCCGAAATCATCTCTCTCTTGCAGCATCTCCAGCTTACGTGTTGCATCGGCCACTTGTGCTACAGTGTTGAACGTAGCACACACCAGATTGTTTGCGACCGATGTGCGAAGAGCCCACCTAAAGTGGTGTGCCTGCTCTTCAGGAGTTCCTGCTGCTGCACCAAGGAAACCAGCTAAGCGAAGAAAGCGCTGCATAAACTCGTTGCTATTCTCCCCAGCTCTCTGTCGGATCCCATGGTACTCTCTCTTGAGTTTGTCCTGCTCAGCCTTGGGAAAGAACTGCTCCATCACCCTGTCCTTGAACTGAGCCCAAGTCAAACCAGCAACCCACTCGTCACCACCCTCAGACTGCATCAACGCTAACCACCAATTTAGCACATCGCCTTCGAACCGATAGTATGCCAACCTCTCCTTGTATGCGGGGTCACAACCCATAGCATTGAAAATATTCTCGATGTGAGCCAACCAGCTTTCAGCATCACTGGGGCTATCTGTCTTCTCAAAAGCTCGAGGACGGAGCTTGTTGAATCTCTCCAGCCATACTGCTAATGTCACTGGAGGAGGAGGAGGAGGTGCCTGATTATTCTGCTGATTGTTGGCAGCTTGAACTTCAGCCCTGATGTCGTTCCTCAATTGAGGAAGCAAAGCTTGCATAGCAGCTTGAATTGCAGCATTGAGCTGTTCCTGTTCGCGTGTGAGAACTATCTGACAGTATAACATAAAACATACGATTAAACAGATCAAAACATAAAATATATATACATGAAAAAAAATTTATACCAAAATTTCAAGAGAAAAATTTTATGCAAGAAAATTTTATGTATTAATGCATGATGCAGTTTTATGAAAACTATTGTATGCTCGAGAGTGAACGCCTATGGTCAGTTCACCCAAAACAAAAGACATGGCGAGGGGACGCCTATGGGTCGGTCCCAAATTTAAAAGTTTCGATAAAACACATGCGACTAAATAGGGCCAGTCCTGTACCAACCATTACTTAGTCATAAATCTGCGACAATGACATATATATGTATGCATAAAAATGATGAATGCATGAAAACAACTGTCAGTTCTAGGAAGACCATAGTGACTACCCACTAATCACAGGTCATATTTGAGAGCCTACAGGTCGACGCCTTGGCTCTGATACCATAATTGTAACACCCCATTTTGATAATGGAAATGTCACACGTAATTATGGCGTGTCATCAAAGCATACAAGGAAAAATGTCTAAACATTACATGACCATAAAAGGAAAATACCAGAATCAAACATCGGTAGTCCAAAACTAAGCTCATCACACACAAATATAAGTATAGTAAAGGAAAGGACTAAACAATATCCATAGCAAATGTATCAAAAGAAAGGTAATGCATAAAGTAAAGAAAGGCTAGAAAGCTTCCAGTCCATATGCACGTACTCTTAAAGTCTACGAGCGTCCCTGAGTACCTGCCGTTTTGGGAACATAGAAAAGGAAAACGGCTGAGAAAATACGCTCAGTGCACGGATGTACAATAAAGCATGAATAGGATAAGCACATAACATATAACATATAACAGCGGAAGAAACTAAGTCCCGAGTAACCTGGTTAAGTCTTGATAAAACTGGTTTAATAGTTTGAAAAGCCTTATGTTTATCTTGTAAAAACTGTTTAACATATTTTACCATTAGCCAATATAGGTCATGAAAATCCACCGTGCATGAATACTTGGAGGGGTGACCTCATCATGCAAATTAGAGGGGCTGCCTCTAATTTATATTCTGGTTTGGGTAGGAGGGATCAGCTCCTTGTGAAGGATGCAAGGCACACACCACATTCACCATGAAATCCTGACTGAAAACATGTAACTAGGATGCACCCATACGCCCCACATGATAAATATAAATAAATGGCCAAAAACTGAAGGGACGCCACGAGCAATCACTCCGTCGTGGTGAAGTCATAACATCAGTGCCTCTAATGTTATGGTTATGGTACCTCCATAACTAGGTGAAACTGGTCATGCATGTATATGGCTATAGGTATTCTAGATTAAACATAAGCAAATCAAACACATAACTTATACTACGGGAAAACATTTGGCTGCATACGGGGAATCCTAATAAGGAAAGAATGTCCATACTGAAAGGACGGGAATCCGTACCTTATGTCCAGTGAACGAAGAAGACGAACTGAGAGGAATCCTACTTCTCTATCACTAATGCTACATGAATACATACATGAATAAGTATCTGCTTACTAAATACGTAACTGGTTTTATGTCATATCTTAGCTTATTTTATATGTTCATATCATGTTTTACTGTTTTAAGCCTTAAACTGTGTTTATCTTATATTCTGTCTATTCTGATTAAGTATTTCTGGTATTTCATGTATTATTATACTTACTGTGTAATAATAAGTAACTTTTCAAAAATAGCAGGTTTCCTAAAATAGAAAGTTTCTAAAATTAGAAAGTTTCCAAAAATAGAAAGTTACCAAAAATAGAAAGTTTCCAAAAATAGAAAGTTTCCAAAAATAGAAAGTTTCCAAAAATAGAAAGTTTCCAAAAAAAGAAAGTTTCCAAAAATAGAATTACTGCTTAAAATAGATAAGTTTCCATAAATAGATCAGCTGCCTTAATTAAATAAGTTTCCATAAATAGATTAGCTGCCTGAATTAAATAAGTTTCTAAAAATAGAAAGTTTCCATAAAATAGATTAGCTGCCTTAATTAAATAAGTTTCCAAAAATAGATTAGCTACCTGAATTAAATAAGTTTCTAAAAATAGAAAGTTTCCATAAATAGATTAGCTGTCTTAATTAAATAAGTTTCTAAAAATAGAAAGTTTCCATAATTAGATATAAGCTGGTTAAATAAGCTAAGTATATAAGCCTAAGTGTTTTTCTGATTATAATGTATAGTTTATTAATTATTTCATGTAATTTAAATAAACTATAGGTTAAAAGTATTTAATTAAAATATATCATGTTTTTAATTAAATAAAGTTAAATACTTAGGTTAAAACATGTATTATTATTTATTAATAATATAACTTAAGTCATGTTAATTAATTAATTATAACCATGGTTTTTAAATAATTAATTAATTATAAGTCTAAAATATAAAATACTTAGGTTAATAATTTCATGATTTTAATAATTAATATAACCTAAGTCATATTATTAAATTAATCATGTCATGTTTATTAATTTAATCATAACATATGATTATAAAAAATAATAATCTTAACATACACCGTGAACCGGATCTTGACTAGAAACCATGAACCGGACATGAAATCGACACCATACCCCGAACCACTTTGGGGTTCCCCTTGTCTTGCTGCTGCCGTGGGACCCACACCAACCAACCGGGACCATATGGTATCGGTGGTGGTCGAGTATCCAAACCGAGACCCCCTTGGGGTTCGGTTTAGGCGCCGGCCAAAACAAACACCCCTAAAACACCCTTTTTAATTTCACCAAAAACTATTTTCATGTTAGATCTATGTTTTTAATTAGGTTTTAAAAACATATTGTTCTTAATTAATTATTAGATCAAATCAAAAAGAAAAAGGGTAAAAACATATATCGAATGCGTGGATCTAAACGAGGATGAACAAACACGAACACTTGCACCAAATCCAAGATCAAAAATCAAATAAACACCCTCCTTGGTGTGTTTATGTGTGGCGGCCAAAACAAGAAAAAGAAGGAGAAGGAGAAACTTTTTAGGTTTTTGTAAAAATCTTCTGTAAAGTGAAAAATGAGTAGTAACTTTTCCCTTAACCCCTCTTTAGTGAATTTTGAGATGGGCTTGGCCCATCTCTTCCTTGTTGCCGCGGGTAGGGGCCCCACATGGGGTACCCGTACCGTTTTCCGTGTCTCGATGTTTAATTGTTCGTCATGTTTATTTGTGTTCGCGTTTAATGTGTTCTCGTTAAATAATTATCGTGACCTAATATATTTATTTACGCTCGTAATAAATATATATACGTAATTAATAATAGTTCGTGATGTAATTACGTTCATGATTTCATGATCGCATGCTCGTGATTAATTATTGTCAAATAATTATTGCGTGCTCGTGCGTAGTAAATACTTATCGTGTTCTAACACGTACGTAATACGTAAAATCCTAACACGTAATCGTAATCATGCTATAATAGGAAAGTTTTAATCTAGTACGTACGATCTTAAGGGTACTATTCATGATGAAAACATGCGGGTTTTACAGGTGGCCTTTTTCCTAGAACAGCACGTTGTTCAACTTTCTTGTTGGACCTCAGTTTAGCTTTATAGTCATTAGAAGCTGAATATGGCCCAACAAGATCATTCACTTCATGCTTTTCAGTGTCGGAGTCCCACTCAATTGTTATTACTTCTGCAATTAAGATATGATGCTAAGTTAAGCGCAAAAATGGATGTTTGGAACAACATAAATTTTTTTAAAACACCAGATTGATTAATGAAAATTTAAATATTTTTACCTATCTTCAATAGCATTCGTTCCTTTGCTGCTTGAAATATCTTTTCTAAATTTTGTATCCTGATTTCAAGATCATAGAACCCCTTTTCAAGACCTTCAACATCTGTCATTGATGGACAAAAAATAGGTTTTTTTGGTTACGCGTCATAGTTGTTGTTACTACGGTTGTATTTATAAGGGTCATGCCCTAAATGTGATGGGATGGACCCATATGTATGACAAATTGACTTTTGACTTTTGCAAAACATGTGAACCACAACCAAACACCCCTTAACAAGAACCACAACCGTAAAACTTCATTATCATTTCATAAGTGAAAAACATAGTATATTAGATAATGATATAAGATTACAAAACATGTGATAAACACCCAAACAAACAACACTCCTTAATCACTAAGACGTGAAAGCGTTCTAGTCATGAACACAGTGTTGGCTGTTGCGGCATGGCGGGCTGCTATCACCAACTCGTTCAACTTCGCCACCATTTCATCAATACGTTCACGAGCGTTCTTTAATTCTACGATACCTTCTACCGAAGGAATACAACCCGTAAGAATGCCCGCCTCATTGATTAAGAGGTTCCGATGGTTCATCCTCTCCTGACTTTCGTCAATTAGGATCTTAAAGCATCTGCAAGATTTTGATCCATTTCCCTACCAAATTAAACAAAAAACTCTCTCCATGTGAGACGAGTTTGCATCACGGGCCAATCTATCACACAATACCAATCTCCTAGAACCGCCGACTTGGTTTGTCATTAATTATTCACTCTTGGGTTAAGTATAAGTTTAGGTTTGAAATTGTGGTTAGGGGTAGTGATGGGTAGAGTGCAACTGACATTATTGATCATGAATTGAAGAGTCTAAGGAGTCAAGTGTTGTAAGTAAAGGTCGTGCAAAAAACGTCTTTGAAAGTGTGTTAGAAACGAGACTACCAAGTTTTTGTTGCGGGAAATTTATTTTCAGGGACGAAATTTGTAGTTACGAAAGGTGAATGTTGAAGTGTCAGGTGGGAAAACCCCTTCGAGGACGTTTTTTTTGCATGAAATGAAAGGTAGGTAGGCTGTAAACGATGAGAAATGACTAAAATACCCTCACATGCTTGGCACGTGTGAGAGTTAACAGAGAAAAACGGGCGAAAGTTAGCAAAAGTAAATCAGGGGCTCATTTGCTTGAAAAATGCAAGTATATGGCAAAATTGATTATAGTTTGCACTGATAACAAAATCGTCATTTTTGAAAACTTAAAAGACGAGAATTGCATTTTACCTTTTTGTACTTTAACACTAATTTGATCATTTAAAAAAATTATTGTTACTCGATGTCGCATTAGGAATAAATTGTATATAATGCTACTAAAATTTGGGGTGTGTTTGGTATAAGGGTTTAGGTTGATAGAGAGAAATTTAACTATTTAGTTAATTTAGTTTAGACTGATGTGCAAGTCTAGCTCATATATTCAAATTTTGGCTGACAATGTAGGTTTTCACCATCCAACATATAAAATAATTAATTTAATTTTTAGAAAATTTTTACTCACATAATAAAGTTTGACTATTTATTTCATTATTATATTTTATTAAAAAAATAGATTTTATATAAAATCATTTATATATAATATAAATATTTAAAATAATAATTAGTTTTTTTTATCTTTATTTACTTTCAAACCAAATCTTAAACCTAATTCCAAATCTAATTTTACTTACAAACCAAATGACCTTATAAAAAAAAGAGAAATAATTGGCATGCTTAAAATTCATGTCTAATTTTATGTCTAAACATATATAATAAGAATTTATTGGTTATATCAACTGGATCCACATCTTTAAAATCCAATAACCTAATGACACATAACTTAAGCCCTCAATTATACATAAACTTTAACGTTAGTGAAATTGACAAGTGAAAAGAAGGCGAAGACTTGGCTTTAAGTGAGGTTCACAATCTCTTTGAAACAAACATATCTTACACGTGTTTGGCATACGTGTCTTTCATTCGGTCACGCTTCCTGTTAAACCTTTCTTCATCATCTGGAAATGAAGCTTCTTTTTTTCTTGTATTACTCTATCATCTATCTAGCTACTGACCACATTTTAGGTCTTACCACTTTTATAATTTACTTGCAACCTTAATCAAAAACACTATCACATGTTTTATACATACATACACATCTGGTTTTTAAAGAAACCAGTTGTGTCTTTTGACAATATATATACACAACTAGATAAATTGTTTATTACTCAAAGACAATTGTGTTGCTTTAATATTTGTTATCTGTCTGACTTTTTATTTTATATGCTATAAAAGGGTGTTTTATAGAAAGGGTTCATTTGAAAGATGATGATGGAAGCTACTGGTGGTGAGGAATTGATCAAGTGTTTTAATAAAATGATGGTGTTTGGAAGTGGAGTGGTCATTACTGAATGGAAGGATATTCCAATGGAACTTTTGATGAGAATTGTGAGTTTGTTGGATGATCCCACGGTTGTGGTTGCTTCTGGTGTTTGTACTGGTTGGAGAGATGCTATTTCTTGGGGTCTTACTCATTTTTCACTCTCTTGGTATGTTTGTACACTTTATTTTGTTAATTGGATCATGTTTTGAATTGCGCCTTTTCTATATAAAAAAAACTTATTGCAGTAAGCAATCCCAAACACCTTTTTTTTTTTTTTTTTTTTTTTAACCGTGATTTCCGACACATTGGCCGACTAATTCACGGGGTTTGAGCCCACCGCCACACAGACTCAAACCAGGTGAAGCCCTCCTTTAAGTATACAAATCACTGTTATGATGTTGATAGTTGTTTTATTGATAGCTATTTAGTGGCCTTTAATAAGAATTTTTTTACTAGTTGTTCTACAATGAGGTTTTTTTTTTTTTTTTTTTTTTTTTTTTTTTTTTTTTTTTAACCGTGATTTCCGACTCATTGGCCACTAGTCCACGGGGTTTGAGCCCACCGCCACACAGACTCAAACCAGGTAAAGCCCTCCTTTTCAGGAGGTTGGATAAGGAATTAAGGAATTAAGGAGTTCTGCCCTGTTTAAGTTGTGTGCTATATGGTTTCTAATATTTTGATAACACGTAAAACGTTGTCCTGCCCTGTGTTTTAGTTGTGGCTTGGGCTATATAATTTGTGAGCATGCATATGGCTTTTATTACAAAATAAACGTGATGGAGAACATCCAAAATTTCATGTGGACCACATGCTACGTTTTGGTGCAGAGCAAGCATTTTAGGTGGCTTTTTTTGTACTTTTTTTGTGTTTTAGGGACTCTTAACGTTTGTAAACCTTGGGTGGCATTTCTGATTTATTTTGCATCGAGGGTATCTGCAGAAACTCTATCTACGGTCCATGGTGCTTGTACTAATCGCACAATTGGATTTTACACTTTTCCACCTACCCTAAACAAAAATTTCAGTAACCGCCAAAAACTTGGCATCATAAAGAAGACAGAGAACACGAGCATTACTTTTAAACATACTAGTATTCCACTATCCTGTGAAATGAAGAGTTCATGGTCTGCAAATATTAATCTGTCCATCAAGTAATCAGTTTTTGGGTATTGTAATACAGTAAACTAGCAAAATCAAGCACTATGGAATGATATAATTAGTAAATCAGATCATAATCAAATTAGCATAAATGTTACAGATCTATAAAATTCATATCGCCTTTGAAAAATAAGAAAACGGTATCGGGCATAATTTGCTACAAAGCCCAAATCAAATTCGCATTACATAGACATGATATCTTGGGTGTACTGTTGAGATGTAATTGGAAGATGTTTGTGATGTTTTGGGAAGTAAGACAAAATTGTCCCTGTTGTAACGGTGAACTTTTAACAATTGTTAAATATAAGTACCAAAATGCTACAAAAGAGAAACATCAGTGAGCCGCCTGCACTTTTGGAAGACTGGTTACCAAGTCTGCAAAAATAGAATACCACAGGGTACGATTTCTGCATTTTATTCGTAAGAAAAAAGAAAAACTAGAAGTTTTATAGCAAGACCTGTGGTAATAAAAAAAGGTTGTTATGTTTGCTACCTTCAGATATACATACCTCTTCTTTGCAACATTAAGACAAATGTCTATACTTCTTTGAGTGCAAGTATACGCTCATTCATATATGTAATTCATGGTTGAAGGTTGTGATAACAACTAACAATATCGTCAAGCATACAGTTTTACGACGCCCTGATAACGAGTCTCATTTTTTTTCTTCTTGAAACTAATGTATCCTTTAAAGTTTTCACCACATTAACGAAAATCGCGATATCAGATGGTTAACTAGATGGTAGTGGGCAACTGGGGCCAGATGGTGCCTTTGATGTTTAATCAGAACACAAGAATCTTGTGTTGCATTATACTTACATTTAACCTTCCTTGTTGGGCGTCTTATGATGTGGCGTGACGATGAGTCTCATTTTCTGTTGATTTCGCATTCTGTCGGTTTAAGAACACTCATCGTACAACCATACCATCACACAGAAGTTTGAAATGGTACCGTTCTGGCTTCCATGCAATAAGCCAGTAAACATTACCACACTCTTTTTCATCCAAACTAATCTGACCAGAGTTTGACATTTTTAGACATTTAATGCCATCAGTGCTAAACTCATTATGTTTTAGAACATGCTTCTGGATTTAGATTTCAATTATACTGGACTGTCTCATGCATAATTATGATTTCCTATTAAACTGTAGGTGCAAGAACAACATGAACGATTTGGTGCTATCTCTTGCTCCCAAGCTCACAAAATTGAGGGTTTTGAACCTTAGGCAAGATAAACCACAGCTTGATAATAATGCCATTGAGACCATTGCAAACAGCTGTCATGATTTAGAGGATCTGGATCTTAGCAAGAGTTTTAAAATCGGTGATCGATCTCTCTATGCTTTGGCTCATGGTTGTCCTGATCTTAGTAAGCTGAACATCAGTGGCTGCTCGGGCTTTAGTGATGGTGCTCTCGAGTATCTTAGCGGATACTGTAGAAAATTGAAAATTTTGAATCTTTGTGGATGTGGAAAAGCGGCTTCTGACAAGGCCTTGAAGGTATAGAAGTCATTTTGTGTCATTTGACTCCTTTGTCTCGATATTTATAAGATATCTGACTTTTGGTGGTGTTTGTAGGCTATAGGATACAATTGTAATCAACTTCAGTCGATAAATCTTGGTTGGTGCGAGGGAGTTGGTGATGTTGGAGTTATGAGTTTAGCTTATGGGTGTCCTAATCTTCGTGCTCTTGATCTGTGTGGTTGTGTTCTAATAACAGGTATGTGTTGATCATATAATTTAATTCTAAACGTTAAACACAACTAGTTCGGGATTCTATTTTAAATGTCAAATGGATTCTTGTACATCAGTACATCCTAAAAACTAATTTCATTTGTCCCTTTCATTCTTCTATATACTGTAGTACGGTTTAGTAAAAACAGCAGAGTGGAGTAAATGCATTCATTAGAATTTGGAGTTTAAAAATTTGAGTTGTATTACATTGAAAAGTCCGTCATGCTTTGTAGTTTTCTTATTACATTCTGCATTTCTGTGTTTTTTTTTCCAAAAAATTTGTTTTATCGTTGTCGACTTTAAATGCCAAAG
Organism: Glebionis coronaria; assembly: GCA_025667525.1. Taxonomy (NCBI): domain Eukaryota; kingdom Viridiplantae; phylum Streptophyta; class Magnoliopsida; order Asterales; family Asteraceae; genus Glebionis; species Glebionis coronaria. The sequence continues at coordinate 334,301,337 of CM046881.1, read as the reverse complement.
ACCCTTTCACAATTTCGTAGCTCATATTTAATCATGTATAAACAAGTTCTACATGGAAGATGAATAAGTATATTGAAAATCAGTCACTAGAAAGAGAATCTATTAAGAAGGTTCTATTTGACCAACAAAAGTTGACATTCGAAATCAAAACAGTTGCATAGCAGTGACTATTTTTTTAGTGAGCTGAATAGGTTTATATGCTTTTGAACACTCCAAACCTATTGATAATCAATCAAAGTGTTATATTACTTTCTCTAAAGTTCTAGCCAAGCGTGTACCCAAAAGAAAAAGATTTATGACGATGGTATAATTCTGTAAAATTTTCTCATATGCTAATATTAGTAAAGAAAAGGGCAGAGGTGTCGGGTTAATGCGACCCATCCCATTTTCTATGATGCTCCAGGGGCACTATGTTTTTAGCCGGTTACAACTAATTCCATTGTGAAACATGCAGATGAGAGCGTGATAGCTCTGGCAAACAACTGCTTACATCTGAAATCTCTTGGACTATATTACTGTCAAAACATTACAGATCGTGCAATGTATGCTTTGGCACACAGTCGTGTTAAAAACAAGCAGGAAGTATGGGAGTCTGTTAAAAGCCGATACGAAGAAGAAGGGCTCATAAATCTCAACATTAGCCAATGCACTGCTCTAACCCCTTCTGCAGTTCAAGCACTCTGTGATTCCTTCCCTGCACTCCACACGTGCCCAGGTAGGCATTCTCTCATCATAAGCGGTTGTTTGAACCTCACCTCAGTGCACTGTGCTTGTGCTTTTCAAGCACATCGTACGTTAACAAGGATTTCGCATCCCGCTCATTGATCCATGGTCAAGTGGTTGGTGGCGAAAGGACTGTTTCTTTAGTTGTTATGGATAATGTTATATAGTCGGTTTATGGGAGAAAAATGTAAGTTTGTACCAGGATATTTGTTGGATCTTTTTCTGGTACAAAACTTTATGACATTTAACATGCGGAATCAAAAGTTATTTGCAAATAAAACTTTTCTGAATATGTATATCTTTTGATCTTCACAAGTTGATGCATATATGGTTGACATTTACTCTAATGCATATATGGTTGACATTTACTTGATATTTCGTTTTACCAAATAGTTTAGTTCATTTTTTATCTGGTAGGTAAATTCTCATTTTTTTGACATTTGCACGGTGTCGAAAACCGTAAGAGGCAGGCTATGTTTGGTAACAGGTTTATATTGCCTTGAGGCTTTAACATTAGCTAGCTTATAGAATAAGTTGTGGTCGTCACACAGGTTGCTTGCGAAAGCTTTTGTAATCCACAAGCCGAAGCTCTTAGTAAAGGGCTTGGGATAGCTTATATAGCTTATAGCTAGTTAAATTACTTATGGGAATTGAGTGGCACATTCCACTTTTTGATTGGGAATATACAATCTATTAAAGCAATACTACAACTGTTTAATGCACATTTTGGAGTGTCTTGATCAAATTTGAGAGATTGCAAATCATTAACTATTACTTATGTTGTAAACAACTGTGTAATAGCATTACATATAACTTATGTGAGAAGAAAATAGACATATATTTTAGATGTTGTAAACTGTCTAATAGCATTACATATAACTTGTGTGAGAAGAAAATAGACATATATTTTAGAGGAGAGTGAGTTTGTTTGAATAATGTAATTTTTTTATATAAGGGGATCCATCTCGATTCTCATCTAATAGATACGTTAGATACGTTTAAATGTAAGTTTTCATCTAATAGATACGATTAAACGTATATTATAGTTTCACATGTTTTTTATAATGTAATATCTTTTAAACTATTAAGTGCTAAACGATAAAAGATATACCATCGTGACAGATATTGACTTATCTTTCTACATATGTGTTTTAGAAAGATTTTTTTTCCTCGTTAAAACGTTCGAGACTAATGTTCATCATATATTTTATTAATATTAAATCATATGTTAGTGCAATATTATATATGATATAGTTTTAGATAGTATTAGATCATATATGATACTAATTTTACATTATATATCATATAAGTATCATATATGGTAAGTTTTGAAAATAAAAAAAAAACGTGAAAATAACGATTTTTTTTTGTCGAAAGTATATCATATAGCATATCTATAGAATGATAGTTGAATGTTCGTCGTGATGATGCATTTTTTACGTGTAACAATTAACGGTTTAAGAGAGAAATTTTTTAAGAGAAAGAGAGAAATGGGTGTTGGATTTAATTTCATTAGTTAGATTAAGATAAATATGAAAGGTGACGATTAGTTCCTTGGTATTTAAATGAACTTAAAATCTATATTTCATTGAGAATGAATTTACTAAGTACAAAGGAACTTTACACTCTCATAATAAAAGTATTTAGTATAATTATAGATTTAAGTTCATTTGGATACCAAACAGAATATCAAGGTATTAATTTTTATCCTTCATATCCATCTTAATCCAATGGATGAGATTATACTCAAAACTCATTTCTCCTTTTTCCAAACATAATATCTCTCAAACTGTTAATCGTTATGCGGAAAAAATATACCATCACGTCGAACATTTAATTTCTTTCTAAAGATAGGCTATATGATATACTTTCGACAATTTTTTTTCTTCGCTTTTTTCACATTTTTTTCGTTGTCGAAAACTATCATATATGAAGACGTATAGTCCCCAGTCGGACCAAGAGCCCGACCCACGAGTACTACCCGTATCCGGTCTAGTAAATATGGATTGGATAAATACTGTCTTGGGCTCACGAGGACTAATGGACGGTTGTCGCACGCGGTTTCATGAGGACCACGCTCTGGTCGCACACGGACAGAGTCAGACAGAATCACAAACCAATTAAGACTGTGATTGAAGATATAGATTCCCTTATTTAGAAGACAAGGATTGAAGTATGTATGGTAATTATCTCTTGCTTAGGCCGCAAGATTCGAGAAACTTAATTAGGGTTTCACCGGCTATATAAAGAACCCCCTAGCTTCCACAGAAGGGAGGATTCATTCACTCTAAAGCCATCATCGATTATATTAAACCGATTACTTACTCTCACGCCAGAGTCTAATCATGGGAAACAATCCCACTATAAGCCTAACAGTGCTTTATTCTTTAGTGTGCAGGGTCTTCATACAAGTTCACCTGGTGCAAGAGCCGGAGTCCCTACCACCTGAATTAAGGCCTAATTCGGGTCAAGCGTGGTCCATTGATGAGACTGCAATTATAAATAGTCTCATCGTCTAAATCGGGCTTTAAATGCAGAAATACATCATAAAATACCTTGCAAAATCCTTGTATTTGTTCATTATGTATTTTATGTACGGATAGCGTGAAAAAGACAAAAGATCACCAAAGATACAAGCAAAAACGAACACGGGAAATGATTTTAGAAGAAAAGTCCTTGAAGAATTGAAGATGTATAAGAATGGTCCTTTAACTTTGAAGAATTAACACTTTATACCTTTGTAAATCTCAAAATTACAAGATTGGTCCCTAAAGTTTACTCAATGTACAAGAAATACCCCTGAAGTTCCAAAAGATGCCATAAGTAGTCCTTGTTCCAAAGATATCAACCACAAGGACTGATTGTGTAAATAGGGCAAAGTTATTTACAAAGTAAAAAGCTCTAAAATTCTATTATGAAAGTCTGGGAGCCATTTGACAGGTGGATGAAAGATGGGGGTTCATAACCGTGCATTATCAAACCCATAAATCCCCAAACCCGTTTCATTAACCTATACACGGTCCACCCAAGCCCACCATTTTTAATTACCCAGCCCATTACCCGTTTTGGTATAAACCCAAATGTTTGAATGTTTAAACACGCGGGTAACATGATAAGTATACCTAAAATGGATCAAATGGTGTACTATACACTTAAACCCTAATCACCTAATCACAATCAAAACAAAAGGGCTAACGTTTGAGGGTATCCAGATCACCAATTGCACATTGTGTCAACATTTCTACATTGGATACTTGGCCACAGCATCACCCACATGGCCTGACCAACCCTCCCCTGCCCCACATTCTTCACAGGTTGGCAACAAGACAAAGGTTTGGCAAAAATCAACGATACACAGTGAATACTTGTTCACCACAACAAGATGAAGGGTTTTAATCATATCTACATCACTGGCATCCTTACAACATTTCACATGGCAAGAATTTTTCAAATGGGTCAAAAGGATCAATGTGGCATCTTTGAAGATACTAAGGGCACAATTGAAATATCAAGTGTTAAGGTTTTAGTATAAAGGCATAGGTTTTCTTACTTAGGTTTTGTTCCAGTTTTTAACGTTTTAATTCCTTATTTCAATTTAATGAAATAGTTGGTATTGGAAAAACCGAGTTCCAAAATATTTTGAGTTAATTGCAAGTGTTTGTTAATCAGTCTCTTACTATACATGTTTTTGAAAATTGGGTTGAAGTTACCTAAATTATTCTTTGCTTAAATCTTTTCTTTCAAGAACCTCTTTTGAATCTTTGAGTTATACTGGATCATAGTACCCTGATTTTGATAAATCAAGGTACAGTGAGAGTATAATTTGAGGTGGACAATTTGGTTCTAAGTTCCAAAAATCTGTTCTCTTTTTTTATTTGTGGACTAACCTTAACTGCCTCCATAAATCATTTCATAAGCTTAAACTTAATTAAGCTTTTGGTGTTCTTAAAAGGGCTTGGAGTTTATTGTTTGTGATGTGATATCAAAACAGGCCTCAAAGGTCTTGGTCTAACCATTTGGACCATCAACAGACCACCTTCTCTTTCATAGTCTTGTTCAAGACACCCCTAAGCTTTTATCTAGTTGTTGAATAATCTTAGGGGAGCATAGCTGACCTCCTGCTGGATTTTGTGAGGGGAGGTGCAATCTTTTTTCCTTCTTTTTTATTTTTATGCAAATTTTAATTGCTAAGTGGTTTTGTGATGTATGCTTATTGACTCTGTTTTCTGTGGTTAAATCTTTTTCAAAGTTGATATTATATCATAATCTGTGTAGATCTTGCATGTTTAGGTTTTTAAAAGTTAATTTGCTTTAAAAAATCTTGAAATAAGAAGTTAAACTGGTGTTTGGGATAGACTGAGTAGGGGTGTAAGGGACCTGGCTATAGCTTGTCTATGCATGCTCACTAGTTGTAGGGTTGTTGCTTTGAGCTATAAAATCCAAGGGTGTAGTTTGAAAATTTGAAGTTGCTAGTTGTTGATAAAATCTGTCATATTTGATCAAGTCCGTGCGATCTCCTTGTTGTGATCTGATTCATTGCTTAAATAGTGGTATGTTCTCTGTTTGTGTGATTGCTGCATATTAAAGTTGAGTGTGTGAAGTTATTGTGGTAAACACTTGGTAATTTTTTTTATCTAAAACTTGTCAAAATTCATCAGATGGCTTTTGATTAGAAAAACTTTGAATTAAGTGTTAAAATCTTGTAGACAGTTAGGGTATAGGTTGTTTTAGCTCTGCTCATAGCTAATTTCAAGTTTGGTGGTTTGCATATGTCTAAGGAATCATTTTTAGTTTGCCAGATATCTGACAAAGGTACTTGGTTCCCTGTCAGATATCGGCCAATAGGTTGTTGCTGTTTGCTTATTGATTTTTTATCTGTGTTGTTTCTGTGGCTTATTCCTCGTTGCTGATTGATTATTGTTGACTCCCAATAAGAATAAAACTTATTGGGGTGCCAATGTCCAAAAGAAAAAAAAATAATTGCCAAAAGTTACCTAGTCTGGACTCAAACACGCGTCCTTTCTTTCAAAGGACTAACATGTTAACCAGATGATCTAGGGGCTTTTTCTTGTTAGGCTTTCCCACATTTGATGTTTAACAAGTCTTTAACTCCCTTTCATAAAATAAGCCGTGACCTTGTTAGCTTATTTCTAGCTTATTTTGGGCTTATTTTTCTTCCTTTTTATTTTTCATACATTTAGGATAGAATTTTAGACTTTTTTTTGGCTAAGTTTCATATTTTTCCCTTTATTGAATTATTTTTTAATCATTTTCTTTTTCTGTTTTCATTTTTAAGTCATAAAAATAGCAAAAATACTTTTTAGTTTTAAAAAACATACTTTTTAGTGTTAGAATAATATATTTAAGGTTTGCAATTCAAAAATCTTTGGTTGGATTTTTCTTGATTATTTTTTATTTTAGGTATTTTATTAGACTTTAAAATTATATAATAATTAACTAAAAAGTGTAAAAAAGATTTATTAATTTTTTAGTCTTATTTATATTATTTAGGATTTATTTGTGGTTTTTAATATTTTTTTAGATTAATTTTATTTTTTACCATTGTTTTGCGTGAAAACGAGTTTCAATCATTTTTTATTTTTAGCGTAATCATCCATTTCTTCTCTCTTTTATAGTCAATCTAAAACATTTAAATTTTGACACACAACATTAATACCTCCTTGGAGAATGAAATCATTTGTCAAGTATTTACATTTCCTAACGTAATACTTAATACTTACCATTTTTACTCCTTTTTTTCCTTAAAGGGTGTAAATTTATTGCAATCAAATTTTGGTGCCGCTGCCAGGGAGGTGTGTTGTATTCAATTTTAAGATGTTTTGTTTTTATTATTATCCTTAATAATATAATTGTGTTATTAGAACTCTAATCGTACGTATTATCGTTGTTATTCGTTTTTTGTGAATATTGTTATTATATTGTATTACGTAGCACAATAAGTTAAAAATATCTCCAAACAAGCGTGAAAACGCACCCCAATAGTTAGCGTTCCCGTGATTATTGGGTGTATCGAATTCAAACAAAAGAAAGGCATAATAGATAAATACTTTTAAGAAGCTTAATCTTGATTTATTCAAACTATAAGGTGGGTATAAGGCGGTTGTATTTCACGACCTAAAGAAAAAAGGCTCTTAAGTGCTTCGCGCCGCCTCGTTTTCTCCACTTGCTTGTGCGTAGTTTGAAAGTGAAGGCTAATTAAAGGTTTTCCACCCAAAGTATTATTACGTATAATATATTTTGAGCTTTCTAAATTAGTGAACCCTTGAAACGTTTTGGTGTTCCATCAAGGTTTCAAAGTCGAACGAAGGTTTTCATTTCACGTGATTACCTTCACTCCCTTTGGTTTCTCTAATTAAGAGTTTGATTCGAGGAGAGATTTTTTGTAGATTTTTTTATCTACGTAATTCACGAGAAAATTCCCAAAAAAAAGTTAAAACAATCAAAAACAAATTTTTTTTTGAAAATTTAAAAAACCCCAAAAAGAATCTTCTTTGCTACTCTCCAATTTCTATGTTACGTTTATGCTAACTCGTTCACAAGCGAAACGTAATCGTAGACGACGTCAACGTAGAGAAGGAACTCCAATTCCTAACAACGTTGAAAATCCTCCAATTGTCGAACCCGTTGTAGAACCAATAGTCGCCATGGCTAATCGAACTATGATAGAGTTACTTCAAGCACCCACCGAGGGTTATGGAGAAGCGATTGTGATTCCCCTTATCCTTGCGGTGAATTTTGAGATAAAGACGGGTTTGTTATCTATGCTTCAGGCTAACAAGTTTCGTGGTGACGAAAGAGACAACCCGCATAATCACATTCGAAATTTCAATCGACTTACCGCGACTAGCAAGTTTAACGTTGTACCTCACGATGCTATTACGATGATGCTTTTTCTGTACTCTTTAGAGGGACCCGCTTAAATTTAGCTCGAAAAAGATCCACCCAATTCCATATTGACATGGAAGGATCTCGTGTCTAAATTTGTGAACCAATTTTTCCCTCCCTGTAAGACTACGCATTTGAAAATGAAATCTTGAGTTTTACGCAAAAAGCTCACGAAAGTTTTTCTAAGGCTTAGGAACGTTTTAAGGAAATGTTACATGATTTTCCTCACCATGGTTTTTTCGAATTACATCAAATTGATACGTTTTACAATGGTTTGAACGATCATGAATGGGATTATCTTAATGCCGCCACGGGTGGTAATTTTTTTGTGTAAAATGACCGATGAAGCTTTAACGATCATTGAGAATTGGTATAAGTTTTATAGTCCTCGTAACACATCGAGTGTTTCCACTATGGGTTCCTATTCGTCTTCACATATCATCAATGAGAGTCAAATGGAATATCGTTTGGAAAATAAGTTGTTCGATAAATTTTCGTCTTTGTTAAACGATTGGAAATATAGAGAGAATCCCACTTCCGCTATGGTTAAAGCGGTTGAGAAATCGTTCATGTATTCTGGTGGATCTCATGATTACGTCGAGTGCATTACCACCGGTGGTAACACTTCGAGTGCCTTTGCGGCCACGGGAACATATAACCAAAACGGTCAACTTGCCCGCCAAAATCAAACGACTCCACCGGGTTTTTCACCCAATCAAAACAATCAAAGTAACAATTATCGAAACAACAATCAAGGTGGTGGTTATAATGGAAACCAAAGGAATTATAACAAAGGAAACTACAACAAAGGGAATCAAGGGAATCAAGGGAGTAATAGTCAATTGCAAAACACAAATCAAAACCATAATTTTCAAAATCCGAGTCAAGGTCTTCAAAATCAATATACGAAAGATCTTCCAAATGAATTTTCGTATTACACTAAGGCAAATGATGTTACACTTGAAAATATCCAAAGGGAAAAGACAAGCATAAGAACCGATTTGAAAACCGATTTTGCAAATCAAATTAAGGGTCAAAACAACAAGATTGTACTTAATATAACGAGACTTGAGCAAAATCAAGCAAAGAGTGAAGAAGAACGAACTAAGTTTGAAAACAAGCTCATGTCTATGTTAGAGGCCGTCATGTGTAAACCTTCTACTTCGGGTGGTCTTCCAAGTGATACCATTGCAAACCCGAAGAGAGAAATGAAAGCTATTACCACTCGAAGTGGTAAGACTTTCAAAGAGTCCATTTCTCAACCAAGTACTTCTACGGAGAAGGAAATTGAGAAAGAACCCGAGACGGTGGTTGAAAAGGAGCACGTTTTAAGCCCACAAAGTACCGCTAAAACCACACCTATGGTCGACCTTTCACCCATTTTGGAACCTGAGATTCCAAGACCTTTACCTTTACCCACACCACCCTTACCCTACCTATAACACCCTGATTTTTACCTTAACACAGTGGAACATTGAATTGGGGTATTACTTCATAGAACACAAGTTATAATGATAGAAAAAACTCAAAAGAGTGATTAAATCAACTTTCTTTATATATCATTTAAAATCAGAGTCTTACAATATGAGGTTCCCAAAATCTAGGATAATAATTTCAAGCTTGTGGCTCTTCATGCCATCCTTGTGCTACTCCATGCTATCAGTCACAATTATCTGAAATATATGCTTAAAAGTCAACACAATGGTTGAGTAAATTCATAAGTCTGAACATAATTTGAATACAAGTATATCTTCCGGGCTATATTGTTATACACCCATATAAAATAGTTATCATACTGCACTATGCTCATGCACCGCTACTTGACATTATGGAAAAACCAACAAATTGCCCTTATGCACGTAGTTTGCCGGACTCATGAGTTTAGCAAAATAAAGTGTATCCGTTTAGCCTAGGTAGGAACATGTCGGCATTCCAACAAGTGCGACTTGCCCATATAGGGGATGTCTGTCCCCAAATAGTACTATTCATAATATTAGCGCTTATTTCTAGAATGATTAACGGTCACGATTGAAAAGGGGCTTAATGGCAGTAGTAAACATAGCATTAGTAATCATATCAGGCAGCATACAAAAACACTTGTATTCCAGTTTTAGCATATATCCCCCTCACGGGTTTTCAAATCATTTGGAAAGCATTTAAAAGTGAGGCTACGAACTTACCTTATGTCCATAGAGTCTGAGCTGTAATTAGATATATTTCATTCACAAAGAACAAATTGGTCTTATAAATAAGAACTTGGTCTCACACAAACCTGGATTAACACATTTTATATAGTATCAAGTCTTTGATCTTGAGTTTAATACTTTTAAGTATTAGTTATGTATTCTTTGATTTATAATTTGTTGTAAATATAGCATCATTGTTCGGGCCATCATACTCAGAAGCCATTTTATAAACGTTTGAGGAGCGATGGCACTTTAAATCGTAAACCCAACCACTCAGTCAGAATGTAATATCGAGATGTAATATCTCTGTACAAAGCTCCCTACTAACATGATACATTCATTACTTTTGTAAGTATAGTATAATATATATACTTTATATCCTTTAGTTTCAGAGTTGGCAAAAATGGTCCTTTTAGTTATAGTTTAGCTTAATTACACTTTTAACCCTTTAAGTATATTTTTTAAGTATTATAATTTCAATCTTCTAATATTAACCTCAAGGTTTCAAAAATGACAGTTTTAGTCCATAAACTTGTTTAAAGTTACATAACAACCTAAAAAATACACCAAATGATCTAGGAAATTGGGACAAAGTTTATGAACATTTTTATAATCATAATAACAACATTTATCCAGAATTATAGCCTTTGAAATGGATTTTAGCTCATTATTTCATGTATATTACAAAACTAGGGTTTTACGACATCTTTAGCTTATAACTTCCATTTTAAGTGATCATATGATCTATTTTCTTTTAGGTTAGTTTTATAATATCTTAAAAATATTATAACAAGTCTAAGAAACATTATAACAAGATCAAAGCTTAGTTAACATAGAGATTACCTAGGTAGCTCCAAAATGGAACATTATGGCTTCCTATGAACACTACTTGCTACCAAAGCTTCAGGAGCTTCAATGGCTTCTTTTTAGACCTGGTTTCTGGTTTTCTAAGAGCCCTAGAACTTTTGTAGAAGTGGATTTCATAATGGGTATGGAGGTAAAGAGAAAACGGGGTACAAGTTCTCATATGGTGTAGTTCGCCCCTATTTATTGTGTTTTTAACCATTAGGCTACAAGTTTTGCCATGAAACATGTAACATAGATAGGTAAGTGACTAAGGGAAGCTAGGGAAGGTCTATGCAATTTTATAGAGGCTATGAATAAAATATCTAAGGTTTATGGTGTAGAATGTGTCACGACATGTTTAAGATAGAAATGGTGATGTGTAAGACACAAGTAGGTGCATCACCTACTTAGAAATATACCAAAACATCTATATGATCTTATCATAAGATTGAATTTGGAAGGGAAAGGTTTTAAATGGGTTTTTGGAGGGAAAAACCTAGTCGAGTTCAATTCTAGGGCTTGTAACCTTGTAATTCTTGTAATTAGGGGTTTAGGAATGTGATTAGTGATGGACTATAGTATAACTAGGGTTCAGACATTGTAATTAAGAAGTTTGGGTCTTTGGTTTGAAGTTTAATAAAGTTTTAAAGTGAAATTGGGAAGAAAACTTAGCCAAATTAGGGTTTCTAATGATCTAGGGTTAAATCCTTGTTAAATCCATTATCCTTGATTTAGCTACTGATGTAAACTCAATTTATACCTCCTACATTGTCCTCAAAGTGCTCATGAAGTCTCTACATTGGTTTTACTAAGTTATTCTAAGTAAACATGTCTAAAGGGTGAAAATACCTATTTTGACCTAATTTACAAGTCATGCATTGAAATTTTGTACCTTGTGCTTTAAAGTACTTGTACATTGTCTTAAGATAATTTTATAGCCTAAATGTAATGCTATAAGTGTTGGTAATAACTGACTTTTTTAAGTTCTTAAAATTGTGTCTAATCGAATTGATCACGGTTAAATGTGTGACTCAGTTGTTCTTGGTAAGAATAAAGCAAATGTCGTTGATTAACTATTTAAAAATAAAAAATAAAAGCTTTAAAATTTTAAACTAAAAATAAAGACTTTAAAAATAAATGACAAAAGATTAAAACTTGATGAAGAGTAAAATTTGAAATTTAACTAAGACAAAACAATTTAAAAACTAAGTTTAATAAAAATGGCGGGAAACTAAAATTTGAAAACAATAAGGAATTACAAATCAAACCTAAGTCGGAATGTAGAATCTAAAATTGACCCGGAATGTCAAAATCTAAAGCAATCCGGAATCCTAATTTCCAATCTAATCCGGAATACCTATTCTCTACACAATCCGGAATCTATTTCTAAACGCGAGTCGGAATAATTAAGAATTCTACTCAATTCGGAATACATCCTAAACTAAGTAATCCGGAATCCCAGTTATGAACATAATCCGGAATGTCTATTTCCCACCTTATTCGGATTATGTTTTAACAATACAATTCGGAATAAGCCTTGTCTATCTAATCCGGAATCTACATTCCGGATAAGGAAACAATTCGGAATCCCTATCCAACATACAATCCGGAATGTTGATTAAGTCTTAATTCGGAATGGAGATTCTACAAGTAATTCGGAATGCAAGCTACTCTAGACCTAATTCAGGAAACAACCATTGTACTCAATTCGGAATACTTGATTTCTATGTCTAATTCGGGATAATAGATTGCATCTAGTTCGGGATAAGGGTTTTAAGAACCCGGATTAAGAAAAATAAGCAAACACAAATAAGCACTTAACCAAAACTTTAACCAAACTAATTTTAAGAAAAAGCTAATAAGCTACAAATTTAAAACTCTAAAAACACTAAATAAACAAAATATTTAAAATCAACTTTTTAAAAGATTTAACTATAAATCAACTTAAATGAAAATAAGCTAAATACTAATTAATCAAAAAGCACAAAAATCTAAAACATCGAACACATCAAATCAATAAGAACAATCAAATAAGTAAATCAATCAAACAATCAACATGATTAAACAAACTACATGATTAAACAAACAAAAATAATAGATTTAAAAACAAGAAAGGTAGAATGAGAATGATTATAAAAAGCTTGAAATTAAGATGAAGATTAAAGATTCAAGATTACAAAATTAAAGATGAAAAAGCTTGAAAACTTGAAAGTAAATCTAGAGAGAGAAAGTAATTAATCTACTCCTACTCCTAAACTAATCTATATAATAATATGAAAAACTTGTTACAAATGATGGAAAATAAACTATATATAGTGGAGGAGTGTATGGTGTTATTACTTCCATCTTTCACTTTGCCTTTCTCGACTTAGCCTCAGGATTTGTCGAATGATAAAATGAACTCGTCTTCTAATTTTCTTATTTTATTATACTTGGTCCTTCAACTTTGTTAAACTTTCGTCTTTGGTCTTTTTCTTCGATAAATCTTCAGAATAGGACTTTGACTTCCGTTCTTTTTGCACTCTTGATCTTTTGACTTCGTCTTTTGTCTTTTTCTTCGATAAAATCCCGTGAAAGCCCGTGTTTTCTTCTTTCTTTTTCTTCATATTTTGGTCGTAAAACACAACAAAAACACAAACCACGCATAATTACGAATTTTACGACATTAAATACACGTTTTGGCTTGGTTTTTTATTATAATTAAGTGGTAAAAGGATAAGTGTTTTCATACTTATTAAATCCCCTACACTTGACCATTGCAATGCCTTCATGCAATGCATTAATTTCAAAGCACGATTTACATCCTCCATCATAATTAACCCACCTTGGCCTTTATTAAATACTAGACAAATAGGAAACTAAAAAGATAGAAAATTACAAAATGCTTAAAAGAAGAAACAAGTAAAGAGATCTAAGACTTACATTAGGGCTTTAATGTCAAGAATATTAATCACCCTCAAGTTTTACGTTCCCCATACCAAGCTTAAAAACGAGATCATTGTTATTATAAGTTAGTAAAGCTAACACTTACTCATGTGGCTCAATTATTCACTTAGACCCCCTTATTCCTAGGCGTATCTCTTATATTTTATTGTTGTCTTGAATGATCACGAGGATGCATTGTTGACTTATCTCGATTGTTTATTAAGGCCGAAAATAAAGTAGGACGATTTAATCAATAGTTAGCTAAAGAACAAAATCTTTTAAAGCTGCTTCTCAAAACCTCATAAAGTTCATATCTTGGCATAACTCGTTTCACGATTTGAGACCTTTCTCGGACCGATATTTGGCATTGACTTCATACTTCGAATCTTGAGAGACGTTATTGAAATAATGGTCTTTTCTTCATAATAGGAATTTCTTCACTTGAAGTTTTTGAGAGATTCTTCAAACTTGGACCACGACTTCTTCATTTTTCTCCAATATTTATTTGGGATTTTGATATACAACGATCCGCCTCCTTTTAGGACTTGGATCTATTTATCCTTATACCTTGTCAGGGTCTTTTCGGATAGACTTCTCCATGATCTTTAGGGGAGTATTTGCTTTTTGTCGCGTGTCTCGATCCTTCATATTTGATGAGACTGCTTTTATACATAGTCTCATCGTCCAAATCGGACTTAAAATGCATTAAATATCATCAAAATACCCAAATATATGCTTGTGTTTGTTGCTTGTGTATTTTAGGTACGGATATTGAGAAAACGACAAAAGATCACAAGAATCACGCAAAAACGAACACGGGAAACGAAGCCGCACGATGAACCAAGCCCTAATGAAGAATTTTCCAAAGAAAACCCTTGAAGATTTGAAGAATATTGAAGATTGGTCCTCCAAATTTGAAGAATTGACACTTTATACCCTTGTATCTTCATAATTACAAGTTTGGTCCCTAAAGTTTGTCAAAATTACAAAAAGGACCCTTAACTTTGAAGAATTGGCAAATTTAGTCCCTCAACAAAACTAAATTGTCAAAAATGGTCCTCCAAGAAGTCAACAAACAAGTCAAAGACCTTGAAGTTTGAAGACATTACAAGAATGGCCCTTGAAGAATATAATTTGTGCATAAAAAGCCCTTTAAACAAGTTTTGAAAATCATTGTGCCAAAATTGACAAATGCTTGAAAGTTATAACAAAGGAAGAAGGAGTATAAATCTGTTAAGCTTGGAATGGAAAGATTATAAGAATGCAGGGACTGTTTTTGCCACAAACAAAACCCATATCCACCATAAACCCAACCATACCCGTTTTTACCCACCCATTTTACCCATTTCACCCGACCAAACCCAAAACCCAAGCCCAAGTCAAACAAACAGTCAAACCCACTTAACCCCATTTTTCCCACCTAAAACATCTTTTTAAAATCTGATTATACCCAAAACGGATTGAAACCCGCTAATCACCCCTTAAACCCTAATCCCCACCCAGTTCCAATTTCACCCAAAACAAGGGGTTATCACCCAAATCCCTCCAGTTCCTTAATTTAACCTCATCTCACCTTTTCCCACTCCACAAAACAACACCACATGGGCTGTGGACCCCACCCCAGACCTCTCCTGCTCAAGTAGTTTTCCCCCAAACCCAAGAACCCGACCAATTGAGCGACTGAGTTCAATTCCTTTGTCTCCAAGGACAATCCAACGTCCTAGATCATTTCAACATCACTGGCATCCCCACAAGAAAACAAAGAAATCACATGGCTCAATTTTGACTTTGAAATTCAAATCAAGAATCGAATATGCTGAAGGATATCCAAGGGCACGTTTGGTAGTTCACCATTAGGGTTGCTAAATTCTAGAGCCTTCTATGTAAGCCTATAAAAGGCGTTAGGGTTTTAGTTCATTTTTTTCTTCTGGTCTCAGTTTTTTTTAAAATTTATCTTGTAATATCTTGGATGATATATGAAAGTTTGGTTTGAAAAATATACTGAGTACCATTTATTTTCTTTAAATTTCTGTTTTAAGTTATCAAATGTGAGTGTGTTCAAAGTTCATTTTGCAAGTTTCTTTTTAGTTCATGTTAAGTTGGTTTGAAAATTCGTTTTCAGTTTAGTTGGTTGGTAAGGATCTTTGGGTTGAATTCACATTCAAAGATTAATCAAGTTACAGTTGTTTTATTTTAAAAAAAGAAGAAAGAAAAAAATATATATAAAGTAAAAAATCAGCTATTGTATTGTTTAGTTTGCTCCTTCTATCTTAGCAGGATCCATCATAGCTCACTTGTTGTTCAAGAGGTCTGCACAGTCCCGAGACTGTATGGAGATGGCAAAGCAGCCATTGTGGGGCCTGGATGTGGGCCCCACAAGGTAGTTATCTTGTTCTTGTTTCAATTTTACATAATCAGATTATTTGTGAATTTGCATTAAAAATTGTGAAATCTGCTTACTGGTATGTTGAGTGCTGGATTTTGCTTAGTTGAGATGCTGTATGCATGCTTCTAGTAGTTAAAATTAGTTTGGTTTGATTTGTTAAGGTTTTGCTTTGAAAAAGATTGAAAGTCAGTTTATAAGGGGTGTTTGGGTCTGCTTATTTAGCCAAGTGTTTGTCATTTATTTGGTTTGAAAACAGGGTAGACACACTCTTTAGGTTGTTGTTAGGAGTGTGCAATACTTGGTTTGCATTTTGGTTAAGTACTAAAGAGAATTGCATGCTCATTTGATAAACATAGCTAAAAATCAGTAAACCATTTTTCTTCTTAGTTTCAATGTGTTTTGTGGTTTGATTTTTTGTATACTGTTAGAAATTAGTCTAATCTAGGGTTGCTGATAGCTTAATAGTGATTTGGTAGGGTTATGTGATAGATTTAGCTATTAGAAATTCGTTTTTGAGCATCTAGAAAACTATCACTGTTCATCAGACAGCATAGCCTTATCAGTCCCCTATTTGTGCCCTTTGAGTGTGATTTTTGCCTTGGACTTGTGTTGTTTATTGCTTAAACTGACTCCCCACACTTCCATGAGTGTGGGGGTGCCTTTGTTTCCCATCAAAATTCAGTATCAAGCTTGAAATCAAGCTCAAAAGCACCAGATCCGTTTTTTTCATTGTCAGTGGGAACTCCTTTCCCACTGATAGCTTTGCTGTTCCCACTGCTTAGCTTAAAGACAAACTCCAAGCACTTGTCACTATCAGAAAGTTTATATTTTTGTCTTTAGTACCCAAATTTGTGAATTAAGACTTGAAACCAGTTCCATTATTTTTCTTATTTAATTTAGGATTTTTCTGTTCAATAAAACTTTTATTTACTGTTCATTTAGTAATTTTTAGGTTTTATTGCATTTTAAATTAACTTTAATATTTCTGTTTTTTTTGTCTTTTAGTGCCAAAAAGTAATATTTTTCAGTTTAATCAATTTTCTTGGACTTAGATTATTATTTTAAGATTTTTGGTAAAAAAAGATTTTACTGTTCATCCTTTTATTACTTTTTGGAATTAATTTAAGTTAATTAGGGTTTTAATTAAGCTGTTTTTGTCTTTTAGTGGTAAAATTAATATTTTTCCAACTTTTTCATTTTTCTTCTGTTCATTAGAGTAAAATAGGATTTTTTAAATTGGTAGATTATTTTTAGCATTATTTTATTATTTTTTATAATTATTTTGGTTTTAAAATAGTTTTTAGTAATTTAAAAATAGAAAAATAGTATTTAAAAATTATAAAAAATACTTTTTAGTTTTTAGATAGTATAAGTAAGTCATTTGTTCAATAAAATCATATTTTGGACATTTTGATTAATTATATTTAATTTTAGGGCTTTAATTAGCATTTAAAATTGAATATTTAATTAATAAAAGGTTTAAAAATATTTTTATTGGATTTTATTTCTTATTTATATTATTTTGGACTTGTTTTAGCTTATAATTAATTTTTAGGTTAAAATTTTAAATTTTGTAGTTTCTTACGGTTTTACGTGAACGCGTTTTCGTCTTAGCTCGATCCGTCTTCGTAACCGTCTTTTCTTTTCTAATCCCAATTCTTTCTCTATCAATATAATCACAAATCAATATCAACTCTTAACACAACGCACTTGCCTCCTCGAGAACGAACTCACTTAGGGTCATTCACACACGGTTTTCCTAAATCGTCGTGCACGCTTGCCCTACTTTGTGCATCCTTTTCCTAAAGGGTACAAAAACAACCTACATCAATATTGATTTTTGATAAATGATTCTTCACATCACTTTGGTTCTTTAGCAACAAAATGTAGCCCTCATGCCTTGTTAGGGCCTTTTCGGACCCGCCAATCTTCGCATCCCACTTCAATAAGTTATGCGTTGGCTATGAACTCTAATTAATACCGAGCAACTTTTAAACGATCTTGTGCTAGAAGCTAAGTAACTTTTTAAATCGTACGACCTTACTTATTGCAATTATTTATTAACAAGCGATGGGAGAAAAAACTCATAATTAACTCACATAAATTCATGAAAGAATAGAAAACTTATAATTGACTCTATCATCTCTCGTTCTCCACAATTTAAAATCTCAAGGAATGAGACTCGTGGATGCTTAGCCTATTAAATTAAAGTTTTGGGTTTTCAAGTCATCTATAGGATCTTGCAACTTCTTAGACTTTTTCAAGTTTAGAATTTGCATTTTAAAGTTCCCTTGATAAACGAATTTCTAGGATCAATTATAGAAACTTGAGAAAAGTTCTTGTTCTTAAACCCGTATGAGTTAAGACTTCCGCGTTTTAAAGTTCCATATATAAAAGTCTAGGAAAACTTGATTTAATCACGTTAAGGATACTGGCTAGAGTAAACTCAAAGAAGTAAACTCGGGTTGAGTCAAAAGATTCATGACGGGCCTAATATATCAAAGACATCTAAACTCATTAAAGCCATTTTATTAAAAAGAAAATAATAATAATAACAAAGGAAAGTACTACTAGGCCAAAATAGATTAAAAATTTTGAAAAATGTCGAAAAATAAATTTTCTGGTTAAAATGAGGACAAATTCATGGAAAAGCCCACTTAAATTCGATAGAAGTCCCTCTACACTTAATATAAAAATCGTCCTCAATGTTTAAGCATGTGGGAGTAAACTCCCCTACACTTAGGATATTGTGCACGTTTTTTAAGTCTTGCTAAGGAAGAGACAACTAAAGTGATTCCTATTTTAATATTGAAGAATATAAAATAGTGAATCAAAAGGGTTTAGGATAGAACCGGGAAGACGGGTACACGGAATCACGGGTCATCAAAAGTGCATCTTTGAAAGCTCCAATCCCTGCACATCATAAGAAAGAAAACAACAAACACATACTAGGGTCTCCCCTACACGTATTATGAAAAACGGGAAAAAAATAGATCATCGGGTTGCCTCCCGAAAAGCGCTTGCTTTTGGTAACCGAGTCACGAGCCTGACTCGACCCCGAAATGAATGGTCCATGGGGAAGCCTCTAATGCAATACTAGGATCAAAAATCTTGTCCTCGGTCCCGGAGGACATTAATAAGTGAGAGGCAGGAGGATAAGTCTTGAAGGGTAGAAAAAGTAAGTGAAGTCGAGATCCACGGGAAGTGGGGTGGGTAAAGGAAGCAAATTGTTATCCCCCCAAGACAGTTGATGGTCACTAAGCGGCAAAGCCGTAAAGGTGTCAATCATAGAATGGTCAATTTCACCTCCCGGGTCAAAGCACTCATCCTCATTTCCCGGTGTGAAATGGGGAGAGTAAAACCGACACATCACCCGCTTGGGCGTGCACGCGGTTGGATGGGGTGGAAACATAGTATGTGAAGTATAAGAACAAATACCTTCCACCCACTTCACCTTTCTAGTAGAGTCAAATCTCTCCACCTCCGCGATAGGAGGTGGCATGGCTAACAAAGTATGCTTATCAATAGCAAGAGAGTCAGGGCAATCAGTGTCCTCAATCCCCTCTTCAAAGAGAGGATTCACCTCACTAGAAATGTAGGCGTCATCAAAATCAAATAAAGGGTTCGAATAAATCTTGAAATTTTCCTTCAGAACGTCTTCATCGGATAGTGACTCGTCATCACTAGAATTAAAATCATCATCGAGATCAAAAAGAGGATTAGAGAAAGCCAAAGAATCATCTCCCAAAGTTTCGGTAGGAGGGACATCATCACAAGAAAGCACATCACACTCATCGTCACTGTCGGATGTCACCTCAGATTCACTTGGGACCGGGACAATGTTATCGGCACTAGACTTTATGAATTTGTCTGATTCCTTTGCAGGAATTGTGATGATATCCTCAGCTCCTAGGATGGGTGAATTCTCGGGCTCCATAGCCGACAAGACGAGGGAAGGAAGTACGATTGCACTAGACGAAGGATGTTGAGCAAAAAATCTCGCAAAGAAATAGTACTCTCCTCGTCATCATCATAATAAAGGGACGCACAAGAGGAGGAGCATAAGCATCCATATTCGAAATTTGCTCTTGTCTTTTTTCCTCTTGAAAATGAGCTTTTAGTCTCTCTAGTTCTTCTTGAGCTTTAAGAAGTTTATTCAAAATAGTGGCTCGTGGTTCGCCACTCACTTCAAAAGAGGGGTGATTATTGAGGGAGTATTGTGGGGGCTTAAAATTATGAAAACTGGAATTATAGCACGGATTTGGGTCATAATAATTCATCGGTTGACAATAAGAAGTATCGCGAGGGCCCCCACAATTGTTGCAACACGGGTATTGAGAAAAACCCGGTGCATTTTGCGGATACGGATCGTCATATATGGAAGAGGGTGAGATAGTGTCATTAGAGGTGAAGTATGAATTGATCGAATTACAAAATGAACAGTGTCCAAATTCGTAATTATGGATATCCATTCCACACCGTTCGCATGAACACCATTGACAGGATTGACTACCAGAAGATGGTCTTCCACAACCTACACAATCAACAAACAAATCCATTAAGAATTAAACATAATAGAGGATTAAGAGTAATATTTTTGGATGCAAAACTTTTGAAAAAGAATTGCTTTTTACGATTTTTTAAATGTTTTTGGATTTTTGAAAATTTTAATTTTTTTGGATTTTTGAAAAAGTTTTGATTTTTATGGATTTTTGAAAAATTTAAACACGAAAAATAACGTTCAAAAGTGAACGGATCCCAAAACCCAACGCGTCTCTCACAAAAAACCGTTAATCTTTACGAAAACGAGCCGGCAGCGGCGCCATTTTAATAACTGACTTTTTTATGTTCTTGAAATTGTGTCTAATCAAATTGATCACGGTTAAATGTGTGACTCAGTTGTTCTTGGTAAGAATAAAGCAAATGTCGTTGATTAACTATTTAAAAATAAAAAATAAAAGCTTTAAAATTTTAAACTAAAAATAAAGACTTTAAAAATAAATGACAAAAGATTAAAACTTGATGAAGAGTAAAATTGAAATTCAACTAAGACAAAGCAATTTAAAAACTAAGTTTAATAAAAATGGCGGGAAACTAAAATTTAAAAATAATAAGGAATTACAAATCAAACCTAAGTCGGAATGTAGAATCTAAAATTAATCTGGAATGTCAAAATCTAAAGCAATCCAGAATCCTAATTTCTAATCTAATCCGGAATACCTATTCTATACACAATCCGGAATCTATTTCTAAACGCAAGTCGAAATAATTAAGAATACTACTCATTCGGAATACATCCTAAACTAAGTAATCCGGAATCCCAGTTATGAACATAATCCGGAATGTCTATTTCCCACCTTATTCGGAATATGTTTTAACTATACAATTCGGAATAAGCATTGTCTATCTAATCTGGAATCTACATTCCGGATAAGGAAACAATTCGGAATCCCTGTCCAACATACAATCCGGAATGTTGATTAAGTCTTAATTCAAAATGGAGATTCTACAATTTATTCGGAATGCAAGCTACTCTAGACCAAATTCGGGAAACAACCATTATACTCAATTCAGAATACTTGATTTCTATGTCTAATTCGGGATAATAGATTGCATCTAGTTCGGGATTAGGGTTTTAAGAACCCGGATTAAGAAAAATAAGCAAAACAAATAAGCACTTAACCAAAACTTTAACTAAACTAATTTTAAGAAAAAGCTAATAAGCTACAAATTTAAAACTCTAAAAACACTAAATAAACAAAATATTTAAAATCAACTTTTTAAAAGATTTAATTAAAAAATCAACTTAAATGAAAATACGCTAAATACTAATTAATCAAAAAGCACAAAAAGCTAAAACATCGAACACACCAAATCAATAAGAAAAATCAAATAAGTAAATCAATCAAAAAATCAACATGATTAAACAAACTACGTGATTATACAAACCAAAACAATAGATTTAAAAACAAGAAAGGTAGAATGAGAATGATCATAAAAAGCTTGAAATTAAGATGGAGATTAAAGATTCAAAATTACAAAATTAAAGATGAAAAAGCTTGAAAACTTGAAAGTAAATCTAGAGAGAGAAAGTAATTAATCTACTCCTACTCCTAAACTAATCTATCTAATAATATGAAAAACTTGTTACAAATGATGGAAAATAAACTATATATAGAGGAGGAGTGTATGGTGTTGTTGTTTCCATCTTTCACTTTGCCTTTCTCGACTTAGCTTCGGGATTTCTCGAATGATAAAATGAACTCGTCTTCTAATTTTATTCTTTTATTAGACTTGGTCCTTCGACTTCGTTAAACTTCCGTCTTTGGTCTTTTTCTTCGATAAATCTTTAGAATAGGACTTTGAATTCCGTTCTTTTTGCACTCTTGATCTTTTTACTTCGTCTTTTGTCTTTTCCTCGATAAAAGCCCGTGAAAGCCCGTGTTTTTTTCTTTATATTTTGGTCCTAAAACACAACAAAAACACAAACCACACATAATTCCGACTTTTACGACATTAAATACACGTTTTGGCTTGGTTTTTATTATAATTAAGTGGTAAAAGGATAAGTGTTTTCACACTTGTTAGTTGGTAAGGTTTTTAGGTAATTAAGCCTAATGACTTTGTAGTTTGGGTAATTAGTGTTTATCTCCTCATGTAAACTTATTCTAGGTCTTATATGGTATGTTTATGACTTCAAATGATTCTACTTACTTGGTTTAGGGGTTTGCCTTTAGCAGAATTTTCATATAACAATAGTTATCATGCTAGTATTAAGGCTGCACCGTTTGAAGCTTTGTATGGTAGGAAGTGTATACCTCCTGTATGTTGGAGTGAAGTTGGGGATAC
This sequence comes from Glebionis coronaria, assembly GCA_025667525.1. Lineage (NCBI taxonomy): Eukaryota > Viridiplantae > Streptophyta > Magnoliopsida > Asterales > Asteraceae > Glebionis > Glebionis coronaria. The sequence goes on along the minus strand of CM046881.1, from coordinate 334,278,516 downwards.
CCAGCTCACAGGACCGGAATTGATCCGAGAAACTACGGAGATGATAGTTCAGATTAAGAATCGGTTGTTGACTGCCCGTAGTAGACAGAAAAGTTACGCGGATGTGCGGCGGAAATCGATGGCGTTTGAAGTGGGTGACCGAGTAATGTTGAAAGTATCTCCATGGAAAGGCGTCATAAGATTTGGAAAGCGAGGGAAATTGAATCCCCTCTATATTGGACCCTTTAAGATTTTATCTAGAGTAGGTCCGGTGGCTTACAAATTAGAGTTACCTCAAGAACTTCATGGTGTTCACAACACATTCCATGTATCTAATCTGAAGAAATGTTTAGCAGTGAGTGATGAGAAAATCTCGTTGGATAAGGTTCGAATAGATGAGAAGTTTCATTTTATCGAAGAACCCGTAGAGATTATGGACCGTGAGGTAAAGCAACTTAAACAAAGTCGGATACCTATCGTCAAGATCCGATGGAATTCAAAGCATGGACCGGAATTTACTGGGGAACGAGAGGATGAAATGTGGAAGAAATACCCACACCTCTTTGATTTCAATAAGAAACGGACATCAAAATGAAATGGATCACGAGGACGTTGATCCCTTTTAGGAGGAAAAGCTATGACATCACTTCACAAGAGGATGCCACCCCATGGTTTGTGGATATTGCAAACTATCTTGTGGGGGATGTGCTCATAGAGGGTCTTACTTCCCAACTGATGTAGAGTGGAATGTATATGTGATAATTTGGATTACGTTATAGGGTAAACTAGAAAATTACCTTTAGGAAAAAGTAATAGACTAATATTACAAATGACGAATTCAATTAAACACGTGATGAACCAAGTTCGTTGTACACGAAGATCGAGTGAATTTGAGACGTTTCGTTTCGTTTTGGACAATTGATTTGAATTGGTTTTTTTGTTTTTAAACTAAAAATTAAATCTACCAATTTTAAACTATTTAAATTTAACCTAAAGTGCATGAATCGTAAACCCCCATTTAATTATCTAAAAACAATTAATTATCTAAAAACAATTACTAAAAATTAATATTATTTAAAAATTAAACTAATTTGAAAATCTATAAAAATAATTCTATTTAATTAAAAAATGACTTTTAAACTATTTTTAGAAATCTAATTAACTTTTTTGTTAACTAATTAACTTTATCAAAATTACTCTAACCAAATCTATATTTTTTTTAAACTAATTATATTTAAAATCTAAAATTAAAAAAATCTAATTATTAAAATATACTAATTAAACTTTTTAAATAAAAACATTTTTTATTATTTTTATATTATTTTGAACTAATTATTATTTTTTAAAAACTCAAAATTTTCTTTAATAAAATATTAATAAAATTATTTTTAAAACCAAAACTTAATTAAACAAAACTTGTACTAAAGTCTGCTAGAAAAGTAATACTATATTAATCAAATAACGTGTAATAAAATCAAAAAGGCAAGTAGCTCAGTTGGCTAACACTCTTGACTGTGAACCGCGAGGTCGCAGGTTCGAATCCTGCAAGGACCATTTTTTTTGGTAATTAATTATTTGGAAAATTGATATATGAAAAGCCACATGAGTGATCAAATTGTAAGTTTATTTTATTTAAGCTGTTAGGAAACAGCTTATAGGCTTATCAAATCAGTTGGATCTGATAACCTAAATTGAAACAGTGATAAGCAATTCAAATCTTATAACAGAAAACTTCAGTAAATCCTCAAATCAAACAATATCAAAGGAACAAATCAGCAATCTAATATAATGAATGGGCACAATAAAGCTCAAAGAAAGCTGTTTAAAATGTTTAATCCATCAGTAAAATGAAAACTGATTACAAATAAAGTCTACACGTTTATCCAATTAAGCAGATTACTCAGACTTGTTTATCAGTAAACTCTAGTTACGTATGGACAACAACATATCATACCAGATTATCAGACAAAAATACAACGACTAAAGAAGTACCTAATAGACTTAAAACAAATCCTATCAGCAGACTCTAATAACTTATCTAATCAAATAATCAAACTAAGATCACAAATATTCCAATTACAAATACTATACCTTAACCCTAGCAGATCCGATTCCAAATATTAATAAACTTATGTAATTAAACAAAAACAGATAAATAAACTTAATTTGCAGTCTGGTTAAACGACAAAACTCAAATACAATCCAAAGTAGCAGATTTATATTGCATTCATTCAAACCATAAACAAGGATCAAATAGAATATCAGTGTAAATCAATACGCCTCTACCAAGTACTCAAAACAGACTCAATAACAAAACAGAAGCTACTTATGACTAATAAATCAGATTTATAACAATTTAAGAAGATAAACAGAAAATTAAGATGATTAGAACCTTTTGAAGATCCCGCTGAGCAGCAGCGCAGCGCTGAGCTGGTTGATTACATCGTATCACCACCATAAAAACACCATTCGAACAACATTTCTATCAAACCACCATTTCGAACCAGATTCCTCAATCAAACCAAACAGCTACTTATATTTTTATTACTTAAACAGTGGTTTAAGTAACTTATTTTTCCCAATTCTCACTTTAAATCTCTCACATAAACTATTAAGAAAGTTTGTATGAAGGACCTCGACTTCTTATATCAATTTTAAGTATTAAATTATGCAGAAAATTTAAAGCAGTATTAAAATTAAACGCGAGAGAGAGATAATATAAATCAAAACTAACTTTCATTAATTCCAAACAATATTACAATACTTTTTAAAATTAAATCTACAATTTTCTAACTAAAAATTGACATAATAACAATAAAAACAAGAAAAGGGATAAATGAATTACAGAAACTAGGGGGTTTTTATAGCCATCCCAAGGCTTGTTGAGGAGCGAATATCCGGATCTTCAAGAGAATATTCCTTCTTCATTTTGACCCTTAGATCTTCATTCTCTCTCTTGTTGTTGATCGGAGGGTTGATAAGGTACAACTAGCACACGAATTGCCAACGTGGCATCCGTTTGTGCTAGTTGTGTTTCTTTGATGCAGAGGTGTCTCTCAATGATTGGATGAGTGGGGAATTTGAGGTGTCTTGACCAGTGAATCTCTACCACGTATCATAGCCTCTCCATCATTCTCTTCCTTAAAATTGGGGGATTTAATTCCCCCACACTTGAATCACACGTAGGAATAATAGCCCTTTATTAATTTGATGTTTAAGTGAATTAGGGTTTTTTGAACAGTAACTTTCGTGCCTGGTTATTCTTTGAGGTTGAAGGAGATGGGGGATAAACATAGGAAATAACGAAGGGTTTTTTTATTTGTGTGGGTGAAAACGTGTGGTGAGTGGGATATAAATGGATAACAGTAAAATGTTTGGTGGTGTTTTTATTCATTCGACTGAATGAAATGAATATAAATCGTTTCCCAAAAGACCTTTAACCCTAATGGGTTTTTACTTGAGCCCAAACTAATTTCCACTTGTGCAATTGGGCTTTTTAAAACCAAAGTTGTTTTATCCGTTTCTTATCTAATTTGGGCTTTGACCCAAATTTTAACCACACTAAATTGATAATTTCCGTAATGGGCTTAAAGGCCCATTAAGCCATTGTGGGACCTACTTGGCCCATTTCCTTCTTAAATGATTGAATCCACTAAAATCGAGCTCATTTTTGGCTTCGTCGATCTTTTCTTCAAACTCGTGCCGGTTTTTATCGGTTTTTGCGATCTTTGGTACCTACACACATTAAAACAAGAAACATACAAATACAAGACATTTTTTATACATTTTATTTATTTTTAAGTTGTTTTATGATACTATTGATATGAGTAAAATCACTCATATCAAATTCCCCCTTGCTAAGCAATTGCCGTGTCCTCACGCAATGATAAAATAAAACATTAACTACACCATTATTCAACTTTTGACTTTTTATTTTGCAAAGACATAATGTATTGCTTTCATTATTGAAAAATAACTTTTAGGATCATAAAACTCAAATAGATTCATCGTCCCCGACTTTTCACTTTTCCATGCCAAGTGCAAAAACAAGATAATTGTCAATCATAAGCCCCAAAATTAAACCAACTCATACAAGTAATTTGTGTTAAACTCAATCTCCTATTATTCCTAATTGTATCTCTAGATTTTATTTGTCATTCGCCCAAAGGCTCATTTGACTTTATTTTGATATTTATTAGTCCAAAAATGAAGGCAAGAACGGTGTAAACTCAACACTTAAATCCTAACCTCGACTTCAAAAACCGTTGTCACTAAAGAAAGCCCACATCAAGGATAACTTAACACGATTTAGGGATGAATCCCGGACCCGAAATTTGGCTAATATGGCTACTTAAAAGCAACAATAAAACCTCCAAAGTCAATTATGACCTTATTAATGGAGTTAGCAACAACTACATCATAACACCTTGTGGCTCTTTAAGATGCAATTGTGCTCCTTATTTGAAATCCACACCCTAAGGCTCCTTGGACAAAAATAAGGGAATTGACTTCACCATCCCACCTTACGGATCATGATGATGAAGCAATTTTTATTCAACACGCCCCTTGACATACACCCTAAGGCTCTAATGACAAGGTTAGTGCTACATGACTCCCACCCGAAGGCTCCTAGAGAACATGTTTTTATTTATTCTTCTTATGAATATGATATTTATAGTAAGCCAAATTTCCGCAATCCCATGATCAAAAGTCCATGACGCTGACACCCTTAATGTGTTCTCACGTTAATTACAAGGGAAGAAAAAGAAGGAGTTACGAGTTAAGATATCAAGCCTAAACCGCTAAAAACTTCATTTATTAAGCAATTATTATTCAAGTGTGGAAAGTAAGTACGAGGATATTAAATCAAACACAAAAGTACTTGCACAAAGAAGAATTTAACCTTAGAAACTTATGATTGAACTCTATCATCTCTTGTTCTCCATATTGTAAAATTTCAAAAATGTGAAATCAACGGATACTTAGCCTATTAAATCAAAGTTTTGGGTTTTCAAGTCATCTATAGGATCTTGCATCTTCTTATACTTTTTCAAGTTTTAGAATTTGCATTTTAAAGTTCCTTTGATAAACGACTTTCTAGAATCAATTATAGGAACTTGCGAAAAGTTCTTGTTCTTAACTCGTATGAATTAAGACTTTCGCGTTTTAAAGCTCCCTATATAAAAGCCTAGCAAAAATTAATTCAAATACGTTAAGGAAAAGCTAAGGTTAAAAACCAAGTCGAGTCAAAAACTATTCTTATTTTCACCAACAGAAAGCCTACATTCGTGTCAAAAGCACTTATTTTATTTATTAAAACTTAAAAAAATAACACTAAAAATTTAAATTTTATTGAAAAATGAGAAAAACAACGTTTAGACATGACAAAAGCAATAGCAAGCGATTAAATCGATTGACTCCCCCATGCTAAAACCAAACATTGTCCTCAATGTTTCTTAGCTCAAGAGTAACACCCCCTTGCTAAAACACGAAGAGTCTAATGCAAAATCCTAGCATGGAAAAAGCACGCAAATCTATAAGCCGTTTATTAATTATGCCTCAAGATAAAACGTTAGTCGATATAAATCAAAGGATAGAGAGTGTGCCCCTTTTTGGCATTCAAAGAATGGAAGATCAAGTGGACCTGCAAAAACCGAACACGAGAGTCTTCAAACAATAGGGTCATACCTAAGATTCACAACACAACAAAACACGAGCACAAGCTTGAAAGATCAAGCCTTATTAATGTTAGAAAATAGAAAGAAGATAGAATGTATGGGACTCCCCCACAAGGCACCTCGTTTTTGTTCACCGAGTCATGAGCTCGACTCGATCCCCGCATTCATTGGTCCTTAGGGAAAGTTTGAAGATCCGGGACAACCTCCATAGATATGTCCCCTCCAAAGTAATGTTTCACACGATGACCATTCACCTTAAAGTTAGGCCCGTCTTTTTGAGCTAGCTCAATGGTGCCATAAGGGAAAACTTGTGCAATGGTGAATGGTCCGGACCAACGGGATTTAAGCTTGCCCGAGAAAATCTTAAGTCTAGAGTTGAATAAGAGGACTTGATCACCAACATTGAAAATGTGGTTTTTGATCTTTGAGTCATGAATCCTCTTAGTCTTCTCTTTGTAGATCAAAGAATTTTCATAAGCTTGATCCCTTAATTCACTTAGTTCATTCAATTGAACCTTGCGATGATCACCCGCGGTCCTCAAATCAAAATTACAATGCTTAAGAGCCCAATACGCCTTACGTTCGAGTTCAATTGGCAAGTGGCATGCTTTTCTGTAGACCAACCTAAATGGTGTACAACCAATTGGCGTCTTGTAAGCCGTACGGAAAGCCCACAATGCATCGTCCAATTTATCCGACCATGAAGTGTGATTTTCTCCAATAGAACGCTCCAAAATCCTTTTAAGAGCTCGGTTTGAAACCTCCACTTGACCACTCGTTTGAGGGTGATAAGCCGTCGAAAGTCGATGAGTGACACCATATTTCTTTAGAACTCTTTCAAATTGTTCATTACAAAAATGGGTCCCACGATCACTTATAATAGCCCGCGGAGTTCCAAACCTAGCAAAGAGTGGTTTCAAAAAGTTCACCACAACTCGAGCATCATTCGTGGGCAAAGCCTTAGCTTCAACCCATTTAGACAAATAGTCCACGGCTACGAGAATGTATTTATTTCTTTTCGAAGATGGAAACGGCCCCATAAAATCGATCCCCCACATGTCAAAGATTTCACAAACTTGGATAATGTTTTGAGGCATTTCATCCCTTTGTGAGTTCTTTCCTTGACGTTGACAAGCATCACAAGTCTTGATCAAGTCTTGGGCATCACGATATATGGAAGGCCAAAAGAAACCGGCATCAAAGACTTTCTTCGCGGTGGCGTTGGCACCATGATGTCCCCCTGTGGGTCCCTCATGACAAGATTTAAGGATATCTTGAGCTTCTTTGCCAAACACGCACCTACGAATCACTTGATCCGCGCACACACGAAACAAATAGGGGTCGTCCCAAAAGTAATAGGATATTTCCTTGAAAAACTTTCGTTTTTGTTGGGACGACATACCCTTGATCACAAACTTCCCCGTATGGTAATTTGCTATGTTCGCAAACCATGGGGTACTATCATCACCACGAAAAGCAATCATACCAAGCGTCTCGAGAGGAAATGTTTCATTGATTTCCTTGTTCTCTCGATCGCTTTGGTGAGGATTCTCAAGTCGAGATAAATGATCGGCCGCGAGATTCTTGGCTCCTTTTTTGTCTAGAATTTTGACATTAAATTCTTGAAGGAGGAGAATCCACCGGAGCAACCTCGGCTTAGCATCTTGTTTATTAAGAAGATATTTGATAGCCGAGTGGTCCGTATATACTATGGTTTGAGACAAGACGAGATATGGTCTAAACTTTTCAAAAGCATACACAACGGCAAGTAACTCCTTTTTCGTTGTAGTGTACTTTGTTTGAGCATCCGTCATAGTCTTACTTGCATAGTGTATAGGCAAGAAGTGTTTTGATTTACGTTTCTCCAAAACCGCACCTACCGCATAATCACTAGCATCACACATAATTTCAAAAGGTAGATCCCAATCCGGGGCAACTAAGATTGGAGATTCGGTTAATTTCTTTTTAAGCATCTCAAAGGCTTAAATACACTCATCCGAAAAGATAAAAGGAGTCTCTTTTTCCAAAAGATGGGTCATAGGCCGAGCTATCTTAGAGAAGTCTTGTATAAAACGTCGATAGAAGCCGGCATGGCTGAGAAAACTCCTTACTCCCTTAACGGTGGTGGGTGGAGGCAATTTGGTAATCACGTCGATTTTAGCCCTATCAACCTCAATACCGGCCTTAGAGATCTTATGTCCTAACACAATTCCTTCTTTGCACATGAAGTGACATTTTTCATAATTAAGCACAAGATTTGTTTCCTCACAACGTTGCAACATTCTTTCAAGGTTAGAGAGACATGAAGTGAAAGATTCCCCAAAAAACAAAAAGTCATCCATGAAGACTTCCATGGTTTTCTCGATCATATCGTGGAAAATGGCCATCATACACCTTTGGAACGTCCCCGGAGCATTGCATAGTCCAAAAGGCATGCGACGATAAGCAAATGTTCCATAAGGACAAGTGAATGTGGTCTTTTCTTAATCACGAGGGTCAATGGGGATTTGGAAATAACCGGAAAATCCATCCAAAAAGCAATAGAATTCATTCCCCGCTAGTCTCTTTAACATTTGATCCATAAAAGGTAATGGAAAATGATCATTCCTAGTGGCATCATTAAGTTTCCTATAGTCAATACAAACACGCCAACCGGTCACAAGTCTAGTAGGAATCAATTCATCATCCTCATTAGTAACAACCGTCATTCCTCCTTTCTTTGGAACACAATGCACGGGACTAACCCGTGGACTATCCGAGATAGGGTAGATCATTCCGGCGTCTAGAAGTTTAGTGACTTCCTTTTTGATCACCTCATGAATCTTTGGATTGACCCTTCTTTGATTTTGGATAGCGGGTTTATAATCATCCTCCATTAGAATTTTATGAGTACAAAATTTTGGATCTATACCCTTAATGTCGGAGATTTTCCATGCAATGGCCCGTTTATGCTTCTTAAGCACTTTGATAAGCTCATCCCTTTCATTTTCCTTTAATCCCTTAGCAATAATCACCGGTAACTTATCCGATCCCTCAAGAAAAGCATACTCCAACTAATTCGGGTGCTTCCTCAATAGATGTTTTCACTTTAGTCTCATTTTCACTCACAACTTTTAATTCCATAGGTGGTGACTCAAAAGGATCCATATTCAACAATTTTTCAATCAATGCAATATCTCCCTCGGGATCAAAATTCTCACTATCAAACTCACTAGGATCAAATGGTGTGCTAAGGTAATCATCAATTTCCTTTTCGATTTTTGAATAACCATTATTCTCAAGCTCTTCAAGAACGAAGTCACCTCCCTCAAATGGAGTGAGTGGAGGCTTAGCCGAAAAGATAATAGAATTCGACGAAGTGGGATTGCCACTTTTAGAAGAAGCCGAGAATCCAAGCACTTCTTGAGAATATTCTTCACAAGTAACATCAATCACATCGATTTGATTAATTGATTTCTCGTAATACTTGGAAGAAAATTTAGAGATATGACCAATATCAAACGTGATATTTTCATCATCAACTCTTAAAGTCAATTTCCCCGCTTTCATGTCAACTAAAGCACTAGCCATCATAAAAAACGGTCTTCCCAAAATTAGTGGTACACGAGAATCTTCGGGATAATTGCAAAACACAAAGTCCGTTGGGAAGACGAGTTTCCCTACTTTGACAAACACGTCCTCGGCTATACCTTTTGGTAAGGCGATCGATCGATCCGCTAGCTCGAGAGTCATCTTAGTAGGTGTAAGCTCGGGAAGTGATAACCTTTTCCATACGGAAAGAGGCATCAAATTAATGCTAGCACCAAGATCGGCTAAAGCTAAGCATTCTTCCATATTAGGGAAATCACATGGTATCACAAACTTGCCCGGGTCTCCAAGATTTTTGGGAAGCTTTTGTGTAAGAACCACGGAACAATTAGCATCTAAAGATGTAGACACTTCAACCAATTTCCCTTTATCATTCATCAATCTCTTAATAGTCGAAGCAAACTTAGGCATGTAAAGCAATGCATCCGCGAAACTAACATTAATATAAAGATTCTTAAACATCTCTAAAAAAGTAGTCATTTGAGCATTGGACTTTTCGCGGAGCTTCTCTTGGTTAAGTCTTGAAGGGTAGGGTAGTGTGGGTTTAGTCTTCGGAAGCTCGGGTTCCGGAATAGGCAATTGGTCTACCTTTGGTGGAATAGGAATTTCCTTTTCTTTAACCACCTCGGGTTCTTGCTCCACTTCCCTCACCGGAGAGGTACTCACATGTGGAAGCAAAGGTCCGTCTAAAGCTTTCCCACTACGTGTGGTTATAGCTTTCATCTCACCCTTCGGGTTTGGAATGGTGTTACTAGGTAAGCCACCCGAAGACGAGGAAGGCTGACTCATAAAAGATTCAAACATCGAAAGCAATTTGTTTTGACTTTGCTCCATACTTTGTTGCATACGGTTTTGGTTTTGCTCTAGCCTTTGTTGATTAAGCTCAATCTTATTGTTTTGCCCTTTAATCGTATTTTGAAAATCGAGTTTCAAAGTATTAATTTGCCCTTGAATGTTGTTTTGAAAAGCTTTCATGTTTGCCTCATTTGACTTGATATAGCTTGACAACTCATTTTGATTATTGTGAAAACCTTGATTGTTTTGATTAGCATTGAACCCATTTCCTTGATTATAATTCCCTTGGTTACCACGGTTAAAATTATTCCCATTGTTTCCATTGTTGTACCTATTTTGAACCAGTGGAAAACCCGGTGGAGCAACATGATTTTGACGAGGAACTTGACCGTTGGAGCCATAAGTTCCCGTCGCGGCAAAAGCACTAGCTTGATCAAACCCCGTGGTTGAACAAGCATAATTAGGATGTGCTCCACCACATGATACACAAACATTCTCAACCATATTAATGGATCCATGAGGATTCTTCCTAATCTCATTCAACAAAGTCGCAAATCCACTATCAATCTTAGAGTCCAATCTAGCAATCTCGGGATTTAATGAATTCACATTGGAAACACTCGGTGTGTTTCGTGAATATTGTGCTCTAGACTTATCCTCAATTATTCTCCACGCGTCTCTCGGAGTTTTTCTTAAAAGATTACCACCCGCGGCGGCATTTAAAGAATCTTGTTCAATCATATTAAGCCCATTATAAAAAGTATTTATTTGATGCAATTCCGAGAAACCGTGGTGTGGACATTGTCTCAACAAATCTTTAAATCTTTCCCAAGCTACCCCAAACGATTCATGCACTTTTTGTTCAAATTTAGTGATTTCGTTCTTAAAGTGTGTTGTCTTAGATGGTGGAAAAAAGTAATCCATAAACTTAGACACTAAATCATCCCATGTTAAGATCGAACCCGGTGGTTCTTTCTCATACCAAAGCTTAGCATTACCCTCGAGCGAGTACGGAAAAAGCATGAGCTTAATCACGTCATTCGGCACATCTCTAAACTTGAGATTCGAGGTAATTCGATGAAAATTCCTGATAGTGGTAAAATACGACCTTTAGGAAAAGGAGCGTAAAAGTGGTAAGTATTAAGTGATGATTTAGGAAAATCAAGCACTAATGACCCAAAGGTGAAAGTTCGTTTCCCAAGGAGGTATATGTGTGTGACTAAGATGTTAAATGTTTGAGATTAATATTTGGTTTAGAAGGGGGTGAGAAAAGAAGACGACGAAGACGTGAAATTAATACTACGACTACAAAACGTAAAACCGTAAAAACTACAAAAATAAAAATTAATTCTAAAAATTACCAAAAATTCACCAAAAATCAAAATAAATAAACTAAGAGTTTACCAATGATCAAAACTTTTTCAAACCTTTTAAATAATTAAATATTCAATTTTTAAATGCTAATTAAAGCCCTAAAAATCAAATAAATTATCAAAAAGCCCAAATAAAGATTTTTCAATTGGTAAACCTCTAAAATGACCTAAAAACATTAAAAGCTATTTTTAGAAATTTTTAAACTCAGAAACACTATTAAAAATGATTTAAAAACTATTTAAACTTAAAATAATTATAAAAATTAGTCTAAGTGATAAAATTATTCTAAAAGTTGAAAAATACCTATTTTAATGTATTTAAGCTAAGAAAAATATAAAAAGTTGAAAAATGTGAAATTTGAAAAATAATAATAAAATAATATTAAAATAATATTAAAAATCTAAAAATTATAAAAAATTCTAAAAACTTGCAAACTAGTTTATTTTTACCTAAATAAACAGAAAATCAAAGTGAAATGACCAGAATACCCCTATTGGGCCCTCAAATGGGCCAAAACCAAATTCAGTCAACACGAATGGGCTTTTTAGCCCAAAAAGTCAAACTTGGCCCAATTGACTTGGAAAAGCCCTATCTGACTCAAAATTTAATTCTAAACACAAAACTCTAAAGGCCAAAAGCTGAAAGTGAGCTTATCACAACTTATTATGCAAACAGCTTATCCTTATTGGGCTTTTTAGCCCATTAAGCAATAAGCTAATGCCATAAGCTCTAATTTGACACACAACCTTCTTTTGGGATGCTTATGAGATCTGTAAAAATAAATTTTGAAAAAGCACACTCAATAAGCCATTAATAAGCAAAGTAATATTTCACTAAAAGACAAAATAGTCGTTTTTGAGAAATAAGGCACCTCAGGACTTGATTCAACTTACAAAATGTCACAAATGAACTCAATAAGCCAAAACAATCAACAAAATTCCAATAAGCAAAACCAGTAAGCCAGAATAAGCCAATAAGCACTTATGAAAAAGTCAATTAAGTTGGTATTCTAGTCAAACCCTAAAGTCAACCTACCAAATGCTCCAGTATGAACAAATGGGTCAAATAATGAGAACCTATTACAAAATCCAAGTTGTTGCTGGTTAAAATAAGCTATTAAAGCTTATTGATAAGCTGAAACCCAATTAACACTAGTAGTGGCAACTTTCAGTAGGAACTGGTTCCCACTGCTTTGACTATTTGACCAAGCTTTTTAGAGAGATTTAGTTGGATTCAATTGGAAACAAGGGCACCCTTGTGATCAGTGAATCACAAGGAGTCAATAGCAACAAGAAAATCCAAATTTGGTTCACACAATAAGCCATAAATGATCAAACAGTCACCAGATGATGCACAGACATGGAAAATAAGCAGTAATGCACAAATAAGCATATTAAGCCTGAATAAGCCAACCAAACTCAGCAGGATGCATACACAAGCTATATAAACTATGAATAAGCACAAATAAACTTATATCAAACACTGAATCAAAGTAAATAACAAGATCAAAGCATAAACAGTTACTAATAAGAACATGAACAATATGCAGACAATTTTGCTGATCTATTTGACACTAGATCCAACTTCAGGCACTTAAATCTCTTTCCCTGGTGTAGTTAACCTAGATTTAACACTTGTTAACCCTAGTCTATGATTAGATCTAGGTGTCCTCAAAATCCTAGCCAATTTTACCAAGTAAACAAGATTTTATACCCTTTTTATGAATCAAGGTGTTTCAAACCACAAATATTGCAGCAATATGACCAAGTATACCAGACAAGCATGTACCAATAACCACAAGCACAAAACTAACACTTAACAAACCACAAATCCAGATTATGCAGTTGACCCAGACACCCCTTAAAAACTTGTTTTCAGAATTTTTCAAAGGATTATCCAGTTTCAAACCACAAATCAAACTAACAACACCTCATAAACATCAAACAACTCCAAATGAACAATAATAAACCATCAAATCACAGATTCAACAACTATCATGCAATAATCACCAAAATCAGAAAAATAAGAGAGTAAATGAAAAGGGAAAAAGGTGCAAACCTCCAAGACCTACATCCAGGCCCTGGATTGTTTGAGCTTAGGTACTAGCAGAACAAGTACCAGCTTCCAATGCTGCTAAGAAGAACAAACCAACAAGTGAGATCAAAATAAACAAGACTTTTTGATTTTTGAAGCACAAGCCTTATGGAGTAAAACCTTGCCTCAAAAACCTTCAAACAAGATTATGGAACTCAGAATCAGGCTATTCCAACACCAACTTTTAACAAATATCAAAGAGATTTCAAAATTCAGAAAATCAAATTTTATTAATTTAAAAAGGAATTACAAAGATTAATAGCCTAAAACTGGAACAAAAGCTCTCTCACAGGTTGAGGAGTCTATTTATAGGCAAATGCCAAGGCTAGCACTATTCACAAACCCTAGAAGTGAAATTCCTATTCTATCCTTGAGTCTTCTAGACGAATTCTTGGTGTGAGCTGTCCAAAGTGATCTTGGATGTTCATTTTAGCTTTGGAATGAAGCAAGGACTCTCAGCTGTTGATTTTGCCACGTTGGATGACTTGGAGGGCAAGTAGTCATGTGATTGGTTAAACGGGAATTGGGGGTGGGGTCCATAGTGAGTGGGATTAAGGGTTTTAAGGTTGGGATGTGTTTCTGCACATGTGAATCAAGTGTGTGCAAATGTAATTGAAAATTACCCCATGTTTAACTGGAGTAAATTCTGGGTGGTGAAAAAGGTAAACAGTGATGTGTTTGATCCGAAATTGGGGGAAAGTTGTGTGTTTGGCGCATTTTTGGGTTTGAAAGTTTCATATTGGCCATTTCAGTCCTTGTTCTTTGGTGAAATAGGTATAAAACGTTTTTCAGCCAAGAAACTTCATTTCCTTTGTAAATAACTTTCATAACTTTACATTTTTGGCACCAAACTTTGGAAAAAGGGTTATAAGGGTAGTTTTTGCCATTTTTGGATAATTCAAGGACTGATCTTGGAAATTGTTGATCTTCAAAGGTCTTCAATATAACTTTGACTTCATGAGGGACCATAATGGCAATTTAGAATTGTTGAGGGACTAAACTTGCCATTTCTTCAAAGTTGAAGGACCATTTGTGTAATTTTGACAAACTTAAGGGACGAAACTTGTAATTATGATTTCACAAGGGTTTTAAGTGTCATTTCTTCATTCATTGAGGATCAATCTTGCATGTCTTCAAGTCTTCAAGGGTATTTGTTGGATAAATCATGATCTAGGGCCCGGTTCTTTGTACGGCTTCGTTTCCTGTGTCCGTTTTTTCTTGTTTCTTGTGATCTTTTGTCTTTTTCACAATATCCATACCTAAAATACACAAGTAAACAAACACAAGCATATATATGGTATTTTATGACATTTTTATGCATTTAAAGCCCGAAAAGACCGATGAGATCATGTATAAATGCCATCTCATCACTCCCCCATACTAAGCCATTGCCGTGCCCTTACGCAATGCTAGAATAAAGTATCTAAGCATCACCAAAGTTCAATTTTATTAACCTTTATTGAAGAGTAAAAGACTTGCAACATACTACGAAGATGTGTAAAGACATAATGTATGATTTTCATTACGAAAGTGACTTTTAGGGTCAAAGAATAGAAACAAGCAAATGTCCCTTAGAGTAAACTTCGTCATCCTTGATTGTCATACATTCCATGCTAAGTGCAAAAACGAGATCATTGTTGGTACAAGTCACAATGCTAACACTACTCATACGTCCAAATTGTGTAATACTTTTTCTCCCCGCAATCCTAGTTATTATAAAAGGAAATGGGTTACTAGCATTTTTTAACTATTTGTCATGGATCACAAGTGATTCATATTGACTTATTTGAGTAGTTATTAGTCCAAAAGCAAAGTAGCACGATTTGATCGATAGTTACCCGAAGGACAAAATCTTTTAAAACGGCTTCTCGTGTATCTCCTTAAGTTCATATCTTGGCATAACTCGTTTCACGATTTGAGACCTTTCTCGGACCGATATTTGGCATGTACTTCATACTTCAAATCTTGGGAAGACGTTCTTGAAATTATGGTCTTCTCTTCATATATTTGGAATTTCTTCACTTGACGTTTTTGAGAGATTCTTCATATTTGGACCACGACTTCATCATTTTTCTTCAATCATTATTTTGGACTTTCATATACAACGATCCGCCTCCTTTTCGGACTTGGATATATTTATCCTCATACCTTGTAAGGGTCTTTTCTGATAGACTTTCTCCATGATCTTTAGGGGAGTAATTGCTTTTCGTCGTGTGTATCGATCCTTCATATTGATTTAGGAATAATGATACTTCACATCATCTTGGATCGTTAGCAAAAATAGAGCTCCTCATGCCTTGTTAGGGCCTTTTTGGATGATCGCCAATCTTCGCGTCCCGCTTCAATAAGTTATGCCTTGGCTATGAACTCTATTCAACCCCGATCAACTTTAAACGATCTTGCGCTAGAGGCTAAGTAACCTTTCAAATCGTAAGACCTTACTTATTGCACTTATTTTTATTCCTAATGCATTGATCTTATGGGAAGAAAAAGCCACAATTAAAAACATATGAGTTTTTGAAAGAACATTTTCATGTTCTACGTTTAGCATGATCACTTGTCTAACTCTATCATCTCTCGTTCTTCACTATATAAAGACCTCTAATTAAAGAGACTCGTGAATACTTAGTCATGCAAGTCAAAATTAAGCCAAATTTGGATTAGCTTTCATTAAGACTATATCAAATCAAAGTTTTGGGTTTTCAAGTCACCTATAGGATCTTGCACTTTCTTGGACTTTTTCAAGTTTAGAGAATGCATTTTATAGTTCCCTTGATAAGTGACTTTCTAGGATCAATTATAGGAACTTGCGAAAAGTTCTTGTTCTTAACCCGAATGAGCCAAGACTTTCGCGTTTTAAAGCTCCCTATATAAAAGTCTAGCAAAACTTGAATTGAGCGGGTTAAGGAATGTAAATGGCTCCAAATGCCCATCAAGTCAAAAATTATCTCTTATTCTACCCATCGAAAAATATACATTCGTGTCTTAAAAACACTTATGAAAACTAAGAAATTTTTTAAAACTTGGCCATTTTTAGCGTTATTAGCAACCAAAACAAAACTTTGAAAGTTGGAAAGCGCGAGGGCGTAGCAAAGCAAGTACCTATTCACCCCCCATACTAAAAGTAAACATTGTCCTTAATGTTTCGAGTCTAAAGGTGGAGCACCCCCATACTAGAGACGAAGAATCGAATGCTTAGGATCTAGCATGGAAAGGGTGATCAACAATATATCTAAAGCCGTTTATTAAGTATGCTAAAAGATAATTGTTAGAACAATAAAGGATATGTCATGGATTCGTGAAAAACTTCTTCAAGCAAACGATGGAGGCTCACGTAAATGAACACGAGAGTCTTCAATCGTAGATGATGATGATGATCTAGATAACACAATCACAAACAACCACGAGACAACGAGTTGGAAGGGTACAAGTCCCCTTATTATTGAATAGTAAGCATAAAGGATAAGCATGGGATCTTCCCCACGAGGCACCTCGTTTTTGATTACCGAGTCATGAGCTCGACTCGATCCCCTCAATGCTAATTATCATTGGGGAAGGTGACTTTGTCGAGGGCAACCATTGAAGGAATTTCCCCACCAAAGTAGTGCTTAAGCCTATGTCCATTCACCTTGAAGTTAGGACCATCATCTTGAGCTAGCTCGATGGTCCCATAAGGAAACACTTGTGTAATGGTGAACGGACCCGACCAACGAGATTTCAATTTCCCAGAAAATATCTTAAGTCGAGAGTTAAAAAGTAACACTTGATCACCAACGTTAAAAACCCGGTTTTTAATCTTTGAATCATGAAACTTTTTAGTCTTTTCTTTGAAAATTAATGAATTTTCATAAGCATTATCTCTTAATTCATCCAATTCATTTAATTGTATTTTCCGGTGATCTCCCGCGGTCTTCAAGTCAAAGTTTGCATGCTTAAGGGCCCAATATGCCTTGTGCTCCAATTCAATGGGCAAATGACAATTCTTCCCATAGACTAACTTATAAGGAGTGCAACCAATAGGTGTCTTATAAGCGGTCCTAAAGGCCCATAAAGCGTCATCGAGTTTGTCGGACCATGAAGCACGGTTTTCTCCAATCGACCTTTCTAAAATCCTCTTCAAAGCTCGGTTCGAAACCTTGACTTGCCCACTCGTTTGTGGGTGATAAGCCGTAGAAAGACGATGAGTAACTCCATATTTCTTTAAGACCTTCTCGAATTGGTCATTACAAAAATGGGTTCCACGATCGCTTATAATAGCACGAGGGGTTCCGAACCGAGAGAATAGTTGCTTCAAAAACTTCACTACCACACGAGCATCATTAGTAGGCAAAGCCTTAGCTTCCACCCACTTAGAAAGATAGTCCACTGCGACAAGGATATATTTGTTGCCATGAGACGATGGGAACGGCCCCATAAAGTCTATTCCCCATATGTCGAATATCTCACACACTTGAATTATGTTTTGTGGCATTTCATCACGTTGAGACGATTTTCCTTGACGTTGGCACGAATCACACGACTTCACAAGTGCGTGTGCATCACGATAGATAGAAGGCCAAAAAAAGCCGGCATCGAACACTTTCTTAGCCGTGAGACTAGCACCGTGGTGACCACCCGTGGGTCCCTCGTGACAAGCTCTAAGGATATTAGAAGCTTCGGCACCAAAAACACAACGTCGAACGAGTTGATCCGCACAAACCCGAAAGAGATAAGGGTCGTCCCAAAAATAGAACTTGACGTCACGAAAGAATTTTCTCTTTTGTTGTGTCGTCATACCCTTGATTATGAATTTGCCCGCATGGTAATTTGCAATTTCGGCAAACCATGGGGTGGTGTCTTTAGAATTCACTACACCGAGAGTCTCAAGAAGAAATGTTTCGGTGATTTCCTTGTTCTCGAAAATATCTTTGTGAGGATCTTCTAGACGAGAGAGATGATCGGCCGCTAGATTCTCGGCTCCTTTTTTGTCAAGCACGGTGACATCAAATTCTTGGAGGAGGAGCACCCAACGAAGCAATCTCGGCTTAGCATCTTGCTTAGCTAAGAGATACTTGATAGCCGAATGGTCGGTATACACGATGCTTTTAGTTAAGACGAGATAAGGTCGGAATTTCTCAAAAGCATAAACCACGGCAAGGAATTCCTTTTCCGTTGTGGTGTACTTTAATTGAGCCTCGGTCATCGTCTTACTAGCATAGTGGATAGGACGGAAATGCTTGTCATAACGTTGCTAATACAATGATTTTCTATGGGTTCTATTTTATTCTCTCTCGATATCCTCTCGAATTGATCTCGGTTCTAAGTGGAATGATTTGTTCTTGGTTAATAAAAAGGTGTTGGTTTGTTTATCTATTTTAAACTAATAACAATTAATTAAGTGTCGAAGAGTAAACTTAAAGCTTTACAAGATTAAACTAAAAGACGAGCTTAAAAATAAAAGTTTGGAAAATGTTAAAGATTATACTAGAAAAATAAATGGACATTCAATAAAAACTAACACTTGGGAAACTTTGAGAAAAATAAGAACTTAATAGGAAACTACTAAAAGAAAGTAAGAACGGATAATAGCAAAACAACTCAATCGGAATAACCAAAAAATGGGTGTAATCGGAATGTATTCCGATCGAACGATCGGAATGTTGAGAATCTATACTGATCGGAATATGGAAAGGTGGGGTAATCGGAATACTTGAAAAGCTTGTACAATCGGAATACTAAAAACAACTCAAATCGGAATACTCTAAACTTGCTCAATCGGAATATGGTTAAACAATACACCGTCGGAATAAATGAAAATACCACCAATCAGAAAAAACTAAACCCTTTTCCGATCGGTCGATCGGAATAAAGGGGGGGGGCCTTGGTCGGAGAATACAATCAGAAAAGGGAGTTACCCTTTCCGAAAATGGTGCAATCCGAGACTTTAAGCTAGGGAATAAGCTATAGAATAAGCCAATCTCCAACAAGCTCGAATCCCATAATAAGCTGATCAAATAAGCAATAAAAACAACTTTATCTAAGCTTCAAATAAGCAAAAACATAAATCAAAAGATAAAAAGGTGAACTTTTATAAAAACTTTAAAAAGTAAATAAGCTAAATCAACAAATAAACCAATAAGAACAAGGATCTTAAAGCTTATTTGTGTATAAACTTAAGGAAACATAAAAGAAATCAACTTTTTAAGCACAAATCATTGATGAACAACACGGATCATACGAGATTTGCACCAAAATCAATCAAAATCAAAGAAAGGAAGGATGAGATTAAAGATTAAAAGATAAAAACTTGAACTTGATTAATGAAAAAGTAATACAAATGTTTTTATCTAGAAAGAGAAAAAGATGAAATCTAGTGAGAGAAAGTTTAGAACTTTCTCTCTCTAAAACTAGAGAAATCCAAAAACTAAAAACTAACTAAGTGTGTGAAATTTGTGAAGTAAGGGCCTTTATATAGGCGTGTGTATGGGCTTGCAAATGGGCTTGGTTTTGGGCTTCTTTCCTTCTTCCTTCTTTAGTATTCTCGTCTCTTTTAATTAAACGTTTCCGACTTTGGATTTTTAGAAGTGTCGGTGAATAATTCCAACTCGTCTTATAATCTTTTATTTAATAGACTCTAGTTCTTCGACGTATATGAATCTTCCATCTTTGGCTCTATTCTTCGATAAATCTTCAAATAGGCACAATGACTTCAAATCTTTTGCATCTCTTGGACAATAGACTTCGTCTTGAGTCTTTTTCCTTGATAAAACCCGTGCAATCCCATGTTTTCTTCAATATTCATCCGGTCGACTCTGAAAACACAATAAAAACAAAAACCACGCATAATTCCAAACAAATGATATTAAATACGTGTTTTGGTCTCGTTTTAGCCAGAATTAAGTGGTAAAAGGATGGGTGTTTTCACACCTATCAAATCCCCTACACTTAACCATTGCCATGCCCTCATGCAATGCTTAGTGACAAAGCACATTTACACTTTTCTCATGATTAATCAACCTTGGCCTTATTAAAATACTACTAAACAAAAATTAAAGTACTAAGAGAAATTAAAACTTTAAAGTAAACAAAAGGATAAAAAATAGCTATGTGGAAATAACTTGCAAAGAGATCGAGGACTTACATTAGGGCTTCGGTGCTGCGAAGATTTATCACCCTCAAGTTTCACGTTCCCCAAACTAAGCTTAAAAACGAGATCATTGTTATTATAAGTTAGCAATTCAAACACTCACACACATGGCTTAATTAAATGCTTAAACTCCCTTATTCCTAGGTGTATCTCTTATATTTTATTTTTGTCTTAGAATGATCATGGAGATGCATTTTTGGACTCATTTCGATAGTTAGTTAGACTGAAAGCAAAGTAGGACGATTTAATCAATAGTTAGCTAAAGGACAAAATCTCTTAAAACTGCTTCTCGGGATATCAAAAAGTTCATATCTTGGCATAACTTGGTTCACGATTTGAGACCTTTCTCGGGCCGATATTTGGCATGTACTTCATACTTCATATCTTGAGAGACGTTCTTGAGATAATGGTCTTCTCATCGTAATAGAGTTTCTTCACTTGGAGACTTTTGAGGGGTACTCCAACTTTGTTGACCACGACTTCATGATTATTTCTTCAATCTCTAATTGGGATTTCGAGATACAACGATCCGCCTCCTTTTCGGACTTGGATCTATTTATCCTCATACCTTGTTAGGGTCTTTTCGGATAGACTTCTCCATGATCTTTATGGGAGTTGAGTGCTTTTCGTCGTGATTCTTGATCCTTCATATTGATTTTGAGAATAATGCTTTTCACATCACTTTGGATCTTCAGCAATAAAATTGAATCCTCATGCCTTGTTAGGGCCTTTTCGGACTCGCCAATCTTTGCGCCCCGCTTCATAAGTTATGCCTTGGCTATGAACTCTTATCATTACCGAGCAACTTTTAAACGATCTTGGGCTAGAAGCTAAGTAACTTTTCAAATCGTACGACCTTACTTATTGCAGATAAATTATTAGCAAGTGATGGGAGAATAGGCAAATAATTACACCAAGTGAGCTTGTGCAAGAATACCGACTTATAATTGACTCTATCATTTCTCGTCCTCCATAATTTAAAATCTCAAGTAATGAGATTCGTGGATGCTTAGCCTAATAAAACAATTAAGGTCTATATGGTTAAGGATACTAGCTAGAATAAACTTAGATAAGTCTATTCGGGTTGAGTCAAAATAATCGCAACGGGCCTAATATGTCAAAGACTTCTAAACTAGCTACACCACTTTATTAATATTTTTGACTTTATTGCGGGATATATACATATGAAAGCAATGATAAAAATTTAAAAATTACGACTAAATGGCCAAAGTTAATAAAAATTTTGAAAAATGTTGAAAAATATGATTTTCCCGGTTAAATGAAGGCATTTTCATGGAAAAGTCCACTTAAAACTTCGATAGAAGTCCCCCTACACTTAAGATAAGCATTGTCCTCAATGTTTAAGCATGTGGGAAAAGTATCCCCTACACTTATGACATTGTGCACGTTGGTTAACTCGAGTTAAGGAAGAGACGACTAAAGTGATCAATTTCAAATGGGAGTATGAAGAAAATTGAATCACGATAGTTGAGAGATAGAACCGGATTTCGGATAACACGGGAGCACGGTTCTTCAAAGATTCCAAGAGTGCATTCATCCCTGTAATCACATGCACACAAAAACAAACACCTATACAGGTCCCCCTACACTTAGGAGGTTAAAACATAAAAGGATAGATACTCGGGCTGCCTCCCGAGGGGCGCTTGTTTTTTATAACCGAGTCACGAGCCTGACTCGACCCAAAATTAGTTCATGGGGAACGTAATGAGGGATGGAATCACCTCCGAAGAGGTGTCCTCACCAAAGTACAACTTCACTCGTTGGCCATTCACCTTAAAATTAGGTCCATTAGGTTGAGCGAGCTCGAGAGTACCATATGGAAAAATGTTGGCGACGGTGAATGGACCAGACCAGCGGCTCTTCAACTTGCCAGAGAAGATCTTCAACCGAGAGTTAAAAAGTAAGACTTGATCACCCACGTGGAACTCTAGGTTCTTGATTTTTGCGTCATGAAGGATCTTCGTCTTCGCTTTGTAGATCAGTGAGTTCTCATAAGCTTCATTCCTCAGTTCGTTGAGCTTGTTGAGTTGAGTCTAGCGATGATCATCGACTTTGTTTATGTCGAAGTTAGCCCACTTCAAGGCCCAGTGCGCCTTATGTTCCAGCTCGATGGGAAGGTGGCATGCTTTCCCGTACACAAGACGATAAGGTGTACAACCAATAGGGGTCTTGTATGCGGTACGAAAAGCTCACAAAGCATCATCAAGTTTATCAGCCCATGCGGCACGATGCTCTCCTACGGTTCGTTCCAGAATTCGCTTAAGTCCTCGGTTGGATATTTCAGCCTGGCCATTAGTTTGTGGGTGGTAGGCTGTGGAAAGACGATGATTTACACCGTACTTAGCCATGACTCTAGCAAATTGGTCATTGCAAAAATGAGTCCCACGATCACTAATAATGGCACGAGGCACACCGAATCTAGCGAAAAGAGCTTTCAAAAAGTTACAAACCACCCTTGCGTCATTAGTAGGTAAAGCTTTGGCTTCAACCCACTTTGAAACGTAGTCAACGGCTACAAGGATGTATTTGTTTCCTTTAGAAGAAGGGAATGGCCCCATAAAGTCGATACCCCAAACATCAAAGATTTCACACTCTTGAATGAAATTCTGAGGCATCTCGTCTTTATGTGTGATCGTGCCTTGTTTTTGGCAAACATCACATCGTTTAACCATATTGTGAGCGTCACGATATATGGAGGGCCAATAAAATCCCGAATCAAACACTTTTTTGGCGGTGTAGTTGGGACGAAAGTGACTACCGGTGGGTCCTTTGTGGCAAGCATCAAGGATTTTCAAAGCTGCCGGTCCGTCAACACATCGGCGGATAATCAGGTCGGCACATTGTTTGAATAGGTAAGGGTCGTCCCAAAAGTAGGTCTTAATGTCGGTGAAGAACTTCTTCTTTTGTTGAGACGTCAACCCTTCCTTGAGAATTCCACCCGCCAAGTAGTTTGCAAAGTCCGCAAACCACGGGGTTTCATCAGAATTCGAATTTATAGACATTAAGGTCTCCAAGGGAAAAGAATCATTGATTTCTTTGGTCGGATGATCCCCCTGGTAAGGATCCTCAAGTCTACTGAGATGATCCGCGGCTAGGTTTTCAGCTCCTTTTTTATCGCGAATTTCGATTTTAAACTCTTGGAGTAGCAAAACCCAGCGAAGAAGTCTTGGTTTGGAATCTTGCTTTGTCAACAAGTACTTCAACGCGGAATGATTGGTGTAAACGATTGTGGTGGAAAGGACAAGATAGGGGCGGAACTTTTCAAAGGCATAGACAACAGCTAAAAGCTCTTTTTCGGTTGTCGTATAATGCAATTGAGCCCCCGTCATTGTCTTGCTAGCGTAATGGATCGGTTGGAAGTGTTTATTCACTCTTTGGCCCAGAACCGCACCAATAGCAAAGTCACTAGCATCGCACATCAACTCAAAGGGAAGCTCCCAGTTAGGGGTAACCAAGACGGGTGCCTTAGTTAGCTTATCCTTAAGCGAGTTGAAGGCTTCAAGACACTCTTTGGAAAAGATAAAAGGAGTATCTTTTTCCAAGAGGTGGGTCATCGGGCGAGCGATTTGAGAAAAATCTTTGATGAATCGACGATAGAAGCCCGCATGACCCAGGAAACTTCTCACACCCTTCACGATTGAAGGTGGAGGCAACTTGGCGATAACATCGACTTTAGCACGGTCTACTTCCAGACCGGCTTTGGAAATCTTGTGTCCCAGCACGATGCCTTCTTTTACCATAAAATGGCATTTTTCCCAATTCAGAACAAGGCGAGTGTCTTCGCACCGCTTAAGCATACGTTCCAAATTGGCAAGGCAAGAAGAGAAGGAATCCTTGAAGACCGAGAAATCATCCATGAAGACTTCCATGGTTTGTTCAACCATGTCATGGAAGATAGCTAACATGCACCTTTGGAAAGTCCCGGGGGCATTGCATAAGCCAAAAGGCATTCTTTTGTAAGCAAATGTGCCATAGGGACAAGTGAATGTTGTCTTCTCTTGATCTTGGGGATCGATGGGTATTTGGAAATAACCCGAGAAACCATCAAGAAAGCAGTAATATTCATTACCCGCTAAATGTTCAAGCATTTTGTCCATAAAAGGTAGAGGGAAATGATCCTTTATCGTGGCATCATTGAGTTTGCGGTAGTCTATACAAACTCTCCACCCAGTAACGAGACGAGTGGAAATCAACTCGTTGTGTTCATTGGGAACAACGGTTATTCCGCCCTTCTTAGGCACACAATGGATTGGACTAACCCATGGTGAATCCGAAGTAGGGTAAATCATTCCCGCATCAAGAAGTTTGATAACCTCTGTTTTGATGCGTCATGGATTTTTGGATTCACCCTTCGTTGGCTTTGAATTGTGGGCTTAAAGTCTTCCTCCATGAGAATTTTGTGTGTGCAGAAGTGAGGATCAATTCCACGAATATCAGAAATCTTCCAAGCAATAGCCTTCTTATGATCTTTCAATACGGTGATAAGTCGGGCTTTTTCTTCTTCCTTTAGGTCCTTAGCAATGATGACTTGCGACTTCTTCTCTTCTTCAAGGAATACATACTCGAGATGGGGCGGCAACTCCTTAAGTTCTAAATCAGGAGGATTTTCGACGGGAGGCGTATTCGAAGTCGGAGTATCGATAGCAATGACCGTGGGAGATGGAGGCGAAGGATTGTCTTCGTTGAGAAGATTGTCAAAGAAATTCATGTCTTCATCCCCATCGGTGGGAGAATCATTAGTAGCTAAATTCACATCTCCCATGGTGTCTTCAAGATTGTTCCAAAACAAATCACTTTCTCCAAATAGAGACAGTGATGAATCAATAGAGGAAACGGTTTCAACATTGGGAAGAGAGGTAGGAATACTTTTTCAAGCATTTTGGAAGTGTTCTTCACAAGCCTCATCAAGAACGTCAATACAATTAACACTCTCGTATGAATAAGGTTGTTTAGACAACTTTCCCATGTTGAAGACGATTTTATCGTCACCCACTCTCATGATAAGCTCACCGGCTTCAACATCGATGAGAGTGCGACCGGTCCTCAGGAATGGACGACCCACGATCAAGGGAACACGAGGGTCCATCTCGTAGTCGACGACGACGAAATCGGCAGGAAAAGTGAATTTGTTGACTCCTACAAAGACGTCTTCGGCTATCCCCACTGGATAAGCAACCGTACGGTTAGCTAATTCCAAAGTCATTTTGGTGGGGATTAGCTCTGGAAGAGATAATTGCTTCCAAACGCTTAGAGGCATTAAATTAATACTGGCACCTAGATCGGCTAGGGCCATGCAATTCTCTACTCCCGGGAAATTGCAAGGGATTAAGAAACGACCCGGATCACCAAGCTTGGTTGGCAATTTCCTTAAGAGCACTGCAGAGCAATTCTCATTAAGTTGGGTGTTGGCAATATCGAGAAGCTTTTCCTTGTCGCTCAGAAGATCTTTAAACATTTTCACGTACTTGGGCATGTGAGCGAGAGCCTCAGCGAAGGAGATATTGAAATTCAGTTGTTTAAACATTTTAAGAAAGTTTGAAACCTGAATATCGTCCTTGCTTTTGAGCTTCTCTTTCCTCAACCTAGATGGATAAGGTATATTGGAAGAAGAGGAAGGCTTCGAGAGAATAGGATCACTCACATCCTTGGGCGGAGAAGGGGTGGAAGTAAGAGGCGGAGAAATTGGGGATGGAGAAGGATGAGGAATAAGAGCAGGTGACTCGTTCTCCTTAGTCACAACCACTGGTGGAGGTATAGGAAGCTCGGATTCCTTGGTACCTTTAGCACTGCGAGTGGTGATTGCTTTCATCTCCCCTCTTGGATTCGCAACGGTGTTACTCGGAAGAGTACCCGAAGAAGAGGGTTGATTACCGTGGAAGAAACTAGCCATCATGTTTCTTAAGTCATTCGTTTGACTATCCATAGTGTTCTTCATATCAGCTCTCAGATCATTCCCTTGTTTCATCAGGTCTGCTTTCAAGTTGCGCACTTCCTGTTGGAGATTATCCACGATCACATCGTTAGTCCTCATGTAGGTTCCAATGTCTTGACGTGATGCGGGGGTTTGGTTGGAAGGAGCATTGTATGCGGGTGGTTGATAAGCAGGTTGCTGGTATACTTGGTTGTTTCGTTGAGGTTGTTGTTGTTGCTTGTGAGGAGGGATGTATGGTGTACGAGGTTGTTGTTGTTGTGGAGGGCGGTTGAGCTTTTGTTGTTGGTTTGGGTTGTTTGGAGGAAAACCGGGTGGTGAAAGGTAGTTGTTGGAGCGATAGCTAACAAATTACGGTCACCTTGAGGTCTAGCTTGATAAGCAGGTTGAGGATAGGTGCCATAAGCTGCATTCACATTCTCAGCAGGGTAGTCTTGGGTGGCGGTACAAGTGGTGTAAGAGTGAGGACCCCCGCATATCTCACATGGTTGGCTAACAGCATTGACTTGAGCGTTTTTAGCGTTATTGCTGTTGTTGTTGCTGACGGTATGGGTAACAAGCGATTCAAGAAGCACAGTGATTTTGTCCAATCGCTTGTCGCTGTCACTAGTGCTAGCACTAGCGACATTGGTCCGAACACTCTTGGTTTGCACACGAGATTTATTCTCAATGATATCCCAAGCAACATTGGAAGTCTTAGCCAAAAGATTACCCCCTGAGGCACTGTTTAGTGAATCTTGGTCACTCATGCTTAAACCATTGTAAAAAGTATTAATTTGATGTACTTTGGTAAAACCATGTTGTGGGCATTTTCTTAAAAGATCTTTAAAACGATCCTAAGATTCACTGAACGACTCATCGTACTTTTGTTCAAAATTTATGATTTCATTCCGCAAAGCGGTAGTACGAGAGGGTGGGAAAAAGTAATTGATAAACTTGGTTTACAAATCCGTCCACGAGAGAATACTCTGTGGCGGTTCCTTAGCAAGCCAATGCCGGGCTTGTCCCTCTAAAGAAAAGGGAAAAAGTTGTAACCTGATAACCTCTTGTGAAACACCATTGAATTTGACCGTGTTGGTGAGTTGCAAGAATCTCTTGATATGGTCATGTGGGTCATCAATGGTACGCCCCAAGAATGGTTGAGCAGAGACCATCTGGATAAAGCCTGATTTTAGCTCAAAGTTATTGGCGGCAATTGGAGGTATGACAATTTGATCAGTGTTACCGTCTACATGAGCTTGCAGCAGTTCAATCATCGGGCGATTATCCGGAAGAGGCTCATTGTTGTTGTTATTATGCATGTTGTTGAAAGGTGGGTTGTTGTTGTTATTATTGTTGTTTGGAGGTGGTATGTGGTTGTTGTTTTGTACACCGGCCATGTCTAAGTTATCGAGAGGCTCGGGCTCTTGATAAGACGTGGATCGAGTGCGCATACACCTGCAAAAGAACGAACAAAGAAAAACAAAGCAAAAATATTTTTGGTTTTTATGTTTTTTAATTTTTTTTGTATTTTTGAAAATTTTATATTTTTTTAGGATTTTTTGAAATTTTTTATAAAAAAGTAACGTTCACGGGGAACGGATCCCAAAATCCAAGTTCTCACAAAAAACTTTTGATCTTAACGAGAAGAGCCGGCAGCGGCGCCATTTAATACAATGATTTTCTATGGGTTCTATTTTATTCTCTCTCGATATCCTCTCGAATTGATCTCGGTTCTAAGTGGAATGATTTGTTCTTGGTTAATAAAAAGGTGTTGGTTTGTTTATCTATTTTAAACTAATAACAATTAATTAAGTGTCGAAGAGTAAACTTAAAGCTTTAAAAGATTAAACTAAAAGACGAGCTTAAAAATAAAAGTTTGGAAAATGTTAAAGATTATACTAGAAAAATAAATGGACATTCAATAAAAACTAACACTTGGGAAACTTTGAGAAAAATAAGAACTTAATAGGAAACTACTAAAAGAAAGTAAGAACGGAGAATAGCAAAACAACTCAATCGGAATAACCAAAAAATGGGTGTAATCGGAATGTATTCCGATCGAACGATCGGAATGTTGAGAATCTATACTGATCGGAATATGGAAAGGTGGGGCAATCGGAATACTTGAAAAGCTTGTACAATCGGAATACTAAAAACAACTCAAATCGGAATACTCTAAACTTGCTCAATCGGAATATGGTTAAACAATACACCGTCGGAATAAATGAAAATAACACCAATCGGAAAAAACTAAACCCTTTTCCGATCGGTCGATCGGAATAAAGGGGGGGCCTTGGTCGGAAAATACAATCGGAAAAGGGAGTTACCCATTCCGAAAATGGTGCAATCCGAGACTTTAAGCTAGGGAATAAGCTATAGAATAAGCCAATCTCCAACAAGCTCGAATCCCATAATAAGCTGATCAAATAAGCAATAAAAACAACTTTATCCAAGCTTCAAATAAGAAAAAACATAAATCAAAAGATAAAAAGGTGAACTTTTTATAAAAACTTTAAAAAGTAAATAAGCTAAATCAACAAATAAACCAATAAGAACAAGGATCTTAAAGCTTATTTGTGTATAAACTTAAGGAAACATAAAAGAAATCAACTTTTTAAGCACAAATCATTGATGAACAACACGGATCATACGAGATTTGCACCAAAATAAATCAAAATCAAAGAAAGGAAGGATGAGATTAAAGATTAAAAGATAAAAACTTGAACTTGATTAATGAAAAAGTAATACAAATGTTTTTATCCAGAAAGAGAAAAAGATGAAATCTAGTGAGAGAAAGTTTAGAACTTTCTCTCTCTAAAACCAGAGAAATCCAAAAACTAAAAACTAACTAAGTGTGTGAAATTTGTGAAGTAAGGGCCTTTATATAGGCGTGTGTATGGGCTTGCAAATGGGCTTGGTTTTGGGCTTCTTTCCTTCTTCCTTCTTTAGTCTTCTCGTCTCTTTTAATTAAACGTTTCCGACTTTGGATTTTTAGAAGTGTCGGTGAATAATTCCAACTCGTCTTATAATCTTTTATTTAATAGACTCGAGTTCTTCGACGTATATGAATCTTCCATCTTTGGCTCTATTCTTCGATAAATCTTCAAATAGGTACAATGACTTCAAATCTTTTGCATCTCTTGGACAATAGACTTCGTCTTGAGTCTTTTTCCTTGATAAAACCCGTGCAATCCCATGTTTTCTTCAATATTCATCCGGTCGACTCTGAAAACACAATAAACACAAAAACCACGCATAATTCCAAACAAATGATATTAAATACGTGTTTTGGTCTCGTTTTAGCCAGAATTAAGTGGTAAAAGGATGGGTGTTTTCACACCTATCTGTTGCCCTAAGACGGCCCCTATAGCATAATCACTTGCATCGCACATGATTTCAAAGGGTAATTCCCAATTAGGAGCAACAAGAATGGGAGCTTCGGTAAGTTTCCTTTTGAGAGTTTCGAAAGCTCTAACACAATCCTCATTGAAATTAAAAAGAGCATCCTTCTCGAGAAGGTGTGTCATAGGTCGAGAGATTTTCGAAAAGTCCTTGATGAAACGACGATAAAAGCCCGCGTGGCCTAGGAAACTCCTAACTCCCTTAACGGTTTTGGGATGAGGTAACTTGGCGATGACGTCTACCTTAGCTTTATCGACCTCAATCCTCGCTTTCGACACCTTATGTCCTAAGACGATTCCTTGTTTACACATAAAATGACATTTTTCCCAATTAAGCACAAGATTGGTTTCTTCACAACGTTTTAACATCTGCTCGAGATTAGATAAACACGACGTGAACGAATTGCCAAACACCAAGAAGTCATCCATAAACACTTCCATCGACTTCTCGATCATATCATGAAAAATCGCCATCATACACCGTTGAAACGTACCCGGTGCATTACAAAGTCCGAAACGTATCCTACGATAAGCAAACGTTCCATAAGGACACGTAAACGTAGTCTTCTCTTGATCACTAGGGTCGATAGGGATTTGAAAGTAACCGGAAAAACCATCTAAAAAGCAATAGAATTCATTTCCCGCGAGTCGCTCCAACATTTGATCCATGAAGGGGAAAGGAAAGTGGTCTTTACGAGTGGCGTCATTTAACTTTCGGTAGTCAATACACACCCTCCAACCGGTCACAACACGAGTGGGAATTAACTCGTTGTTTTCATTAGGCACAACGGTCATTCCTCCCTTTTTAGGGACACAATGGATTGGGCTCACCCATGGGCTATCGGAGATAGGATAAATCATTCCTGCGTCAAGGAGTTTAAGAACCTCCTTTTTAATGACATCGTGAATTTTGGGATTCACCCTTCTTTGACTTTGAATTGCGGGCTTGTAGTCCTCCTCCATTAAAATCTTGTGAGTACAAAATTTTGGGTCAATACCCTTAATGTCGGAAATTTTCCACGCAATTGCCCCTTTATGAGCCTTAAGAACTTTCAAGAGCTCGGTTTTTTCATCATTAGCAAGACCTCTTGCAATAATAATCGGCAACTTGTCATCACCTTCCAAGAATGCGTATTCAAGGTGAGAAGGAAGATCTTTCAATTTAAGGATAGGTGGTTCCTCGATTGAAGATTTTGGTTCAACACTCATAACTTCCATCGGCGGAAGAAATGGTGGAATAGAAGTATCATCACTAATCAACACTTTATCTTCATTGTCGATTTCATTTGATGTAAAATCGCCTCCTTGGAATGGAGTGAGATTTGGTGTAGAATTAGCAAGAATCGGATCCAAAATAGTGGGATTGCCACTTGACGAGCTATCGGAAAAACCTAACACTTCTTGTGAAAACTCATCGCAAACCCCATCAACGATGTCAATGTGATTGATGGTAGCGATTGCATAAACAT
The DNA here is from genome assembly GCA_025667525.1 of Glebionis coronaria. Classification (NCBI taxonomy): domain Eukaryota; kingdom Viridiplantae; phylum Streptophyta; class Magnoliopsida; order Asterales; family Asteraceae; genus Glebionis; species Glebionis coronaria. The sequence goes on along the minus strand of CM046881.1, from coordinate 334,247,080 downwards.
GAGAAGGTTTCGAGTTTTGAGTAGTGTTTATAACAAGTTCCTCTTCGTTGAATCTCAAAGTGATAGTTCTTGCATGAACGTCGATAAGCGATCGCGAGGTGTCTAAAAATGAACAACCTAAAATTAGAGGAACTTGAGGATCCGCGGGGATGTCAACTACTATAAAATCAACGGGATAGTAGAACTTCCCCACTTTCACGAAAACATCTTCGGCTACTCCACATGCTAAAATCGTAGAATGATCGGCCATCTCGATAGACATGTTCGAAGGAATAAGAGCCGGAAGCGAAAGCGATTTCCAAATGGAAAATGGCATCAAATTAATGCTCGCACCAAGATCGGCGAAGGCGAGACATTCTTTCATATCTTGTATGTTACAAGGAATGAGAAACTTTCCTGGGTCACCAACTTTTTCCGGTATGCGGTTAAGATAAACCGAAGAACAATTAGCAAGCTTTGAAAGCTTTTCCTTATCGCTCATCATACTTTTAAAAGTGGAAGCGAAACGAGGCATATACAACAACGCGTCGGCTAAACTCACATCAAAATTCACTTGTTGAAACATTTTTATAAAAAGCTCGATTTGTTGTTTGTTACGTTCTTGCAATTTCTCTTTGTTTCGTCTCGAAGGGTAAGGTAAGGGTGGTGTGGGTTGGACATTAGGCAACGGCCTTGGAATCTCGAATTCCATAATTGGTATTGGTTCAACCGTAGGTGTGGTTTGAGCGGTACTTCATGGGATTGTAATGTGCTCCTTTTCGACCATCACCTCAGGCTCTTTCTCGATTTCCTTCTCCGTAGAAGTACTTGGACGAGAGATTGGTTCCTTGAAAGTTTTACCACTTCGTGTAGTAATAACCTTCATTTCTCCCTTCGGGTTTGCAATGGTATCACTAGGAAGACCACCCGAGGGAGAGGGTTTACACATGATTGCTTCAAACATTTTAGCCATTCGGTCCTCAAATTTTGATTGCCTAGCATCCGCTTTTAACAACTCTTGCTTAATCTCATGTTGTCCTAATTCCATCTTTTGTTGATTTTGTTGAAGATGTTGGACATTTCCTTCCATTTTATTTGCATGAGTTTTAGTTCATTAGCAAGTTCATTTTTAAGCTCGTTTTTCAACTCGGATCTTAAGCTAATCATCTCACGTTGCATGTTATCCAAAAATTCTCCTTGAAGATTTTTAGTGTGAGCATTTTGAAAACCTTGTGTAGTGTTTTGAAAATCACGGTTTTGATTTTGATTAGTGACTTGCCCATTCCCAATTTGATAATTCCCTTTGTTGTAGTTACGTGAATTGCCTTGGTAATTACCACCTTGGTTGTTGTTTCGATAGTTATTAGCATTTTGATTTGGTGGAGCTTGATTTAGGCGGGAACCTTGACCGTTTTGGTTATAAGTTCCCGTTGCTACATAAGCACTCGAAGTGTTACCATCCGCGGTAATGCACTCGGAAAGATCATGAGCTCCACCACAAGACAAACAACTCTTAGCAACCGCTTTAACCGAAGCGGAATTCGAAGGTTCTTGAGCTTTCCAATGGGACATAAGATTAGAAAATCTATCGAAAAACCAATTTTCCTCATTAGCTTCTGTAACACCCCTAAATTTGTACAACTCAATACAGCGGAAGACTAGTTGGTGTTACGGGATAACACATTACTCACATCATAGACAACGCATAAAAATCGCGTCGTTTAATAATAAAGCATTTCCATTCATAAATATCAAGTTCACATAGGTCCCAAGTCATTGTATTTAATACAGGTTTTACAAATATTTGAATGGAAATTATAATTTAAGTGCGGGCCATGAATTCTTGTCGTCTTCCCGAGAATTACCTTCAAGTACCTGAGATAAAACATGTTAAAAGAAAAGATCAGCGATAACGCCGAGTGAATTCATAGAGTTTAATAAACCATTAATATAACATCAGTATAAAATTAGTACCGAAAATATTTTGTACAAATCATTTTAATAGGCCATAAAATAGCCAAGGTCATTTTATACAAATCCTTATCGAAAATCATAATAAAGGCATTTGCCTTAAAAATCATTATACGAGCCAATGTCGTAAAAATATCATACAATACGTTTTATAACGTTGTATAGATTAAATAGAAACCGTTATATGAATATGGTTATATAAAACCAAAACACGAACATAATATCAATAGTATGACCCCTTATTGCTAGTCAGGCAATACATCGTAATTCGGTGCGTATAGTAGTATTTTGTTAACTGGATTATTATAAGCCGCATGACATTGTTACCTTACTAAACCAAACAACGGGTAGCTAACCCGATACTCAATTTTCCCATCTAAATTAGCGTGTCGTCACAAAGGTCACGCTATGGAAATCTTCTCATACATAAATTCGCTTACCAATCAATGTGGCACGACGGGGATCAACCGTCAAGGCGCGAACTGGGGTGATCGTCCCCAAATAGTACTATTATATGCATAAGCGTCTACCAATCCCGGTAGTTCACAGTTCATGCTAATGGGACTTTTAGTGACATAACCTAACTTTAATAATCCATTTAATTTCATCTATCGGGTCATTTAATCATTTATCGGGTCATACAATCGGGTCATACAATCATTCGGGTCCAAATCAATAAACAAGCAATCAGGACAAATGGTGTCCTATTTTATAAAAACTAACATGTTATCTCCCTCGCGGGTTTATAAAGCATTTCATAAAAAAATTTAAAAGAGTGTGAGGCTATGAACTCACGTTGATGTGGGAAGGCGATTATCGGCGATTTGGATGTACGGTACGTGCTTCAATCACGGAAACCTAGACAAATAATACTCATCTTAGACTCATGTCCAATGAATTTATAAAAATAACAATTATGTATACATATGATGATTTTATATATATGATGATCAAGTGGGTTTACTATTCTCTTTTACTCATTTTAGTGTTTACGTATTGGTAACTTCTTACTATTTTACTAGTTTTACGTATTTACGTGTTTTAGGTCCAATAAGCCTATTATAATGTTCATCAACTTGTATCAATCCATCTCATACTTGTATTATCAGTATTTACACTTTACATGTTGGGCCCAAATGGGTTAAGCCCAATAAATAAGTTTATAAGTGTTTTAGTCTATTTTGTTGTATTATTAGTCCAATAACGTTAACTTAGCCCGTTAATGTCCGTATGTTTTATAGTTCGGGTTTTATCGGTTTTTACTTGTTATATATATGTTTATATATCAGTATATTAGTTTATAAAAGTTTACATTAGACGGGTCCAACCGTCTAAGTTTTATTTAACAAAAACGTTAATTTTGACGGTAATAGCCGAAAAAGTCGTAAAATCATGTTTATAGTTTTATAACTTATAAAACTTATCAAATTACCATTTTTATAAAATTTCCATTTATTTATTCTTATACATATTTATATAAATGTATTATATAAGTTAGTGGGTTTTAATTCACATTTTATACTATTATTATTTGAGTGCTTATATAATACTATTATACTTTAATTTCCAAAATCTGATTTTTACTTTCATGTTCACCAAAACTGCCATATCTAGAGTTCTATATGGAGATAGAAGCTCAAATTTTTATGAAATAAAATACATGATATGTTCTCCATTTAACTCTACTATAGCTACTGTTGAATCAGCCTCTAAGTATTTTCTAAAAATCGTCCAAAACAGTGAACTCAGATTTGTACTCTAAACTTGTTTTGATCATATCTCACTCATCCTAATGATTCCATTGCATGGCCAACTCTCACATGTGTACAAGACTCATAGCTTACTGTATATCCATTAATCTATGCCATTTTTATCACTTCATCATATGATTCTTTACTGTTTTATACAGCCAACAATTTAAACAAGATTTTAGCCTTGTTTCTTATAGTTTTTCATCTTTTTAATCATATTTATCAACACCAAATCCCCACACAATACTTTTATCATCATATAATCATCATATACATATAAAATAGGAAATAAAATACATGATTAAATAATCAAAATAACAAGAAGATGGGAAGAAAAATCTTTATACCACCATGATGATGTAGGTTGATCAAAACATGGATTTTGATGGAGAAACTTGTGAATAACCAAGACCATCTTCAAGACCACCATTCTTCATGAACACCTTGTGGAAAATTAGCCCCAAGACACCATGGAAACTCCTCCTTGGATGTTAAAACTTGCACCAATCTTCATCTTTTTGAATGGAGATTAACATATGTTAATTATAACAAATGTTTGTGGTTAAATTTTGTATGAATGGGGTGTTCTTGGTTGAATAGTGGACGGCATAGATGAGTGAGAGAGAGAGAGAGAGAGAGTTGTGAGTTTTTGGTGGTTTGCATGTTGTAAAATGATCAAATGGTTTTGAGTTTCTTGTTTTGAGGTAATGGTGGAGTAGCTTTTAAGCTTAGCTAACAAGTGTTAGCTTAGTTGCTACAATGTTGACACATCATGAGATGTGTTGGCATACTCTTGCCGTCCAAGAGTGGGGGTGGGGCAAGATTTATCTTGTCTCATCCCCATTTAAATACGGGTACTCCTTGATTTTAGTTTCCTCGATTTGCGTGCCCTCGGGTCGTTTTACGAAAAACATTTTTATAAATTATGATTCAACGGCACAAAAAGAATCTAATAAAAATTGTCTCATCAAAAACAGAGTTCGAAAACGTAAATACGTAATCCTAAGGTTTCCGGTTTAGTCGTAAAGGACGTTAAAATAAAATCGTAAGTCCTAATCTCTTCTCGTAAATTTGTGAGTTTATGAACCAACACAAATTTAAAACTCCAAAATAATATTCACGGATAAATTTATTTTCTGAAATGTCGGACTGTCACCAAAGACGGTGTATGTAAACGTAAGCACGTAACGTAGAATCCTCCGGTTTAGACGTAGTCGATGCTACTTCAAGACGTAAATCCAAATTTCTTCCCAAAAATAAGTGAGTTCATAATATAACATTAAAATAATATTTTTAAATAATACTTGAGAATAAAATATCAACCATAAATTGACGGATTGTCACAGCATTTACCCCTAAACAGGATCTTTGTCCTCAAAGATCATCTTACTACTCGCTTCTTATAGCGTTAAAGCCATGTGGGTATTTCCTCCACATTCGGTCTTTTCTCACAAGTGCAATTCATTACAATACGCGAGTTTCATCAAGCATAACTACGGAAATAAGATCAGGCTAAATGTTGACTTGCTTTCTCTATCCATGATGTTCACGGGTTTCTGATGAATGCAACTTTTCGCCGATCTAAGCTTTATTAAGAAGAATTCAGATTTTCACTTGATAGATATTCCATCAAGTTCGATATACGAAACATAATTCACGCATCTCTTGAAGTCCTTGGGTAGATCCAGCTTATATACCTTTCAAACCAAATCTTTTACATCATCTCAATGGTCCCATACAACGGGGACTTATATCCCATGATCTTTCAGATCATTAATTCATTTTTACAAGGTTAAAATTTTTGGCATAACTTCGCTACCCATCTGGCACTTCAAGATCTACATTTCATATTCACATAACCTCCTACCCACTATCGGCAGTCAATAATCAAATCCTAATTTCAACAATCATTTCAGGTCTTGCGGGTCGAGTATTTTGTAAGGTTAGGTTCGCCATCATAGGGAACCTTAAATCTAAAAGACATGTCCAACTCACAATGGGTGTTTGTCGGGTGTCTTCATCTCAACTCTTGCTTACAGATGCTCTAATATAGATCCTAACAAGATTAGATCTCGATCCTAATACGATAATTATCAATGATAATCTCTCCAAAGGAAAACGATTATACGGTCTATTACCAAAGGTCAATCATTCAAACCTAGTACATCACTTATAGTATTTTGTATCGTTACTTTACCTCGTCCCTTCGATTGAGGTGGTACATAGTACTCTCATCAAGATTCGTTCTCAATGACTTCTGAGCAAATCTCTAGAAATTCGATGCGAAGCGAGGATCTTGATAGAGATGATCGATACAGGCACACCATGTTACATAACTCCTTTAAATACAAAAGAGTTAATTTCTTCATCAAGAATCTATCATTAACAGGAATGATATTAGCAGATTTGGTCAGTCTGTCGACGATGACCCAAATCGAATCAAATTCAGATGATGACCTTTGCAATAGTTAGACGTTTACTAATGTATGAGGCGATGTCTGCCTTCATAATTTGCCATCAGTACAACTTCTTCTGATAATGATACATTAAATCAGAAATGACATAAATAAAATACTTATACTTACAAGATTCCAACATAACTTTATCTCACAATCCTCCATATTTAGGCAACCACAAGTGGCCTTTTATACATCTAACACCATCGGCTTCTCAATTCTAATGGTTCATATAAGCCGTGAACCCCTTTTTATTATTTATATTATCCTTTTTATAAGCATCGGCTATATTTTAAATTGTTCGGCAATTTATTTTGTACCACCATTACTAAGGAACACATCCTAATTGATTCTTTATCCTTTTTACATAATGTGTCAGTATTTACATTCATCTTTCCTGATGAAATAATTATCATGTCTACAATTTACTCAGAAATTCCTTCTTCATATTTTCTAAGTTTTTAATTTCATCTCAACTATTATTTTTATCAGTTTTGCTCAATCTGACGTTTAAAGCGTCGATAATTATTTCAAGTAATTAAATAATAGATATTTAATTTTATGAAACGTAAACGTAAAAAGTTTTAAATTTCTTAGTTCGAATAATTATGTAAAAATGTTCAAGAAAAATTTGAATTTAACTAACACGATTTTTGTTGATTTATCGGAAATAATTAATAAGATCCGTAAATGTTCGAAAAACCTTCGTTTATTCTTTGGTAAAAATTTTCTTAGTTGAAAAGCAAAAATTATCGTTTCAAATTTTTAAGTCATGGTTTAAATGGTTTCCTCAATTCTTCTTAGGTTGTCTTGGGGTATACACAAACATTTACCCCTAAACAGAAGTTTAGTTAAATGGTTTGTGTATAAGGGAATAATCCCTTAAAATCCTTTGTTAAAACATATGTCAGAATATATTTGCACCCTCTTTTGGTAAAACCCAAAGTCTTAAAAAGGCTCTAAATTTTTGAAGAGTCAATATAGATTCCATTATCTTTTAATCACACAATTTAATAATGTAAAATATTAAGTTTTAAATCATATGTTAATTATTCAAGGTACAGGTTTTAATTGTTCAGCCATTTCAAGGCAATCTATAATTAATTATTAACTCATTCTTATTCTTATAAACAAACAAATAGTCCTTAATGATCGCAAGCATGAATTTATCAAATTACAGCCTACACACGTGATCCACCAAATTTATGGATGCTACATGTGCATTAGTCAATCCAAACGACATAACATGAAACTCATAATATTCATTACAAGTTCTGGATGTAGTGATTGGAATAGATAATATTCTTCGCGGACGCGAAGTTGATAATAACCATGCTGTGGATCAAATCTTTAAAACATACGCTAGAACCTTGTAAATGATCGAACAAATCTTCCATTTCGAGTCATGGATATCGTTTTCGATTGTCAATTTACTCAGTTCACAGTAATCTATAAATATAAGAAATGATAACACCATAGTTGTTCATGATGACGAGCTCGGTAGAATAAAATCTTTCTCCGACAACTCTCTCAGTTGTACAGTAATTCCATTAATTCAGATGGTGCTGAAGTACAATGCACACGCCACAGGTGCAGCACCAGAAATATAATCAATACCAATTTCAACTTGCCTTAATGGCGAAAGTCTAGGTAATTCATCAACAAATACTTACTAAAGTCTCGGATAACAAAAACATCTTTTTATATATTTAATTTAAGTTCTTTCTAGATTATAATATCTATGACTAATTCACAACCATTCATGGTATAATTTCAAGTCTAAATGCAGGATATAATCATCCATCAAGAATTATTTAGATCACTTTTGATAATCAACATCTTATCATTTAGGGGAAATCTACTTGAGTTCCCATCAATTAAGACAATGTCGTCATGTCGTAATCAATCAATTCATTCTACTGGAACTATCAACTTTCTAGTTTTATTGCCGTTGATAAGATGTGAACTCCTCAAAAGACTAATAATAACTCATAATCCTTCACAAATTCAAGGATATATGGAGACACAACTATTATTAAAAGAGTAAGGTCAACGCATAATCTACGCGAGAGAATTTCAAATCAGATACAGACGAAAACATTTAATGAATATGAATATATCCCATGTTTTCATAATTTGAGTACGCATTCGAAAGCTCCTTGGATCGTTACCCAGGTCATTCAAACGAAATCAAATCGTAAGAAATGATAAGAACGTCAATGCATCCAGTCGGGTATCAACACTCGGTAATCATATACTTTTCCTAAGAATCTCACTACAAGAGAATTGGACAAGAAGGGAATATCAATTGTCAAATAAGACAAATTCCACAGATGAGTAAATTCGACTTAGAAGAATAAATAGTACGGGCACATATGTAGGTGTCCCTAACAGTATGTCCCTATTTTTCACTTCTTGCAGATTTCATAAAATTTAATCTTTCACAATCTTTAAAGAAAATGTAGTGTTTATTCATTAGTTTTATGGTGACTACTAATCAGCCTTGCATGGTCCATTCCAAATTATATGTAGGCGTGCAACTATATACAATTTCAAGATTAACGATGCAATACTTAGTTCGACAAAATTTTATCATCATGTTTATAATAAAAACATTTTCATGCTTAATTCTTAAATAAGAATCAAAAATATATTTACAAAGATTTTCTTTGTTATGGAAAGAATTAAGTTTCCAAAACATTTCATAAACAACTTTACTTCAATAATGATTATTTATAAGTCTTACTTTAAACAATCCATATAGTGATGAAAATTTAATTTTCTCAAAGGATACTGTTTTATCTTATAAAACAATGAGTGATCTGCAAAAGAGTGATGAAGAGTTGTTTACCAAGAACTAACTACAATATAATGGAAAATGAGCTTAGCCAAATAATCATGAGGTTCATGATCTCGACGGCACTCAAAAAGAATAATCCACAACGTAACTCAAATCGAGATGAGTACTTGTTCAATGGTTGCATCACTAATGTGAACATTAGGATGAAGCAATAAAAGATAGATATCATCGATACATGTATAATTTAGCAATCAAAGGTAGTCTTTTCATTAATCATGAACAAGTCAAATTGTACCGTCACACATTATGTGTCGCTATGTCATACAATTCCAAGATCTCATCCTACCAACTGATATCTCAGTTAAGTTAGGGATTATTTTTAAAAGATACAACAATGAATACTAATCTAAAAGAGTCATTAGGTGTCCCACCTGTCCCGGAAGATCCATTGGTCTCAATTCAGAAGAAGATTTCTTCAATTTATTTCTTGGACACTGGGCATCCTCGTTAGTGGACAATGGCCTAGGAACAACACTTATCACAAACTAACAATCAATTAAAACCTTATAATTCAATCACAGAACTTAACGACTTCCTCTTAATAATATCATATTCCATATGGGTTAAATTTTATTTTTATTCAAGTTTCAACCAATTTATACTCAATTCGATATCCTACTTTATTTTACTATATTTTCAGACCTTAATAGGACAATAAAAGCTCGATATGAACAACACTTAATTTCCAATCCTATAACTCCTTTATCAATAATTATCAAATGAGTCACTAGTATGAAATGACTTGATCATTCAACTAGACTTCTCGGAAAGGTACTAGTGGCATGAGGCCTTGGGTAATGGTTCCAATGACAGCCTCAAGTGCAACATTCACCCTTTCGATTTCAAATTTAAGAGTTGGGTGACAACGAATCAGATGACACCTTTCCAGGTTGTAACGTTTTGTCAAACTCCACTCTATAAGGAAAGATCGTCATGAGATCGATATCATATTTAATCCAACCAATTCTTCTTCAACCATCAAATCAACTAATATCTACATTTCTACGAATATTAACCATTTTGTTAGGATCATAAATATCCACAACTTGATTTAGATCTAGGATAACTAGAACTCCTACGAGAATAGCTTCGTTTAATTTAGTAGGGGATTGAGGGTTACTTGTGACAATCTACGTCGTATAAATACCTCGTATAAATATCAAAATAATCATCAAACAATCATGTAATCAAATTATATCATATATATATATATATAATCCAAGTTATATATATATTAAAATAACACTTCTCAGTCTGGCCTTGTCGGTAACTCAGGAATTCTTCGGCACCGTTATAGTCAAAAGATTTTTTATACATTTTGAGAAAAGTGTTTATAGTTAAAAGATTTTGAAATGTTTTATTCAAAACCTTGGTTTTAAAAATCTTTCGTTCTCTATAACGAGAGCTCTGATAGCAAACTGTAACACCCCCAAATTTGTACAACTCAATACAGCGGAAGACTAGTTGGTGTTACGGGATAGCACATTACTCACATCATAGACAACGTATAAAAATCGCGTCGTTTAGGAATAAAGCATTTCCATTCATAAATATCAAGTTCACATAGGTCCCAAGTCATTGTATTTAATACAGGTTTTACAAACATTTGAATGGAAATTATAATTTAAGTGCGGGCCATGAATTCTTGTCGTCTTCCCGAGAATTACCTTCAAGTACCGGAGATAAAACATGTTAAAAGAAAAGGTCAGCGATAACGCCGAGTGAATTCATAGAGTTTAATAAACCATTAATATAACATCGGTATAAAATTATTACCGAAAATCATTTTGTACAAATCATTTTAATAGGCCATAAAATAGCCAAGGTCATTTTATACAAATCCTTATCGAAAATCATAATAAAGGCATTTGCCATAAAAATCATTATACGAGCCAATGTCGTAAAAACATCATACCATACGTTTTATAACGTTGTATAGATTAAATAAAAACTGTTATATGAATATGGTTATATAAAACCAAAACACGAACATAATATCAGTAGTATGACCCCGTATTGCTAGTCAGGCAATACATCGTAATTCGGTGCGTATAGTAGTATTTCGTTAACTGGATTATTATAAGTCGCATGACATTGTTACCTTACTAAACCAAACAACGGGTAGCTAACCCGATACTGAATTTGCCCATCTAAATTAGCGTGTCATCACAAAGGTCACGCTATGGAAATCTTCTCATACATAAATTCGCTTACCAATCAATGTGGCACGACGGGGATCAACCGTCAAGGCGCGAACTGGGGTGATCGTCCCCAAATAGTACTATTATATGCATAAGCGTCTACCAATCCCGGTAGTTCACAATTCATGCTAATGGGACTTTTAGTGACATAACCTAACTTTAATAATCCATTTAATTTCATCTATCGGGTCATTTAATCATTTATCAGGTCATACAATCGGGTCATACAATCATTCGGGTCCAAATCAATAAACAAGCAATCGGGACAAATGGTGTCCTATTTTATAAAAACTAACATGTTATCTCCCTCGCGGGTTTATAAAGCATTTCATAAAAACATTTAAAAGAGTGCGAGGCTATGAACTCACGTTGATGTGGGAAGGCGATTATCGGCGATTTGGATGTACGGTACGTGCTTCAATCACGGAAACCTAGACAAATAATACTCGTCTTAGACTCATGTCCAATGACTTTATAAAAATAACAATTATGTATACATATGATGATTTTATATATATGATGATCAAGTGGGTTTACATATTCTCTTTTACTCATTTTAGTGTTTACGTATTGGTAACTTCTTACTATTTTACTAGTTTTACCTATTTACGTGTTTTAGGTCCAATAAGCCTATTATAATGTTCATCAACTTGCATAAATCCATCTCATACTTGTATTATCAGTATTTACACTTTACATGTTGGGCCCAAATGGGTTAAGCCCAATAAATAAGTTTATAAGTGTTTTAGTCCATTTTGTTGTATTATTAGTCCAATAACGTTAACTTAGCCCGTTAATGTCCGTATGTTTTATAGTTCGGGTTTTATCGGTTTTTACTTGTTATATATATGTTTATATATCAGTATATGAGTTTATAAAAGTTTCCATTAGACGGGTCCAACCGTCTAAGTTTTATTTAACAAAAACGTTAATTTTACGGTAATAGCCGAAAAAGTCGTAAAATCATGTTTATAGTTTTATAACTTATAAAACTTATCAAATTACCATTTTTATAAAATGTCCATTTATTTATCCTTATACATATTTATATGAATGTATTATATAAGTTAGTGGGTTTTAATTCACATTTTATACTATTATTATTTGAGTGCTTATATAATACTATTATACTTTAATTTCCGAAATCTGATTTTTACTTTCATGTTCACCAAAACTGCCATATCGAGAGTTCTATATGGAGATAGAAGCTCAAATTTTTATGACATAAAATAAATGATATGTGCTCCATTTAACTCTTTATAGCTACTGTTGAATCAGCCTCTAAGTATTTTCTAAAAATTGTCCAAAACAGTGAACTCAGATTTGTACTCTAAACTTGTTTTGATCATATCTCACTCATCCTAATGATTTCATTGCATGGCCAACTCTCACATGTGTACAAGACTCATAGCTTACTATATATCCATAAATCTATGCCATTTTTATCAGTTCATCATATGATTCTTTACTGTTTTATAAAACCAACAATTTAAACAAGATTTTAGCCTTGTTTCTTATAGTTTTTCATCTTTTTAATCATATTTATCAACACCAAATCCCCACACAATACTTTTATCATCATGATACTAGTGATTTTCAATGGGGTTCTCTAAATTCTCTCGATATCCTCTCGAATTGATCTCGGCTCTAAGTGGAATGATTTGTTTTTGATTAATAAGAAGGTGTTGGTTTGTTTATCTATTTTAAGCTAATGACAAATAAGTAAGTGTCGAAGAGTAAAATTAAAGCTTTAAAAGATTAAACTAAATTGACAAGTTAAAAATGAATGCTTGAAAACTTAAAGGCAAGATGAGAAAATCACTTGAACACTTAATAAAACTAACACTTAAACCTTGTAAAATTTTAAAACTTAATCCGTCGAAATATAGAATTGCAAAGCTATCGGAATGTCAAAATCGTGCCCATCGTAATATAACTAAAATCAGTCCATCGGAATATTTGTCAAAACAATCATCGGAATAATTAAAATGCAAGCTGTCGGAATGTCGGAATGATGGTCTATCGCAATGAAGTCGATCGGAATATTGTAAATAAAAATTGGCCAGAGTTTCGACTTAAAATAGGACCTTAAATCCCGTCGGAATGTGCGATCGCAATATGCGATCGCAATCCCAGATCGGAATAAGGGGTAAGAAACAACCTATCGCAAAGTAAAACCCCACTTGGGTTATTGCGATACTGAGCAGGAACCCGTCGGAATATGTTAAAACCCTTGTATTGCGATGTAAACAATTTTGTTCCGAAATTGGTGGTAACTTAAAATCTCAATAAGCAAAATCAATAAGCTAACTAATCCAAAACTTAAACGACTCAAAAAGCTTAAATTTGACAACTTTTGAAAACGTAAAATAATAAACTATATAAATGAAACTTTTGAATGACTAAAACATATATGAAATCCGAAAATAATAAGCCAAAAAAAGAAATAAGCTAATAAGCATTAAGAGCCTATAGCTTATACATGTATAAGCTTAAGAAGAAACAAGAAAGATTAAACTTGATCTCGAACTCATTCAATAATCCAAACCGTATGAAACTAAACAATCGGATCAAATGATTAAGGAAATCTAAGAAATGAGGAAAGAGATTAAAGAACTAAAAAGCTTAACTTGAATTAGATTGATGAAATACCAAATACAAAAGCTTAAAACTTGAAATGTAAAAATGGAGAAAAGAAAAGTTTAGTGAGAGAAAGTTGAGTGAGAACTTCTCTCTCCAAAACTAGAGAAAATGAAAAACTAAAGAACTAACTAAGTGTGTGAAATTTGTGAAGTAAGGGCCTTTATATAGGCGTGTGTATGGGCTTGTGAATGGGCTTTGATATCGGGCTTCTTTTCTTCTTTCTTCAAGCTTCTTCAAATAAACGTTTCCGACTTGGATTTGAGAAGTGTCGGTGAATAATTCCAACTCGTCTTATAATCTTTTGTTTAATAGACTCGAGTTCTTCGACATATATGGATCTTCCATCTTTGGCTCTATTCTTCGATAAATCTTCAAATAGGCACAATGACTTCAAATCTTTTGCATCTCTTGGACAATAGACTTCGTCTTGAGTCTTTTTCCTTGATAAAACCCGTGCAATCCCATGTTTTTTTCAATATTCATCCGGTTGACTCTGAAAACACAATAAACACAAAAACCACGCATAATTCCAAACAAATGATATTAAGTACGTGTTTTGGTCTTGTTTTAGCCAGAAATAAGTGGTAAAAGGATGGGTGTTTTCACACCTATCAAATCCCCTACACTTAACCATTGCCATGCCCTCATGCAATGCTTAGTGACAAAGCACATTTACACTTTTCTCATAATCAATCAACCATGGCCTTATTAAGATACTACTAAACAAAAATGAAAGTACTAAGAGAAATTAAAACTTTAAAGTAAACAAAAGGATGGAAATGACTTGTAAAGAGATCAAGGACTTACATTAGGGCTTTGGTGCTGCGATGATTCATCACCCTCAAGTTTCACGTTCCCCGAACTAAGCTTAAAAACGAGATCATTGTTATTATAAGATAGCAAATCAAACACTCACACTCATGGCTTAATTAAATGCTTAAACTCCCTTATTCCTAGGTGTATCTCTTATATTTTATTTTTGTCTTAGAATGATCATGAAGATGCATTTTTGGACTTATTTCGATAGTTTATTTAGGCTGAAAGCAAAGTAGGACGATTTAATCAATAGTTAGCTAAAGGACAAAATCTCTTAAAACTGCTTCTCGGGATATCAAAAAGTTCATATCTTGGCATAACTTGGTTCGCGATTTGAGACCTTTCTCGGGCCGATATTTGGCATGTACTTCATACTTCATATCTTGAGAGACGTTCTTGAGATAATGGTCTTCTCATCGTAATAGAGTTTCTTCACTTGGAGACTTTTGAGGGGTACTCCAACTTTGTTGACCACGACTTCATGATTATTTCTTCAATCTCTAATTGGGATTTCGAGATACAACGATCCGCCTCCTTTTCGGACTTGGATCTATTTATCCTCATACCTTGTTAGGGTCTTTTCAGATAGACTTCTCCATGATCTTTATGGGAGTTGATTACTTTTCGTCGTGCGTCTTGATCCTTCATATTGATTTTGGGAATAATGCTTTTCACATCACTTTTGGATCTTCAGCAATAAAATGGAATCCTCATGCCTTGTTAGGGCCTTTTCGGACTCGCCAATCTTCGCGCCCCGTTTCATAAGTTATGCCTTGGCTATGAACTCTTATCATTATCGAGCAACTTTTAAACGATATTGGGCTAGAAGCTAAGTAAGTTTTCAAATCGTACGACCTTACTTATTGCAGATAATTTATTAGCAAGTGATGAGAGAATAGGCAAATAATTACACCAAGTGAGCTTGTGCAAGAATACCGACTTATAATTGACTCTATCATTTCTCGTTCTCCACAATTTAAAATCTCAAGTAATGACACTCGTGGATACTTAGCCTAATAAACCAATTAAGGTCTACATGGTTAAGGATACTAGCTAGAATAAACTTGGATAAGTCTATTCGGGTTGAGTCAAAATAAACGCAACGGGCCTAATATGTCAAAGACTTCTAAACTAGCTACACCACTTTATTAATATTTTTGACTTTATTGCGGGATATATACATATGAAAGCAACGATAAAAATTTAAAAATTACGACTAAATGGCCAAAGTTAATTAAAAATTTGAAAAATGTTGAAAAAGATGATTTTACGGTTAAATGAAGGCATTTTCATGGAAAAGTCCACTTAAAACTTATATAGAAGTCCCCCTACACTTAAGATAAACATTGTCCTCAATGTTTAAGCATGTGGGAAAAGTCTCCCCTACACTTATGACATTGTGCACGTTGGTTAACTCAAATTAAGGAAGAGACGACTAAAGTGATCAATTTCAAATGGAGTATGAAGAAAATTGAATCACGATAGTTGAGAGATAGAACCGGATTTCGGATAACACGGGGGTACGGTTCTTCAAAGATTCCAAGAGTGCATTGATCCCTGTAATCACATCACCACACAAATACAAACACCTATGTAGGCCCCCCTACACTTAGGAGGTTAAAAACATAAAAGGATAGATACTCGGGCTGCCTCCCGAGGAGCGCTTGTTTTTGATAACCGAATCACGAGCCTGACTCGACCCAAAATTAGTTCATGGGGAACGTGGTGAGGGATGGAATCATCTCTTGAGAGATGTCCTCACCAAAGTACAACTTCACTCGTTGGCCATTCACCTTAAAATTAGGTCCATTAGGTTGAGCGAGCTCGAGAGTACCATATGGAAAAATTTGGGCAATGGTGAATGGGCCAGACCACCGAGATTTGAGCTTGCCCGAAAAGATTTTCAACCGAGAGTTAAAGAGTAACACTTTATCTCCCACTTGGAACTCTCGGTTCTTAATCTTAGAGTCGTGAATGAGCTTAGTCCTCTCCTTATAGATCAAAGAGTTTTCATAAGCCTCATTACGGAGTTCATTGAGCTCATTGAGTTGGATCTTGCGTAGGTCACCGGCTTTGTTGATATCAAAATTAGCCCACTTCAAGGCCCAGTAAGCCTTGTGCTCCAACTCAATGGGGAGGTGTCACGCTTTCCCGTACACGAGACGATATGGTGTGCAACCAATTGGAGTCTTGTATGCATTACGGAAAGCCCACAAAGCATCATCAAGTTTATCAGCCCATGAGGCACGATGCTCTCCCACGGTTCTTTCCAGAATTCGCTTTAGTCCTCGGTTGGATATTTCAGCCTGGCCATTAGTTTGTGGGTGGTAGGCTGTGGAAAGACGATGATTTACACCGTACTTAGCCATGACTCTAGCAAATTGGTCATTGCAAAAATGAGTCCCACGATCACTAATAATGGCACGAGGCACACCGAATCTAGCGAATAGAGATTTCAAAAAGTTACAAACCACCCTTGCGTCATTAGTGGGTAAATCTTAGGCTTCACCCATTTGGAGACGTAGTCAACGGCTACAAGGATGTATTTGTTTCCTTTAGAAGAAGGGAATGGCCCCATAAAGTCGATACCCCAAACATCAAAGATTTCACATTCTTGTATGAAATTTTGAGGCATCTCATCTTTATGTGTGATCTTGCCTTGTTTTTGGCAAGCATCACATCGTTTAACCATCTTGTGAGCATCACGATAGATGGTGGGCCAATAAAATCCCGAGTCAAACACTTTTTTGGCGGTGTAGTTGGGACCAAAGTGACCACCGGTGGGTCCCTTGTGGCAAGCGTCAAGGATTTTTAAAGCTGCCGGTCCATCAACACAACGTCGGATAATCAGGTCGGCACATTGTTTGAATAGGTACGGGTCATCCCAAAAGTAAGTCTTAATGTCGTTAAAGAACTTCTTCTTTTTCTGGGATGTTAACCCGTCAACGAGAATTCCACCTGCCAAGTAGTTTGCAATGTCCGCAAACCACGGGCTTTCATCAGCAGTCGAGTTGATAGACATTAAGGTCTCCAAGGGAAAAGAATCATTGATTTCTTTGGTCGGATGATCCCCTTGGTAAGGATCCTCAAGTCTACTGAGATGATCCGCGGCTAGGTTTTCAGCTCCTTTTTTATCGCGAATTTCGATTTTAAATTCTTGGAGAAGCAAAACCCAGCGAAGAAGTCTTGGTTTAGAATCTTGCTGTGTCAACAAGTACTTCAACGCGGAATGATCGGTGTAAACGATTGTGGTGGAAAGGACAAGATAGGGGCGAAATTTTTCAAAGGCATAGACAACAGCTAAAAGCTCTTTTTCGGTTGTCGTATAATGCAATTTTGCCCCCGTCATTGTCTTGCTAGCGTAATGGATTGGTTGGAAGTGTTTGTTCACTCTTTGTCCCAGAACCGCTCCAATAGCAAAATCACTAGCATCGCACATCAACTCAAAGGGAAGCTCCCAATTGGGGGTAACCAAGAAGGGTGCCTTGGTTAGCTTATCCTTAAGCGAGTTGAAGGCTTCAAGACACTCTTTGGAAAAGATAAAAGGAGTATCTTTTTCCAAGAGGTGGGTCATCGGGCGAGCGATTTGAGAAAAATCTTTGATGAATCGACGGTAGAAGCCCGCATGACCCAGAAAACTTCTCACACCCTTCACGGTTGAAGGTGGAGGCAACTTTGCGATAACATCGACTTTAGCACGGTCTACTTCAAGACCGGCTTTCGAGATCTTGTGTCCTAGCACGATGCCTTGTTTTACCATAAAATGGCATTTTTCCCAATTCAGAACAAGGCGAGTGTCTTCGCACCGCTTAAGCATACGTTCCAAATTGGCAAGGCAAGAAGAGAAGGAATCCCCAAAGACCGAGAAATCATCCATGAAGACTTCCATGGTTTGTTCAACCATGTCATGGAAGATAGCTAACATGCACCTTTGGAAAGTCCCAGGCGCATTACATAAGCCAAAAGGCATTCTTTTGTAAGCAAATGTGCCATAGGGACAAGTGAATGTTGTCTTCTCTTGATCTTGGGGATCGATGGGTATTTGGAAATAACCCGAGAAACCATCAAGAAAGCAGTAATATTCATTACCCGCTAAACGTTAAGCATTTGGCCCATAAAAGGTAGAGGGAAATGATTCTTTCTCGTGGCATCATTGAGTTTGCGGTAGTCTATACAAACTCTCCACCCAGTAACGAGACGAGTTGAAATCAACTCGTTGTGTTCATTGGGAACAACGGTTATTCCGCCCTTCTTAGGCACACAATGGATTGGGCTAACCCATGGTGAATCCGAAATAGGGTAAATCATACCCGCATCAAGAAGTTTGATAACCTCTGTTTTGATGACTTCATGTATCTTTGGATTCACCCATCGTTGGCTTTGAATTGTGGGCTTAAAGTCGTCCTCCATGAGAATTTTGTGTGTGCAGAAGTGAGGATCAATTCCGCGAATATCAGAGATTTTCCAAGCAATAGCCTTCTTATGATCGTTAAGCACGGCGATGAGGCGAGTTTTCTCTTCATCTTTCAAATTCTTCGCGATAATGACGGGCGACTTCTTCTCTTCTTCAAGGAACACATACTCGAGATGGGGCGGCAACTTCTTAAGCTCTAAATCCGTAGGATTTTCGACGGGAGGCGTATTCAAAGTCGGAGTATCGATAGCAATAACCGTGGGAGATGGTGGAGAAAGGTTGTCTTCATTGAGAAGGTTATCAAAGAAATGCATGTCTTCATCCCCATCGGTGGGAGAATCATCATTAGATAAGTTCACATCTCCCATGGTGGCTTCAAGATTGTTCCAAAACAAATCACTTTCTCCAAATAGAGACAGTGATGAATCAATAGAGGAAACGGTTTCAACATTGGGAAGAGAGGTAGGAATATTTTTACAAGCATCATTAAAGTGTTCTTCACAAGCCTCATCAAGAACGTCAATACAATTAACACTCTCGTATGAATAAGGTTGTTTAGACAACTTTCCCATGTTGAAGACGATTTTATCGTCACCCACTCTCATGATAAGCTCACCAGCTTCAACATCGATGAGAGTGCGACCGGTCCTCAGGAATGGACGACCCACGATCAAGGGAACACGAGGGTCCATCTCGTAGTCGACGACGACGAAATCGGCAGGGAAAGTGAATTTGTCGACTCCTACAAAGACGTCTTCGGCTATCCCCACTGGATAAGCAACCTTACGGTTAGCTAATTCCAAAGTCATTTTTGTGGGGACTAGCTCAGGGAGAGATAATTGCTTCCAAACGCTTAGAGGCATTAAGTTGATACTGGAACCTAGATCGGCTAGGGCCATGCAATTCTCTACTCCTGCGAAATTGCAAGGGATTAAGAAACGACCCGGATCACCAAGCTTGGTTGGCAATTTCCTTAAGAGCACTGCAGAGCAATTCTCATTAAGTTGGGTGTTGGCAATATCAAGAAGCTTTTCCTTGTCACTCAGAAGATCTTTAAACATTTTCGCGTACTTTGGCATGTGAGCGAGAGCCTCAGCGAAGGAGATGTTAAAATTCAATTGTTTGAACATCTTAAGAAAGTTCGAAACCTGAATATCATCCTTGCTTTTCAGCTTCTCTTTCCTCAACCTAGATGGATAAGGTATATTAGAAGAAGAGGAAGGCTTTGGGAGAATAGGCTCACTCACATCCATGGGTGGAGGAGGGGTAGAAGGAAGAGGTGGAGAAATTGGGGAAGGAGAAGGATGAGGAATAGGAGCAGGTGACTCGTTCTCCTTAGTCACAACCACCGGTGGAGGTATAGGAAGCTCGGGTTCCTTGGTACCTTTGCCATTGCGAGTTGTGATTGCTTTCATCTCCCCTCTTGGATTCGCAACGGTGTTACTCGGAAGAGTACCCGAAGAAGAGGGTTGATTACCTTGGAAAAAACTAGCCATCATGTTCTTCAAGTCATTTGTTTGGCTATCCAACGTGTTTCTCATGTCAGCTCTCAGATCGTTCCCTTGTTTGACCAGGTCTGCTTTCAAGTTGAGCACTTCTCTCTGAAGATTCCCCACGATCACATCGTTAGTCCTCATATAGGTTTCCACTTCTTGGTGAAGAGCGGTGGGTTGGTTGGGAGGAGCATTGTATGCGGGTGGTTGATAAGCAGGTGGCTGGTAGACTTGGTTGTTTCTTTGAGGTGGTTGTTGCTGTTTATGAGGTGGGATGTATGGTGTACGAGGTTGTTGTTGAGGAGGGCGATTGAGGTTTTGTTGTTGGTTTGGGTTGTATGGAGGAAAACCGGGTGGTGAGAGGTAGTTGTTGGAGCGGTAGCTAAGCAAGTTACGGTCACCTTGAGGTCTAGCTTGATAAGCAGGTTGAGGATAGGTGCCATAAGCTGCATTCACATTTTCAGAAGGGTAGTCTTGGGTGGCAGTACATGTGGTGTAAGAGTGAGGACCCCCGCATATCTCGCATGGTTGGCTAACAGCATTGACTTGAGCGTTTTTAGCGTTGTTGCTGTTGGTGTTGCTGACGATGTGGGTAACAAGCGATTCAAGAAGCGTAGTGATTTTGTCAAGTCGCTTGTCACTGTCACTAGTACTAGCACTAGCAACATTGGTCCGAACACTCTTGGTTTGCACACGAGACTTATTCTCAATGATATCCCAAGCAGCATTGGAAGTCTTAGCCAAAAGATTACCCCCCGAGGCACTGTTTAGTGAATCTTGGTCACTCATTCTTAAACCATTGTAAAAAGTGTTAATTTGATGCACGTTGGTAAAACCATGTTGTGGGCATTTTCTTAAAAGATCCCAAGATTCACTAAACGACTCATCGTACTTTTGTTCAAAATTTATGATTTCATTCCGCAAAGCGGTAGTACGAGAGGGTGGGAAAAAGTAATTGATAAACTTGGTCTCCAAATCCGTCCACGAGAGAATACTCTGTGGCAGTTCCTTAGCAAGCCAATGTTGGGCTTGTCCCTCTAAAGAAAAGGGAAAAAGTGGTAGACGGATAACCTCTTGTGGAACACCATTGAACTTGACCGTGTTGGTGAGTTGCAAGAATCTCTTAATGTGGTCATGTGGATCATCAATGGTACGCCCCAAGAATGGTTGAGCAGAGACCATCTGGATAAAGCCTGATTTGAGCTCGAAATTGTTGGCTGCAATTGCTGGTATAACAATTGGATCAGTGTTGCCATCTACATGGGCTTGCAGCAGTTCCATCATCGGACGATTATCCGGTAGAGGCTCATTGTTGTTATTATTCATGTTGTTGAAGGGTGGGTTGTTATTGTTATTATTATTGTTTGGAGGTGGTATGTTGTTGTTTTGTACACCGGCCATGTCTAAGTTATCGAGAGGCTCGGGCTCTTGATAAGACGTTGATCGAGTGCGCATACACCTGCAAAAGAACTAACAAAGAAAAACAAAGCAAAAATATTTTTGGTTTTTATATTTTTTTAATTTTTAGGATTTTTGAAAATTTTATATAATTTTTTTTTTGTGTTTTTGAAAATTTTTGTGACAAAGTAACGTTTACGGTGAACGGATCCCAAAATCCAAGTTCTCACAAAAAACTTTTGATCTTAACGAGAAGAGCCGGCAGCGGCGCCATTTGATACTAGTGATTTTCAATGGGGTTCTCTAAATTCTCTCGATATCCTCTCGAATTGATCTCGGCTCTAAGTGGAATGATTTGTTCTTGGTTAATAAGAAGGTGTTGGTTTGTTTATCTATTTTAAGCTAATGACAAATAAGTAAGTGTCGAAGAGTAAAATTAAAGCTTTAAAAGATTAAACTAAATTGACAAGTTAAAAATGAATGCTTGAAAACTTAAAGGCAAGATGAGAAAATCACTTGAACACTTAATAAAACTAACACTTAAAACCTTGTAAAATTTTAAAACTTAATCCGTCGGAATATAGAATTGCAAAGCTATCGGAATGTCAAAATCGTGCCCATCGGAATATAACTAAAATCAGTCCATCGGAATATTTGTCAAAACAATCATCGGAATAAATAAAATGCAAGTTGTCGGAATGTCGGAATGATGGTCTATCGCAATGAAGTCGATCGGAATGTTGTAAATAAAAATTGGCCAGAGTTTCGACTTAAAATAGGACCTTAAATCCCGTCGGAATGTGCGATCGCAATATGCGATCGCAATACCAGATCGGAATAAGGGGTAAGAAACAACCTATCGCAAAGTAAAACCCCACTTGGGTTATTGCGATACTGAGCAGGAACCCGTCGGAATATGTTAAAACCCTTGTATTGCGATGTAAACAATTTTGTTCCGAAATTGGTGGTAACTTAAAATCTCAATAAGCAAAATCAATAAGCTAACTAATCCAAAACTTAAATGACTCAAAAAGCTTATATTTGACAACTTTTGAAAACGTAAAATAATAAACTTTATAAATGAAACTTTTGAATGACTAAAACATATATGAAATCCGAAAATAATAAGCCAAAACAAGAAATAAGCTAATAAGCATTAAGAGCCTATAGCTTATACATGTATAAGCTTAAGAAGAAACAAGAAAGATTAAACTTGATCTCGAACTCATTCAATAATCCAAACCGTATGAAACTAAACAATCGGATCAAATGATTAAGGAAATCTAAGAAATGAGGAAAGAGATTAAAGAACTAAAAAGCTTAACTTGAATTAGATTGATGAAATACCAAATACAAAAGCTTAAAACTTGAAATGTAAAAATGGAGAAAAGAAAAGTTTAGTGAGAGAAAGTTGAGAACTTTCTCTCTCCAAAACTAGAGAAAATGAAAAACTAAAGAACTAACTAAGTGTGTGAAATTTGTGAAGTAAGGGCCTTTATATAGGCGTGTGTATGGGCTTGTGAATGGGCTTTGATATCGGGCTTCTTTTCTTCTTTCTTCAAGCTTCTTCAAATAAACGTTTCCGACTTGGATTTGAGAAGTGTCGGTGAATAATTCCAACTCGTCTTATAATATTTTGTTTAATAGACTCGAGTTCTTCGACATATATGAATCTTCCATCTTTGGCTCTATTCTTCGATAAATCTTCAAATAGGCACAATGACTTCAAATCTTTTGCATCTCTTGGACAATAGACTTCGTCTTGAGTCTTTTTCCTTGATAAAACCCGTGCAATCCCATGTTTTCTTCAATATTCATCCGGTTGACTCTGAAAACACAATAAACACAAAAACCACGTATAATTCCAAACAAATGATATTAAGTACGTGTTTTGGTCTTGTTTTAGCCAGAAATAAGTGGTAAAAGGATGGGTGTTTTCACACCTATCACATCATATAATCATCATATACATATACAATAGGAAATAAAATACATGATTACATAATCAAAATAACAAGAAGATGGGGAGAACAATCTTTATACCACCATGATGATGTAGGTTGATCAAAACATGGATTTTGATGGAGAAACTTGTGAATAACCAAGACCATCTTCAAGATAACCATTCTTCATGAACACCTTGTGGAAAATTAGCCCCAAGACACCATGGAAACTCCTTCTTGGATGTTAAAACTTGCACCAATCTTCATCTTTTTGAATGGAGATTAACATATGTGAATTATAACAAATGTTTGTGGTTAAATTTTGTATGAATGGGGTGTTCTTGGTTGAATAGTGGACGGCATAGATGAGTGAGAGAGAGAGAGTTGTGAGTTTTTGGTGGTTTGCATGTTGTAAAATGATCAAATGGTTTTGAGTTTCTTGTTTTGAGGTAATGGTGGAGTAGCTTTTAAGCTAAGCTAACAAGTGTTAGCTTAGTTGCTACAATGTTGACACATCATGAGATGTGTTGGCATACTCTTGCCGTCCAAGAGTGGGGGTGGGGCAAGATTTATCTTGTCTCATCCCCATTTAAATACGGGTACTCCTCGATTTTAGTTTCCTTGATTTGTGTGCCCTCGGGTAGTTTTACGGAAAACGTTTTCATAAATTATGAATCAACGACACAAAACGAATCTAATAAATATTGTCTCATTAAAAATGGAGTTTGAAAACGTAAATACGTAATCCTAAGGTTTCTGGTTTAGTCGTAAAGGACGTTAAAATAAAATCGTAAGTCCTAATCTCTTCTCGTAAATTTGTGAGTTTATGAACCAACACAAATTTAAAACTCCAAAATAATATTCACGGATAAATTTATTTTCTGAAATGTCGGACTGTCACCAAAGACGGTGTATGTAAACGTAAGCACGTAGCGTAGAATCCTCCGGTTTAGACGTAGTCGATGCTACTTCAAGACGTAAATCCAAATTTCTTCCCAAAAATAAGTGAGTTCATAATATAACATTAAAATAATACTTGAGATAAAATATCAACCATAAATTGACGGATTGTCACAGCTTCATCATGTAAGGCATTAATGCTACGAGACGATGACGATGATGACGAACCCAAGTTGGAAACACTCAGTGTGTTACGAGGGCTATAAACCTTAGATCTATTCTCGATAATCTTTAAAGCCTCATCGGTCGTTTTGCTCAAAAAATTACCACCCGCGGCGGCATTCAAGTAATCTCGTTCATGATCATTAAGCCCATTATAAAAAGTATCAATTTGATGCAATTCCGAAATCATGGTGTGGACATTCATGTAACATTTCTTTAAAGCGTTCCCATGCCATTGAAAAACATCCATTATTTCTTTGCACAAATCATGAAATCTCATTTTCAAATGTGTTGTTTTAGATTGTGGAAAAAACTTGTTCACAAACTTAGAAACGAGATCGCCCCATGTTAAAATTGAATTTGGCGGTTCTTTCTCAAGCCAAATTTTTGCGGGTCCATCTAACGAGTATGGAAACAACATCATCTTAATGGCGTCATGTGGAACATCCTTAAACTTGCTAGTAGCGGTGAGACGATTAAAATTCCTAATGTGGTAATGCGGGTTGTCCTTCTCATGACCTCTAAACTTATTTGCTTGCAACATCGACATTAAACCCGTCTTAATCTCGAAATTCTCCGCAAGGATAGCGGGAATCACAATGGCCTCTCCAAAACCCTCGGTGGGTGCTTGTAGCAACTCCATCATAGTACGATTAGCCATGACGACTTCTTGTTCTACAATAGGTTCAACAATTGGAGGTTGTTCTTCAATCAATGTCTCTTGATTGGCTTGCTTTTGAAGACGTTTACGAGCTCGTTTTGCTTGATTACGAGTGATCATAAACTTCACGAAGAATAGGAGGTGAGCAAAGAAGATTCTTTTTGGGTGTTTTGTGAATTTTCAATTTTTTTGTGTTTTTTATTGTATTTAATTTTTTTTGATTTTTGTGTATCTTCGTAGACAACAATCTACAAAATCTCTCCTCGAATCAAACTCTTGATTAAAGAAGCCTCAAAGTAATGAAAACGATCACGTGGAGTGAACGCCTTCGAATGACTTTAGAACTTTGGTGAAAACCAAATTGTTCAAGAGGGTTTAATCACAAAGAAACCAAGCAAATATATTATACGTAATAATACTTTGGGCGGAAAAACCCTCGATTAGCCTTCAATCTCAAAATACTCACAAGCAAGCGGGGAAATGAGGCGGCGCGAAGCACTTAAGAGCCTTTTTCCTTAGGGTATATTTTATAATACCCGCCTTATACCCACCTTATAGTTTGTATTTTTCAAAATCGAGCTTCACGAAAGTATTTATCTATTTTTTCCTTTTTCTTTTTGTTTGAGATTCGAATACAATAATTAGGAGATCAAATCCCAATTAAGGTTGTGTTTTCACACTTTTGGAGATATTGTTTATTTGTTGTGATACTTAATACAATATAGTAATAATAATTTCACAAGAAAAACCAAGAAAACCGATAATACGTATTAGTAGATTTCTACTAATACAAATACTATTTGTGGTTAATATTAAAAACAACAATGCAAATTAATCACGACACACCTCCCCGGCAGCGGCGCCAAAATGATTGTGGTAAAATACGACCTTTAGGAAAAGAAGCGTAAAAGTGGTAAGTATTAAGTGATGATTTAGGAAAATCAAGCACTAATGACCCAAAGGTGAAAGTTCGTTTCCCAAGGAGGTATATGTGTGTGACTAAGATGTTAAATGTTTGAGATTAATATTTGGTTTAGAAGGGGGTGAGAAAAGAAGATGACGAAGACGTGAAGTTAATACTACGATTACAAAACGTAAAACCGTAAAAACTACAAAAATAAAAATTAATTCTAAAAATTACCAAAAATTCACCAAAAATCAAAATAAATAAACTAAGAGTTTACTAATGATCAAAACTTTTTCAAACCTTTTAAATAATTAAATATTCAATTTTTAAATGCTAATTAAAGCCCTAAAAATCAAATAAATTATCAAAAAGCCCAAATAAAGATTTTTCAATTGGTAAACCTCTAAAATGACCTAAAAAGATTAAAAACTATTTTTAGAAAATTTTAAACTCAGAAACACTATTAAAAATGATTTAAAAACTATTTAAACTTAAAATAATTATAAAAATTAATCTAAAAGTGATAAAATTATTCTAAAAGTTGAAAAATTCCTATTTTAATGTATTTAAGCTAAGAAAAATATAAAAAGTTGAAAAATGTGAAATTTGAAAAATAATAATAAAATAATATTAAAATAATATTAAAAATCCAAAAATTCTAAAAAATTCTAAAAACTTGCAAACTAGTTTAATTTAACCTAAATAAACATAAAATCAAAGTGAAATGACCAGATTACCCCTATTGGGCCCTCAAATGGGCCAAAACCAAATTCGTCAACACAAATGGGCTTTTTAGCCCAAAAAGTCAAACTTGGCACAATTGACTTGGAAAAGCCCTATCTGACTCAAAATTTAATTCTAAACACAAAACTCTAAAGGCCCAAAAGCCGAAAGTGAGCTTATCACAGCTTATTATGCAAACAGCTTATCCTTATTGGGCTTTTTAGCCCATTAAGCAATAAGCTAATGCCATAAGCTCTAATTTGATACACAACCTTCTTTTGGGATGCTTATGAGATCTGTAAAAAGAAATTTTGAAAAAGCACACTCAATAAGCCAAAAATAAGCAAAGTAATATTTCACTAAAAGACAAAATAGTCGTTTTTGAGAAATAAGGCACCTCAGGACTTGATTCAACTTGCAAAATGTCACAAATGAACTCAATAAGCCAAAACAATCAACAAAATTCCAATAAGCAAAACTAATAAGTCAGAATAAGCCAATAAGCACTTATGAAAAAGTCAATTAAGTTGGTTTTCTAGTCAAACCCTAAAGTCAACCTACCAAATGCTCGATACCACTTGTTGATCCCACTTAGACCTTTTCAACACTTGACCACAAATATTTCAGCAAAGCTAATCGATCTAAGTTTTGTTTACACGTAGAACTTTTCAAAAGACAAATACCTGGTCAAATAGACAATGGGTTCCTGTAGCAAACCCTAGGTTCAACGCTGATAAGGGTAAATTCAGCGTTGACAAGACAAAATCCAACGCTGACAGAAACGTGACCAGACCTAAGTATTTGCAGCCACAAGGTAAGGGGTCTAAAGCTTCTTCAAGCTTAACATGGAGACCCAAGAAAGATCAAAACCCTAATAACAATGGAATTTCAATGACTTGCAACAGGTTTAATTATATTTCAAAAGTCATTACAAAACCAATTGGGGTTAACTGGGTATTTCATCCTAAAAAGGATGAGAATGGGGTTGTTGTGAGAACTAAGTCTGTTCTTATTGAACAACCAGATGAATCCAAGTCTTCTGAGACTTGGGTTCCCAAAGAAAACTAAATTGTTTTCTTTATGTGCAGGGCATTCAAAAGCAGATCAATGATTATGGATATTGGGATAGTGGATGCTCAAGGCACATGACAGGAAAGGAAGACTATCTGACGAATTTCTCTCCTATTAAAGATGGTGATAAGGTATACTTTGGAGGGGGCTATGGAACCATCACAGGAAAAGGAACCCTTATCACCAATAATCTACGTTTTGAGAATGTCTTCCTGGTAAAAGAACTGGACTATAATCTGTTTAGTGTATCACAAGTGTGTGATAACAAAAATAAGGTTCTTTTCACTGATACTGAGTGTTTGGTGTTAAGCAAGGATTTTAAGATCCCTGATAAGAAGTATATTGAGTATAGAACACCTAGGCATAAGGACATATACAATGTGAATTTAAATGGGATTAAAGTGAATACAAATATGTCTTGTTTTTATGCTAAGGCCTCAGTAGATGAAAGTAATTTGTGGCACAGGAGACTAGGGCACATAAACTTTAAAAATATAAATAGACTTGTGAGGCTTGGTTTAGTTGATGGTTTGCCTGAAAAGGCCTTCCACAATGACCACTCTTGTGTTGCATGTCTTAAAGGCAAGCAGCACAAGGTCTCATTCAAGTCCAAGCAGGTGCATACTAGTTCCAGACCTCTTCAT
Source organism: Glebionis coronaria (assembly GCA_025667525.1). Lineage (NCBI taxonomy): Eukaryota > Viridiplantae > Streptophyta > Magnoliopsida > Asterales > Asteraceae > Glebionis > Glebionis coronaria. Next base: position 334,218,027 of record CM046881.1, on the reverse strand, counting down.
ATGCTTCACATGGACCTCTTTGGTCCAACTAATATAGAAAGTTTGAATGGCAAGTCATATTGTTTTGTTGTCACTGATGACTTTTCTAGGTTTACTTGGACATTCTTTCTAGCTATGAAGAGTGACACAGCTGATGTTCTTATTGAATTTATCACTCAAATTGAGAAAAGGTCTGGCAATGAGGTTAAGATGCTTAGGAGTGATAATGGTGGAGAATTTAGGAACAAGAAGCTAGATGATTTTTGTGCCAGGAAGGGAATTACTAGGCAGTTCAGTATTGCTAGAACCCCACAACAAAATGGGGTTGCTGAAAGGAAGAATAGAACCCTAATTGAAGCAGCCAGAACAATGTTGGCTGATGCTCATTTTCCCATAGCCTTTTGGGCTGAAGCTGTTAACACAGCATGCTATGTGCAAAATAGAGCATTGGTTAACAAAATTCAGAACAAGACACCTTATGAGTTACTTTGGGGAAGAAAACCTAATATTGGTTTTCTCAGACCTTTTGGATGTCATGTAGTAGTCTTAGACACTAGTGATGCCTTAGGGAAATTTAGTGCAAAAGGTGATGAAGGTTACTTCATGGGGTATTCAGTGCAGAGCAAGGGTAATAGGGTTTATCTTAAGGAGGACAAACGTATTGTTGAAAGAGTACATGTTAGGTTCTTAGAGAATAAACCTAGTGATCCTGAAAGTGGTCCTAATTGGTTGTTTGATTTGGAACCCTTATCTAGAACTTTAAATTATATGCCTGTCACTAATCCAAACATTGTGAAGGTAACTTCAAATGTTGTGGAGGAACAAGTTGTTTATGTTTCAGGAACACAGGTTGATGAAAGGGTTGGATCACAAACAGAAAAGGCATCTCCTACATTTGAATATGTCACAATTCCCATTTGGAGTGATGCTTTTGCTGCTGGACAAGATAATGGTGGTTTCCAAATACCACCAGATACAAACATGCATGGTTCTTCAGGCGCTGACAAAGGAAAATCAAGCGCTGACAAGACCAATTCAGACGTTGATGGCTCAGACGTTGACAACAACAGCTCAAGCGTTGTTAGCCCAAGCGCTGACAAACAAGGTTCAGACGTTGACAACACCTTTGCACATCTTTTCTCTTCCACTTTTGAACAAGGAGGACCTTCCAGAGTTAATGAAGAGATCCTTGTTGATCAAAGAGAGTCTGATGAAGAAGATATTGGCAACATGGAGCGTGAAGTTGAGGACACCAGACTTTTTGAAGGAGGAGTTCTCACTTCCACAATGAAGAATCACCCGCCATCTCAGATCATTGGTGATGTTATGACTCCAGTTCAGACAAGAAGATCCCATCAAAGTCTTGGTGGATTTATTGCCAATATACACAAGAAGGTTGATACCCCTCTTGTACAAGCATGTTTGTTTGCATGTTTTCTGTCACAAGAAGAACCAAAGAAGATATTTGATGCTCTCAAAGAACCAAGTTGGGTGGAAGCAATGCAGGATGAGCTTCACCAATTTGCTATTCAGGATGTTTGGGAGCTGGTTGATTGTCCTAGATATGTCAGACCAATAGGGACAAGATGGGTTCTCAGGAACAAAAGAGATGAAAGAGGTATTGTGGTCAGAAACAAGGCAAGGTTAGTGGCTCAAGGTTATACACAAGAGGAGGGGATAGACTATGAAGAAGTCTTTGCACCAGTTGCAAGGATTGAAGCTATTACGATTTTTCTAGCCTATGCATCTTGCATGGGCTTCACAGTCTATCAAATGGATGTAAAGAGTGCATTCTTGTATGGCACCATAGTTGAGGAAGTTTATGTCATGCAACCTCCTGGTTTTGAGGATCCCGAGCATCCAGACAAAGTGTATAGAGTCAAAAAGGCTATGTATGGCCTTCATCAAGCCCCTAGAGCATGGTATGGTACTTTGTCTACCTATTTGGTGGACAATGGCTTCAAGAGGGGCACCATAGATCAAACACTATTTACAAAGAAGAAAGGCAAAGATGTGTTGCTTGTGCAGGTCTATGTTGATGATATCATTTTTGGGTCTACTGATCCAAAGATGAGTGAGGATTTCTCCAAGCTCATGACAGACAAATTCAAGATGAGTGCTATGGGGGAGATGAACTTCTTTCTTGGTTTACAAGTTCAGCAGAAAGAAGATGGTATCTTCATCTCCCAAGACAAATATGTTGCTGAAATCTTGAAGAAGTTTGGCTTTTCTCCACATGAAAAGAGGGCTTCTACTCCTATGGATAGAGAACACCCTTGGGGAAAGATTGGAGATGGGAAAGATGTTGATGTCAGGCATTATAGATCCATGATTGGATCCTTGATGTATCTTACTGCTTCCAGACCTGATATCATGTTTGCTGTGTGTGCATGTGCACGCCATCAAGTGACTCCCAAAGAATGTCACCTTTATGCTGTGAAGAGAATCTTTAGGTATCTAAGATGTTATCCAGATCTTGGTTTGTGGTACCCAAAAGATTCACCATTGGAGCTGATTGCATATTCAGATAGTGATTATGGTGGTGACAAGTTTGATAGGAAATCCACAACTGGTGGATGTCAATTTCTTGGGAGCAGATTAATATCTTGGCAATGCAAGAAACAAACAGTGGTGGCTAACTCTACAACTGAAGCAGAATATGTGGCTGCAGCAGCATGTTGTGGTCAAGTGTTGTGGATTCAGAACCAGCTGTTGGATTATGGGTATAACTTCATGCATAGTAAGATATTTGTTGACCATAATAGTACTTTATGCATCATTAAGAATCCTGTGCATCATTCTAAAACTAAACACATAGAAATTAGACACCATTTTATAAGAGATTGCTTTGAGAAAGGTTTAATACAACCAGATAGGGTTGACACTGAGGAAAATGTGTCAGATTTATTAACTAAACCTTTTGATACTGGAAGATTTCAGTACTTGGTAACAAGTATTGGAATGGTTAATCTCACGTAAGTATGTGTTTTGGATTATTTTTGTAAAAGTATGTACAGGATGATGCATTATTATTATTATTGGTCTTATTGATAATTTAGATTTTCCACTATATTTTTCTAACACTGACAAAGGTTGTTTGAACACTGATAAGTGTTTTTGCAACGTTGTTAGCAAATATAATTGTTTAACGCTGACAAAGCTTCCTTCAACGCTGTTATGTGTTATCGGGGCGTTGTCAGCAACAATATTAGTTTTGTGGTTTTCAATCTAAATGTGCAGATGGTGTTAGCAGTATACCATTGGATACAGAGTTGCTTATGGATCAAAGGAGAAGCATTTGGACATGTTTTTGTTTATGGATGATGGTTGGAATGTTTCATTCCTATCTTGACATAAATTTTTTATGTTCATGCATATTTTTAGCAAACTCTTTGTATCTTTGTTTAAGGGGAGGTTTTAGGAACCTTTAGGATTTTTGGGTATCCTTAGGATACTCTTATCACAATTCTAGATTGTGTCCACAGGTGAGTATGGGTTAGTTTTACTAAACCATAAGGCACTGTAGCATGTATAGTATATCAACTTTGCATGCTGCCAAGACATTTTTGGCCTAGAATTGGTTGTGGTCTGTTGGGAGACTTGGGAATCATTTTGATATGGGATTTACCTGGGAGTAACAAGGATTTTACAAGGTAACTTGGTTGTTAAGAATTTTGGTTAGCAAGGGACACTAGAGGACTGTTATGTCTATCTTGCTTATGCAAGTGTGCATAACTGGACAGTGCTTGCCGCCCTATAATAATTATCAGCTTTTGGTTATTTTCTCTAGGATAAATTACTTGTTAAGGTCATTTTTCACTTTTTAAAAACAATTTTATTTTTGGACGCTGACAAGATTTTTCCAAGCGTTGTTGTGACCAAATTGGACGCTGACATGGCTTTAGGCGAACGTTGACAAGATTATAGCCGTTGGGCGTTGATGGGTTATATTTGACCGTTGACACTCAATGGGACCTACCCAGTTGTTACTTTTTGACATATTTTCAAGCCGTAATTTTAGGAGTTGTTACTTTCATTAAATGCATGAGATAACTTATATCTTTTTCAATATTTTCATGATTAGTTTTTGAAAATCTTTGCCTATTTTTGGGCCAATCACATGCATTCATCCACTCCTATAAATTTGGCTCCTATTTTTAAACAGGGTATCTATAATTCTTGTCTAACACTTTTCTCTTATCAACCTTCATCTTTTATACTTCAAATTAACAGCTTTCATCAATGGCACCAAGATTTAACTCAACAGAATTGGATTTGGGGTTCAAGTCTCAACACAACATGATTGCTTATCTTGTTGCTGATAATACTTTGTTCCCTCAATACACACAAATGGTGGCGTATTTGAACGCATCCCCATTAAGGTATGCTCTTTCTCATGCACCACTCATTACAGTCACACACATTAAACAGTTTTGGAACACTGTCAGTTCCTCAACAGTTAATGGAGTGACCACATTAACTTCTATTGTTCATGGGAGATCTTGGGTGGTTACTGAGGCCTTGGTATGCCAGGCCTTGCATCTTGATGATGCTGATGGTATAACCATTCTTCCCATAACTGAAATAGAACAAGGGCTTAGGGCTTTGGGATACCCTATTCCTGATGAAGGTACTCTTAACAAGTACCATAAGCAGGAATTTCCCCCAGCCTGGAAGTACCTCATTCACATTCTCCTTCAATGTTTGAGTCCCAAATGTACTGCACACAATGAGATCAATAGATCCATTGCAACTGCTATTGTGTGTATTGCAACAGGGCAAAAATATAACTGGTCTAAAATGATTTTTGAAGGAATGTGTAAAAACAAGGGGACAAAAATGACTTTAGCTTATCCCCGTTTTCTGCAAATGATTTTTGATGCTCAAAGATATTGTTCAAGGGATCACAATGACTTTTATAAAATCCCTGAACAAAAGAAAGCTATTTTTACCAAGATGAATTCACCACCTCATAGAGACCTACCTTTAACCCCAGCCATGCTTGCTGTTATTGCAGCAGCACAACCCCAACCAGACCCCCAACCTCATATTGAACCTCACCCACAACTTGAACCTATCCCTGAACCTTTACCCTCACCTGACCAAATGCAAATAGACCAAGAACCCTTTGACGCTGACATATCTAATGTGGGCGTTGATGTGCCTATTTCCAACGCTGACACCCAACCATCACAATCCCAAACACCCCTTAACCAACCCACATCTACACCTTCTTCCACCCCATCTTCCACACCACCTGAATATAGGTTGTTTAAACGCCAAAGGACTGCTGGAGTGTTCTCCTCTGGTGGTCCTAGCCATGAAGCAGAGAGAACCACCACCACAAGTGTGGCTGGTGACCTGGATGAGGCTGGGACTATTGGTTCTGGCTTAGAAGCTGGCCAAGGCAGTCCCACCATAATTAAGTCCTCATCCATGCCCAATGAACCTGACTTGGAAGGTCAAATCCCCATTTCAGAAGAGGGCAGACTGGAACCAATGACTCTTTTGGAATTGACGGCTGTCTGCATTAGCTTGCAAAAGCAGAATGCAGACTTGGTACAAATTGTCAGTAACCAAGGCCTTGAACTCAAGGAATTGAGAGAGAGGATTGTTGTTTTGGAGAGTGCTCATGCAAAGGGAGGTATGGAGGAGTCTTCCAAAGGGGAGGAAGATCAAAGAAATCTGAGTGATAAGAGCAGTCAAGATGGTCAATCATTGGATGTTGCTGAAGCTCTTACTACTTTGAAGGAACAAACAGGTTTTGATACGTCCTTGATCTCTCCAACCAATTTAAATTTATCATTTACAGATATGTTGAGAGAGGTTACACAAGGCACTGAGGGAAAATATTTGAGCGTTGACAAGACAAGTTTGGACGCTGATAGAAGTATTTTGGGCGCTGATAGAGGAAATTTGGGCGTTGACAGATCTGCATATGTAGGTGATGTATTCCAGTCATCATCTATCATCAAGGATGTTCCTACTCAGGTATTACCATCTACCTTACCAACAATTGCACCATCAGATAAGGGTAAGGGTAAGTTGGTAGAAGAAATTGTTCCAAAGAATGCAGCTCAGGTTGAATTTGATAGAAGATTGGCTGAGCAAATGATGGAACAAGGTGAAAAGGAAAAGTCACCATTTGTTGTGACTTCTGAAGAAGAAAGTGATGGAGCTAGCTCAGATTCAAGTGTGATGATTGTTGAACCAGAAAGACTTGAGTATGGTGATGAGCTTGCTAGGGAAAAGCTGAGAGATTTAAAGTTGCAGATTGATTTTGATATGCCAGAGGTGGTTCAGATGTACAATTCTTGGGAAGAAAGCTGTATGGATAATCCAGACTTGACCATTTCAGATCAGATATGGGGTTTGGAGATTCTTCTTAGAGTTCAGAAGGATTGTAAGGTGATTTTGAAGCACAAGGCAAGCAACATTCTCTCTGAGTTGAAAAGGGATAGAAGGAAGCTCTACTTTATGTTGCTCAAATGTCATGGAGTTGGATGGACACATCAGAAGCTGAAGGCTTTGACATTTGATGAGTTGGAACATAGGGCTTATCCTATTTGGGTGAAAGTGCAGGAAGAAAACACTTTCAGACTTCTTTCAGATGAAAGAAAGGAGCAACTTGCAGAAGAGATGGAAATCAAGAAAGCTATGATAGTTCCCAGACCAGTGAAGAAGGGATTTACACTTGAGTTTCCAAAAGATATGAATCAACTATATCCAAGTGAAGCGGTTATTAGAAAGAGCCTCAAGCTCTCCCCATTAGAAGCTTCAGATATGGTGCATGTGTTACCACTAGATTCCAGGAATCCAATTGTGAGTTATGATGAAGATGAATGTGGATTCTGGAAGATTGGAAGATATGGCAAGGAGGTACACACTTTTACCACTCTCATATCTTTATTTGCAAGTTGTGATAGAGAAGACTTGGTGGACCTTTGGAGGTTGCTAGAGACCAAGTATGAGGCTGAAGCACCAACTTCAGCTAATGAAATAAAACTTTGGACCACATTCAAAAGAATGTGTGGGACAAAAGAAGAAGATCCTGAAATATGGAAGGATCTTGAAGATGATCCCAGTGGTCTTCAATGGAGGTTATATTCAGCTGCTGGTGTATACCATTTGAGTTCTACAAAGTTTGCTGAGTATTTACTTGTAGATGCTCAGTATTTCATATCCAAGGTTGTTTTGGAAAAGATGAAGGACACCCAGTTGGAGATAGATTACACAAGCGATGTGGCAAAGAATTTGATCAGATTTATTTATTACCAATATGATAAGGTTTGTCAGACTCCTCCAAGTTCTTAATGTTTATTCAGAAACTTGATCATAAGAGTGGATATCAAGTTTAGGGGAGGATTGTTGGGAATAAATTAAGGCCAGATCACTTGAACGCTGACAAGAACAACTCAAGCGTTGACAAGAGCAAAGTGAGCGCTGACAGCATAAGCGTTGACAAGTTAAAGTCAAGCGTTGATAGATTGAAGACAAGCACTGATGGAAGATGTGAGCTACACGTTTATTATGTTCTAGAATACTTCTAGTAAGGATAGAAACGACAATGTATTTTCTATGTTTATCTTTACCTAGAATACAAGATGTAAACAAAACTTTCACTTTGATTATCAATGTCGAACTTGCTTACAATGAAAGATGTTTACGAATGAAAAACTTAATGAAAAATTGATATTAAACATTAACCTAAAGGCCTTCTTTTATAGACTAAGAAGCCTTGTACAATAAGCTACGTATCAACTATTCTAGGTAAAGATAAACATAGAAAATACATTGTCGTTTCTATCCTTACTAGAAGTATTCTAGAACATAATAAACGTGTAGCTCACATCTTCCATCAGTGCTTGTCTTCAATCTATCAACGCTTGACTTTAACTTGTCAACGCTTATGCTGTCAGCGCTCACTTTGCTCTTGTCAACGCTTGAGTTGTTCTTGTCAGCGTTCAAGTGATCTGGCCTTAATTTATTCCTAACAATCCTCCCCTAAACTTGATATCCACTCTTATGATCAAGTTTCTAAATAAACATTAAGAACTTGGAGGAGTCTTACAAACCTTATCATATTGGTAATAAATAAATCTGATCAAATTCTTTGCCACATCACTTGTGTAATCTATCTCCAACTGGTTGTCCTTCATCTTTTCCAAAACAGCCTTGGATATGAAATACTGAGCATCTACAAGTAAATACTCAGCAAACTTTGTAGAACTCAAATGGTATACACCAACAGCTGAATATAACCTCCATTGAAGACCACTGAGATCATCTTCAAGATCCTTCCATATTTCAGGATCTTCTTCTTTTGTCCCACACATTCTTTTGAATGTGGTCCAAAGTTTTATTTCATTAGCTGAAGTTGGTGCTTCAGCCTCATACTTGGTCTCTAGCAACCTCCAAAGGTCCACCAAGTCTTCTCTATCACAACTTGCAAATAAAGATATGAGAGTGGTAAAAGTGTGTACCTCCTTGCCATATCTTCCAATCTTCCAGAATCCACATTCATCTTCATCATAACTCACAATTGGATTCCTGGAATCTAGTGGTAACACATGCACCATATCTGAAGCTTCTAATGGGGAGAGCTTGAGGCTCTTTCTAATAACTGCTTCACTTGGATATAGTTGATTCATATCTTTTGGAAACTCAAGTGTAAATCCTTTCTTCACTGGTCTGGGAACTATCATAGCTTTCTTGATTTCCATCTCTTCTGCAAGTTGCTCCTTTCTTTCATCTGAAAGAAGTCTGAAAGTGTTTTCTTCCTGCACTTTCACCCAAATAGGATAAGCCCTATGTTCCAACTCATCAAATGTCAAAGCCTTCAGCTTCTGATGTGTCCATCCAACTCCATGACATTTGAGCAACATAAAGTAGAGCTTCCTTCTATCCCTTTTCAACTCAGAGAGAATGTTGCTTGCCTTGTGCTTCAAAATCACCTTACAATCCTTCTGAACTCTAAGAAGAATCTCCAAACCCTATATCTGATCTGAAATGGTCAAGTCTGGATTATCCATACAGCTTTCTTCCCAAGAATTGTACATCTGAACCACCTATGGCATATCAAAATCAATCTGCAACTTTAAATCTCTCAGCTTTTCCCTAGCAAGCTCATCACCATACTCAAGTCTTTCTGGTTCAACAATCATCACACTTGAATCTGAGCTAGCTCCATCACTTTCTTCTTCAGAAGTCACAACAAATGGTGACTTTTCCTTTTCACCTTGTTCCATCATTTGCTCAGCCAATCTTCTATCAAATTCAACCTGAGCTGCATTCTTTGGAACAATTTCTTCTACCAACTTACCCTTACCCTTATCTGATGGTGCAATTGTTGGTAAGGTAGATGGTAATACCTGAGTAGGAACATCCTTGATGATAGATGATGACTGGAATACGTCACATCCATATGCAGATCTGTCAACGCCCAAATTTCCTCTATCAGCGCCCAAAATACTTCTATCAGCGTCAAAACTTGTCTTGTCAACGCTCAAATATTTTCCCTCAGTGCCTTGTGTAACCTCTCTCAACATATCTGTAAATGATAAATTTAAATTGGTTGGAGAGATCAAGGACGTATCAAAACCTGTTTGTTCCTTCAAAGTAGTAAGAGCTTCAGCAACATCCAATGATTGACCATCTTGACTGCTCTTATCACTCATATTTCTTTGATCTTCCTCCCCTTTGGAAGACTCCTCCATACCTCCCTTTGCATGAGCACTCTCCAAAACAACAATCCTCTCTCTCAATTCCTTGAGTTCAAGGCCTTGGTTACTGACAATTTGTACCAAGTCTGCATTCTACTTTTGCAAGCTAATGCAGACAGCCGTCAATTCCAAAAGAGTCATTGGTTCCAGTCTGCCCTCTTCTGAAATGGGGATTTGACCTCCCAAGTCAGGTTCATTGGGCATGGATGAGGACTTAATTATGGTGGGACTGCCTTGGCCAGCTTCTAAGCCAGAACCAATAGTCCCAGCCTCATCCAAGTCACCAGCCACACTTGTGGTGGTGGTTCTCTCTGCTTCATGGCTAGGACCACCAGAGGAGAACACTCCAGCAGTCCTTTGGCGTTTAAACAACCTATATTCAGGTGGTGTGGAAGATGGGGTGGAAGAAGGTGTAGATGTGGGTTGGTTAAGGGGTGTTTGGGATTGTGATGGTTGGGTGTCAGCGTTGGAAATAGGCACATCAACGCCTACATTAGATATGTCAGCGTCAAAGGGTTCTTGGTCTATTTGCATTTGGTCAGGTGAGGGTAAAGGTTCAGGGATAGGTTCAAGTTGTGGGTGAGGTTCAATATGAGGTTGGGGGTCTGGTTGAGGTTGTGCTGCTGCAATAACAGCAAGCATGGCTGGGGTTAAAGGTAGGTCTCTATGAGGTGGTGAATTCATCTTGGTAAAAATAGCTTTCTTTTGTTCAGGGATTTTATAAAAGTCATTGTGATCCCTTGAACAATATCTTTGAGCATCAAAAATCATTTGCAGAAAACGGGGATAAGCTAAAGTCATTTTTGTCCCCTTGTTTTTACACATTCCTTCAAAAATCATTTTAGACCAGTTATATTTTTGCCCTGTTGCAATACACACAATAGCAGTTGCAATGGATCTATTGATCTCATTGTGTGCAGTACATTTGGGACTCAAACATTGAAGGAGAATGTGAATGAGGTACTTCCAGGCTGGGGGAAATTCCTGCTTATGGTACTTGTTAAGAGTACCTTCATCAGGAATAGGGTATCCCAAAGCCCTAAGCCCTTGTTCTATTTCAGTTATGGGAAGAATGGTTATACCATCAGCATCATCAAGATGCAAGGCCTGGCGTACCAAGGCCTCAGTAACCACCCAAGATCTCCCATGAACAATAGAAGTTAATGTGGTCACTCCATTAACTGTTGAGGAACTGACAGTGTTCCAAAACTGTTTAATGTGTGTGACAGGAATGAGTGGTGCATGAGAAAGAGCATACCTTAATGGGGATGCGTTCAAATACGCCACCATTTGTGTGTATTGAGGGAACAAAGTATTATCAGCAACAAGATAAGCAATCATGTTGTGTTGAGACTTGAACCCCAAATCCAATTCTGCTGAGTTAAATCTTGGTGCCATTGATGAAAGCTGTTAATTTGAAGTATAAAAGATGAAGGTTGATAAGAGAAAAGTGTTAGACAAGAATTATAGATACCCTGTTTAAAAATAGGAGCCAAATTTATAGGAGTGGATGAATGCATGTGATTGGCCCAAAAATAGGCAAAGATTTTCAAAAACTAATCATGAAAATATTGAAAAAGATATAAGTTATCTCATGCATTTAATGAAAGTAACAACTCCTAAAATTACGGCTTGAAAATATGTCAAAAAGTAACAACTGGGTAGGTCCCATTGAGTGTCAACGGTCAAATATAACCCATCAACGCCCAACGGCTATAATCTTGTCAACGTTCGCCTAAAGCCATGTCAGCGTCCAATTTGGTCACAACAACGCTTGGAAAAATCTTGTCAGCGTCCAAAAATAAAATTGTTTTTAAAAAGTGAAAAATGACCTTAACAAGTAATTTATCCTAGAGAAAATAACCAAAAGCTGATAATTATTATAGGGCGGCAAGCACTGTCCAGTTATGCACACTTGCATAAGCAAGATAGACATAACAGTCCTCTAGTGTCCCTTGCTAACCAAAATTCTTAACAACCAAGTTACCTTGTAAAATCCTTGTTACTCCCAGGTAAATCCCATATCAAAATGATTCCCAAGTCTCCCAACAGACCACAACCAATTCTAGGCCAAAAATGTCTTGGCAGCATGCAAAGTTGATATACTATACATGCTACAGTGCCTTATGGTTTAGTAAAACTAACCCATACTCACCTGTGGACACAATCTAGAATTGTGATAAGAGTATCATAAGGATACCCAAAAATCCTAAAGGTTCCTAAAACCTCCCCTTAAACAAAGATACAAAGAGTTTGCTAAAAATATGCATGAACATAAAAAATTTATGTCAAGATAGGAATGAAACATTCCAACCATCATCCATAAACAAAAACATGTCCAAATGCTTCTCCTTTGATCCATAAGCAACTCTGTATCCAATGGTATACTGCTAACACCATCTGCACATTTAGATTGAAAACCACAAAACTAACATTGTTGCTGACAACGCCCCGATAACACATAACAGCGTTGAAGGAAGCTTTGTCAGCGTTAAACAATTATATTTGCTAACAACGTTGCAAAAACACTTATCAGTGTTCAAACAACCTTTGTCAGTGTTAGAAAAATATAGTGGAAAATCTAAATTATCAATAAGACCAATAATAATAATAATGCATCATCCTGTACATACTTTTACAAAAATAATCCAAAACACATACTTAAGTGAGATTAACCATTCCAATACTTGTTACCAAGTACTGAAATCTTCCAGTATCAAAAGGTTTAGTTAATAAATCTGACACATTTTCCTCAGTGTCAACCCTATCTGGTTGTATTAAACCTTTCTCAAAGCAATCTCTTATAAAATGGTGTCTAATTTCTATGTGTTTAGTTTTAGAATGATGCACAGGATTCTTAATGATGCATAAAGTACTATTATGGTCAACAAATATCTTAGTATGCATGAAGTTATACCCATAATCCAACAGCTGGTTCTGAATCCACAACACTTGACCACAACATGCTGCTGCAGCCACATATTCTGCTTCAGTTGTAGAGTTAGCCACCACTGTTTGTTTCTTGCATTGCCAAGATATTAATCTGCTCCCAAGAAATTGACATCCACCAGTTGTGGATTTCCTATCAAACTTGTCACCACCATAATCACTATCTGAATATGCAATCAGCTCCAATGGTGAATCTTTTGGGTACCACAAACCAAGATCTGGATAACATCTTAGATACCTAAAGATTCTCTTCACAGCGTAAAGGTGACATTCTTTGGGAGTCACTTGATGGCGTGCACATGCACACACAGCAAACATGATATCAGGTCTGGAAGCAGTAAGATACATCAAGGATCCAATCATGGATCTATAATGCCTGACATCAACATCTTTCCCATCTCCAATGTTTCCCCAAGGGTGTTCTCTATCCATAGGAGTAGAAGCCCTCTTTTCATGTGGAGAAAAGCCAAACTTCTTTAAGATTTCAGCAACATATTTGTCTTGGGAGATGAAGATACCATCTTCTTTATGCTGAACTTGTAAACCAAGAAAGAAGTTCATCTCCCCCATAGCACTCATCTTGAATTTGTCTATCATGAGCTTGGAGAAATCCTCACTCATCTTTGGATCAGTAGACCCAAAAATGATATCATCAACATAGACCTGCACAAGCAACACATCTTTGCCTTTCTTCTTTGTAAATAGTGTCTGATCTATGGTGCCCCTCTTGAAGCCATTGTCCACCAAATAGGTAGAAAAAGTACCATACCATGCTCTAGGGGCTTGATGAAGGCCATACATAGCCTTTTTGACTCTATACACTTTGTCTGGATGCTCAGGATCCTCAAAACCAGGAGGTTGCATGACATAAACTTCCTCAACTATGGTGCCATACAAGAATGCACTCTTTACATCCATTTGATAGACTATGAAGCCCATGCAAGATGCATAGGCTAGAAAAATCCTAATAGCTTCAATCCTTGCAACTGGTGCAAAGACTTCTTCATAGTCTATCCCCTCCTCTTGTGTATAACCTTGAGCCACTAACCTTGCCTTGTTTCTGACCACAATACCTCTTTCATCTCTTTTGTTCCTAAGAACCCATCTTGTCCCTATTGGTCTGACATATCTAGGACAATCAACCAGCTCCCAAACATCCTGAATAGCAAATTGGTGAAGCTCATCCTGCATTGCTTCCACCCAACTTGGTTCTTTGAGAGCATCAAATATCTTCTTGGGTTCTTCTTGTGACAGAAAACATGCAAACAAACATGCTTGTACAAGAGGGGTATCAACCTTCTTGTGTATATTGGCAATAAATCCACCAAGACTTTGATGGGATCTTCTTGTCTGAACTGGAGTCATAACATCACCAATGATCTGAGATGGCGGGTGATTCTTCATTGTGGAAGTGAGAACTCCTCCTTCAAAAAGTCTGGTGTCCTCAACTTCACGCTCCATGTTGCCAATATCTTCTTCATCAGACTCTCTTTGATGAACAAGGATCTCTTCATTAACTCTGGAAGGTCCTCCTTGTTCAAAAGTGGAAGAGAAAAGATGTGCAAAGGTGTTGTCAACGTCTGAACCTTGTTTGTCAGCGCTTGGGCTAACAACGCTTGAGCTGTTGTTGTCAACGTCTGAGCCATCAACGTCTGAATTGGTCTTGTCAGCGCTTGATTTTCCTTTGTCAGCGCCTGAAGAACCATGCATGTTTGTATCTGGTGGTATTTGGAAACCACCATTATCTTGTCCAGCAGCAGCAGCAGCAGCAAAAGCATCAGTCCAAATGGGAATTGTGACATATTCAAATGTAGGAGATGCCTTTTCTGCTTGTGATCCAACCCTTTCATCAACCTGTGTTCCTGAAACATGAACAACTTGTTCCTCCACAACATTTGAAGTTACCTTCACAATGTCTGGATTAGTGACAGGCATATAATTTAAAGTTCTAGATAAGGGTTCCAAATCAAACAACCAATTAGGACCACTTTCACGATCACTAGGTTTATTCTCTAAGAACCTAACATGTACTCTTTCAACAATACGTTTGTCCTCCTTAAGATAAACCCTATAACCCTTGCTCTGCACTGAATACCCCATGAAGTAACCTTCATCACCTTTTGCACTAAATTTCCCTAAGGCATCACTAGTGTCTAAGACTACTACATGACATCCAAAAGGTCTGAGAAAACCAATATTAGGTTTTCTTCCCCAAAGTAACTCATAAGGTGTCTTGTTCTGAATTTTGTTAACCAATGCTCTATTTTGCACATAGCATGCTGTGTTAACAGCTTCAGCCCAAAAGGCTATGGGAAAATGAGCATCAGCCAACATTGTTCTGGCTGCTTCAATTAGGGTTCTATTCTTCCTTTTAGCAACCCCATTTTGTTGTGGGGTTCTAGCAATACTGAACTGCCTAGTAATTCCCTTCCTGGCACAAAAATCATCTAGCTTCTTGTTCCTAAATTCTCCACCATTATCACTCCTAAGCATCTTAACCTCATTGCCAGACCTTTTCTCAATTTGAGTGATAAATTCAATAAGAACATCAGCTGTGTCACTCTTCATAGCTAGAAAGAATGTCCAAGTAAACCTAGAAAAGTCATCAGTGACAACAAAACAATATGACTTGCCATTCAAACTTTCTATATTAGTTGGACCAAAGAGGTCCATGTGAAGCATATGAAGAGGTCTGGAACTAGTATGCACCTGCTTGGACTTGAATGAGACCTTGTGCTGCTTGCCTTTAAGACATGCAACACAAGAGTGGTCATTGTGGAAGGCCTTTTCAGGCAAACCATCAACTAAACCAAGCCTCACAAGTCTATTTATATTTTTAAAGTTTATGTGCCCTAGTCTCCTGTGCCACAAATTACTTTCATCTACTGAGGCCTTAGCATAAAAACAAGACATATTTGTATTCACTTTAATCCCATTTAAATTCACATTGTATATGTCCTTATGCCTAGGTGTTCTATACTCAATATACTTCTTATCAGGGATCTTAAAATCCTTGCTTAACACCAAACACTCAGTATCAGTGAAAAGAACCTTATTTTTGTTATCACACACTTGTGATACACTAAACAGATTATAGTCCAGTTCTTTTACCAGGAAGACATTCTCAAAACGTAGATTATTGGTGATAAGGGTTCCTTTTCCTGTGATGGTTCCATAGCCCCCTCCAAAGTATACCTTATCACCATCTTTAATAGGAGAGAAATTCGTTAGATAGTCTTCCTTTCCTGTCATGTGCCTTGAGCATCCACTATCCCAATATCCATAATCATTGATCTGCTTTTGAATGCCCTGCACATAAAGAAAACAATTTAGTTTTCTTTGGGAACCCAAGTCTCAGAAGACTTGGATTCATCTGGTTGTTCAATAAGAACAGACTTAGTTCTCACAACAACCCCATTCTCATCCTTTTTAGGATGAAATACCCAGTTAACCCCAATTGGTTTTGTAATGACTTTTGAAATATAATTAAACCTGTTGCAAGTCATTGAAATTCCATTGTTATTAGGGTTTTGATCTTTCTTGGGTCTCCATGTTAAGCTTGAAGAAGCTTTAGACCCCTTACCTTGTGGCTGCAAATACTTAGGTCTGGTCACGTTTCTGTCAGCGTTGGATTTTGTCCTGTCAACGCTGAATTTACCCTTATCAGCGTTGAACCTAGGGTTTGCTACAGGAACCCATTGTCTATTTGACCAGGTATTTGTCTTTTGAAAAGGTCTTTGTCCATGAGTGTTAGACCTTCTAGTAAAGAATGGGGCTGGTCTAATCACTTGTGGACTTTGCTGCACACAAGGTCTGGGTCTGACAACGTTTGACTTCTTAACAACGTTGACTTTCTTCCTATCAGCGCTGAAATTGTTCCTATCAGCGCTGGCTTTGGGAGCGTTGACACATTTGTATGCCAAATGTGAATAGCTACCACAAGTATAACAGGCTTTCTTAGACACATACTTAGGTCTAGAATTAAAGAAACCTGTTCCATGATTGTTAACTTGGCTCTTGGGTGACCTATTATTTCTATACATCTCTGCATATTTAATGGTAGGTCTTCTAACAGTGTTGGAGCCTAGGTCAACAGCTTCACCAGTAGCTGGGTGAGTAACCTTAATGGGTGGGGATTCAATGGGACTTTCACACAACAACCATCCCTTAACAAATAAAGTAGGGTTAGCTTTCTTCCACTGATTTAGGTCAGTCAGTTTTTGTTGATACTCTTCTACTGGGGTGACAACTCTTGGTGGAGGAATGAATTCCTCTTCTTGGCATTCTGGAATACCAGTCCAAGATAAATCCTTTCTAAGGACACCATAGAAGTCACCAGCTGGTGGTGGAACCAGAGAGTAATCATTCTCATTCATCCCAAGCCCAGTCATATCCTTAGGATCTCTTTGTTTAGCTACACAGTCTCCTAGGGCTTGGGTGGCTCTATCAAATCTTTGAATCTTGAGGTCAACATTATCTTTATTCTTAATGGCCTCATCTAACTTAGCTTGTAGGTCTTTATTGACTTTTGACATGATATTTCTAATATCCATACTACCCTCTAGCTCATGTTTTAAGATGTTTATCTTATCTTTTAAATCAAATTCCATTTTCTTGTATTCAGAAACGGTTTTCTCAGTTTCAGTAAGAGCTAGTTGGTAATTGGATAATTTACACCTTTCAGTGCTCATATCCTCTTTTAGTTTTAACACCTCTTTGTTAAGTCTGTCAGTGTTTAACCTACAACCTTTGCTACAAAAAGCATCATCATATACCTCATTATCAGATGAAGAGGAGGAGTGTGCCATGAGAGCATATTCAACATGCTCTTCTTCTTCAATATCAGCAATCAAAGCTTTTTCCTCTTCAACATCCTTAGCCAGATAGCTCCAATCCCATCCAGTACCATCAATTCCTTGAACTGCAACCATGGCTTTGGAGTCTTGAGCTTTAACAACCTGGCTTGAGGGTTTACCAGCATCAGATCTTCTAGGAGATCTGCATTCCCTCATGAAGTGCCCCATGCGATGGCAGTTGTAGCACTCAACTTTGGATTTATCAAATCCAGCAGTGTCTTTAGCATTGAAGGTCATCTTCTTCTTGAACCTTCTATTCCATCTATTTGCTCTTATACTAGCAAGAGCCATGTTCCACTTGATGTCCATCTCTTCCAAGTGTTCATCACTTATCTGCTCAAGGTCCTCATATGTAATCACTAAACCATTGGGAAAAGAAGCAATGTAAGCACAAACAGTATCCAAATCCAAACCAGCAGGTTTAACTCTTGGGGAGTCATTTATGAATGTGTCAGTGTCTGAAAAGGAGACGTTGACAGGACTTGTCCCAGCGCTGACAAATGATGATCCAGTAACTGGATGCATGAAAGAGTCCTGCTGATTGAATTGACCTTCACTATGAGAGAAGAAGGCCATGTTGCTGGTGCTAGCTTTGCTTGAAAGATTTTCATCTTCCAACAGTCTTAGTTTGTTGTAGATGTCATCAAACGAAGAGCTCTTGTGAGTATTATTGGCAAGAATAGATCTTGCCTCAATCTTCCATGTCTCACCAAGACTTTTCAGAAAAGTAGCATTGATGTCAATATCACCAACTTGTGTCCCCATGAAGGACAATTTGCTTGTGATGTCAAGCAATATGCTTCTCACACTGCTCAGTTTCTCATTGGGCTGAGCTTTGAAGACAGCATAATCATGCAAAAGTTGCTTTTTCTTTTCTTCCTTAGTTTCTGCATTACCACCATATGCAACTTCAATTGCTTCCCAAAGATCCTTTGCAGATTCATAGCTCCTATATTTGTGCTGATTTTCTTGTCCCAAAGACACTTTCAGAATATTTAGGGCTTCCAGAGTTAAACAAAACTTTGATCAAGTATAACACGTAATCTATCTAATTGAAGCAGGAATTTCCCCCAGCCTGGAAGTACCTCATTCACATTCTCCTTCAATGTTTGAGTCCCAAATGTACTGCACACAATGAGATCAATAGATCCATTGCAACTGCTATTGTGTGTATTGCAACAGGGCAAAAATATAACTGGTCTAAAATGATTTTTGAAGGAATGTGTAAAAACAAGGGGACAAAAATGACTTTAGCTTATCCCCGTTTTCTGCAAATGATTTTTGATGCTCAAATATATTGTTCAAGGGATCACAATGACTTTTATAAAATCCCTGAACAAAAGAAAGCTATTTTTACCAAGATGAATTCACCACCTCATAGAGACCTACCTTTAACCCCAGCCATGCTTGCTGTTATTGCAGCAGCACAACCCCAACCAGACCCCCAACCTCATATTGAACCTCACCCACAACTTGAACCTATCCCTGAACCTTTACCCTCACCTGACCAAATGCAAATAGACCAAGAACCCTTTGACGCTGACATATCTAATGTGGGCGTTGATGTGCCTATTTCCAACGCTGACACCCAACCATCACAATCCCAAACACCCCTTAACCAACCCACATCTACACCTTCTTCCACCCCATCTTCCACACCACCTGAATATAGGTTGTTTAAACGCCAAAGGACTGCTGGAGTGTTCTCCTCTGGTGGTCCTAGCCATGAAGAAGAGAGAACCACCACCACAAGTGTGGCTGGTGACCTGGATGAGGCTGGGACTATTGGTTCTGGCTTAGAAGCTGGCCAAGGCAGTCCCACCATAATTAAGTCCTCATCCATGCCCAATGAACCTGACTTGGGAGGTCAAATCCCCATTTCAGAAGAGGGCAGACTGGAACCAATGACTCTTTTGGAATTGACGGCTGTTTGCATTAGCTTGCAAAAGCAGAATGAAGACTTGGTACAAATTGTCAGTAACCAAGGCCTTGAACTCAAGGAATTGAGAGAGAGGATTGTTGTTTTGGAGAGTGCTCATGCAAAGGGAGGTATGGAGGAGTCTTCCAAAGGGGAGGAAGATCAAAGAAATCTGAGTGATAAGAGCAGTCAAGATGGTCAATCATTGGATGTTGCTGAAGCTCTTACTACTTTGAAGGAACAAACAGGTTTTGATACGTCCTTGATCTCTCCAACCAATTTAAATTTATCATTTACAGATATGTTGAGAGAGGTTACACAAGGCGCTGAGGGAAAATATTTGAGCGTTGACAAGACAAGTTTGGACGCTGATAGAAGTATTTTGGGCGCTGATAGAGGAAATTTGGGCGTTGACAGATCTGCATATGGAGGTGATGTATTCCAGTCATCATCTATCATCAAGGATGTTCCTACTCAGGTATTACCATCTACCTTACCAACAATTGCACCATCAGATAAGGGTAAGGGTAAGTTGGTAGAAGAAATTGTTCCAAAGAATGCAGCTCAGGTTGAATTTGATAGAAGATTGGCTGAGCAAATGATGGAACAAGGTGAAAAGGAAAAGTCACCATTTGTTGTGACTTCTGAAGAAGAAAGTGATGGAGCTAGCTCAGATTCAAGTGTGATGATTGTTGAACCAGAAAGACTTGAGTATGGTGATGAGCTTGCTAGGGAAAAGCTGAGAGATTTAAAGTTGCAGATTGATTTTGATATGCCAGAGGTGGTTCAGATGTACAATTCTTGGGAAGAAAGCTGTATGGATAATCCAGACTTGACCATTTCAGATCAGATATGGGGTTTGGAGATTCTTCTTAGAGTTCAGAAGGATTGTAAGGTGATTTTGAAGCACAAGGCAAGCAACATTCTCTCTGAGTTGAAAAGGGATAGAAGGAAGCTCTACTTTATGTTGCTCAAATGTCATGGAGTTGGATGGACACATCAGAAGCTGAAGGCTTTGACATTTGATGAGTTGGAACATAGGGCTTATCCTATTTGGGTGAAAGTGCAGGAAGAAAACACTTTCAGACTTCTTTCAGATGAAAGAAAGGAGCAACTTGCAGAAGAGATGGAAATCAAGAAAGCTATGATAGTTCCCAGACCAGTGAAGAAGGGATTTACACTTGAGTTTCCAAAAGATATGAATCAACTATATCCAAGTGAAGCAGTTATTAGAAAGAGCCTCAAGTTCTCCCCATTAGAAGCTTCAGATATGGTGCATGTGTTACCACTAGATTCCAGGAATCCAATTGTGAGTTATGATGAAGATGAATGTGGATTCTGGAAGATTGGAAGAGATGGCAAGGAGGTACACACTTTTACCACTCTCATATCTTTATTTGCAAGTTGTGATAGAGAAGACTTGGTGGACCTTTGGAGGTTGCTAGAGACCAAGTATGAGGCTGAAGCACCAACTTCAGCTAATGAAATAAAACTTTGGACCACATTCAAAAGAATGTGTGGGACAAAAGAAGAAGATCCTGAAATATGGAAGGATCTTGAAGATGATCTCAGTGGTATTCAATGGAGGTTATATTCAGCTGCTGGTGTATACCATTTGAGTTCTACAAAGTTTGCTGAGTATTTACTTGTAGATGCTCAGTATTTCATATCCAAGGCTGTTTTGGAAAAGATGAAGGACACCCAGTTGGAGATAGATTACACAAGTGATGTGGTAAAGAATTTGATCAGATTTATTTATTACCAATATGATAAGGTTTGTCAGACTCCTCCAAGTTCTTAATGTTTATTCAGAAACTTGATCATAAGAGTGGATATCAAGTTTAGGGGAGGATTGTTGGGAATAAATTAAGGCCAGATCACTTGAACGCTGACAAGAACAACTCAAGCGTTGACAAGAGCAAAGTGAGCGCTGACAGCATAAGCGTTGACAAGTTAAAGTCAAGCGTTGATAGATTGAAGACAAGCACTGATGGAAGATGTGAGCTACACGTTTATTATGTTCTAGAATACTTCTAGTAAGGATAGAAACGACAATGTATTTTCTATGTTTATCTTTACCTAGAATAGTTGATACGTAGCTTATTGTACAAGGCTTCTTAGTCTATAAAAGAAGGCCTTTAGGTTAATGTTTAATATCAAGTTTTCATTAAGTTTTTCATTCGTAAACATCTTTCATTGTAAGCAAGTTCGACATTGATAATCAAAGTGAAAGTTTTGTTTACATCTTGTGTTCTTGTTTAAGTATTAAATTCCGCATAATACTTAGATTCACAAAGCATATAACAAAGGTTTCTCTACGTGTTATACTTGATCTAATCTCGTATACACAAAGCTAATCGATCTAAGTTTGGGATCAACAAGTGGTATCAGAGCTTGTTGAGGAACTTTTGATCTTTGAAGAACACCAGAACGATACACGAACACCAAAACCCTAATTTTCTCAAAACCCTAAAAGTATCATGTTTGAAGCAATAACCTCCTCCTCCTCATCCTTACCAAACATCAAGATTCCCATGCTTGATGCAACCAACTTTGACCTATGGAGGTTCAACTTTGAACAATATCTTGGAATCTTTGACTACACACTCTGGGACATTATTGAATATGGAAACTCATTCAATAAAGCTCAAAAGATTCTGAATGCCATTGCAACAAGAACAGCTGTTGAAGGATGTCCTGATGAAGATAAGAAAGAAAAACCTGGGGATGGTAGAGCTGTAAGTGCTGAAGATATTGCAAAGAAAAGGGCTGACATGAAAGCCTTACATATTCTGAAAGTATCTTTGGGACAAGAAAATCAGCACAAATATAGGAGCTATGAATCTGCAAAGGATCTTTGGGAAGCAATTGAAGTTGCATATGGTGGTAATGCAGAAACTAAGGAAGAAAAGAAAAAGCAACTTCTGCATGATTATGCTGTCTTCAAAGCTCAGCCCAATGAGAAACTGAGCAGTGTGAGAAGCAGATTGCTTGACATCACAAGCAAATTGTCCTTCATGGGGACACAAGTTGGTGATATTGACATCAATGCTACTTTTCTGAAAAGTCTTGGTGAGACATGGAAGATTGAGGCAAGATCTATTCTTGCCAATAATACTCACAAGAGCTCTTCGTTTGATGACATCTACAACAAACTAAGACTGTTGGAAGATGAAAATCTTTCAAGCAAAGCTAGCACCAGCAACATGGCCTTCTTCTCTCATAGTGAAGGTCAATTCAATCAGCAGGACTCTTTCATGCATCCAGTTACTGGATCATCATTTCTCAGCGCTGGGACAAGTCCTGTCAACGTCTCCTTTTCAGACGCTGACACATTCATAAATGACTCCCCAAGAGTTAAACCTGCTGGTTTGGATTTGGATACTGTTTGTGCTTACATTGCTTCTTTGCCCAATGGTTCAGTGATTACATATGAGGACCTTGAGCAGATAAGTGATGAACACTTGGAAGAGATGGACATCAAGTGGAACATGGCTCTTGCTAGTATAAGAGCAAATAGATGGAATAGAAGGTTCAAGAAGAAGATGACCTTCAATACTAAAGACACCGCTGGATTTGATAAATCCAAAGTTGAGTGCTACAACTGCCATCGCATGGGGCACTTCATGAGGGAATGCAGATCTCCTAGAAGATCTGATGCTGGTAAACCCTCAAGCCAGGTTGTTAAAGCTCAAGACTCCAAAGCCATGGTTGCAGTTCAAGGAATTGATGGTACTGGATGGAATTGGAGCTATCAGGCTAAGGATGTTGAAGAGGACAAAGCTTTGATTGCTGATATTGAAGAAGAAGAGCATGTTGAATATGCTCTCATGGCACACTCCTCCTCTTCATCTGATAATGAGGTATATGATGATGCTTTTTGTAGCAAAGGTTGTAGGTTAAACACTGACAGACTTAACAAAGAGGTGTTAAAACTAAAAGAGGATATGAGCACTAAAAGGTGTAAATTATCCAATTACCAACTAGCTCTTACTGAAACTGAGAAAACCGTTTCTGAATACAAGAAAATGGAATTTGATTTAAAAGATAAGATAAACATCTTAAAACATGAGCTAGAGGGTAGTATGGATATTAGAAATATCATGTCAAAAGTCAATAAAGACCTACAAGCTAAGTTAGATGAGGCCATTAAGAATAAAGATAATGTTGACCTCAAGATTCAAAGATTTGATAGAGCCACCAAAGCCCTAGGAGACTTTGTAGCTAAACAAAGAGATCCTAAGGATATGACTGGGCTTGGGATGAATGAGAATGATTACTCTCTGGTTCCACCACCAGCTGGTGACTTCTATTGTGTCCTTAGAAAGGATTTATCTTGGACTGGTATTCCAGAATGCCAAGAAGAGGAATTCATTCCTCCACCAAGAGTTGTCACCCCAGTAGAAGAGTATCAACAGAAACTGATTGACCTAAATGAGTGGAAGAAAGCTAACCCTACTTTATTTGTTAAGGGAGGGTTGCTGTGTGAAAGTCCCATTGAATCCCCACCCATTAAGGTTACTCACCCAGCTACTGGTGAAGCTGTTGGCCTAGGCTCCAACACTGTTAGAAGACCTACCATTAAATATGCAGAGATGTATAGAAATAATAGGTCACCCAAGAGCCAAGTTAACAATCATGGAACAGGTTTCTTTAATTCTAGACCTAAGTATGTGTCTAAGAAAGCCTGTTATACTTGTGGTAGTTTTTCACATTTGGCATACAAATGTGTCAACGCTCCCAAAGCCAGCGCTGATAGGAACAATTTCAGCGCTGATAGGAAGAAAGTCAACGTTGTTAAGAAGTCAAACGTTGTCAGACCCAGACCTTGTGTGCAGCAAAGTCCACAAGTGATTAGACCAGCCCCATTCTTTACTAGAAGGTCTAACACTCATGGACAAAGACCTTTTCAAAAGACAAATACCTGGTCAAATAGACAATGGGTTCCTGTAGCAAACCCTAGGTTCAACGCTGATAAGGGTAAATTCAGCGTTGACAGGACAAAATCCAACGCTGACAGAAACGTGACCAGACCTAAGTATTTGCAGCCACAAGGTAAGGGGTCTAAAGCTTCTTCAAGCTTAACATGGAGACCCAAGAAAGATCAAAACCCTAATAACAATGGAATTTCAATGACTTGCAACAGGTTTAATTATATTTCAAAAATCATTACAAAACCAATTGGGGTTAACTGGGTATTTCATCCTAAAAATGATGAGAATAGGGTTGTTGTGAGAACTAAGTCTGTTCTTATTGAACAACCAGATGAATCCAAGTCTTCTGAGACTTGGGTTCCCAAAGAAAACTAAATTGTTTTCTTTATGTGCAGGGCATTCAAAAGCAGATCAATGATTATGGATATTGGGATAGTGGATGCTCAAGGCACATGACAGGAAAGGAAGACTATCTAACGAATTTCTCTCCTATTAAAGATGGTGATAAGGTATACTTTGGAGGGGGGCTATGGAACCATCACAGGAAAAGGAACCCTTATCACCAATAATCTACGTTTTGAGAATGTCTTCCTGGTAAAAGAACTGGACTATAATCTGTTTAGTGTATCACAAGTGTGTGATAACAAAAATAAGGTTCTTTTCACTGATACTGAGTGTTTGGTGTTAAGCAAGGATTTTAAGATCCCTGATAAGAAGTATATTGAGTATAGAACACCTAGGCATAAGGACATATACAATGTGAATTTAAATGGGATTAAAGTGAATACAAATATGTCTTGTTTTTATGCTAAGGCCTCAGTAGATGAAAGTAATTTGTGGCACAGGAGACTAGGGCACATAAACTTTAAAAATATAAATAGACTTGTGAGGCTTGGTTTAGTTGATGGTTTGCCTGAAAAGGCCTTCCACAATGACCACTCTTGTGTTGCATGTCTTAAAGGCAAGCAGCAAAAGGTCTCATTCAAGTCCAAGCAGGTGCATACTAGTTCCAGACCTCTTCATATGCTTCACATGGACCTCTTTGGTCCAACTAATATAGAAAGTTTGAATGGAAAGTCATATTGTTTTGTTGTCACTGATGACTTTTCTAGGTTTACTTGGACATTCTTTCTAGCTATGAAGAGTGACACAGCTGATGTTCTTATTGAATTTATCACTCAAATTGAGAAAAGGTCTGGCAATGAGGTTAAGATGCTTAGGAGTGATAATGGTGGAGAATTTAGGAACAAGAAGCTAGATGATTTTTGTGCCAGGAAGGGAATTACTAGGCAGTTCAGTATTGCTAGAACCCCACAACAAAATGGGGTTGCTGAAAGGAAGAATAGAACCCTAATTGAAGCAGCCAGAACAATGTTGGGTGATGCTTATTTTCCCATAGCCTTTTGGGCTGAAGCTGTTAACACAGCATGCTATGTGCAAAATAGAGCATTGGTTAACAAAATTCAGAACAAGACACCTTATGAGTTACTTTGGGGAAGAAAACCTAATATTGGTTTTCTTAGACCTTTTGGATGTCATGTAGTAGTCTTAGACACTAGTGATGCCTTAGGGAAATTTAGTGCAAAAGGTGATGAAGGTTACTTCATGGGGTATTCAGTGCAGAGCAAGGGTTATAGGGTTTATCTTAAGGAGGACAAACGTATTGTTGAAAGAGTACATGTTAGGTTCTTAGAGAATAAACCTAGTGATCCTGAAAGTGGTCCTAATTGGTTGTTTGATTTGGAACCCTTATCTAGAACTTTAAATTATATGCCTGTCACTAATCCAGACATTGTGAAGGTAACTTCAAATGTTGTGGAGGAACAAGTTGTTCATGTTTCAGGAACACAGGTTGATGAAAGGGTTGGATCACAAGCAGAAAAGGCATCTCCTACATTTGAATATGTCACAATTCCCATTTGGACTGATGCTTTTGCTGCTGCTGCTGCTGCTGGACAAGATAATGGTGGTTTCCAAATACCACCAGATACAAACATGCATGGTTCTTCAGGCGCTGACAAAGGAAAATCAAGCGCTGACAAGACCAATTCAGACGTTGATGGCTCAGACGTTGACAACAACAGCTCAAGCGTTGTTAGCCCAAGCGCTGACAAACAAGGTTCAGACGTTGACAACACCTTTGCACATCTTTTCTCTTCCACTTTTGAACAAGGAGGACCTTCCAGAGTTAATGAAGAGATCCTTGTTGATCAAAGAGAGTCTGATGAAGAAGATATTGGCAACATGGAGCGTGAAGTTGAGGACACCAGACTTTTTGAAGGAGGAGTTCTCACTTCCACAATGAAGAATCACCCGCCATCTCAGATCATTGGTGATGTTATGACTCTAGTTCAGACAAGAAGATCCCATCAAAGTCTTGGTGGATTTATTGCCAATATACACAAGAAGGTTGATACCCCTCTTGTACAAGCATGTTTGTTTGCATGTTTTCTGTCACAAGAAGAACCCAAGAAGATATTTGATGCTCTCAAAGAACCAAGTTGGGTGGAAGCAATGCAGGATGAGCTTCACCAATTTGCTATTCAGGATGTTTGGGAGCTGGTTGATTGTCCTAGATATGTCAGACCAATAGGGACAAGATGGGTTCTCAGGAACAAAAGAGATGAAAGAGGTATTGTGGTCAGAAACAAGGCAAGGTTAGTGGCTCAAGGTTATACCCAAGAGGAGGGGATAGACTATGAAGAAGTCTTTGCACCAGTTGCAAGGATTGAAGCTATTAGGATTTTTCTAGCCTATGCATCTTGCATGGGCTTCACAGTCTATCAAATGGATGTAAAGAGTGCATTCTTGTATGGCACCATAGTTGAGGAAGTTTATGTCATGCAACCTCCTGGTTTTGAGGATCCTGAGCATCCAGACAAACTGTATAGAGTCAAAAAGGCTATGTATGGCCTTCATCAAGCCGCTAGAGCATGGTATGGTACTTTGTCTACCTATTTGGTGGACAATGGCTTCAAGAGGGGCACCATAGATCAGACACTATTTACAAAGAAGAAAGGCAAAGATGTGTTGCTTGTGCAGGTCTATGTTGATGATATCATTTTTGGGTCTACTGATCCAAAGATGAGTGAGGATTTCTCCAAGCTCATGACAGACAAATTCAAGATGAGTGCTATGGGGGAGATGAACTTCTTTCTTGGTTTACAAGTTCAGCAGAAAGAAGATGGTATCTTCATCTCCCAAGACAAATATGTTGCTGAAATCTTGAAGAAGTTTGGCTTTTCTCCACATGAAAAGAGGGCTTCTACTCTTATGGATAGAGAACACCCTTGGGGAAAGATTGGAGAGGGGAAAGATGTTGATGTCAGGCATTATAGATCCATGATTGGATCCTTGATGTATCTTACTGCTTCCAGACCTGATATCATGTTTGCTGTGTGTGCATGTGCACGCCATCAAGTGACTCCCAAAGAATGTCACCTTTATGCTGTGAAGAGAATCTTTAGGTATCTAAGATGTTATCCAGATCTTGGTTTGTGGTACCCAAAAGATTCACCATTGGAGCTGATTGCATATTCAGATAGTGATTATGGTGGTGACAAGTTTGATAGGAAATCCACAACTGGTGGATGTCAATTTCTTGGGAGCAGATTAATATCTTGGCAATGCAAGAAACAAACAGTGGTGGCTAACTCTACAACTGAAGCAGAATATGTGGCTGCAGCAGCATGTTGTGGTCAAGTGTTGTGGATTCAGAACCAGCTGTTGGATTATGGGTATAACTTCATGCATACTAAGATATTTGTTGACCAAAATAGTACTTTATGCATCATTAAGAATCCTGTGCATCATTCTAAAACTAAACACATAGAAATTAGACACCATTTTATAAGAGATTGCTTTGAGAAAGGTTTAATACAACCAGATAGGGTTGACACTGAGGAAAATGTGTCAGATTTATTAACTAAACCTTTTGATACTGGAAGATTTCAGTACTTGGTAACAAGTATTGGAATGGTTAATCTCACTTAAGTATGTGTTTTGGATTATTTTTGTAAAAGTATGTACAGGATGATGCATTATTATTATTATTGGTCTTATTGATAATTTAGATTTTCCACTATATTTTTCTAACACTGACAAAGGTTGTTTGAACACTGATAAGTGTTTTTGCAACGTTGTTAGCAAATATAATTGTTTAACACTGACAAAGCTTCCTTCAACGCTGTTATGTGTTATCGGGGCGTTGTCAGCAACAATGTTAGTTTTGTGGTTTTCAATCTAAATGTGCAGATGGTGTTAACAGTATACCATTGGATACAGAGTTGCTTATGGATCAAAGGACAAGCATTTGGACATGTTTTTGTTTATGGATGATGGTTGGAATGTTTCATTCCTATCTTGACATAAATTTTTTATGTTCATGCATATTTTTAGCAAACTCTTTGTATCTTTGTTTAAGGGGAGGTTTTAGGAACCTTTAGGATTTTTGGGTATCCTTATGATACTCTTATCACAATTCTAGATTGTGTCCACAGGTGAGTATGGGTTAGTTTTACTAAACCATGAGGCACTGTAGCATGTATAGTATATCAACTTTGCATGCTGCCAAGACATTTTTGGCCTAGAATTGGTTGTGGTCTGTTGGGAGACTTGGGAATCATTTTGATATGGGATTTACCTGGGAGTAACAAGGATTTTACAAGGTAACTTGGTTGTTAAGAATTTTGGTTAGCAAGGGACACTAGAGGACTGTTATGTCTATCTTGCTTATGCAAGTGTGCATAACTGGACAGTGCTTGCCGCCCTATAATAATTATCAGCTTTTGGTTATTTTCTCTAGGATAAATTACTTGTTAAGGTCATTTTTCACTTTTTAAAAACAATTTTATTTTTGGACGCTGACAAGATTTTTCCAAGCGTTGTTGTGACCAAATTGGACGCTGACATGGCTTTAGGCGAACGTTGACAAGATTATAGCCGTTGGGCGTTGATGGGTTATATTTGACCGTTGACACTCAATGGGACCTACCCAGTTGTTACTTTTTGACATATTTTCAAGCCGTAATTTTAGGAGTTGTTACTTTCATTAAATGCATGAGATAACTTATATCTTTTTCAATATTTTCATGATTAGTTTTTGAAAATCTTTGCCTATTTTTGGGCCAATCACATGCATTCATCCACTCCTATAAATTTGGCTCCTATTTTTAAACAGGGTATCTATAATTCTTGTCTAACACTTTTCTCTTATCAACCTTCATCTTTTATACTTCAAATTAACAGCTTTCATCAATGGCACCAAGATTTAACTCAGCAGAATTGGATTTGGGGTTCAAGTCTCAACACAACATGATTGCTTATCTTGTTGCTGATGATACTTTGTTCCCTCAATACACACAAATGATGGCGTATTTGAACGCATCCCCATTAAGGTATGCTCTTTCTCATGCACCACTCATTCCAGTCACACACATTAAACAGTTTTGGAACACTGTCAGTTCCTCAACAGTTAATGGAGTGACCACATTAACTTCTATTGTTCATGGGAGATCTTGGGTGGTTACTGAGGCCTTGGTACGCCAGGCCTTGCATCTTGATGATGCTGATGGTATAACCATTCTTCCCATAACTGAAATAGAACAAGGGCTTAGGGCTTTGGGATACCCTATTCCTGATGAAGGTACTCTTAACAAGTACCATAAGCAGGAATTTCCCCCAGCCTAGAAGTACCTCATTCACATTCTCCTTCAATGTTTGAGTCCCAAATGTACTGCACACAATGAGATCAATAGATCCATTGCAACTGCTATTGTGTGTATTGCAACAGGGCAAAAATATAACTGGTCTAAAACGATTTTTGAAGGAATGTGTAAAAACAAGGGGACAAAAATGACTTTAGCTTATCCCCGTTTTCTGCAAATGATTTTTGATGCTCAAAGATATTGTTCAAGGGATCACAATGACTTTTATAAAATCCCTGAACAAAAGAAAGCTATTTTTACCAAGATGAATTCACCACCTCATAGAGACCTACCTTTAACCCCAGCCATGCTTGCTGTTATTGCAGCAGCACAACCCCAACCAGACCCCCAACCTCATATTGAACCTCACCCACAACTTGAACCTATCCCTGAACCTTTACCCTCACCTGACCAAATGCAAATAGACCAAGAACCCTTTGACGCTGACATATCTAATGTGGGCGTTGATGTGCCTATTTCCAACGCTGACACCCAACCATCACAATCCCAAACACCCCTTAACCAACCCACATCTACACCTTCTTCCACCCCATCTTCCACACCACCTGAATATAGGTTGTTTAAACGCCAAAGGACTGCTGGAGTGTTCTCCTCTGGTGGTCCTAGCCATGAAGCAGAGAGAACCACCACCACAAGTGTGGCTGGTGACCTGGATGAGGCTGGGACTATTGGTTCTGGCTTAGAAGCTGGCCAAGGCAGTCCCACCATAATTAAGTCCTCATCCATGCCCAATGAACCTGACTTGGGAGGTCAAATCCCCATTTCAGAAGAGGGCAGACTGGAACCAATGACTCTTTTGGAATTGACGGCTGTCTGCATTAGCTTGCAAAAGCAGAATGCAGACTTGGTACAAATTGTCAGTAACCAAGGCCTTGAACTCAAGGAATTAAGAGAGAGGATTGTTGTTTTGGAGAGTGCTCATGCAAAGGGAGGTATGGAGGAGTCTTCCAAAGGGGAGGAAGATCAAAGAAATCTGAGTGATAAGAGCAGTCAAGATGGTCAATCATTGGATGTTGCTGAAGCTCTTACTACTTTGAAGGAACAAACAGGTTTTGATACGTCCTTGATCTCTCCAACCAATTTAAATTTATCATTTACAGATATGTTGAGAGAGGTTACACAAGGCGCTGAGGGAAAATATTTGAGCGTTGACAAGACAAGTTTGGACGCTGATAGAAGTATTTTGGGCGCTGATAGAGGAAATTTGGGCGTTGACAGATCTGCATATGGAGGTGATGTATTCCAGTCATCATCTATCATCAAGGATGTTCCTACTCAGATATTACCATCTACCTTACCAACAATTTCACCATCAGATAAGGGTAAGGGTAAGTTGGTAGAAGAAATTGTTCCAAAGAATGCAGCTCAGGTTGAATTTGATAGAAGATTGGCTGAGCAAATGATGGAACAAGGTGAAAAGGAAAAGTCACCATTTGTTGTGACTTCTGAAGAAGAAAGTGATGGAGCTAGCTCAGATTCAAGTGTGATGATTGTTGAACCAGAAAGACTTGAGTATGGTGATGAGCTTGCTAGGGAAAAGCTGAGAGATTTAAAGTTGCAGATTGATTTTGATATGCCAGAGGTGGTTCAGATGTACAATTATTGGGAAGAAAGCTGTATGGATAATCCAGACTTGACCATTTCAGATCAGATATGGGGTTTGGAGATTCTTCTTAGAGTTCAGAAGGATTGTAAGGTGATTTTGAAGCACAAGGCAAGCAACATTCTCTCTGAGTTGAAAAGGGATAGAAGGAAGCTCTACTTTATGTTGCTCAAATGTCATGGAGTTGGATGGACACATCAGAAGCTGAAGGCTTTGACATTTGATGAGTTGGAACATAGGGCTTATCCTATTTGGGTGAAAGTGCAGGAAGAAAACACTTTCAGACTTCTTTCAGATGAAAGAAAGGAGCAACTTGCAGAAGAGATGGAAATCAAGAAAGCTATGATAGTTCCTAGACCAGTGAAGAAGGGATTTACACTTGAGTTTACAAAAGATATGAATCAACTATATCCAAGTGAAGCAGTTATTAGAAAGAGCCTCAAGCTCTCCCCATTAGAAGCTTCAGATATGGTGCATGTGTTACCACTAGATTCCAGGAATCCAATTGTGAGTTATGATGAAGATGAATGTGGATTCTGGAAGATTGGAAGATATGGCAAGGAGGTACACACTTTTACCACTCTCATATCTTTATTTCCAAGTTGTGATAGAGAAGACTTGGTGGACCTTTGGAGGTTGCTAGAGACCAAGTATGAGGCTGAAGCACCAACTTCAGCTAATGAAATAAAACTTTAGACCACATTCAAAAGAATGTGTGGGACAAAAGAAGAAGATCCTGAAATATGGAAGGATCTTGAAGATGATCTCAGTGGTCTTCAATGGAGGTTATATTCAGCTGCTGGTGTATACCATTTGAGTTCTACAAAGTTTGCTGAGTATTTACTTGTAGATGCTCAGTATTTCATATCCAAGGCTGTTTTGGAAAAGATGAAGGACACCCAGTTGGAGATAGATTACACAAGTGATGTGGCAAAGAATTTGATCAGATTTATTTATTACCAATATGATAAGGTTTGTCAGACTCCTCCAAGTTCTTAATGTTTATTCAGAAACTTGATCATAAGAGTGGATATCAAGTTTAGGGGAGGATTGTTGGGAATAAATTAAGGCCAGATCACTTGAACGCTGACAAGAACAACTCAAGCGTTGACAAGAGCAAAGTGAGCGCTGACAGCATAAGCGTTGACAAGTTAAAGTCAAGCGTTGATAGATTGAAGACAAGCACTGATGGAAGATGTGAGCTACACGTTTATTATGTTCTAGAATACTTCTAGTAAGGATAGAAACGACAATGTATTTTCTATGTTTATCTTTACCTAGAATAGTTGATACGTAGCTTATTGTACAAGGCTTCTTAGTCTATAAAAGAAGGCCTTTAGGTTAATGTTTAATATCAAGTTTTCATTAAGTTTTTCATTCGTAAACATCTTTAATTGTAAGCAAGTTCGACATTGATAATCAAAGTGAAAGTTTTGTTTACATCTTGTGTTCTTGTTTAAGTATTAAATTCCGCATAATACTTAGATTCACAAAGCATATAACAAAGGTTTCTCTATGTGTTATACTTGATCTAATCTCGTATACACAAAGCTAATCGATCTAAGTTTGGGATCAACAAGTGGTATCAGAGCTTGTTGAGGAACTTTTGATCTTTGAAGAACACCAGAACGATACACGAACACCAAAACCCTAATTTTCTCAAAACCCTAAAAATATCATGTCTGAAGCAATAACCTCCTCCTCCTCATCCTTACCAAACATCAAGATTCCCATGCTTGATGCAACCAACTTTGACCTATGGAGGTTCAACTTTGAACAATATCTTGGAATCTTTGACTACACACTCTGGGACATTATTGAATATGGAAACTCATTCAATAAAGCTCAAAAGATTCTGAATGCCATTGCAACAAGAACAGCTGTTGAAGGATGTCCTGATGAAGATAAGAAAGAAAAACCTGGGGATGGTAGAGCTGTAAGTGCTGAAGATATTGCAAAGAAAAGGGCTGACATGAAAGCCCTAAATATTCTGAAAGTGTCTTTGGGACAAGAAAATCAGCACAAATATAGGAGCTATGAATCTGCAAAGGATCTTTGGGAAGCAATTGAAGTTGCATATGGTGGTAATGCAGAAACTAAGGAAGAAAAGAAAAAGCAACTTCTGCATGATTATGTTGTCTTCAAAGCTCAGCCCAATGAGAAACTGAGCAGTGTGAGAAGCAGATTGCTTGACATCACAAGCAAATTGTCCTTCATGGGGACACAAGTTGGTGATATTGACATCAATGCTACTTTTCTGAAAAGTCTTGGTGAGACATGGAAGATTGAGGCAAGATCCATTCTTGCCAATAATACTCACAAGAGCTCTTCGTTTGATGACATCTACAACAAACTAAGACTGTTGGAAGATGAAAATCTTTCAAGCAAAGCTAGCACCAGCAACATGGCCTTCTTCTCTCATAGTTAAGGTCAATTCAATCAGCAGGACTCTTTCATGCATCCAGTTACTGGATCATCATTTGTCAGCGCTGGGACAAGTCCTGTCAACGTCTCCTTTTCAGACGCTGACACATTCATAAATGACTCCCCAAGAGTTAAACCTGCTGGTTTGGATTTGGATACTGTTTGTGCTTACATTGCTTCTTTGCCCAATGGTTCAGTGATTACATATGAGGACCTTGAGCAGATAAGTGATGAACACTTGGAAGAGATGGACATCAAGTGGAACATGGCTCTTGCTAGTATAAGAGCAAATAGATGGAATAGAAGGTTCAAGAAGAAGATGACCTTCAATGCTAAAGACACTGCTGGATTTGATAAATCCAAAGTTGAGTGCTACAACTGCCATCGCATGGGGCACTTCATGAGGGAATGCAGATCTCCTAGAAGATCTAATGCTGGTAAACCCTCAAGCCAGGTTGTTAAAGCTCAAGACTCCAAAGCCATGGTTGCAGTTCAAGGAATTGATGGTACTGGATGGGATTGGAGCTATCTGGCTAAGGATGTTGAAGAGGACAAAGCTTTGATTGTTGATATTGAAGAAGAAGAGCATGTTGAATATGCTCTCATGGCACACTCCTCCTCTTCATCTGATAATGAGGTATATGATGATGCTTTTTGTAGCAAAGGTTGTAGGTTAAACACTGACAGACTTAACAAAGAGGTGTTAAAACTAAAAGAGGATATGAGCACTGAAAGGTGTAAATTATCCAATTACCAACTAGCTCTTACTGAAACTGAGAAAACCGTTTCTGAATACAAGAAAATGGAATTTGATTTAAAAGATAAGATAAACATCTTTAAACATGAGCTAGAGGGTAGTATGGATATTAGAAATATCATGTCAAAAGTCAATAAACACCTACAAGCTAAGTTAGATGAGGCCATTAAAAATAAAGATAATGTTGACCTCAAGATTCAAAGATTTGATAGAGCCACCCAAGCCCTAGGAGACTGTGTAGCTAAACAAAGAGATCCTAAGGATATGACTGGGCTTGGGATGAATGAGAATGATTACTCTCTGGTTCCACCACCAGCTGGTGACTTCTATGGTGTCCTTAGAAAGGATTTATCTTGGACTGGTATTCCAGAATGCCAAGAAGAGGAATTCATTCCTCCACCAAGAGTTGTCACCCCAGTAGAAGAGTATCAACAAAAACTGACTGACCTAAATGAGTGGAAGAAAGCTAACCCTACTTTATTTGTTAAGGGAGGGTTGCTGTGTGAAAGTCCCATTGAATCCCCACCCATTAAGGTTACTCACCCAGCTACTGGTGAAGCTGTTGACCTAGGCTCCAACACTGTTAGAAGACCTACCATTAAATATGCAGAGATGTATAGAAATAATAGGTCACCCAAGAGCCAAGTTAACAATCATGGAACAGGTTTCTTTAATTCTAGACCTAAGTATGTGTCTAAGAAAGCCTGTTATACTTGTGGTAGCTTTTCACATTTGGCATACAAATGTGTCAACGCTCCCAAAGCCAGCGCTGATAGGAACAATTTCAGCGCTGATAGGAACAATTTCAGCGCTGATAGGAAGAAAGTCAACGTTGTTAAGAAGTCAAACGTTGTCAGACCCAGACCTTGTGTGCAGCAAAGTCCACAAGTGATTAGACCAGCCCCATTCTTTACTAGAAGGTCTAACACTCATGGACAAAGACCTTTTCAAAAGACAAATACCTGGTCATATAGACAATGGGTTCCTGTAGCAAACCCTAGGTTCAACGCTGATAAGGGTAAATTCAGCGTTGACAGGACAAAATCCAACGCTGACAGAAACGTGACCAGACCTAAGTATTTGCAGCCACAATGTAAGGGGTCTAAAGCTTCTTCAAGCTTAACATGGAGACCCAAGAAAGATCAAAACCCTAATAACAATGGAATTTCAATGACTTGCAACAGGTTTAATTATATTTCAAAAGTCATTACAAAACCAATTGGGGTTAACTGGGTATTTCATCCTAAAAAGGATGAGAATGGGGTTGTTGTGAGAACTAAGTCTGTTCTTATTGAACAACCAGATGAATCCAAGTCTTTTGAGACTTGGGTTCCCAAAGAAAACTAAATTGTTTTCTTTATGTGCAGGGCATTCAAAAGCAGATCAATGATTATGGATATTGGGATAGTGGATGCTCAAGGCACATGACAGGAAAGGAAGACTATCTGACGAATTTCTCTCCTATTAAAGATGGTGATAAGGTATACTTTGGAGGGGGCTATGGAACCATCACAGGAAAAGGAACCCTTATCACCAATAATCTACGTTTTGAGAATGTCTTCCTGGTAAAAGAACTGGACTATAATCTGTTTAGTGTATCACAAGTGTGTGATAACAAAAATAAGGTTCTTTTCACTGATACTGAGTGTTTGGTGTTAAGCAAGGATTTTAAGATCCCTGATAAGAAGTATATTGAGTATAGAACACCTAGGCATAAGGACATATACAATGTGAATTTAAATGGGATTAAAGTGAATACAAATATGTCTTGTTTTTATGCTAAGGCCTCAGTAGATGAAAGTAATTTGTGGCACAGGAGACTAGGGCACATAAACTTTAAAAATATAAATAGACTTGTGAGGCTTGGTTTAGTTGATGGTTTGCCTGAAAAGGCCTTCCACAATGACCACTCTTGTGTTGCATGTCTTAAAGGCAAGCAGCACAAGGTCTCATTCAAGTCCAAGCAGGTGCATACTAGTTCCAGACCTCTTCATATGCTTCACATGGACCTCTTTGGTCCAACTAATATAGAAAGTTTGAATGGCAAGTCATATTGTTTTGTTGTCACTGATGACTTTTCTAGGTTTACTTGGACATTCTTTCTAGCTATGAAGAGTGACACAGCTGATGTTCTTATTGAATTTATCACTGAAATTGAGAAAAGGTCTGGCAATGAGGTTAAGATGCTTAGGAGTGATAATGGTGGAGAATTTAGGAACAAGAAGCTAGATGATTTTTGTGCCAGGAAGGGAATTACTAGGCAGTTCAGTATTGCTAGAACCCCACAACAAAATGGGGTTGCTGAAAGGAAGAATAGAACCCTAATTGAAGCAGCCAGAACAATGTTGGCTGATGCTCATTTTCCCATAGCCTTTTGGGCTGAAGCTGTTAACACAGCATGCTATGTGCAAAATAGAGCATTGGTTAACAAAATTCAGAACAAGACACCTTATGAGTTACTTTGGGGAAGAAAACCTAATATTGGTTTTCTCAGACCTTTTGGATGTCATGTAGTAGTCTTAGACACTAGTGATGCCTTAGGGAAATTTAGTGCAAAAGGTGATGAAGGTTACTTCATAGGGTATTCAGTGCAGAGCAAGGGTTATAGGGTTTATCTTAAGGAGGACAAAGGTGTGACAATCCGTCAAATTTATGGTTGATATTTTATTCTCAATATTTATTTGAAAACATTATTTTAATGTTACAATATGAACTCACTTATTTTTGGGAAGTAATTTGGATTTACTTCCTGAAGTAGCGTCGACTACGTCTAAACCGGAGGATTCTACGTTACGTGCTTACGTTTACATACACCGTCTTTGGTGACAGTCCGACACTTCAGAAAATAAATTTGTCCGTGAATATTATTTTGAGATTTTAAATTTGTGTTGGTTCATAAACTCACAAATTTACGAGAAGAGACTAGGACTTACGATTTTATTTTAACGTCCTTTACGACTAAACCGGAAACCTTAGGATTACGTATTTACGTTTTCGAACTCCGTTTTTGATGAGACAATTTTTATTGGATTCGTTTTGTGCCGTTGATTCATAAATTATGAAAACGTTTTTCGTAAAACGACCCGAGGGAACGCAAATCGAGGAAACTAGAATCGAGGAATACCCGTAAATTAGCGGGATGGGACAAAACAAGTTTATCCCACCCCACTAAAAGGGATGGCCAAAAGAGGACACCACATCTCTTGATGTGGTACCTTTATAACTATTAAGCTTACACATGTAAGCTTAAGCTTAACATGTAAGCTACACCTTTCACCAAACTAACAAAACCACTTCATTTTACCATTTGCATTCATAAACACATGCAAAACACTCTCTCATCCTTCCTCTCTCTCTCTATATTTCGTCCCATATTCACCCAAAACAACCCTCATTTGATCAAATTTAACCATGGATTCATATGTATAATTTACATATGATGAAAACCCATTGAAGTTATGAAGATTGGAGGTGATCTTAACATGTAAAAAGGAGTTTTCAAGGGAGTTTGGGGCTGATTTCTCAAGGATTTTTCATGAAGAACAAGGGATTATTTTTGGAGGAATCTACAAATACTTGGTGATCCTAGAAGTGGTGTTGATATCTCATAAGATTGGTTACCCAAAACCAAGTCTTGTTCATCAAAAACCTCATCTTTTCATCACTAATGGTGGTATAGAGATTGTTCTTCCTATCCTCTTGTTATTTTTGATTATGTAATCTTGTATTTCTTTTAATTATGTATATGTATATGATGATGAATGATGATTAAAAATATTGTGTGGGGATTTGGTGTTTATAAACATGCTTAAAAAGATGAAAAACTATATGTAAAAAGGTTAAAATCTTGCTTAATTTAGATGGCTGTATAAAACAGTAAAGAACCATGTGATGAACTGATAAAATGGCATGAACAAATTAATATACAGTAAGTATAAGATGTTATACACATGTGAGAGTTGGCCATGCAATGGAATCATTATAATGAGTGAGATATGATCAAAACAAGATGGGTGTGCTAATCTGAATAAGCTGTTTTGTAGGGACTGTTAAGCATAGATAAACTTAAAATGAGCAGTAGCTATAACTACGTTAAATGTAGCACATAATATGAAGATCATGCCATCCAAAAATGAGCTTCTAATTCATTGTAGAACTCTAGATATGATAAAAATGGTGAAGATGAAAATAAAAATCAGATTTTGAGAATTAATGTTTATTACTATTATATAAGCACTCAAAATTATATTGTATAAAATATAAAATTAAAACCCACTAACTCATGAATTTTATTTATATAAATATGTTAAAGGTTAAATAAATGGATAAATTATAAAAATAGCAGTGGAATAATATTTATAAGTTATTAAAACTATAAACTTGATTTTTACGACTTTTTCGGCTATTATCGTAAAATTAACTTTTTTCGCCAATTAAAACTTAGACTATCAAACCCGTCTAATGTAAAGTTTTAAAAGTCATATACTGATATATAAGTATCTAATACAAGTAAAGAACGATAAAACCCGAACTATAGGACATACGGACATTACCGAGCTAAGTAAACATATTGGACTAATAATTGGACTAAATAAGTTAAACACTTATAAAAAGAACTTATTGGGCTTAACCCATTTGGGCCCAACTTGTAAAGTTTAAATACTGATAATATAAGTATAAAATAGATTAAAACAAGTTAAAGAACTTATAATAAGTTTATTGGACCTAAGACACGTAAATAGGTAAAACTAGTAAACTAGTAAGAAGTTACCAATACGTAAACACTAAAATGAGTAAAGGTGAATATGTAAACCCACTTGATCATCATATATATAAAATCATCATATGTATACATAATTGTTATTTTTATAAAGTCATTGGACATGAGTCTAAGACGAGTATTATTTGTCTAGGTTTCCGTGATTGAAGCACGTACCGTACGTCCGAATTGCCGATAACTCGCCTTCCCGCATCAACGTGAGTTCATAGCCTCGCACTCTTTTAAATGTTTTTATGAAATGTTTTATAAACTCGCGAGGGAGATAACATGTTAGTTTTTATAAAATAGGACACCATTTTTCCCGATTGTTTGTTTAATTGATTTGGACCCGAATGATTGTATGACCCGATGGTATGAACCGGTAAATGATTAAAGGACCCAATAGATGAATTAAAATGGATTATTAAAGTTAGGTTATGTCACTAAAAGTCCCATTAGCATGAATTGTGAACTACCGGGATTTGGTAGACGCTTGTGCATATAATAGTACTAATTGGGGACGATCACCCCAGTTCGCGCCTTGACGGTTGATCCCCGTCGTGCCACATTGATTGGTAAGCGAATTTATGTATGAGAAGATTTCCATAGCGTGACCTTTGTGACGACACGCTAATTTAGATGGGCAAATTGAGTATCGGGTTAGCTACCCGTTGTTTGGTTTAGTAAGGTAACAATGTCATGCGGCTTATAATAATCCAATTAACGAAATACTACTAGACGCACCGAATTACGATGTATTGGCTGACTAGCAATACGGGGTCATACTATTGATATTATGTTCGTGTTTTGGTTTTCATAACCATATTTATATAACGGTTTTTATTTAACTTTATACAACGTCATAAGACGTATTGTATGATGTTTTTACGACATTGGCTCGTATAATGATTTTTAAGGCAAATGCCTATATTATGATTTTGACAAGGATTTGTATAAAATGATTTTGGCTATTTTACGGCCTATTACAATGATTTGTATGAAATGATTTTTGGTAATAATTTTATACCAAAGTTATATTGATGGAATTTATTAAACTCTATGAATTCACTCGGCGTTATCGCTGACCTTTTCTTTTAACATGTTTTGTCTCAGGTACTTGAAGGTAATTCTCGGGAAGACATCAAGAATTCATGGCCCGCACTTAAATAATAATTTCCATTCAAATGCTTTGTAAAACCTGTATGAAATAATATGACTTGGGACCTATGTAAATTTGATATTTATGAATGGAAATGATTTATTATTAAACGACGCGATTTTTATGCGTTGTCTATGATGTGAGTAATGTGTTATCCCGTAACACCAACGAGTCTTCCGCTGTATTGAGTTGTATAAATTTTGGGGGTGTTACAGTTTGGTACCAGAGCTCTCGTTATAGAGAACGAAAGATTTTTTTAAAAACTATGGTTTTGAATAAAACTTTTCAAAATCTTTTAACTAAAAACATTTTTCTAAAAATGTCTAAAAATCTTTTGACTATAACGGTGCCGAAGAATTCCCGAGTTACCGACAAGGCCAAGACTGAGAAGTGTTATTTTAATATATATATAACTTGGATTATATATATATATATATGATGTAATTTTATTACATGATTGTTTGATGATTATTTTGATTTTTATACGAGGTATTTATACGACGTCGATTGTCACAAGTAACCCTAAATCCCTAGTAATATAATCGAAGCTATTCTCGTAGGAATTCTAGCTATCCTAGATCTAAACCAAGTTGTGGATATTTATGATCCTAACAAATGGTTGATATTCGTAGAAATGTAGATATTAGTTGATTGTGATATTGAAAAAGAATTGGCGAGATTAAAACTGATATCGATGACATGACGATCTTTTCTTATAGAGTGGATTTTGTCAAAACGTTATCACCTAGAAAGATGTCATCTGATTCGTTGTCATCCAATTGTTAAATTGAAATCGAAAGGGTGAATGTTGCACTTGAGGCTGTCATTGGAACCATTACCCAAAAGCCTCATGCCACTAGTACCTTTTCGAGAAGTCTAATTGAATGTATGAGTCATTTCATACTAGAGACTCATTTAATAACTATTGTTGTAAGAGCTATAGGATTGGAAATTAAGTGTTGATCATATTGAGATTTTATTGCCCTATTGAGGTCTAAAAATAAGATTGAAAGTATTGGAGAATGAGGTAGGATATCGAATT
The DNA here is from genome assembly GCA_025667525.1 of Glebionis coronaria. NCBI lineage: Eukaryota > Viridiplantae > Streptophyta > Magnoliopsida > Asterales > Asteraceae > Glebionis > Glebionis coronaria. Next base: position 334,176,199 of record CM046881.1, on the reverse strand, counting down.
GAGTATAAGTTGATTGAAACTTGAATAAAGTAAAACTTAACTTGTATGGAATATGAGATTGATAAGAGGAAATTATTAAGTCATGTGATTGAATTATAAGGATTTAATTGATTGTTAGTTTGTGTTAAAGGTTGTTCCTAGGCCATTGCCCACTAACGAGGATGCCCAGTGTCCAAGAAATAAATTGAAGAAATCTTCTTCTGAATTGAGACCGATGGATCTTCCGGGACATATGGAACACCTAATGACTCTTGTAGATTAGTATTCATTGTGGTATCTTTTGAAAATAATCCCTAACTTAACTAAGACATCAGTTGGTGGGATGAGTTCTGAGAATTGTATGACATAGTGACACGTAATGTGTTACGGTACAATTTTGACTTGTTTGTGATTAATGAAAAAGACTACCTTTGATTGCTAAATTCTACATGTATCGATGATATCTATCTTTTCTTGCTTCATCCTAATGTTCACATTAGTGATGCAACCATTGAGCAAGTACTCATCTTGATTTGAGTTACGTTGTGAATTATTCTTTTAGAGTGCCATCGAGATCATGAACCTCATGATTATTTGGCTAAGCTCATTCCCTATCATATCGTAGTTAGTTCTTGGTGAACAACTCTTCATCACTCTTTTGTAGATCACTCATTATTTTTATAAGATAAAACAGTATCCTTTGAGAAAATTTAATTTTCATCACTATAAGGATTATTCAAAGTGAGATTTATAAATAATCGTTATCAAAATGAAGTTGTTTATGAAACATCTTGGAAAGCTTAATTGTTTTCATAACAAAGAAAATCTTTGTAAATTTATTTTTGATTCTTATTTAAGAATTAAGCATGAAAATGTTTTTATTATAAACATGATGATAAAATTTTGACGAACTGAGTATTGCATCGTTAATCTTGAAATTGTATATAGTTGCGCGCCTACATACAATTTGGAATTGACCATGCAAGACTGATTAGTAGTCACCATAAAACTAATGAATAAACACTACATTTTCTTTGAAGATCATGAAAGATTAAATTTTATGAGATCTGCAAGAAGTGAAAAATAGGGACATAGTGTTAGGGACACCTACATATGTGCCTGTAGCATCTATCCTTCTGAGTTGAATTTACTCATCTATGGAATTTGTCTTATTTGACAAGTGATATTCCGTTCTTGTCCAATTCTTCCGTATTGAGATTCTTAGGAAAAGTATCCGATTACCGAGTGTTGATACCCGACTGGATGTATTGACGTTCTTATCATTTCTTATGATTTGATTTCATTTGAATGACCTGGGTAACGATCCGAGGAGCTTTCGAATGCGTACTCAAATTAATGAAAACATGGGATATATTTATATTCATTAAATGTTTTCGTCAGTATCTGATTTGAAATTCTCTCGTGTAGATTATGCGTTGACCTTACTCTTTTAAGGTTAGTTATGTCTCCAGATATCCTTGAATTGTGAAGGATTATGAGTTATTATTAGTCTTTTGAGAAGTTCACATCTTATCAACGATAATGAAACTGGAAAGTTGATAGTGCCAGTGAAATGGATTGATTGATTATGACATGACGACATTGTCTTAATTGATGGGAACTCGAGTAGAATTCCCCTAAATGATAAGATGTTGATTATCAAAAGTAATCTAAATAATTCTTGATGGATGACCATATCCTGTATTTAGACTTGAAATTATAACGTGAATGGTTGTGAATTAATCATAGATATTATAATCTAGAAGAACCTAATATGAATTTATTAAAAGATGTTTCTGTTATCTGAAACTTTAGTAAGTATTTGTTGATGGATTACCTAGACTTTCGCCATTAAGGCAAGTAGAATTTGGTATTGATTATATTCTCGGTGTTGCACTGTACGACAACACCATCTGAATTAAAAGAATTACCGTACAACAGAGAGAGTTGTCGGAGAAAACTTTTATTCTACCGAGCTCGTCATCATGAAGAGCTATGGTGTTATCATTCCTTATATTTATAGATTACTGTGAACTGAGTAAATTGACAATCGAAAACGATATCCATAACTCGAAATGGAAGATTTGTTCGATCATTTACAAGGTTCTAGCAATTTGATCCACGACATGGTTATCATCAACTTCGCGTCCGCGAAAGAGATTATGTATTCCAATCACTACATCCGGTACTTATAATGAACATTATGAGTTTCATGTGGTGACGTTTGGATTGACTAATACACATGTAGCATTCATAAATTTGGTGAATCACGTGTGTAGGCTGTAATTTGATAAATTCATGCTCGTGATTATTAAGGACCATTTGTTTGTTTATAAGAATAAGAATGAGTTAATAATTAGTTATAAATTGCCCTGAATTGGCTAAACAATGAAAACCTATACCTTAAATATTTAACATGTGATTAAGGACTTAATCCTTCACATGATTAGACTATGTGATTAAAAGGATAATGGAATATAAATTGACTCTTCAAAAATTAAGAGCCCTTTTAAGACTTTGGATTTTACCAAAAAGAAGTGCAAATATATTTTGACAAATGTTTTAACAAAGGATTTTAAGGGATTATTCCCTTATACGCAAACCATTTAACTAAACTTCTATTTAGGGGTAAATGTTTGTGTATACCTCAAGAAAACCTAAGAAGAATTGAGGAAACTATTTAAACCATGACTTAAAATTTGAAACGACAATTTTTGCTTTTCAACTAAGAAAATTTACACCAAAGAATAAACAAAGGTTTTTTCGAACATTTACGAATCTTATTAAATATTTTTGATAAATCATCAAAAATCTTGTTAATTAAATTCAAATTTATTTTTGAACATTTTCATATAATTGGTCGAACTAAGAAATTTAAAATCTTTACGTTTACGTTTCATAAAAATTGAATATTTATTATTTAATTAGTCGTAATAATTATCGACGCTTTAGACGTCGGATTGAGTAAAACAGATAAAAATGATAGTTGAGAAGAAACTAAAACATAGAAGATATGAAGAAAGAAATTTTGAATTAATACGGTTATGATATTTATTTCATCAGGAAAGTGAACGTAATTACTGACACATTATGTATAAAAGATAAAGAACCAATTAGGACATGTTCCTTAATAATGAAGGTGCAAAATAAATTGCCGAACAATTTAAAAATAGCCGATGATTGTAAAAAGGATAATATAGATAATAAAAAGTGGTTCGCGGCTAATGTGAACCATTAAAATTGAGAAGTCGATAGCGTTAAATATTTTAAAGACCACTTGTGATTGTCTAAATATGGAAGATTGTGAGATGTAGTTATATTGGAAATCTTGTAAGTATAAGTATTATATGTATGTCATTTTTGACTAAAAGTATCTTTGTCTGAAGAAGTTGTACTAATGACAAATTATGAAGGCAGACATCGCCTCATACTTTAGTAAACGTCTAGCTATTGCAAAGGTCATCATCTGAATTTGATTCGATTTGGGTCATCATCGACAGACTGACCAAATCTGCTAACATCATTCCCGTTAATGATAAACGCAAAAGAGTTATGTAAACATAGTCAGCCTGTATCAAACATCTTTATCAAGATCCTCGCTTCGCATCGAATTTCTAGAGATTTGCTCAAAAGTCATTGAGAACGAACCTTGATGAGAGTACTATGTACCACCCCAATCGAAGGGACGAGGTAAAGTAACGATACAAAGTAATATAAGTGCTATTTTATGTTTGAATGATTGACCTTTGGTAACAAGCTGTAAAATCGTTTTCCTTTGGAAGGATTATCATTGATAATTATCGTATTAGGATCGAGATCGAATCTTTTTAGGATCTAAATATTAGAGCATCTGTAAGCAAGAGTTGAGGTGAAGACACCCGACATACACCCATTGTGAGTTGGACATGTCTTTTAGGTTTAAGGTTTCCTATAATGGCGAACCTAACCTTACAAAATACTCGACCCGCGAGACCTGAAATGACTGTTGAAATTAGGATCTGATTATTGACTGCCGGTAGTGGGCAAGAGGTTATGTGAATATGAAATGTAGATCTTGAAGTGCCAGATGGGTAGCGAAGTTATGCCAAAAATTTTAACCTTGGAGAAATGAATTAATGATCTGACAAATCATGGGATATAGGTCCCCGTTATATGGGACCATTGAGATGATGTAAAAGATTTGGTTTGAAAGGCATATAAGCTGGATCTACCCTAGGACTTCAAGAGCTGCGTGAATTATGTTTCGTATATCGAACTTGATGGAATATCTATCAAGTGAAAATCTGAATTCTTCTTAATAAATCTTAGATCGGCGAAAAGTTGCATTCATCAGAAACCCGTGAACATCATGGATAGAGAAAGTAAGTCAACATTAAGCCTGATCTTATTCCCGTAGTTATGTTTGATGAAACTCGCGTATTGTAATGAATTACACTTGTGAGAAAAGACCGAATGTGGAGGAAATACCCACATGGCTTTAACTCTATAAGAAGCGAGTAGTAAAGTAAGATGATCTTTGAGGACAAAGATCCTATTTAGGGGTAAATGCTGTGACAATCCGTCAAATTTATGGTTGATATTTTATTCTCAATATTTATTTGAAAACATTATTTTAATGTTACAATATGAACTCACTTATTTTTGGGAAGTAATTTGGATTTACTTCCTGAAGTAGCGTCGACTACGTCTAAACCGGAGGATTCTACGTTACGTGCTTACGTTTACATACACCGTCTTTGGTGACAGTCCGACACTTCAGAAAATAAATTTGTCCGTGAATATTATTTTGAGATTTTAAATTTGTGTTGGTTCATAAACTCACAAATTTACGAGAAGAGACTAGGACTTACGATTTTATTTTAACGTCCTTTACGACTAAACCGGAAACCTTAGGATTACGTATTTACGTTTTCGAACTCCGTTTTTGATGAGACAATTTTTATTGGATTCGTTTTGTGCCGTTGATTCATAAATTATGAAAACGTTTTTCGTAAAACGACCCGAGGGAACGCAAATCGAGGAAACTAGAATCGAGGAATACCCGTAAATTAGCGGGATGGGACAAAACAAGTTTATCCCACCCCACTAAAAGGGATGGCCAAAAGAGGACACCACATCTCTTGATGTGGTACCTTTATAACTATTAAGCTTACACATGTAAGCTTAAGCTTAACATGTAAGCTACACCTTTCACCAAACTAACAAAACCACTTCATTTTACCATTTGCATTCATAAACACATGCAAAACACTCTCTCATCCTTCCTCTCTCTCTCTATATTTCGTCCCATATTCACCCAAAACAACCCTCATTTGATCAAATTTAACCATGGATTCATATGTATAATTTACATATGATGAAAACCCATTGAAGTTATGAAGATTGGAGGTGATCTTAACATGTAAAAAGGAGTTTTCAAGGGAGTTTGGGGCTGATTTCTCAAGGATTTTTCATGAAGAACAAGGGATTATTTTTGGAGGAATCTACAAATACTTGGTGATCCTAGAAGTGGTGTTGATATCTCATAAGATTGGTTACCCAAAACCAAGTCTTGTTCATCAAAAACCTCATCTTTTCATCACTAATGGTGGTATAGAGATTGTTCTTCCTATCCTCTTGTTATTTTTGATTATGTAATCTTGTATTTCTTTTAATTATGTATATGTATATGATGATGAATGATGATTAAAAATATTGTGTGGGGATTTGGTGTTTATAAACATGCTTAAAAAGATGAAAAACTATATGTAAAAAGGTTAAAATCTTGCTTAATTTAGATGGCTGTATAAAACAGTAAAGAACCATGTGATGAACTGATAAAATGGCATGAACAAATTAATATACAGTAAGTATAAGATGTTATACACATGTGAGAGTTGGCCATGCAATGGAATCATTATAATGAGTGAGATATGATCAAAACAAGATGGGTGTGCTAATCTAAATAAGCTGTTTTGTAGGGACTGTTAAGCATAGATAAACTTAAAATGAGCAGTAGCTATAACTAAGTTAAATGTAGCACATAATATGAAGATCATGCCATCCAAAAATGAGCTTCTAATTCATTGTAGAACTCTAGATATGATAAAAATGGTGAAGATGAAAATAAAAATCAGATTTTGAGAATTAATGTTTATTACTATTATATAAGCACTCAAAATTATATTATATAAAATATAAAATTAAAACCCACTAACTCATGAATTTTATTTATATAAATATGTTAAAGGTTAAATAAATGGATAAATTATAAAAATAGCAGTGGAATAATATTTATAAGTTATTAAAACTATAAACTTGATTTTTACGACTTTTTCGGCTATTATCGTAAAATTAACTTTTTTCGCCAATTAAAACTTAGACTATCAAACCCGTCTAATGTAAAGTTTTAAAAGTCATATACTGATATATAAGTATCTAATACAAGTAAAGACCGATAAAACCCGAACTATAGGACATACGGACATTACCGAGCTAAGTAAACATATTGGACTAATAATTGGACTAAATAAGTTAAACACTTATAAAAAAAACTTATTGGGCTTAACCCATTTGGGCCCAACTTGTAAAGTTTAAATACTGATAATATAAGTATAAAATAGATTAAAACAAGTTAAAGAACTTATAATAAGTTTATTAGACCTAAGACACGTAAATAGGTAAAACTAGTAAACTAGTAAGAAGTTACCAATACGTAAACACTAAAATGAGTAAAGGTGAATATCTAAACCCACTTGATCATCATATATATAAAATCATCATATGTATACATAATTGTTATTTTTATAAAGTCATTGGACATGAGTCTAAGACGAGTATTATTTGTCTAGGTTTCCGTGATTGAAGCACGTACCGTACGTCCGAATTGCCGATAACTCGCCTTCCCGCATCAACGTGAGTTCATAGCCTCGCACTCTTTTAAATGTTTTTATGAAATGTTTTATAAACCCGCGAGGGATATAACATGTTAGTTTTTATAAAATAGGACACCATTTGTCCCGATTGTTTGTTTAATTGATTTGGACCCGAATGATTGTATGACCTGATGGTATGACCCGGTAAATGATTAAAGGACCCAATAGATGAATTAAAATGGATTATTAAAGTTAGGTTATGTCACTAAAAGTCCCATTAGCATGAATTGTGAACTACCGGGATTTGGTAGACGCTTGTGCATATAATAGTACTAATTGGGGACGATCACCCCAGTTCGCGCCTTGACGGTTGATCTCCGTCGTGCCACATTGATTGGTAAGCGAATTTATGTATGAGAAGATTTCCATAGCGTGACCTTTGTGACGACACGCTAATTTAGATGGGAAAATTGAGTATCGGGTTAGCTACCCGTTGTTTGGTTTAGTAATGTAACAATGTCATACGGCTTATAATAATCCGATTAACGAAATACTACTAGACGCACCGAATTACGATGTATTGGCTGACTAGCAATACGGGGTCATACTATTGATATTATGTTCGTGTTTTGGTTTTCATAACCATATTTATATAACGGTTTTTATTTAACTTTATACAACGTCATAAGACGTATTGTATGATGTTTTTACGACATTGGCTCGTATAATGATTTTTAAGGCAAATGCCTATATTATGATTTTGACAAGGATTTATATAAAATGATTTTGGCTATTTTACGGCCTATTACAATGATTTGTATGAAATGATTTTTGGTAATAATTTTATACCAAAGTTATATTGATGGAATTTATTAAACTCTATGAATTCACTCGGCGTTATCGCTGACCTTTTCTTTTAACATGTTTTGTCTCAGGTACTTGAAGGTAATTCTCGGGAAGACATCAAGAATTCATGGCCCGCACTTAAATAATAATTTCCATTCAAATGCTTTGTAAAACCTGTATGAAATAATATGACTTGGGACCTATGTAAATTTGATATTTATGAATGGAAATGATTTATTATTAAACGACGCGATTTTTATGCGTTGTCTATGATGTGAGTAATGTGCTATCCCGTAACACCAACGAGTCTTCCGCTGTATTGAGTTGTATAAATTTTGGGGGTGTTACAAAACGTATTGTTGAAAGAGTACATGTTAGGTTCTTAGAGAATAAACCTAGTGATCCTGAAAGTGGTCCTAATTGGTTGTTTGATTTGGAACCCTTATCTAGAACTTTAAATTATATGCCTGTCACTAATCCAGACATTGTGAAGGTAACTTCAAATGTTGTGGAGGAACAAGTTGTTCATGTTTCAGGAACACAGGTTGATGAAAGGGTTGGATCACAAGCAGAAAAGGCATCTCCTACATTTGAATATGTCACAATTCCCATTTGGACTGATGCTTTTGCTGCTGCTGCTGCTGCTGGACAAGATAATGGTGGTTTCCAAATACCACCAGATACAAACATGCATGGTTCTTCAGGCGCTGACAAAGGAAAATCAAGCGCTGACAAGACCAATTCAGACGTTGATGGCTCAGACGTTGACAACAACAGCTCAAGCGTTGTTAGCCCAAGCGCTGACAAACAAGGTTCAGACGTTGACAACACCTTTGCACATCTTTTCTCTTCCACTTTTGAACAAGGAGGACCTTCCAGAGTTAATGAAGAGATCCTTGTTGATCAAAGAGAGTCTGATGAAGAAGATATTGGCAACATGGAGCGTGAAGTTGAGGACACCAGACTTTTTGAAGGAGGAGTTCTCACTTCCACAATGAAGAATCACCCGCCATCTCAGATCATTGGTGATGTTATGACTCCAGTTCAGACAAGAAGATCCCATCAAAGTCTTGGTGGATTTATTGCCAATATACACAAGAAGGTTGATACCCCTCTTGTACAAGCATGTTTGTTTGCATGTTTTCTGTCACAAGAAGAACCCAAGAAGATATTTGATGCTCTCAAAGAACCAAGTTGGGTGGAAGCAATGCAGGATGAGCTTCACCAATTTGCTATTCAGGATGTTTGGGAGCTGGTTGATTGTCCTAGATATGTCAGACCAATAGGGACAAGAGGGGTTCTCAGGAACAAAAGAGATGAAAGAGGTATTATGGTCAGAAACAAGGCAAGGTTAGTGGCTCAAGGTTATACACAAGAGGAGGGGATAGACTATGAAGAAGTCTTTGCACCAGTTGCAAGGATTGAAGCTATTAGGATTTTTCTAGCCTATGCATCTTGCATGGGCTTCACAGTCTATCAAATGGATGTAAAGAGTGCATTCTTGTATGGCACCATAGTTGAGGAAGTTTATGTCATGCAACCTCCTGGTTTTGAGGATCCTGAGCATCCAGACAAAGTGTATAGAGTCAAAAAGGCTATGTATGGCCTTCATCAAGCCCCTAGAGCATGGTATGGTACTTTGTCTACCTATTTGGTGGACAATGGCTTCAAGAGGGGCACCATAGATCAGACACTATTTACAAAGAAGAAAGGCAAAGATGTGTTGCTTGTGCAGGTCTATGTTGATGATATCATTTTTGGGTCTACTGATCCAAAGACGAGTGAGGATTTCTCCAAGCTCATGACAGACAAATTCAAGATGAGTGCTATGGGGGAGATGAACTTCTGTCTTGGTTTACATGTTCAGCAGAAAGAAGATGGTATCTTCATCTCCCAAGACAAATATGTTGCTGAAATCTTGAAGAAGTTTGGCTTTTCTCCACATGAAAAGAGGGCTTCTACTCCTATGGATAGAGAACACCCTTGGGGAAAGATTGGAGATGGGAAAGATGTTGATGTCAGGCATTATAGATCCATGATTGGATCCTTGATGTATGTTACTGCTTCCAGACCTGATATCATGTTTGTTGTGTGTGCATGTGCACGCCATCAAGTGACTCCCAAAGAATGTCACCTTTATGCTGTGAAGAGAATCTTTAGGTATCTAAGATGTTATCCAGATCTTGGTTTGTGGTACCCAAAAGATTCACCATTGGAGCTGATTGCATATTCAGATAGTGATTATGGTGGTGACAAGTTTGATAGGAAATCCACAACTGGTGGATGTCAATTTCTTGGGAGCAGATTAATATCTTGGTAATGCAAGAAACAAACAGTGGTGGCTAACTCTACAACTGAAGCAGAATATGTGGCTGCAGCAGCATGTTGTGGTCAAGTGTTGTGGATTCAGAACCAGCTGTTGGATTATGGGTATAACTTCATGCATACTAAGATATTTGTTGACCATAATAGTACTTTATGCATCATTAAGAATCCTGTGCATCATTCTAAAACTAAACACATAGAAATTAGACACCATTTTATAAGAGATTGCTTTGAGAAAGGTTTAATACAACCAGATAGGGTTGACACTAAGGAAAATGTGTCAGATTTATTAACTAAACCTTTTGATACTGGAAGATTTCAGTACTTGGTAACAAGTATTGGAATGGTTAATCTCACTTAAGTATGTGTTTTGGATTATTTTTGTAAAAGTATGTACATGATGATGCATTATTATTATTATTGGTCTTATTGATAATTTAGATTTTCCACTATATTTTTCTAACACTGACAAAGGTTGTTTGAACACTGATAAGTGTTTTTGCAACGTTGTTAGCAAATATAATTTTTTAACGGTGACAAAGCTTCCTTCAACGCTGTTATGTGTTATCGGGGCGTTGTCAGCAACAATGTTAGTTTTGTGGTTTTCAATCTAAATGTGCAGATGGTGTTAGCAGTATACCATTGGATACAGAGTTGCTTATGGATCAAAGGAGAAGCATTTGGACATGTTTTTGTTTATGGATGATGGTTGGAATGTTTCATTCCTATCTTGACATAAATTTTTTATGTTCATGCATATTTTTAGCAAACTCTTTGTATCTTTGTTTAAGGGGAGGTTTTAGGAACCTTTAGGATTTTTGGGTATCCTTATGATACTCTTATCACAATTCTAGATTGTGTCCACAGGTGAGTATGGGTTAGTTTTACTAAACCATGAGGCACTGTAGCATGTATAGTATATCAACTTTGCATGCTGCCAAGACATTTTTGGCCTAGAATTGGTTGTGGTCTGTTGGGAGACTTGGGAATCATTTTGATATGGGATTTACCTGGGAGTAACAAGGATTTTACAAGGTAACTTGGTTGTTAAGAATTTTGGTTAGCAAGGGACACTAGAGGACTGTTATGTCTATCTTGCTTATGCAAGTGTGCATAACTGGACAGTGCTTGCCGCCCTATAATAATTATCAGCTTTTGGTTATTTTCTCTAGGATAAATTACTTGTTAAGGTCATTTTTCACTTTTTAAAAACAATTTTATTTTTGGACGCTGACAAGATTTTTCCAAGCGTTGTTGTGACCAAATTAGACGCTGACATGGCTTTAGGCGAACGCTGACAAGATTATAGCCGTTGGGCGTTGATGGGTTATATTTGACCGTTGACACTAAATGGGAGCTACCTAGTTGTTACTTTTTGACATATTTTCAAGCCGTAATTTTAGGAGTTGTTACTTTCATTAAATGCATGAGATAACTTATATCTTTTTCAATATTTTCATGATTAGTTTTTGAAAATCTTTGCCTATTTTTGGGCCAATCACATGCATTCATCCACTCCTATAAATTTGGCTCCTATTTTTAAACAGGGTATCTATAATTCTTGTCTAACACTTTTCTCTTATCAACCTTCATCTTTTATACTTCAAATTAACAGCTTTCATCAATGACACCAAGATTTAACTCAGCAGAATTGGATTTGGGGTTCAAGTCTCAACACAACATGATTGCTTATCTTGTTGCTGATAATACTTTGTTCCCTCAATACACACAAATGGTGGCGTATTTGAACGCATCCCCATTAAGGTATGCTCTTTCTCATGCACCACTCATTCCAGTCACACACATTAAACAGTTTTGGAACACTGTCAGTTCCTCAACAGTTAATGGAGTGACCACATTAACTTCTATTGTTCATGGGAGATCTTGGGTGGTTACTGAGGCCTTGGTACGCCAGGCCTTGCATCTTGATGATGCTGATAGTATAACCATTCTTCCCATAACTGAAATCGAACAAGGGCTTAGGGCTTTGGGATACCCTATTCCTGATGAAGGTACTCTTAACAAGTACCATAAGCAGGAATTTCCCCCAGCCTGGAAGTACCTCATTCACATTCTCCTTCAATGTTTGAGTCCCAAATGTACTGCACACAATGAGATCAATAGATCCATTGCAACTGCTATTGTGTGTATTGCAACAGGGCAAAAATATAACTGGTCTAAAATGATTTTTGAAGGAATGTGTAAAAACAAGGGGACAAAAATGACTTTAGCTTATCCCCGTTTTCTGCAAATGATTTTTGATGCTCAAAGATATTGTTCAAGGGATCACAATGACTTTTATAAAATTCCTGAACAAAAGAAAGCTATTTTTACCAAGATGAATTCACCACCTCATAGAGACCTACCTTTAACCCCAGCCATGCTTGCTGTTATTGCAGCAGCACAACCCCAACCAGACCCCCAACCTCATATTGAACCTCACCCACAACTTGAACCTATCCCTGAACCTTTACCCTCACCTGACCAAATGCAAATAGACCAAGAACCCTTTGACGCTGACATATCTAATGTGGGCGTTGATGTGCCTATTTCCAACGCTGACACCCAACCATCACAATCCCAAACACCCCTTAACCAACCCACATCTACACCTTCTTCCACCCCATCTTCCACACCACCTGAATATAGGTTGTTTAAACGCCAAAGGACTGCTGGAGTGTTCTCCTTTGGTGGTCCTAGCCATGAAGCAGAGAGAACCACCACCACAAGTGTGGCTGGTAACCTGGATGAGGCTGGGACTATTGGTTCTGGCTTAGAAGCTGGCCAAGGCAGTCCCACCATAATTAAGTCCTCATCCATGCCCAATGAACCAGACTTGGGAGGTCAAATCCCCATTTCAGAAGAGGGCAGACTGGAACCAATGACTCTTTTGGAATTGACGGCTGTCTGCATTAGCTTGCAAAAGCATAATGCAGACTTGGTACAAATTGTCAATAACCAAGGCCTTGAACTCAAGGAATTGAGAGAGAGGATTGTTGTTTTGGAGAGTGCTTATGCAAAGGGAGGTATGGAGGAGTCTTCCAAAGGGGAGGAAGATCAAAGAAATCTGAGTGATAAGAGCAGTCAAGATGGTCAATCATTGGATGTTGCTGAAGCTCTTACTACTTTGAAGGAACAAACAGGTTTTGATACGTCCTTGATCTCTCCAACCAATTTAAATTTATCATTTACATATATGTTGAGAGAGGTTACACAAGGCGCTGAGGGAAAATATTTGAGCGTTGACAAGACAAGTTTGGACGCTGATAGAAGTATTTTGGGCGCTGATAGAGGAAATTTGGGCGTTGACAGATCTGCATATGGAGGTGATGTATTCCAGTCATCATCTATCATCAAGGATGTTTCTACTCAGGTATTACCATCTACCTTACCAACAATTGCACCATCAGATAAGGGTAAGGGTAAGTTGGTAGAAGAAATTGTTCCAACGAATGCAACTCAGGTTGAATTTGATAGAAGATTGGCTGAGCAAATGATGGAACAAGGTGAAAAGGAAAAGTCACCATTTGTTGTGACTTCTGAAGAAGAAAGTGATGGAGCTAGCTCAGATTCAAGTGTGATGATTGTTGAACCAGAAAGACTTGAGTATGGTGATGAGCTTGCTAGGGAAAAGCTGAGAAATTTAAAGTTGCAGATTGATTTTGATATGCCAGAGGTGGTTCAGATGTACAATTCTTGGGAAGAAAGCTGTATGGATAATCCAGACTTGACCATTTCAGATCAGATATGGGGTTTGGAGATTCTTCTTAGAGTTCAGAAGGATTGTAAGGTGATTTTGAAGCACAAGGCAAGCAACATTCTCTCTGAGTTGAAAAGGGATAGAAGGAAGCTCTACTTTATGTTGCTCAAATGTCATGGAGTTGGATGGACACATCAGAAGCTGAAGGCTTTGACATTTGATGAGTTGGAACATAGGGCTTATCCTATTTGGGTGAAAGTGCAGGAAGAAAACACTTTCAGACTTCTTTCAGATGAAAGAAAGGAGCAACTTGCAGAAGAGATGGAAATCAAGAAAGCTATGATAGTTCCCAGACCAGTGAAGAAGGGATTTACACTTGAGTTTCCAAAAGATATGAACAAACTATATCCAAGTGAAGCAGTTATTAGAAAGAGCCTCAAGCTCTCCCCATTAGAAGCTTTAGATATGGTGCATGTGTTACCACTAGATTCCAGGAATCCAATTGTGAGTTATGATGAAGATGAATGTGGATTCTGGAAGATTGGAAGATATGGCAAGGAGGTACACACTTTTACCACTCTCATATCTTTATTTGCAAGTTGTGATAGAGAAGACTTGGTGGACCTTTGGAGGTTGCTAGAGACCAAGTATGAGGCTGAAGCACCAACTTCAGCTAATGAAATAAAACTTTGGACCACATTCAAAAGAATGTGTGGGACAAAAGAAGAAGATCCTGAAATATGGAAGGATCTTGAAGATGATCTCAGTGGTCTTCAATGGAGGTTATATTCAGCTGCTGGTGTATACCATTTGAGTTCTACAAAGTTTGCTGAGTATTTACTTGTAGATGCTCAGTATTTCATATCCAAGGCTGTTTGGAAAAGATGAAGGACACCCAGTTGGAGATAGATTACACAAGTGATGTGGCAAAGAAATTGATCAGATTTATTTATTACCAATATGATAAGGTTTGTCAGACTCCTCCAAGTTCTTAATGTTTATTCAGAAACTTGATCATAAGAGTGGATATCAAGTTTAGGGGAGGATTGTTGGGAATAAATTAAGGCCAGATCACTTGAACGCTGACAAGAACAACTCAAGCGTTGACAAGAGCAATTCAGACGTTGATGGCTCTGGAACAATTCAAAACTTTAGAGAAACCTTTGTTATATGCTTTGTGAATCTAAGTATTATGCGGAATTTATTACTTAAACAAGAACACAAGATGTAAACAAAACTTTCACTTTGATTATCAATGTCGAACTTGCTTACAATGAAAGATGTTTACGAATGAAAAACTTAATGAAAACTTGATGTTAAACATTAACCTAAAGGCCTTCTTTTATAGACTAAGAAGCCTTGTACAATAAGCTACGTATCAACTATTCTAGGTAAAGTTAAACATAGAAAATACATTGTCGTTTCTATCCTTACTAGAAGTATTCTAGAACATAATAAATGTGTAGCTCACATCTTCCATCAGTGCTTGTCTTCAATCTATCAACGCTTGACTTTAACTTGTCAACGCTTATGCTGTCAGCGCTCACTTTGCTCTTGTCAACGCTTGAGTTGTTCTTGTCAGCGTTCAAGTGATCTGGCTTTAATTTATTCCCAACAATCCTCCCCTAAACTTTATATCCACTCTTATGATCATGTTTCTGAATAAACATTAAGAACTTGGAGGAGTCTGACAAACCTTATCATATTGGTAATAAATAAATCTAATCAAATTCTTTGCCACATCACTTGTGTAATCTATCTCCAACTGGGTGTCCTTCATCTTTTCCAAAACAGCCTTGGATATGAAATACTGAGCATCTACAAGTAAATACTCAGCAAACTTTGTAGAACTCAAATGGTATACACCAGCAGCTGAATATAACCTCCATTGAAGACCACTGAGATCATCTTCAAGATCCTTCCATATTTCAGGATCTTCTTCTTTTGTCCCACACATTCTTTTGAATGTGGTCCAAAGTTTTATTTCATTAGCTGAAGTTGGTGCTTCAGCCTCATACTTGGTCTCTAGCAACCTCCAAAGGTCCACCAAGTCTTCTCTATCACAACTTGCAAATAAAGATATGAGAGTGGTAAAAGTGTGTACCTCCTTGCCATATCTTCCAATCTTCCAGAATCCACATTCATCTTCATCATAACTCACAATTGGATTCCTGGAATCTAGTGGTAACACATGCACCATATCTGAAGCTTCTAATGGGGAGAACTTGAGGCTCTTTCTAATAACTGCTTCACTTGGATATAGTTGATTCATATCTTTTGGAAACTCAAGTGTAAATCCCTTCTTCACTGGTCTGGGAACTATCATAGCTTTCTTGATTTCCATCTCTTCTGCAAGTTGCTCCTTTCTTTCATCTGAAAGAAGTCTGAAAGTGTTTTCTTCCTGCACTTTCACCCAAATAGGATAAGCCCTATGTTCCAACTCATCAAATGTCAAAGCCTTCAGCTTCTGATGTGTCCATCCAACTCCATGACATTTGAGCAACATAAAGTAGAGCTTCCTTCTATCCCTTTTCAACTCAGAGAGAATGTTGCTTGCCTTGTGCTTCAAAATCACCTTACAATCCTTCTGAACTCTAAGAAGAATCTCCAAACCCCATATCTGATCTGAAATGGTCAAGTCTGGATTATCCATACAACTTTCTTCCCAAGAATTGTACATCTGAACCACCTCTGGCATATCAAAATCAATCTGCAACTTTAAATCTCTCAGCTTTTCCCTAGCAAGCTCATCACCATACTCAAGTCTTTCTGGTTCAACAATCATCACACTTGAATCTGAGCTAGCTCCATTACTTTCTTCTTCAGAAGTCACAACAAATGGTGACTTTTCCTTTTCACTTTGTTCCATCATTTGCTCAGCCAATCTTCTATCAAATTCAACCTGAGCTGCATTCTTTGGAACAATTTCTTCTACCAACTTACCCTTACCCTTATCTGATGGTGCAATTGTTGATAAGGTAGATGGTAATACCTGAGTAGGAACATCCTTGATGATAGATGATGACTGGAATACATCACCTCCATATGCAGATCTGTCAACGCCCAAATTTCCTCTATCAGCGCCCAAAATACTTCTATCAGCGTCCAAACTTGTCTTGTCAACGCTCAAATATTTTCCCTCAGCGCCTTGTGTAACCTCTCTCAACATATCTGTAAATGATAAATTTAAATTGGTTGGAGAGATCAAGGACGTATCAAAACCTGTTTGTTCCTTCAAAGTAGTAAGAGCTTCAGCAACATCCAATGATTGACCATCTTGACTGCTCTTATCACTCAGATTTCTTTGATCTTCCTCCCCTTTGGAAGACTCCTCCATACCTCCCTTTGCATGAGCACTCTCTAAAACAAAAATCCTCTCTCTCAATTCCTTGAGTTCAAGGCCTTGGTTACTGATAATTTGTACCAAGTCTGCATTCTGCTTTTACAAGCTAATGCAGACAGCCGTCAATTCCAAAAGAGTCATTGGTTCCAGTCTGCCCTCTTCTGAAATGGGGATTTGACCTCCCAAGTCAGGTTCATTGGGCATGGATGAGGACTTAATTATGGTGGGACTGCCTTGGCCAGCTTCTAAGCCAGAACCAATAGTCCCAGCCTCATCCAGGTCACCAACCACACTTGTGGTGGTGGTTCTCTCTGCTTCATGGCTAGGACCACCAGAGGAGAACACTCCAGCAGTCCTTTGGCGTTTAAACAACCTATATTCAGGTGGTGTGGAAGATGGGGTGGAAGAAGGTGTAGATGTGGGTTGGTTAAAGGGTGTTTGGGATTGTGATGGTTGGATGTCAGCGTTGGAAATAGGCACATCAATGCCCACATTAGATATGTCAGCGTCAAAGGGTTCTTGGTTTATTTGCATTTGGTCAGGTGAGGGTAAAGGTTCAGGGATAGGTTCAAGTTGTGGGTGAGGTTCAATATGAGGTTGGGGTCTGGTTGGGGTTGTGCTGCTGCAATAACAGCAAGCATGGCTGGGGTTAAAGGTAGGTCTCTATGAGGTGGTGAATTCATCTTGGTAAAAATAGCTTTCTTTTGTTCAGGGATTTTATAAAAGTCATTGTGATCCCTTGAACAATATCTTTGAGCATCAAAAATCATTTGTAGAAAACGGGGATAAGCTAAAGTCATTTTTGTCCCCTTGTTTTTACACATTCCTTCAAAAATCATTTTAGACCAGTTATATTTTTGCCCTGTTGCAATACACACAATAGCAGTTGCAATGGATCTATTGATCTCATTGTGTGCAGTACATTTGGGACTCAAACATTGAAGGAGAATGTGAATGAGGTACTTCCAGGCTGGGGGAAATTCCTGCTTATGGTACTTGTTAAGAGTACCTTCATCAGGAATAGGGTATCCCAAAGCCCTAAGCCCTTGTTCTATTTCAGTTATGGGAAGAATGGTTATACCATCAGCATCATCAAGATGCAAGGCCTGGCGTACCAAGGCCTCAGTAACCACCCAAGATCTCCCATGAACAATAGAAGTTAATGTGGTCACTCCATTAACTGTTGAGGAACTGACAGTGTTCCAAAACTGTTTAATGTGTGTGACTGGAATGAGTGGTGCATGAGAAAGAGCATACCTTAATGGGGATGCGTTCAAATACGCCACCATTTGTGTGTATTGAGGGAACAAAGTATTATCAGCAACAAGATAAGCAATCATGTTGTGTTGAGACTTGAACCCCAAATCCAATTCTGCTGA
The DNA here is from genome assembly GCA_025667525.1 of Glebionis coronaria. NCBI lineage: Eukaryota > Viridiplantae > Streptophyta > Magnoliopsida > Asterales > Asteraceae > Glebionis > Glebionis coronaria. The sequence goes on along the minus strand of CM046881.1, from coordinate 334,157,773 downwards.
GTTAAATCTTGGTGCCATTGATGAAAGCTGTTAATTTGAAGTATAAAAGATGAAGGTTGATAAGAGAAAAGTGTTAGACAAGAATTATAGATACCCTGTTTAAAAATAGGAGCCAAATTTATAGGAGTGGATGAATGCATGTGATTGGCCTAAAAATAGGCAAAGATTTTCAAAAACTAATCTTGAAAATATTGAAAAAGATATAAGTTATCTCATGCATTTAATGAAAGTAACAACTCCTAAAATTACGGCTTGAAAATATGTCAAAAAGTAACAACTGGGTAGGTCCCATTGAGTGTCAACGGTCAAATATAACCCATCAACGCCCAACGGCTATAATCTTGTCAACGTTCGCCTAAAGCCATGTCAGCGTCCAATTTGGTCACAGCAACGCTTGGAAAAATCTTGTCAGCGTCCAAAAATAAAATTGTTTTTAAAAAGTGAAAAATGACCTTAACAAGTAACTTATCCTAGAGAAAATAACCAAAAGCTGATAATTATTATAGGGCGGCAAGCACTGTCCAGTTATGCACACTTGCATAAGCAAGATAGACATAACAGTCCTCTAGTGTCCCTTGTTAACCAAAATTCTTAACAACCAAGTTACCTTGTAAAATCCTTGTTACTCCCAGGTAAATCCCATATCAAAATGATTCCCAAGTCTCCCAACAGACCACAACTAATTCTAGGCCAAAAATGTCTTGGCAGCATGCAAAGTTGATATACTATACATGCTACAGTGCCTCATGGTTTAGTAAAACTAACCCATACTCACCTGTGGACACAATCTAGAATTGTGATAAGAGTATCATAAGGATACCCAAAAATCCTAAAGGTTCCTAAAACCTACCCTTAAACAAAGATACAAAGAGTTTGCTAAAAATATGCATGAACATAAAAAATTTATGTCAAGTTAGGAATGAAACATTCCAACCATCATCCATAAACAAAAACATGTCCAAATGCTTCTCCTTTGATCCATAAGCAACTCTGTATCCAATGGTATACTGCTAACACCATCTGCACATTTAGATTGAAAACCACAAAACTAACATTGTTGCTGACAACGCCCCGATAACACATAACAGCGTTGAAGGAAGCTTTGTCAGCGTTAAACAATTATATTTGCTAACAACGTTGCAAAAACACTTATCAGTGTTCAAACAACCTTTGTCAGTGTTAGAAAAATATAGTGGAAAATCTAAGTTATCAATAAGACCAATAATATAAAATAATGCATCATCCTGTACATACTTTTACAAAAATAATCCAAAACACATACTTAAGTGAGATTAACCATTCCAATACTTGTTACCAAGTACTGAAATCTTCCAGTATCAAAAGGTTTAGTTAATAAATCTGACACATTTTCCTTAGTGTCAACCCTATCTGGTTGTATTAAACCTTTCTCAAAGCAATATCTTATAAAATGGTGTCTAATTTCTATGTGTTTAGTTTTAGAATGATGCACAGGATTCTTAATGATGCATAAAGTACTATTATTGTCAACAAATATCTTAGTATGCATGAAGTTATACCCATAATCCAACAGCTGGTTCTGAATCCACAACACTTGACCACAACATGCTACTGCATCCACATATTCTGCTTCAGTTGTAGAGTTAGCCACCACTGTTTGTTTCTTGCATTGCCAAGATATTAATCTGCTCCCAAGAAATTGACATCCACCAGTTGTGGATTTCCTATCAAACTTGTCACCACCATAATCACTATCTGAATATGCAATCAGCTCCAATGGTGAATCTTTTGGGTACCACAAACCAAGATCTGGATAACATCTTAGATACCTAAAGATTCTCTTCACAGCATAAAGGTGACATTCTTTGGGAGTCACTTGATGGCGTGCACATGCACACACAGCAAACATGATATCAGGTCTAGAAGCAGTAAGATACATCAAGGATCCAATCATGGATCTATAATGCCTGACATCAACATCTTTCCCATCTCCAATCTTTCCCCAAGGGTGTTCTCTATCCATAGGAGTAGAAGCCCTCTTTTCATGTGGAGAAAAGCCAAACTTCTTCAAGATTTCAGCAACATATTTGTCTTGGGAGATGAAGATACCATCTTCTTTCTGCTGAACTTGTAAACCAAGAAAGAAGTTCATCTCCCCCATATCACTCATCTTGAATTTGTCTGTCATGAGCTTGGAGAAATCCTCACTCATCTTTGGATCAGTAGACCCAAAAATGATATCATCAACATAGACCTGCACAAGCAACACATCTTTGCCTTTCTTCTTTGTAAATAGTGTCTGATCTATGGTGCCCCTCTTGAAGCCATTGTCCACCAAATAGGTAGACAAAGTACCATACCATGCTCTAGGGGCTTGATGAAGGCCATACATAGCCTTTTTGACTCTATACACTTTGTCTGGATGCTCAGGATCCTCAAAACCAAGAGGTTGCATGACATAAACTTCCTCAACTATGGTGCCATACAAGAATGCACTCTTTACATCCATTTGATAGACTGTGAAGCCCATGCAAGATGCATAGGCTAGAAAAATCCTAATAGCTTTAATCCTTGCAACTGGTGCAAAGACTTCTTCATAGTCTATCCCCTCCTCTTGTGTATAACCTTGAGCCACTAACCTTGCCTTGTTTCTGACCACAATACCTCTTTCATCTATTTTGTTCCTGAGAACCCATCTTGTCCCTATTGGTCTGACATATCTAGGACAATCAACCAGCTCCCAAACATCCTGAATAGCAAATTGGTGAAGCTCATCCTGCATTGCTTCCACCCAACTTGGTTCTTTGAGAGCATCAAATATCTTCTTGGGTTCTTCTTGTGACAGAAAACATGCAAACAAACATGCTTGTACAAGAGGGGTATCAACCTTCTTGTGTATATTGGCAATAAATCCACCAAGACTTTGATGGGATCTTCTTGTCTGAACTGGAGTCATAACATCACCAATGATCTGAGATGGCGGGTGATTCTTCATTGTGGAAGTGAGAACTCCTCCTTCAAAAAGTCTGGTGTCCTCAACTTCACGCTCCATGTTGCCAATATCTTCTTCATCAGACTCTCTTTGATCAACAAGGATCTCTTCATTAACTCTGGAAGGTCCTCCTTGTTCAAAAGTGGAAGAGAAAAGATGTGCAAAGGTGTTGTCAACGTCTGAACCTTGTTTGTCAGCGCTTGGGCTAACAACGCTTGAGCTGTTGTTGTCAACGTCTGAGCCATCAACGTCTGAATTGGTCTTGTCAGCGCTTGATTTTCCTTTGTCAGCGCCTGAAGAACCATGCATGTTTGTATCTGGTGGTATTTGGAAACCACCATTATCTTGTCCAGCAGCAGCAGCAGCAAAAGCATCAGTCCAAATGGGAATTGTGACATATTCAAATGTAGGAGATGCCTTTTCTGCTTGTGATCCAACCCTTTCATCAACCTGTGTTCCTGAAACATGAACAACTTGTTCCTCCACAACATTTGAAGTTACCTTCACAATGTCTGGATTAGTGACAGGCATATAATTTAAAGTTCTAGATAAGGGTTCCAAATCAAACAACCAATTAGGACCACTTTCAGGATCACTAGGTTTATTCTCTAAGAACCTAACATGTACTCTTTCAACAATACATTTGTCCTCCTTAAGATAAACCCTATAACCCTTGCTCTGCACTGAATACCCCATGAAGTAACCTTCATCACCTTTTGCACTAAATTTCCCTAAGGCATCACTAGTGTCTAAGACTACTACATGACATCCAAAAGGTCTGAGAAAACCAATATTAGGTTTTCTTCCCCAAAGTAACTCATAAGGTGTCTTGTTCTGAATTTTGTTAACCAATGCTCTATTTTGCACATAGCATGCTGTGTTAACAGCTTCAGCCCAAAAGGCTATGGGAAAATGAGCATCAGCCAACATTGTTCTGGCTGCTTCAATTAGGGTTCTATTCTTCCTTTCAGCAACCCCATTTTGTTGTGGGGTTCTAGCAATACTGAACTGCCTAGTAATTCCCTTCCTGGCACAAAAATCATCTAGCTTCTTGTTCCTAAATTCTCCACCATTATCACTCCTAAGCATCTTAACCTCATTGCCAGACCTTTTCTCAATTTGAGTGATAAATTCAATAAGAACATCAGCTGTGTCACTCTTCATAGCTAGAAAGAATGTCCAAGTAAACCTAGAAAAGTCATCAGTGACAACAAAACAATATGACTTGCCATTCAAACTTTCTATATTAGTTGGACCAAAGAGGTCCATGTGAAGCATATGAAGAGGTCTGGAACTAGTATGCACCTGCTTGGACTTGAATGAGACCTTGTGTTGCTTGCCTTTAAGACATGCAACACAAGAGTGGTCATTGTGGAAGGCCTTTTCAGGCAAACCATCAACTAAACCAAGCCTCACAAGTCTATTTATATTTTTAAAGTTTATGTGCCCTAGTCTCCTGTGCCACAAATTACTTTCATCTACTGAGGCCTTAGCATAAAAACAAGACATATTTGTATTCACTTTAATCCCATTTAAATTCACATTGTATATGTCCTTATGCCTAGGTGTTCTATACTCAATATACTTCTTATCAGGGATCTTAAAATCCTTGCTTAACACCAAACACTCAGTATCAGTGAAAAGAACCTTATTTTTGTTATCACACACTTGTGATACACTAAACAGATTATAGTCCAGTTCTTTTACCAGGAAGACATTCTCAAAACGTAGATTATTGGTGATAAGGGTTCCTTTTCCTGTGATGGTTCCATAGCCCCCTCCAAAGTATACCTTATCACCATCTTTAATAGGAGAGAAATTCGTCAGATAGTCTTCCGTTCCTGTCATGTGCCTTGAGCATCCACTATCCCAATATCCATAATCATTGATCTGCTTTTGAATGCCCTGCACATAAAGAAAACAATTTAGTTTTCTTTGGGAACCCAAGTCTCAGAATACTTGGATTCATCTGGTTGTTCAATAAGAACAGACTTAGTTCTCACAACAACCCCATTCTCATCCTTTTTAGGATGAAATACCCAGTTAACCCCAATTGGTTTTGTAATGACTTTTGAAATATAATTAAACCTGTTGCAAGTCATTGAAATTCCATTGTTATTAGGGTTTTGATCTTTCTTGGGTCTCCATGTTAAGGTTGAAGAAGCTTTAGACCCCTTACCTTGTGGCTGCAAATACTTAGGTCTGGTCACGTTTCTGTCAGCGTTGGATTTTGTCCTGTCAACGCTGAATTTACCCTTATCAGCGTTGAACCTAGGGTTTGCTACAGGAACCCATTGTCTATTTGACCAGGTATTTGTCTTTTGAAAAGGTCTTTGTCCATGAGTGTTAGACCTTCTAGTAAAGAATGGGGCTGGTCTAATCACTTGTGGACTTTGCTGCACACAAGGTCTGGGTCTGACAACGTTTGACTTCTTAACAACGTTGACTTTCTTCCTATCAGCGCTGAAATTGTTCCTATCAGCGCTGGCTTTGGGAGCGTTGACACATTTGTATGCCAAATGTGAAAAGCTACCACAAGTATAACAGGCTTTCTTAGACACATACTTAGGTCTAGAATTAAAGAAACCTGTTCCATGATTGTTAACTTGGCTCTTGGGTGACCTATTATTTCTATACATCTCTGCATATTTAATGGTAGGTCTTCTAACAGTGTTGGAGCCTAGGTCAACAGCTTCACCAGTAGCTGGGTGAGTAACCTTAATGGGTGGGGATTCAATGGGACTTTCACACAGCAACCCTCCCTTAACAAATAAAGTAGGGTTAGCTTTCTTCCACTCATTTAGGTCAGTCAGTTTTTGTTGATACTCTTCTACTGGGGTGACAACTCTTGGTGGAGGAATGAATTCCTCTTCTTGGCATTCTGGAATACCAGTCCAAGATAAATCCTTTCTAAGGACACCATAGAAGTCACCAGCTAGTGGTGGAACCAGAGAGTAATCATTCTCATTCATCCCAAGCCCAGTCATATCCTTAGGATCTCTTTGTTTAGCTACACAGTCTCCTAGGGCTTGGGTGGCTCTATCAAATCTTTGAATCTTGAGGTCAACATTATCTTTATTCTTAATGGCCTCATCTAACTTAGCTTGTAGGTCTTTATTGACTTTTGACATGATATTTCTAATATCCATACTACCCTCTAGCTCATGTTTTAAGATGTTTATCTTATCTTTTAAATCAAATTCCATTTTCTTGTATTCAGAAACGGTTTTCTCAGTTTCAGTAAGAACTAGTTGGTAATTGGATAATTTACACCTTTCAGTGCTCATATCCTCTTTTAGTTTTAACACCTCTTTGTTAAGTCTGTCAGTGTTTAACCTACAACCTTTGCTACAAAAAGCATCATCATATACCTCATTATCAGATGAAGAGGAGGAGTGTGCCATGAGAGCATATTCAACATGCTCTTCTTCTTCAATATCAGCAATCAAAGCTTTGTCCTCTTCAACATCCTTAGCCAGATAGCTCCAATCCCATCCAGTACCATCAATTCCTTGAACTGCAACCATGGCTCTGGAGTCTTGAGCTTTAACAACCTGGCTTGAGGGTTTACCAACATCAGATCTTCTAGGAGATCTACATTACCTCATGAAGTGCCCCATGCGATGGCAGTTGTAGCACTCAACTTTGGATTTATCAAATCCAGCAGTGTCTTTAGCATTGAAGGTCATCTTCTTCTTGAACCTTATATTCCATCTATTTGCTCTTATACTAGCAAGAGCCATGTTCCACTTGATGTCCATCTCTTCCAAGTGTTCATCACTTATCTGCTCAAGGTCCTCATATGTAATCACTGAACCATTGGGCAAAGAAGCAATGTAAGCACAAACAGTATCCAAATCCAAACCAGCAGGTTTAACTCTTGGGGAGTCATTTATGAATGTGTCAGCGTCTGAAAAGGAGACGTTGACAGGACTTGTCCCAGCGCTGACAAATGATGATCCAGTAACTGGATGCATGAAAGAGTCCTGCTGATTGAATTGACCTTCACTATGAGAGAAGAAGGCCATGTTGCTGGTGCTAGCTTTGCTTGAAAGATTTTCATCTTCCAACAGTCTTAGTTTGTTGTAGATGTCATCAAACGAAGAGCTCTTGTGAGTATTATTGGCAAGAATAGATCTTGCCTCAATCTTCCATGTCTCACCAAGACTTTTCAAAAAAGTAGCATTGATGTCAATATCACCAACTTGTGTCCCCATGAAGGACAATTTGCTTGTGATGTCAAGCAATCTGCTTCTCACACTGCTTAGTTTCTCATTGGGTTGAGCTTTGAAGACAGCGTAATCATGCAGAAGTTGCTTTTTCTTTTCTTCCTTAGTTTCTGCATTACCACCATATGCAACTTCAATTGCTTCCCAAAGATCCTTTGCAGATTCATAGCTCCTATATTTGTGCTGATTTTCTTGTCCCAAAGACACTTTCAGAATATTTAGGGCTTTCATGTCAGCCCTTTTCTTTGCAATATCTTCAGCACTTACAGCTCTACCATCCCCAGGTTTTTCTTTCTTATCTTCATCAGGACATCCTTCAACAGCTGTTCTTGTTGCAATGGCATTCAGAATCTTTTGAGCTTTATTGAATGAGTTTCCATATTCAATAATGTCCCACAGTGTGTAGTCAAAGATTCCAAGATATTGTTCAAAGTTGAACCTCCATAGGTCAAAGTTGGTTGCATCAAGCATGGGAATCTTGATGTTTGGTAAGGATGAGGAGGAGGAGGTTATTGCTTCAGACATGATATTTTTAGGGTTTTGAGAAAATTAGGGTTTTTGTGTTCGTGTATCGTTCTGGTGTTCTTCAAAGATCAAAAGTTCCTCAACAAGCTCTGATACCACTTGTTGATCCCAAACTTAGATCGATTAGCTTTGTGTATACGAGATTAGATCAAGTATAACACGTAGAGAAACCTTTGTTATATGCTTTGTGAATCTAAGTATTATGCGGAATTTAATACTTAAACAAGAACACAAGATGTAAACAAAACTTTCACTTTGATTATCAATTTCGAACTTGCTTACAATGAAAGATGTTTACGAATGAAAAACTTAATGAAAACTTGATATTAAACATTAACCTAAAGGCCTTCTTTTATAGACTAAGAAGCCTTGTACAATAAGCTACGTATCAACTATTCTAGGTAAAGATAAACATAGAAAATACATTGTCGTTTCTATCCTTACTAGAAGTATTCTAGAACATAATAAACGTGTAGCTCACATCTTCCATCAGTGCTTGTCTTCAATCTATCAACGCTTGACTTTAACTTGTCAACGCTTATGCTGTCAGCGCTCACTTTGCTCTTGTCAAAGCTTGAGTTGTTCTTGTCAGCGTTCAAGTGATCTGGCCTTAATTTATTCCCAACAATCCTCCCCTAAACTTGATATCTACTCTTATGATCAAGTTTCTGAATAAACATTAAGAACTTGGAGGAGTCTGACAAACCTTATCATATTGGTAATAAATAAATCTGATCAAATTCTTTGCCACATCACTTGTGTAATCTATCTCCAACTGGGTGTCCTTCATCTTTTCCAAAACAGCCTTGGATATGAAATACTGAGCATCTACAAGTAAATACTCAGCAAACTTTGTAGAACTCAAATGGTATACACCAGCAGCTGAATATAACCTCCATTGAAGACCACTGAGATCATCTTCAAGATCCTTCCATATTTCAGGATCTTCTTCTTTTGTCCCACACATTCTTTTGAATGTGGTCCAAAGTTTTATTTCATTAGCTGAAGTTGGTGCTTCAGCCTCATACTTGGTCTCTAGCAACCTCCAAAGGTCCACCAAGTCTTCTCTATCACAACTTGCAAATAAAGATATGAGAGTGGTAAAAGTGTGTACCTCCTTGCCATATCTTCCAATCTTCCAGAATCCACATTCATCTTCATCATAACTCACAATTGGATTCCTGGAATCTAGTGGTAACACATGCACCATATCTGAAGCTTCTAATGGGGAGAGCTTGAGGCTCTTTCTAATAACTGCTTCACTTGGATATAGTTGATTCATATCTTTTGGAAACTCAAGTGTAAATCCCTTCTTCACTGGTCTGGGAACTATCATAGCTTTCTTGATTTCCATCTCTTCTGCAAGTTGCTCCTTTCTTTCATCTGAAAGAAGTCTGAAAGTGTTTTCTTCCTGCACTTTCACCCAAATAGGATAAGCCCTATGTTCCAACTCATCAAATGTCAAAGCCTTCAGCTTCTGATGTGTCCATCCAACTCCATGACATTTGAGCAACATAAAGTAGAGCTTCCTTCTATCCCTTTTCAACTCAGAGAGAATGTTGCTTGCCTTGTGCTTCAAAATCACCTTACAATCCTTCTGAACTCTAAGAAGAATCTCCAAACCCCATATCTGATCTGAAATGGTCAAGTCTGGATTATCCATACAGCTTTCTTCCCAAGAATTGTACATCTGAACCACCTCTGGCATATCAAAATCAATCTGCAACTTTAAATCTCTCAGCTTTTCCCTAGCAAGCTCATCACCATACTCAAGTCTTTCTGGTTCAACAATCATCACACTTGAATCTGAGCTAGCTCCATCACTTTCTTCTTCAGAAGTCACAACGAATGGTGACTTTTCCTTTTCACCTTGTTCCATCATTTGCTCAGCCAATCTTCTATCAAATTCAACCTGAGCTGCATTCTTTGGAACAATTTCTTCTACCAACTTACCCTTACCCTTATCTGATGGTGCAATTGTTGGTAAGGTAGATGGTAATACCTGAGTAGGAACATCCTTGATGATAGATGATGACTGGAATACATCACCTCCATATGCAGATCTGTCAACGCCCAAATTTCCTCTATCAGCGCCCAAAATACTTCTATCAGCGTCCAAACTTGTCTTGTCAACGCTCAAATATTTTCCCTCAGCGCCTTGTGTAACCTCTCTCAACATATCTGTAAATGATAAATTTAAATTGGTTGGAGAGATCAAGGACGTATCAAAACCTGTTTGTTCCTTCAAAGTAGTAAGAGCTTCAGCAACATCCAATGATTGACCATCTTGACTGCTCTTATCACTCAGATTTCTTTGATCTTCCTCCCCTTTGGAAGACTCATCCATACCTCCCTTTGCATGAGCACTCTCCAAAACAACAATCCTCTCTCTCAATTCCTTGAGTTCAAGGCCTTGGTTACTGACAATTTGTACCAAGTCTGCATTCTGCTTTTGCAAGCTAATGCAGACATCCGTCAATTCCAAAAGAGTCATTGGTTCCAGTCTGCCCTCTTCTGAAATGGGGATTTGACCTCCCAAGTCATGTTCATTGGGCATGGATGAGGACTTAATTATGGTGGGACTGCCTTGGCCAACTTCTAAGCCAGAACCAATAGTCCCAGCCTCATCCAGGTCACCAGCCACACTTGTGGTGGTGGTTCTCTCTGCTTCATGGCTAGGACCACCAGAGGAGAACACTCCAGCAGTCCTTTGGCGTTTAAACAACCTATATTCAGGTGGTGTGGAAGATGGGGTGGAAGAAGGTGTAGATGTGGGTTGGTTAAGGGGTGTTTGGGATTGTGATGGTTGGGTGTCAGCGTTGGAAATAGGCACATCAACGCCCACATTAGATATGTCAGCGTCAAAGGGTTCTTGGTCTATTTGCATTTGGTCAGGTGAGGGTAAAGGTTCAGGGATAGGTTCAAGTTGTGGGTGAGGTTCAATATGAGGTTGGGGGTCTGGTTGGGGTTGTGCTGCTGCAATAACAGCAAGCATGGCTGGGGTTAAAGGTAGGTCTCTATGAGGTGGTGAATTCATCTTGGTAAAAATAGCTTTCTTTTGTACAGGGATTTTATAAAAGTCATTGTGATCCCTTGAACAATATCTTTGAGCATCAAAAATCATTTGCAGAAAACGGGGATAAGCTAAAGTCATTTTTGTCCCCTTGTTTTTACACATTCCTTCAAAAATCATTTTAGACCAGTTATATTTTTGCCCTGTTGCAATACACACAATAGCAGTTGCAATGGATCTATTGATCTCATTGTGTGCAGTACATTTGGGACTCAAACATTGAAGGAGAATGTGAATGAGGTACTTCCAGGCTGGGGGAAATTCCTGCTTATGGTACTTGTTAAGAGTACCTTCATCAGGAATAGGGTATCCCAAAGCCCTAAGCCCTTGTTCTATTTCAGTTATGGGAAGAATGGTTATACCATCAACATCATCAAGATGCAAGGCCTGGCGTACCAAGGCCTCAGTAACCACCCAAGATCTCCCATGAACAATAGAAGTTAATGTGGTCACTCCATTAACTGTTGAGGAACTGACAGTGTTCCAAAACTGTTTAATGTGTGTGACTGGAATTAGTGGTGCATGAGAAAGAGCATACCTTAATGGGGATGCGTTCAAATACGCCACCATTTGTGTGTATTGAGGGAACAAAGTATTATCAGCAACAAGATAAGCAATCATGTTGTGTTGAGACTTGAACCCCAAATCCAATTCTGCTGAGTTAAATCTTGGTGCCATTGATGAAAGCTGTTAATTTGAAGTATAAAAGATGAAGGTTGATAAGAGAAAAGTGTTAGACAAGAATTATAGATACCCTGTTTAAAAATAGGAGCCAAATTTATAAGAGTGGATGAATGCATGTGATTGGCCCAAAAATAGGCAAAGATTTTCAAAAACTAATCATGAAAATATTGAAAAAGATATAAGTTATCTCATGCATTTCATGAAAGTAACAACTCCTAAAATTACGGCTTGAAAATATGTCAAAAAGTAACAACTAGGTAGGTCCCATTGAGTGTCAACGGTCAAATATAACCCATCAACGCCCAACGGCTATAATCTTGTCAACGTTCGCCTAAAGCCATGTCAGCGTCCAATTTGGTCACAACAACGCTTGGAAAAATCTTGTCAGCGTCCAAAAATAAAATTGTTTTTAAAAAGTGAAAAATGACCTTAACAAGTAATTTATCCTAGAGAAAATAACCAAAAGCTGATAATTATTATAGGGCGGCAAGCACTGTCCAGTTATGCACACTTGCATAAGCAAGATAGACATAACAGTCCTCTAGTGTCCCTTGCTAACCAAAATTCTTAACAACCAAGTTACCTTGTAAAATCCTTGTTACTCCCAGGTAAATCCCATATCAAAATGATTCCCAAGTCTCCCAACAGACCACAACCAATTCTAGGCAAAAAATGTCTTGGCAGCATGCAAAGTTTATATACTATACATGCTACAGTGCCTCATGGTTTAGTAAAACTAACCCATACTCACCTGTGGACACAATCTAGAATTGTGATAAGAGTATCATAAGGATACCCAAAAATCCTAAAGGTTCCTAAAACCTCCCCTTAAACAAAGATACAAAGAGTTTGCTAAAAATATGCATGAACATAAAAAATTTATGTCAAGATAGGAATGAAACATTCCAACCATCATCCATAAACAAAAACATGTCCAAATGCTTCTCCTTTGATCCATAAGCAACTCTGTATCCAATGGTATACTGCTAACACCATCTGCACATTTAGATTGAAAACCACAAAACTAACATTGTTGCTGACAACGCCCCGATAACACATAACAGCGTTGAAGGAAGCTTTGTCAGCGTTAAACAATTATATTTGCTAACAACGTTGCAAAAACACTTATCAGTGTTCAAACAACCTTTGTCAGTGTTAGAAAAATATAGTGGAAAATCTAAATTATCAATAAGACCAATAATAATAATAATGCATCATCCTGTACATACTTTTACAAAAATAATCCAAAACACATACTTAAGTGAGATTAACCATTCCAATACTTGTTACCAAGTACTGAAATCTTCCAGTATCAAAAGGTTTAGTTAATAAATCTGACACATTTTCCTCAGTGTCAACCCTATCTGGTTGTATTAAACCTTTCTCAAAGCAATCTCTTATAAAATGGTGTCTAATTTCTATGTGTTTAGTTTTAGAATGATGCACAGGATTCTTAATTATGCATAAAGTACTATTATGGTCAACAAATATCTTAGTATGCATGAAGTTATATCCATAATCCAACAGCTGGTTCTGAATCCACAACACTTGACCACAACATGCTGCTGCAGCCACATATTCTGCTTCAGTTGTAGAGTTAGCCACCACTGTTTGTTTCTTGCATTGCCAAGATATTAATCTGCTCCCAAGAAATTGACATCCACCAGTTGTGGATTTCCTATCAAACTTGTCACCACCATAATCACTATCGGAATATGCAATCAGCTCCAATGGTGAATCTTTTGGGTACCACAAACCAAGATCTGGATAACATCTTAGATACCTAAAGATTCTCTTCACAGCATAAAGGTGACATTCTTTGGGAGTCACTTGATGGCGTGCACATGCACACACAGCAAACATGATATCAGGTCTGGAAGCAGTAAGATACATCAAGGATCCAATCATGGATCTATAATGCCTGACATCAACATCTTTCCCATCTCCAATCTTTCCCCAAGGGTGTTCTCTATCCATAGGAGTAGAAGCCCTCTTTTCATGTGGAGAAAAGCCAAACTTCTTCAAGATTTCAACAACATATTTGTCTTGGGAGATGAAGATACCATCTTCTTTCTGCAGAACTTGTAAACCAAGAAAGAAGTTCATCTCCCCCATAGCACTCATCTTGAATTTGTCTGTCATGAGCTTGGAGAAATCCTCACTCATCTTTGGATCAGTAGACCCAAAAATGATATCATCAACATAGACCTGCACAAGCAACACATCTTTGCCTTTCTTCTTTGTAAATAGTGTCTGATCTATGGTGCCCCTCTTGAAGCCATTGTCCACCAAATAGGTAGACAAAGTACCATACCATGCTCTAGGGGCTTGATGAAGGCCATACATAGCCTTTTTGACTCTATACACTTTGTCTGGATGCTCAGGATCCTCAAAACCAGGAGGTTGCATGACATAAACTTCCTCAACTATGGTGCCATACAAGAATGCACTCTTTACATCCATTTGATAGACTGTGAAGCCCATGCAAGATGCATAGGCTAGAAAAATCCTAATAGCTTCAATCCTTGCAACTGGTGCAAAGACTTCTTCATAGTCTATCCCCTCCTCTTGTGTATAACCTTGAGCCACTAACCTTGCCTTGTTTCTGACCACAATACCTCTTTCATCTCTTTTGTTCCTGAGAACCCATCTTGTCCCTATTGGTCTGACATATCTAGGACAATCAACCAGCTCCCAAACATCCTGAATAGCAAATTGGTGAAGCTCATCCTGCATTGCTTCCACCCAACTTGGTTCTTTGAGAGCATCAAATATCTTCTTGGGTTCTTCTTGTGACAGAAAACATGCAAACAAACATGCTTGTACAAGAGGGGTATCAACCTTCTTGTGTATATTGGCAATAAATCCACCAAGACTTTGATGGGATCTTCTTGTCTGAACTGGAGTCATAACATCACCAATGATCTGAGATGGCGGGTGATTCTTCATTGTGGAAGTGAGAACTCCTCCTTCAAAAAGTCTGGTGTCCTCAACTTCACGCTCCATGTTGCCAATATCTTCTTCATCAGACTCTCTTTGATCAACAAGGATCTCTTCATTAACTCTGGAAGGTCCTCCTTGTTCAAAAGTGGAAGAGAAAAGATGTGCAAAGGTGTTGTTAACGTCTGAACCTTGTTTGTCAGCGCTTGGGCTAACAACGCTTGAGCTGTTGTTGTCAACGTCTGAGCCATCAACGTCTGAATTGGTCTTGTCAGCGCTTGATTTTCCTTTGTCAGCGCCTGAAGAACCATGCATGTTTGTATCTGGTTGTATTTGGAAACCACCATTATCTTGTCCAGCAGCAGCAGCAACAGCAAAAGCATCAGTCCAAATGGGAATTGTGACATATTCAAATGTAGGAGATGCCTTTTCTGCTTGTGATCCAACCCTTTCATCAACCTGTGTTCCTGAAACATGAACAACTTCTTCCTCCACAACATTTGAAGTTACCTTCACAATGTCTGGATTAGTGACAGGCATATAATTTAAAGTTCTAGATAAGGGTTCCAAATCAAACAACCAATTAGGACCACTTTTAGGATCACTAGGTTTATTCTCTAAGAACCTAACATGTACTCTTTCAACAATACGTTTGTCCTCCTTAAGATAAACCCTATAACCCTTGCTCTGCACTGAATACCCCATGAAGTAACCTTCATCACCTTTTGCACTAAATTTCGCTAAGGCATCACTAGTGTCTAAGACTACTACATGACATCCAAAAGGTCTGAGAAAACCAATATTAGGTTTTCTTCCCCAAAGTAACTCATAAGGTGTCTTGTTCTGAATTTTGTTAACCAATGCTCTATTTTGCACATAGCATGCTGTGTTAACAACTTCAGCCCAAAAGGCTATGGGAAAATGAGCATCAGCCAACATTGTTCTGGCTGCTTCAATTAGGGTTCTATTCTTCCTTTCAGCAACCCCATTTTGTTGTGGGGTTCTAGCAATACTGAACTGCCTAGTAATTCCCTTCCTGGCACAAAAATCATCTAGCTTCTTGTTCCTAAATTCTCCACCATTATCACTCCTAAGCATCTTAACCTCATTGCCAGACCTTTTCTCAATTTGAGTGATAAATTCAATAAGAACATCAGCTGTGTCACTCTTCATAGCTAGAAAGAATGTCCAAGTAAACCTAGAAAAGTCATCAGTGACAACAAAACAATATGACTTGCCATTCAAACTAACCCATACTCACCTGTGGACACAATCTAGAATTGTGATAAGAGTATCATAAGGATACCCAAAAATCCTAAAGGTTCCTAAAACCTCCCCTTAAACAAAGATACAAAGAGTTTGCTAAAAATATGCATGAACATAAAAAATTTATGTCAAGATAGGAATGAAATATTCCAACCATCATCCATAAACAAAAACATGTCCAAATGCTTCTCCTTTGATCCATAAGCAACTCTGTATCCAATGGTATACTGCTAACACCATCTGCACATTTAGATTGAAAACCACAAAACTAACATTGTTGCTGACAACGCCCCGATAACACATAACAGCGTTGAAGGAAGCTTTGTCAGCGTTAAACAATTATATTTGCTAACAACGTTGCAAAAACACTTATCAGTGTTCAAACAACCTTTGTCAGTGTTAGAAAAATATAGTGGAAAATCTAAATTATCAATAAGACCAATAATAATAATAATGCATCATCCTGTACATACTTTTACAAAAATAATCCAAAACACATACTTAAGTGAGATTAACCATTCCAATACTTGTTACCAAATACTGAAATCTTCCAGTATCAAAAGGTTTAGTTAATAAATCTGACACATTTTCCTCAGTGTCAACCCTATCTGGTTGTATTAAACCTTTCTCAAAGCAATCTCTTATAAAATGGTGTCTAATTTCTATGTGTTTAGTTTTAGAATGATGCACAGGATTCTTAATGATGCATAAAGTACTATTATGGTCAACAAATATCTTAGTATGCATGAAGTTATACCTATAATCCAACAGCTGGTTCTGAATCCACAACACTTGACCACAACATGCTGCTACAGCCACATATTCTGCTTCAGTTGTAGAGTTAGCCACCACTGTTTGTTTCTTGCATTGCCAAGATATTAATCTGCTCCCAAGAAATTGACATCCACCAGTTGTGGATTTCCTATCAAACTTGTCACCACCATAATCACTATCTGAATATGCAATCAGCTCCAATGGTGAATCTTTTGGGTACCACAAACCAAGATCTGGATAACATCTTAGATACCTAAAGATTCTCTTCACAGCATAAAGGTGACATTCTTTGGGAGTCACTTGATGGCGTGCACATGCACACACAGCAAACATGATATCAGGTCTGGAAGCAGTAAGATACATCAAGGATCCAATCATGGATCTATAATGCCTGACATCAACATCTTTCCCATCTCCAATCTTTCCCCAAGGGTGTTCTCTATCCATAGGAGTAGAAGCCCTCTTTTCATGTGGAGAAAAGCCAAACTTCTTCAAGATTTCAGCAACATATTTGTCTTGGGAGATGAAGATACCATCTTCTTTCTGCTGAACTTGTAAACCAAGAAAGAAGTTCATCTCCCCCATAGCACTCATCTTGAATTTGTCTGTCATGAGCTTGGAGAAATCCTCACTCATCTTTGGATCAGTAGACCCAAAAATGATATCATCAACATAGACCTGCACAAGCAACACATCTTTGCCTTTCTTCTTTGTAAATAGTGTCTGATCTATGGTGCCCCTCTTGAAGCCATTGTCCACCAAATAGGTAGACAAAGTACCATACCATGCTCTAGGGGCTTGATGAAGGCCATACATAGCCTTTTTGACTCTATACACTTTGTCTGGATGCTCAGGATCCTCAAAACCAGGAGGTTGCATGACATAAACTTCCTCAACTATGGTGCCATACAAGAATGCACTCTTTACATCCATTTGATAGACTATGAAGCCCATGAAAGATGCATAGGCTAGAAAAATCCTAATAGCTTAAATCCTTGCAACTGGTGCAAAGACTTCTTCATAGTCTATCCCCTTCTCTTGTGTATAACCTTGAGCCACTAACCTTGCCTTGTTTCTCTAACACCCCCAAATTTACACGCAGCGGAATACATCTTTGGGTGCTAAACAATGATACAACAACACATAATTTATAAAGAACGACTCGAAAAGAGACGTTTTAGATTTATCGTTCCTAAAACATTTGTCAGAGTAGCGTAGTCCCAAGTAATCGTTACCAAAAGATAAGTTAAAACAACATATTGGTTTGTTTTAAAAATGGAACGATAAAAAAATCAAAGAGTTTGAACAACAAAAGCAGTGTACAACTTCATTCCTCGTGACCTCCAAGCTTCCACTTCTTGATTACCTGAAATACATGTGAGTAAAACGATCAGCAAAAATGCCGAGTGAATCTATAGGTTTATGAAATCAATTTGAACACAAGCAAAGATTATAAGTTTGTGGCATGCTTATAAGCATCAAATAATAATTTGCATCAACAATGATAATTGTATATAGCATAAATTGCAATAAGCTCATGGAACCGAGCCCTTAGACACTCCCATATCAGTCTAATAAGACGAGAGATTTATTAATTGTCGGTTACCTCCAGATTATTGGTACATTGCCGTATACCTGACTTCTCAATACAATATGTTCAAACAGTGTGGAGGTCGGGCCTAAGCTTCTATGACAAGTCCACAAAAACTGAACCGGGGCTGCTTCCCCCATAGATCTATTAATTGTACTAGCGGTTAACCCATCATAGGTTAATTAACGGTCCATAATTGAGGTTTTAACAAAGGCAATCACTTAATGCAATTTAAAGGCAACCACGGGTCCATTCATAGAGGGACAAAGCATACCATAGAAATCTTGTGTTCTAAGTTTATAAAACATGTATTCCCCCTCGCGGGTTTAAAATCATTTAATAACAAGTATAAAGCGAGGCTATAGACTCACGCTGATAATAAAAGGCTGATTATCGGCTACGGGCGTGCTTCGGTCACGGAAACCTATATAAATAATAATCGGTCTTAGACTCTTGTCTAATGACTTTTATCAAAATAACAATATACATATGATGATTTTGTACATATGATGATGATCAAGTGGGTTTATATATCCTTGTTTACTCATTTTAGTGTTTACGTATTGGTAACTTTTTACTAGTTTACTAGTTTTACCTACTTACCTATTTTAAGTCCAATAAGCTTAGTATAAGTTCTTTAACTTGTTTTAATCCATTTTAAACCTATATTATCAGTATCTATACTTTCCATGTTGGGCCCAAATGGGTTAAGCCCAATAAGTCCTTTTTATAAGTGTTTAACTTATTTAGTCCAATTATTAGTCCAATATGCTTAGTTAGCTCGTTAATGTCCGTATGTCCTATAGTTCGGGTTTTATCGGTTTTTACTTGTATTAGTTACTTATATATCAGTATATGACTTTTAAAAACTTTACATTAGACGGGTTTGATCGTCTAAGTTTTATTTGGCAAAAAACGTTAATTTTACCGTAATAGCCAAAAAGTCGTAAAAATCAAGTTTATAGTTTTTATTACTTATAAGTATTATTCCACAACCATTTATATAATTCATCCATTTAATTAACCTTTTAAATATTTATATAAATAAATTTCATAAGTTAGTGGGTTTTTATTTTACATTTTATACAATAAAATTTGAGTGCTTATATAATAATAATAAACATTAATTCTCAAATCTGATTTTTATCTTCATATTCACCATTTTTATCATATCTAGAGTTCTATAATGAATTAGAAGCTCATTTTTGGGTGGCATGATCTTCATATTATGTGCGACATTTAACTTAGTTATAGCTACTGCTCATTTTAAGTTTATCTTGCCTTAACTGTCCCTACAAAACTGCTTATTCAGATTAGAACACCCAACTTGTTTTGATCATATCTCACTCATTATATTGATTCCATTGCATGGCCAACTCTCACATGTGTATAACATCTTGTACTTACTGTAAATGGATTATACCATGCAAGTTTATCAGTTCAAGTTTTAGTTATATACTGTTTTTATACAGCCAACTAAATAATCATGATTTTAGCCTTATTTCTCATGGTTATTAACATTTTTAAGCATATTTATCAACACTTGATCCCCACATAACATTTTTATCATCATATATACATCATATACATATACAAAATAAAGAAAATACATTTGTTCTTTACAAAAATAACAAGAGAAAATGGAGAGGATGATCTTCTTTACCAACCAAGTGTATTTCTTGTTTTTGGAAGACAAAAACTTGATGAACACCACAAGTAACTCCAAGATCATCAAACACCAAGAACAATAGTTGAGAAATCAGCCCTAGGACACAAGCAAATCACCTCCAATGTTGTTAAAATGGCCACCAAATGATCAAGGCTTCAAGATAACTCCATGATAGAGCTAGTAAACATGTATTTCATGGCTAGAAAAGATCAAAAGGGGTGTTTGTAGCTTCAATATGGATGGCAATGGTGAAGGTTTTTGAGAGGATTTGTGTTGGTTTACATGTAAGTAAATGGAATGTGTGAAGTTAGTTGATGGTTTTGTGTTAGATAGTGGAAAATAGTAGCTTAAGGTGTAAGCTTTGCTTACACTTGTAGCTAGTTAGTTAACATGATGCCACATATGGTTGGGGTGTCATGTTGTGCCATCCCATGCTAGCTAGTGGGGTGGGACAATGTATTTTGTCCCATCTCACTAGTTTACGGGTATTCCTTGATTCTAGTTTTCTCGATTTGCGTGCCCTCGGGTCGTTTCACGAAAAACGTTTTCATAAATTATGAATCAACGTCACAAAACGAATCCAATAAAAATTGTCTCATAAAAAACGGAGTTCAAAAACGTAAATACGTAATCCTAAGGTTTCCGGTTTAGTCGTAAGGGACGCTAAATTATGCACGTAAGCCCAAATTTAAATCCGTAAATTGTGAGTTCATCAACCAACACAAACATAAGTTTCAAAATATTATACGATATAAAATTTTTGGCATCCGTCGGTATCGCGATCACTAGTAGTCCTCGTTGCTCGTCAAAATATTAAAATATAATATTTAATATCGGTTTCAACTTAAACCGTTAAACATAATAATATTTAACGTTATAAAATACTTCAAAATAATTGAAAATAGAATTAAATTATGACCTTATTTTTACGGGTTTTACATCCTCACCACCTTAAGGGAGCGACGTCCCGGCGCTCAACTCGCCTCATACACGAGTTGTTCACTACCCGGAAGGATGACGACATTCCTTATAAAGAAGTCTTCACGTTCCTACGTGAATCTCGATCCACGATCTCCACTGGTTCTTTTACCAAACGCAACTTGTCGTCAAGTTGTATCTCACCAAAAGAAATAAATAAATCGTTATCCACCAGTCACCCGTCAAGCTCGACACATGAAAATTTTATGAATTCACGAAGCTCATTCGACGACAAGAATAGATGATAGGATTTTCGGGTAAGTCCAGTTAAAAAAATATTGCAATTTAAAGGATAGACACTGGCCGGATAGCCATGGACACACATCAAAAAGAACTAACAAGAAAAATATTTTCGTCATCGGAGGGTGCTCACACACGGGTCCCTACTCAAAAGATAATACAAAGACACCATCTCACTTTCGCCAACGCGCATTAAAGTCTCAATAAACATCATCGTTGAAAGTCAAAAAGATATTACATAATATATGTTCTACATGATCGGACGTCATCAGATGATGCCGTCTCAAGTTCTCACAACTTAAGATCATTTGACTAGATCACACACCATATAAGTACATAAAAGAAAAGGTCGAACATAAACATCGAGTATAGATCTTCACCGTTAATCATCAAGAAAACTTTGAAAGAACCCTTGATAATAACTACTTGATCTCAAGAGTCTTTCCACTTGCGGTGTCGGCTTCAACATACTCCTCGAGGTTGTAACAAATTTATTAACTCCATTCCTTAAGAGATTCGGTCCTCAAACATTCCACAAGTAAACGCATAAATCCTGGTGACACTTATCGTTTCTTCTTATACACTACTTCCCGAGATTCATTTTAAACTCAGAATAAAATAATGATATTCAATACGAGGAATAGAACGAGATAAAAATAAATTCAATAAACGCATAAACGGACTAGATGTGGTAAAATGATTTAAGGTTGACGACCGACGAGGGATCTCGACTCACGCAACCATAAAACATAATAATTCACAATACTAGAAAAATGAGAGCGAAGAATGAATTAAATATTAACATTAAAATAATGTTTGTCACAATTATCCGTCCCGGATTTGGTATTACCTTAAAATTCAATTGAGGTACTTTCTTGATAAAGATGATATATAAAAAAAATATAGAAGTTAAATAGCTTCAAAATTTATTTTGGTTGTAAAAAAAAACTTTGAAAGAATGACATGAATTTTATAAATTAAACTCATATTGTTGGTTAAAATTAGAAGATATAATTTCCAAATTAAATCATTATTAGGAATATAAATTAAACCGGTAATTTCAATACATTAAAATTAAAGTATGATAAGTCAATTAGTTCAAAAGGTAGAACAAATTTTTTTTTAACATTAGTTTTAGTTATACAGAATATGGTGTATAAATTTGACCTTTTACTTGTGATGGTTATTTCGATAATTGAAAATCATTAGAGAATGTAGACAAGTTCCATAAAAATTTTATAATACTTTGCAGAAATACATAAAGGTGTTTATTATTTCAAAATAACATGGGATATATTCGGGTTTCAAAGTGTGACAAGATAAAAAACGAATACGAATGGAAATAATAGTCAACAATTAATACGAAATCAGTGGTACAAAAGAGAACGAAGCAAATGTCGTATGAATTCTTAAAGAGAATAATAAAATAACGGCATTGATGGTATGACGATAAGAAATAATAGATTAAACAAGTTGTCAAATTTTGTTAGTGCGGTTGATGGTTCACCAATATCAGCTCGTTAACTTAGCGGTGGTCGTTACACGATCGGAAATAAGATCCACAAAAAAATTTTAATCAAAGAAAATTCCTAATAATCACTTGTAATTAAAACAAATCAAATGAACGATGTTAGTGTTTAAAGAGAGAAGTCAAAACACGGTTCACAAGAGTGGATTTCGAGACAAACGAAAGTGACGGACGTCATCCCGGATATACGAAAATCGCTCTAGTGATAATTCATTATTCACGTGCGGAGACATTCCAAAGATCTACCCAGTCGCATAAAGAAGATTGGACGAGAAGGAAGGATAAAACATTGAGACTTTCAAGTCATTTATCAACAGTCAGTAATTAGACGAACGGTCAAAAGAAATCAGTTATAAGATAAAATAAAGTAACAAGTAGAAAAACAATCATCGAGTAAAAACGTACTTATAATCACGTAATTCGTTTAACAAAAGGTAAGAAAACATATGCGGATACATAGAAATTGTGCTACTTGCATAAAATATAAAGTTTTCAAAACTTCTTTTCAATTTATTTCATTTTATTTATCTTTATCATAAATACAAGTAAAAAGTTCTTTATTATCAAGATTTTTAAGGTGACTACTATTCAGCCTAGCATGGCTCCTTCTAAATTAGACATAGGTGATCAGGCCATGTATAATTTAGGGCTAGCAATGCAGTGCTTCATTTCGTCAAAAAGTATTACGTTTCTTATGTTTATATAAACCATGCCATTTATAAAATGGAATTTAAAAATAGTTTATAAATTTATAGGATACAGGTAATTTGTGAGATACTTAATAAGCAACTTTTAATGTTACGAAAAGTATTTTATAAGATCAAAGTAAAAACAATTGGTGAAAATAATCGTAAAACAATATCAGATTTATTTATAATATGACATTATGACAACGTATAAAGTAGTCAAAGTTTTGCAAAAAGTGGCAAATAGTAGCTCATAAAACAACCAATGAAATGGTTACAAGTTGTTAAGGTTTCAAAAGTTATAAGGTTAGACGAAACGCATGAGACACGCGATAATATCGACGAAGAAGAATGTGAAGGCAAAACTTCAAAACTCAACCCAAATCAGTGGAAGGTTAGAGAAGAAAAAAAAATATAAAAATAAAATAACATCGAATGACAATTGAGTCATATATATAAAAAGAATAAAACAATCCACATGTGTATTTGTTAGTTGTAAAATAATATTTGTTAAAATTTTACGATCTCAAATGAAATCAAAACAACTTAGAAACATTTAAAACTCATGTTCTGAATTTTCTATCAAATTTAACTTTTAAATATGAGCCGATTAATTGACCCAATAAACGACATCTCCAAGACTCAGAGTCTAAAGTATTTTGATGCAAAACGAAGTTTCAGACGACTTTCTAGTTTTACCCGAGACCTGAAACCCAATGTAAAATGACCAAAATACCCCTGCAAGTTCTGTGCAGGTTTGACTGTTTTATTTTAAAAACGCAGGTTTTACTTTTATGTTTTGACCTGTTATACTGCCCCTGCAGTTTCTACAAAAAATGTATTTTTCGACACTTCTTAACGGCTCAAAATATATGCATATATACACACATGTCTTGTGGATTTTATAACAACTAAAAATAAATCTCGTAATGAGCATCAAATAAAATATAGCATGATGAATGACAGAAAATGCTTCAAGGTATTCAACACGAAATTTAAGAAGCAAGACGGTGAAAGACGTTCGTAATTTAGATTCCAAAATGCAATGTAGGCAAATCTCCTTGGTGCCACGATTGTCAAAAACACAAAACATAACAAGAAAAGAATGTAACATTAACATGCTACACTCCGGGAGCGAGAAGGTTAATGAAAAACAAATGATACAATTTTATATAAGTAAAATCGTATTCCAATTCTAGTGCCATAATCTAGACGATGATTTATAAAATGACGATGACGTTACCGAGATATAAGTGAACAATACACTTCGGAGTCGATACATATAAATGTCAATAAATAGCGGTTAGTCTATTCCAAGGACACATTGAGCTACACAATGGTCTAAAAATTACGTTTCAAGACGTCCAAGCACAAATAGCCGGAAGACGATTTGGATATCTACGTAGATATCTCAAAGGGTTAAATAATGAAAGTAACGCGCGCAGATGAAGGTATGTAAGGTCATAATATAAAATTTTTGCAGTAAAAGCAATTTAAATAGTTCAAAACTAAATACAGAAAGATCTTGAAAATTCAATGTATTTATTTAAGTTAATCATTAATAAATGATAAACTTTTATCGAAAAGTTTAACGACATAAATATATATCGATAAAGGATTATAGTATTTATTTAGAAATACTTAGCAATAAGGCATACATAATAATGTATACTAAAGTTGTAATCCCAGAAGTAGCTTGAACCTGAAGTCACGCGAAATCATGTGCACCGACTCTTTGAAAAATAAAACCGACAGTTATAGTTTAGATTTTTAGAAAAAGACCTAGTTCTCTATAACTAATGGCTCTGTTACCAATCTCTAACACCCCCAAATTTACACGCAGCGGAATACATCTTTGGGTGCTAAACAATGATACAACAACACATAATTTATAAAGAACGACTCGAAAAGAGACGTTTTAGATTTATCGTTCCTAAAACATTTGTCAGAGTAGCGTAGTCCCAAGTAATCGTTACCAAAAGATAAGTTAAAACAACATATTGGTTTGTTTTAAAAATGGAACGATAAAAAAATCAAAGAGTTTGAACAACAAAAGCAGTGTACAACTTCATTCCTCGTGACCTCCAAGCTTCCACTTCTTGATTACCTGAAATACATGTGTGTAAAACGATCAGCAAAAATGCCGAGTGAATCTATAGGTTTATGAAATCAATTTGAACACAAGCAAAGATTATAAGTTTGTGGCATGCTTATAAGCATCAAATAATAATTTGCATCAACAATGATAATTGTATATAGCATAAATTGCAATAAGCTCATGGAACCGAGCCCTTAGACACTCCCATATCAGTCTAATAAGACGAGAGATTTATTAATTGTCGGTTACCTCCAGATTATTGGTACATTGCCGTATACCTGACTTCTCAATACAATATGTTCAAACAGTGTGGAGGTCGGGCCTAAGCTTCTATGACAAGTCCACAAAAACTGAACCGGGGCGGCTTCCCCCATAGATCTATTAATTGTACTAGCGGTTAACCCATCATAGGTTAATTAACGGTCCATAATTGAGGTTTTAACAAAGGCAATCACTTAATGCAATTTAAAGGCAACCACGGGTCCATTCATAGAGGGACAAAGCATACCATAGAAATCTTGTGTTCTAAGTTTATAAAACATGTATTCCCCCTCGCGGGTTTAAAATCATTTAATAACTAGTATAAAGCGAGGCTATAGACTCACGCTGATAATAAAAGGCTGATTATCGGCTACGGGCGTGCTTCGGTCACAGAAACCTATATAAATAATAATCGGTCTTAGACTCTTGTCTAATGACTTTTATCAAAATAACAATATACATATGATGATTTTGTACATATGATGATGATCAAGTGGGTTTATATATCCTTGTTTACTCATTTTAGTGTTTACGTATTGGTAACTTTTTACTAGTTTACTAGTTTTACCTACTTACCTATTTTAAGTCCAATAAGCTTAGTATAAGTTCTTTAACTTGTTTTAATCCATTTTAAACCTATATTATCAGTATCTATACTTTCCATGTTGGGCCCAAATGGGTTAAGCCCAATAAGTCCTTTTTATAAGTGTTTAACTTATTTAGTCCAATTATTAGTCCAATATGCTTAGTTAGCTCGTTAATGTCCGTATGTCCTATAGTTCGGGTTTTATCGGTTTTTACTTGTATTAGTTACTTATATATCAGTATATGACTTTTAAAAACTTTACATTAGACGGGTTTGATCGTCTAAGTTTTATTTGGCAAAAAACGTTAATTTTACCGTAATAGCCAAAAAGTCGTAAAAATCAAGTTTATAGTTTTTATTACTTATAAGTATTATTCCACAACCATTTATATAATTCATCCATTTAATTAACCTTTTAAATATTTATATAAATAAATTTCATAAGTTAGTGGGTTTTTATTTTACATTTTATACAATAAAATTTGAGTGCTTATATAATAATAATAAACATTAATTCTCAAATCTGATTTTTATCTTCATATTCACCATTTTTATCATATCTAGAGTTCTATAATGAATTAGAAGCTCATTTTTGGGTGGCATGATCTTCATATTATGTGCGACATTTAACTTAGTTATAGCTACTGCTCATTTTAAGTTTATCTTGCCTTAACTGTCCCTACAAAACTGCTTATTCAGATTAGAACACCCAACTTGTTTTGATCATATCTCACTCATTATATTGATTCCATTGCATGGCCAACTCTCACATGTGTATAACATCTTGTACTTACTGTAAATGGATTATACCATGCAAGTTTATCAGTTCAAGTTTTAGTTATATACTGTTTTTATACAGCCAACTAAATAATCATGATTTTAGCCTTATTTCTCATGGTTATTAACATTTTTAAGCATATTTATCAACACTTGATCCCCACATAACATTTTTATCATCATATATACATCATATACATATACAAAATAAAGAAAATACATTTGTTCTTTACAAAAATAACAAGAGAAAATGGAGAGGATGATCTTCTTTACCAACCAAGTGTATTTCTTGTTTTTGGAAGACAAAAACTTGATGAACACCACAAGTAACTCCAAGATCATCAAACACCAAGAACAATAGTTGAGAAATCAGCCCTAGGACACAAGCAAATCACCTCCAATGTTGTTAAAATGGCCACCAAATGATCAAGGCTTCAAGATAACTCCATGATAGAGCTAGTAAACATGTATTTCATGGCTAGAAAAGATCAAAAGGGGTGTTTGTAGCTTCAATATGGATGGCAATGGTGAAGGTTTTTGAGAGGATTTGTGTTGGTTTACATGTAAGTAAATGGAATGTGTGAAGTTAGTTGATGGTTTTGTGTTAGATAGTGGAAAATAGTAGCTTAAGGTGTAAGCTTTGCTTACACTTGTAGCTAGTTAGTTAACATGATGCCACATATGGTTGTGGTGTCATGTTGTGCCATCCCATGCTAGCTAGTGGGGTGGGACAATGTATTTTGTCCCATCTCACTAGTTTACGGGTATTCCTTGATTCTAGTTTTCTCGATTTGCGTGCCCTCGGGTCGTTTCACGAAAAACGTTTTTATAAATTATGAATCAACGTCACAAAACGAATCCAATAAAAATTGTCTCATAAAAAACGGAGTTCAAAAACGTAAATACGTAATCCTAAGGTTTCCGGTTTAGTCGTAAGGGACGCTAAATTATGCACGTAAGCCCAAATTTAAATCCGTAAATTGTGAGTTCATCAACCAACACAAACATAAGTTTCAAAATATTATACGATATAAAATTTTTGGCATCCGTCGGTATCGCGATCACTAGTAGTCCTCGTTGCTCGTCAAAATATTAAAATATAATATTTAATATCGGTTTCAACTTAAACCGTTAAACATAATAATATTTAACGTTATAAAATACTTCAAAATAATTGAAAATAGAATTAAATTATGACCTTATTTTTACGGGTTTTACAGTTTCTGACCACAATACCTCTTTCATCTCTTTTGTTCCTGAGAACCCATCTTGTCCCTATTGGTCTG
Organism: Glebionis coronaria; assembly: GCA_025667525.1. NCBI lineage: Eukaryota > Viridiplantae > Streptophyta > Magnoliopsida > Asterales > Asteraceae > Glebionis > Glebionis coronaria. The sequence continues at coordinate 334,129,611 of CM046881.1, read as the reverse complement.
ACATATCTAGGACAATCAACCAGCTCCCAAACATCCTGAATAGCAAATTGGTGAAGCTCATCCTGCATTGCTTCCACCCAACTTGGTTCTTTGAGAGCATCAAATATCTTCTTGGGTTCTTCTTGTGACAGAAAACATGCAAACAAACATGCTTGTACAAGAGGGGTATCAACCTTCTTGTGTATATTGGCAATAAATCCACCAAGACTTTGATGGGATCTTCTTGTCTGAACTGGAGTCATAACATCACCAATGATCTGAGATGGCGGGTGATTCTTCATTGTGGAAGTGAGAACTCCTCCTTCAAAAAGTCTGGTGTCCTCAACTTCACGCTCCATGTTGCCAATATCTTCTTCATCAGACTCTCTTTGATCAACAAGGATCTCTTCATTAACTCTGGAAGGTCCTCCTTGTTCAAAAGTGGAAGAGAAAAGATGTGCAAAGGTGTTGTCAACGTCTGAACCTTGTTTGTCAGCGCTTGGGCTAACAACGCTTGAGCTGTTGTTGTCAACGTCTGAGCCATCAACGTCTGAATTGGTCTTGTCAGCGCTTGATTTTCCTTTGTCAGCGCCTGAAGAACCATGCATGTTTGTATCTGGTGGTATTTAGAAACCACCATTATCTTGTCCAGCAGCAGCAGCAGCAAAAGCATCAGTCCAAATGGGAATTGTGACATATTCAAATGTAGGAGATGCCTTTTCTGCTTGTGATCCAACCCTTTTATCAACCTGTGTTCCTGAAACATGAACAACTTGTTCCTCCACAACATTTGAAGTTACCTGCACAATGTGTGGATTAGTGACAGGCATATAATTTAAAGTTCTATATAAGGGTTCCAAATCAAACAACCAATTAGGACCACTTTCAGGATCACTAGGTTTATTCTCTAAGAACCTAACATGTACTCTTTCAACAATACGTTTGTCCTCCTTAAGATAAACCCTATAACCCTTGCTCTACACTGAATACCCCATGAAGTAACCTTCATCACCTTTTGCACTAAATTTCCCTAAGGCATCACTAGTGTCTAAGACTACTACATGACATCCAAAAGGTCTGAGAAAACCAATATTAGGTTTTCTTCCCCAAAGTAACTCATAAGGTGTCTTGTTTTGAATTTTGTTAACCAATGCTCTATTTTGCACATAGCATGCTGTGTTAACAGCTTCAGCCCAAAAGGCTATGGGAAAATGAGCATCAGCCAACATTGTTCTGGCTGCTTCAATTAGGGTTCTATTCTTCCTTTCAGCAACCCCATTTTGTTGTGGGGTTCTAGCAATACTGAACTGCCTAGTAATTCCCTTCCTGGCACAAAAATCATCTAGCTTCTTGTTCCTAAATTCTCCACCATTATCACTCCTAAGCATCTTAACCTCATTGTCAGACCTTTTCTCAATTTGAGTGATAAATTCAATAAGAACATCAGCTGTGTCACTCTTCATAGCTAGAAAGAATGTCCAAGTAAACCTAGAAAAGTCATCAGTGACAACAAAACAATATGACTTGCCATTCAAACTAACCCATACTCACCTGTGGACACAATCTAGAATTGTGATAAGAGTATCATAAGGATACCCAAAAATCCTAAAGGTTCCTAAAACCTCCCCTTAAACAAAGATACAAAGAGTTTGCTAAAAATATGCATGAACATAAAAAATTTATGTCAAGATAGGAATGAAACATTCCAACCATCATCCATAAACAAAAACATGTCCAAATGCTTCTCCTTTGATCCATAAGCAACTCTGTATCCAATGGTATACTGCTAACACCATCTGCACATTTAGATTGAAAACCACAAAACTAACATTGTTGCTGACAACGCCCCGATAACACATAACAGCGTTGAAGGAAGCTTTGTCAGCGTTAAACAATTATATTTGCTAACAACGTTGCAAAAACACTTATCAGTGTTCAAACAACCTTTGTCAGTGTTAGAAAAATATAGTGGAAAATCTAAATTATCAATAAGACCAATAATAATAATAATGCATCATCCTGTACATACTTTTACAAAAATAATCCAAAACACATACTTAAGTGAGATTAACCATTCCAATACTTGTTACCAAGTACTGAAATCTTCCAGTATCAAAAGGTTTAGTTAATAAATCTGACACATTTTCCTCAGTGTCAACCCTATCTGGTTGTATTAAACCTTTCTCAAAGCAATCTCTTATAAAATGGTGTCTAATTTCTATGTGTTTAGTTTTAGAATGATGCACAAGATTCTTAATGATGCATAAAGTACTATTATGGTCAACAAATATCTTAGTATGCATGAAGTTATACCCATAATCCAACAGCTGGTTCTGAATCCACAACACTTGACCACAACATGCTGCTGCAGCCACATATTCTGCTTCAGTTGTAGAGTTAGCCACCACTGTTTGTTTCTTGTATTGCCAAGATATTAATCTGCTCCCAAGAAATTGACATCCACCAGTTGTGGATTTCCTATCAAACTTGTCACCACCATAAACACTATCTGAATATACAATCAGCTCCAATGGTGAATCTTTTGGGTACCACAAACCAAGATCTGGATAACATCTTAGATACCTAAAGATTCTCTTCACAGCATAAAGGTGACATTCTTTGGGAGTCACTTGATGGCGTGCACATGCACACATAGCAAACATGATATCAGGTCTGGAAGCAGTAAGATACATCAAGGATCCAATCATGGATCTATAATGCCTGACATCAACATCTTTCCCATCTCCAATCTTTCCCCAAGGGTGTTCTCTATCCATAGGAGTAGAAGCCCTCTTTTCATGTGGAGAAAAGCCAAACTTCTTCAAGATTTCAGCAACATATTTGTCTTGGGAGATGAAGATACCATCTTCTTTCTGCTGAACTTGTAAACCAAGAAAGAAGTTCATCTCCCCCATAGCACTCATCTTGAATTTGTCTGTCATGAGCTTGGAGAAATCCTCACTCATCTTTGGATCAGTAGACCCAAAAATGATATCATCAACATAGACCTGCACAAGCAACACATCTTTTCCTTTCTTCTTTGTAAATAGTGTCTGATCTATGGTGCCCCTCTTGAAGCCATTGTCCACCAAATAGGTAGACAAAGTACCATACCATGCTCTAGGGGCTTGATGAAGGCCATACATAGCCTTTTTGACTCTATACACTTTGTCTGGATGCTCAGGATCCTCAAAACCAGGAGGTTGCATGACATAAACTTCCTCAACTATGGTGCCATACAAGAATGCACTCTTTACATCCATTTGATAGACTGTGAAGCCCATGCAAGATGCATAGGCTAGAAAAATCCTAATAGCTTCAATCCTTGCAACTGGTGCAAAGACTTCTTCATAGTCTATCCCCTCCTCTTGTGTATAACCTTGAGCCACTAACCTTGCCTTGTTTCTGACCACAATACCTCTTTCATCTCTTTTGTTCCTGAGAACCCATCTTGTCCCTATTGGTCTGACATATCTAGGACAATCAACCAGCTCCCAAACATCCTGAATAGCAAATTGGTGAAACTCATCCTGCATTGCTTCCACCCAACTTGGTTCTTTGAGAGCATCAAATATCTTCTTGGGTTCTTCTTGTGACAGAAAACATGCAAACAAACATGCTTGTACAAGAGGGGTATCAACCTTCTTGTGTATATTGGCAATAAATCCACCAAGACTTTGATGGGATCTTCTTGTCTGAACTGGAGTCATAACATCACCAATGATCTGAGATGGCGGGTGATTCTTCATTGTGGAAGTGAGAACTCCTCCTTCAAAAAGTCTGGTGTCCTCAACTTCACGCTCCATGTTGCCAATATCTTCTTCATCAGACTCTCTTTGATCAACAAGGATCTCTTCATTAACTCTGGAAGGTCCTCCTTGTTCAAAAGTGGAAGAGAAAAGATGTGCAAAGGTGTTGTCAACGTCTGAACCTTGTTTGTCAGCGCTTGGGCTAACAACGCTTGAGCTGTTGTTGTCAACGTCTGAGCCATCAACGTCTGAATTGGTCTTGTCAGCGCTTGATTTTCCTTTGTCAGCGCCTGAAGAACCATGCATGTTTGTATCTGGTGGTATTTGGAAACCACCATTATCTTGTCCAGCAGCAGCAGCAGCAAAAGCATCAGTCCAAATGGGAATTGTGACATATTCAAATGTAGGAGATGCCTTTTCTGCTTGTGATCCAACCCTTTCATCAACCTGTGTTCCTGAAACATGAACAACTTGTTCCTCCACAACATTTGAAGTTACCTTCACAATGTCTGGATTAGTGACAGGCATATAATTTAAAGTTCTAGATAAGGGTTCCAAATCAAACAACCAATTAGGACCACTTTCAGGATCACTAGGTTTATTCTCTAAGAACCTAACATGTACTCTTTCAACAATACGTTTGTCCTCCTTAAGATAAACCCTATAACCCTTGCTCTGCACTGAATACCCCATGAAGTAACCTTCATCACCTTTTGCACTAAATTTCCCTAAGGCATCACTAGTGTCTAAGACTACTACATGACATCCAAAAGGTCTGAGAAAACCAATATTAGGTTTTCTTCCCCAAAGTAACTCATAAGGTGTCTTGTTCTGAATTTTGTTAACCAATGCTCTATTTTGCACATAGCATGCTGTGTTAACAGCTTCAGCCCAAAAGGCTATGGGAAAATGAGCATCATCCAACATTGTTATGGCTGCTTCAATTAGGGTTCTATTCTTCCTTTCAGCAACCCCATTTTGTTGTGGGGTTCTAGCAATACTGAACTGCCTAGTAATTCCCTTCCTGGCACAAAAATCATCTAGCTTCTTGTTCCTAAATTCTCCACCATTATCACTCCTAAGCATCTTAACCTCATTGCCAGACCTTTTCTCAATTAAAGTGATAAATTCAATAAGAACATTAGCTGTGTCACTCTTTATAGCTAGAAAGAATGTCCAAGTAAACCTAGAAAAGTCATCAGTGACAACAAAACAATATGACTTGCCATTCAAACTTTCTATATTAGTTGGACCAAAGAGGTCCATGTGAAGCATATGAAGAGGTCTGGAACTAGTATGCACCTGCTTGGACTTGAATGAGACCTTGTGCTGCTTGCCTTTAAGACATGCAACACAAGAGTGGTCATTGTGGAAGGCCTTTTCAGGCAAACCATCAACTAAACCAAGCCTCACAAGTCTATTTATATTTTTAAAGTTTATGTGCCCTAGTCTCCTGTGCCACAAATTACTTTCATCTACTGAGGCCTTAGCATAAAAACAAGACATATTTGTATTCACTTTAATCCCATTTAAATTCACATTGTATATGTCCTTATGCCTAGGTGTTCTATACTCAATATACTTCTCATCAGGGATCTTAAAATCCTTGCTTAACACCAAACACTCAATATCAGTGAAAAGAACCTTATTTTTGTTATCACACACTTGTGATACACTAAACAGATTATAGTCCAGTTCTTTTACCAGGAAGACATTCTCAAAACGTAGATTATTGGTGATAAGGGTTCCTTTTCCTGTGATGGTTCCATAGCCCCCTCCAAAGTATACCTTATCACCATCTTTAATAGGAGAGAAATTCGTCAGATAGTCTTCCTTTCCTGGCATGTGCCTTGAGCATCCACTATCCCAATATCCATAATCATTGATCTGCTTTTGAATGCTCTGCACATAAAGAAAACAATTTAGTTTTCTTTGGGAACCCAAGTCTCAGAAGACTTGGATTCATCTGGTTGTTCAATAAGAACAGACTTAGTTCTCACAACAACCCCATTCTCATCCTTTTTAGGATGGAATACCCAGTTAACCCCAATTGGTTTTGTAATGACTTTTGAAATATAATTAAACCTGTTGCAAGTCATTGAAATTCCATTGTTATTAGGGTTTTGATCTTTCTTGGGTCTCCATGTTAAGCTTGAAGAAGCTTTAGACCCCTTACCTTGTGGCTGCAAATACTTAGGTCTGGTTACGTTTCTGTCAGCGTTGGATTTTGTCCTGTCAACGCTGAATTTACCCTTATCAGCGTTGAACCTAGGGTTTGCTACAGGAACCCATTGTCTATTTGACCAGGTATTTGTCTTTTGAAAAGGTCTTTGTCCATGAGTGTTAGACCTTCTAGTAAAGAATGGGGCTGGTCTAATCACTTGTGGACTTTGCTGCACACAAGGTCTGGGTCTGACAACGTTTGACTTCTTAACAACGTTGACTTTCTTCCTATCAGCGCTGAAATTGTTCCTATCAGCGCTGGCTTTGGGAGCGTTGACACATTTGTATGCCAAATGTGAAAAGCTACCACAAGTATAACAGGCTTTCTTAGACACATACTTAGGTCTAGAATTAAAGAAACCTGTTCCATGATTGTTAACTTGGCTCTTGGGTGACCTATTATTTCTATACATCTCTGCATATTTAATGGTAGGTCTTCTAACAGTGTTGGAGCCTAGGTCAACAGCTTCACCAGTAGCTGGGTGAGTAACCTTAATGGGTGGGGATTCAATGGGACTTTCACACAGCAACCCTCCCTTAACAAATAAAGTAGGGTTAGCTTTCTTCCACTCATTTAGGTAAGTCAGTTTTTGTTGATACTCTTCTACTGGGGTGACAACTCTTGGTGGAGGAATGAATTCCTCTTCTTGGCATTCTGGAATACCAGTCCAAGATAAATCCTTTCTAAGGACACCATAGAAGTCACCAGCTGGTGGTGGAACCAGAGAGTAATCATTCTCATTCATCCCAAGCCCAGTCATATCCTTAGGATCTCTTTGTTTAGCTACACAGTCTCCTAGGGCTTGGGTGGCTCTATCAAATCTTTGAATCTTGAGGTCAACATTATCTTTATTCTTAATGGCCTCATCTAACTTAGCTTGTAGGTCTTTATTGACTTTTGACATGATATTTCTAATATCCATACTACCCTCTAGCTCATGTTTTAAGATGTTTATCTTATCTTTTAAATCAAATTCCATTTTCTTGTATTCAGAAACGGTTTTCTCAGTTTCAGTAAGAGCTAGTTGGTAATTGGATAATTTACACCTTTCAGTGCTCATATCCTCTTTTAGTTTTAACACCTCTTTGTTAAGTCTGTCAGTGTTTAACCTACAACCTTTGCTACAAAAAGCATCATCATATACCTCATTATCAGATGAAGAGGAGGAGTGTGCCATGAGAGCATATTCAACATGCTCTTCTTCTTCAATATCAGCAATCAAAGCTTTATCCTCTTCAACATCCTTAGCCAGATAGCTCCAATCCCATCCAGTACCATCAATTCCTTGAACTGCAACCATGGCTTTGGAGTCTTGAGCTTTAACAACCTGGCTTGAGGGTTTACCAGCATCAGATCTTCTAGGAGATCTGCATTCCCTCATGAAGTGCCCCATGCGATGGCAGTTGTAGCACTCAACTTTGGATTTATCAAATCCAGCAGTGTCTTTAGCATTGAAGGTCATCTTCTTCTTGAACCTTCTATTCCATCTATTTGCTCTTATACTAGCAAGAGCCATGTTCCACTTGATGTCCATCTCTTCCAAGTGTTCATCACTTATCTGCTCAAGGTCCTCATATATAATCACTGAACCATTGGGCAAAGAAGCAATGTAAGCACAAACAGTATCCAAATCCAAACCAGCAGGTTTAACTCTTGGGGAGTCATTTATGAATGTGTCAGCGTCTGAAAAGGAGACGTTGACAGGACTTGTCCCAGCGCTGTCAAATGATGATCCAGTAACTGGATGCATGAAAGAGTCCTGCTGATTGAATTGACCTTCACTATGAGAGAAGAAGGCCATGTTGCTGGTGCTAGCTTTGCTTGAAAGATTTTCATCTTCCAACAGTCTTAGTTTGTTGTAGATGTCATCAAACGAAGAACTCTTGTGAGTATTATTGGCAAGAATATATCTTGCCTCAATCTTCCATGTCTCACCAAGACTTTTCAGAAAAGTAGCATTGATGTCGATATCACCAACTTGTGTCCCCATGAAGGACAATTTGCTTGTGATGTCAAGCAATCTGCTTCTCACACTGCTCAGTTTCTCATTGGGCTGAGCTTTGAAGACAGCATAATCATGCAGAAGTTGCTTTTTCTTTTCTTCCTTAGTTTCTGCATTACCACCATATGCAACTTCAATTGCTTCCCAAAGATCCTTTGCAGATTCATAGCTCCTATATTTGTGCTGATTTTCTTGTCCCAAAGACACTTTCAGAATATTTAGGGCTTTCATGTCAGCCCTTTTCTTTGCAATATCTTCAGCACTTACAGCTCTACCATCCCCAGGTTTTTCTTTCTTATCTTCATCAGGACATCCTTCAACAGCTGTTCTTGTTGCAATGGCATTCAGAATCTTTTGAGCTTTATTGAATGAGTTTCCATATTCAATAATGTCCCAGAGTGTGTAGTCAAAGATTCCAAGATATTGTTCAAAGTTGAACCTCCATAGGTCAAAGTTGGTTGCATCAAGCATGGGAATCTTGATGTTTGGTAAGGATGAGGAGGAGGAGGTTATTGCTTCAGACATGATATTTTTAGGGTTTTGAGAAAATTAGGGTTTTGGTGTTCGTGTATCATTCTGGTGTTCTTCAAAGATCAAAAGTTCCTCAACAAGCTCTGATACCACTTGTTGATCCCAAACTTAGATCGATTAGCTTTGTGTATACGAGATTAGATCAAGTATAACACGTAGAGAAACCTTTGTTATATGCTTTGTGAATCTAAGTATTATGCGGAATTTAATACTTAAACAAGAACACAAGATGTAAACAAAACTTTCACTTTGATTATCAATGTCGAACTTGCTTACAATGAAAGATGTTTACGAATGAAAAACTTAATGAAAACTTGATATTAAACATTAACCTAAAGGCCTTCTTTTATAGACTAAGAAGCCTTGTACAATAAGCTACGTATCAACTATTCTAGGTAAAGATAAACATAGAAAATACATTGTCGTTTCTATCCTTACTAGAAGTATTCTAGAACATAATAAACGTGTAGCTCACATCTTCCATCAGTGCTTGTCTTCAATCTATCAACGCTTGACTTTAACTTGTCAACGCTTATGCTGTCAACGCTCACTTTGCTCTTGTCAACGCTTGAGTTGTTCTTGTCAGCGTTCAAGTGATCTGGCCTTAATTTATTCCCAACAATCCTCCCCTAAACTTGATATCCACTCTTATGATCAAGTTTCTGAATAAACATTAAGAACTTGGAGGAGTCTGACAAACCTTATCATATTGGTAATAAATAAATCTGATCAAATTCTTTGCCACATCACTTGTGTAATCTATCTCCAACTGGGTGTCCTTCATCTTTTCCAAAACAGCCTTGGATATGAAATACTGAGCATCTACAAGTAAATACTCAGCAAACTTTGTAGAACTCAAATGGTATACACCAGCAGCTGAATATAACCTCCATTGAAGACCACTGAGATCATCTTCAAGATCCTTCCATATTTCAGGATCTTCTTCTTTTGTCCCACACATTCTTTTGAATGTGGTCCAAAGTTTTATTTCATTAGCTGAAGTTGGTGCTTCAGCCTCATACTTGGTCTCTAGCAACCTCCAAAGGTCCACCAAGTCTTCTCTATCACAACTTGCAAATAAAGATATGAGAGTGGTAAAAGTGTGTACCTCCTTGCCATATCTTCCAATCTTCCAGAATCCACATTCATCTTCATCATAACTCATAATTGGATTCCTGGAATCTAGTGGTAACACATGCACCATATTTGAAGCTTCTAATGGGGAGAGCTTGAGGCTCTTTCTAATAACTGCTTCACTTGGATATAGTTGATTCATATCTTTTGGAAACTCAAGTGTAAATCCCTTCTTCACTGGTCTGGGAACTATCATAGCTTTCTTGATTTCCATCTCTTCTGCAAGTTGCTCCTTTCTTTCATCTGAAAGAAGTCTGAAAGTGTTTTCTTCCTACACTTTCACCTAAATAGGATAAGCCCTATGTTCCAACTCATCAAATGTCAAAGCCTTCAGCTTCTGATGTGTCCATCCAACTCCATGACATTTGAGCAACATAAAGTAGAGCTTCCTTCTATCCCTTTTCAACTTAGAGAGAATGTTGCTTGCCTTGTGCTTCAAAATCACCTTACAATCCTTCTGAACTCTAAGAAGAATCTCCAAACCCCATATCTGATCTGAAATGGTCAAGTCTGGATTATCCATACAGCTTTCTTCCCAAGAATTGTACATCTGAACCACCTCTGGCATATCAAAATCAATCTGCAACTTTAAATCTCTCAGCTTTTCCCTAGCAAGCTCATCACCATACTCAAGTCTTTCTGGTTCAACAATCATCACACTTGAATCTGAGCTAGCTCCATCACTTTCTTCTTCAGAAGTCACAACAAATGGTGACTTTTCCTTTTCACCTTGTTCCATCATTTGCTCAGCCAATCTTCTATCAAATTCAACCTAAGCTGCATTCTTTGGAACAATTTCTTCTACCAACTTACCCTTACCCTTATCTGATGGTGCAATTGTTGGTAAGGTAGATGGTAATACCTAAGTAGGAACATCCTTGATGATAGATGATGACTGGAATACATCACCTCCATATGCAGATCTGTCAACGCCCAAATTTCCTCTATCAGCGCCCAAAATACTTCTATCAGCGTCCAAACTTGTCTTGTCAATGCTCAAATATTTTCCCTCAGCGCCTTGTGTAACCTCTCTCAACATATCTGTAAATGATAAATTTAAATTGGTTGGAGAGATCAAGGACGTATCAAAACCTGTTTGTTCCTTCAAAGTAGTAAGAGCTTCAGCAACATCCAATGATTGACCATCTTGACTGCTCTTATCACTCAGATTTCTTTGATCTTCCTCCCCTTTGGAAGACTCCTCCATACCTCCCTTTGCATGAGCACTCTCCAAAACAACAATCCTCTCTCTCAATTCCTTGAGTTCAAGGCCTTGGTTACTGACAATTTGTACCAAGTCTGCATTCTGCTTTTGCAAGCTAATGCAGACAGCCGTCAATTCCAAAAGAGTCATTGGTTCCAGTCTGCCCTCTTCTGAAATGGGGATTTGACCTCCCAAGTCAGGTTCATTGGGCATGGATGAGGACTTAATTATGGTGGGACTGCCTTGGCCAGCTTCTAAGCCAGAACCAATAGTCCCAACCTCATCCAGGTCACCAGCCACACTTGTGGTGGTGGTTCTCTCTGCTTCATGGCTAGGACCACCAGAGGAGAACACTCCAGCAGTCCTTTGGCGTTTAAACAACCTATATTCAGGTGGTGTGGAAGATGGGGTGGAAGAAGGTGTAGATGTGGGTTGGTTAAGGGGTGTTTGGGATTGTGATGGTTGGGTGTCAGCGTTGGAAATAGGCACATCAACGCCCACATTAGATATGTCAGCGTCAAAGGGTTCTTGGTCTATTTGCATTTGGTCAGGTGAGGGTAAAGGTTCAGGGATAGGTTCAAGTTGTGGGTGAGGTTCAATATGAGGTTGGGGGTCTGGTTGGGGTTGTGCTGCTGCAATAACAGCAAGCATGGCTGGGGTTAAAGGTAGGTCTCTATGAGGTGGTGAATTCATCTTGGTAAAAATAGCTTTCTTTTGTTCAGGGATTTTATAAAAGTCATTGTGATCCCTTGAACAATATCTTTGAGCATCAAAAATCATTTGCAGAAAACGGGGATAAGCTAAAGTCATTTTTGTCCCCTTGTTTTTACACATTCCTTCAAAAATCATTTTAGACCAGTTATATTTTTGCCCTGTTGCAATACACACAATAGCAGTTGCAATGGATCTATTGATCTCATTGTGTGCAGTACATTTGGGACTCAAACATTGAAGGAGAATGTGAATGAGGTACTTCCAGGCTGGGGGAAATTCCTGCTTATGGTACTTGTTAAGAGTACCTTCATCAGGAATAGGGTATCCCAAAGCCCTAAGCCCTTGTTCTATTTCAGTTATGGGAAGAATGGTTATACCATCAGCATCATCAAGATGCAAGGCCTGGCGTACCAAGGCCTCAGTAACCACCCAAGATCTCCCATGAACAATAGAAGTTAATGTGGTCACTCCATTAACTGTTGAGGAACTGACAGTGTTCCAAAACTGTTTAATGTGTGTGACTGGAATGAGTGGTGCATGAGAAAGAGCATACCTTAATGGGGATGCGTTCAAATACGCCACCATTTGTGTGTATTGAGGGAACAAAGTATTATCAGCAACAAGATAAGCAATCATGTTGTGTTGAGACTTGAACCCCAAATCCAATTCTGCTGAGTTAAATCTTGGTGCCATTGATGAAAGCTGTTAATTTGAAGTATAAAAGATGAAGGCTGATAAGAGAAAAGTGTTAGACAAGAATTATAGATACCCTGTTTAAAAATAGGAGCCAAATTTATAGGAGTGGATGAATGCATGTGATTGGCCCAAAAATAGGCAAAGATTTTCAAAAACTAATCATGAAAATATTGAAAAAGATATAAGTTATCTCATGCATTTAATGAAAGTAACAACTCCTAAAATTACGGCTTGAAAATATGTCAAAAAGTAACAACTGGGTAGGTCCCATTGAGTGTCAACGGTCAAATATAACCCATCAACGCCCAACGACTATAATCTTGTCAACGTTCGCCTAAAGCCATGTCAGCGTCCAATTTGGTCACAACAACGCTTGGAAAAATCTTGTCAGCGTCCAAAAATAAAATTGTTTTTAAAAAGTGAAAAATGACCTTAACAAGTAATTTATCCTAGAGAAAATAACCAAAAGCTGATAAATATTATAGGGCGGCAAGCACTGTCCAGTTATGCACACTTGCATAAGTAAGATAGACATAACAATCCTCTAGTGTCCCTTGCTAACCAAAATTCTTAACAACCAAGTTACCTTGTAAAATCCTTGTTACTCCTGTTGATCCCAAACTTAGATCGATTAAGCTTTGTGTATACGAGATTAGATCAAGTACTACACGTAGAGAAACCTTTGCTTATGAATAAAGTAACAAAGTGTTATGCGGAATTAACACTTGATCTAAAACACAAAGATGTTAAACAAACTTTCACTTGTATTAGAATGATCGTGCTTGATTACAATGAAAGAGTTTAACTTGCGAATACTTATGAAAACTTATATATGACTTTAACCTAAAAGACCTTCTTTTATAGAACAAGAAGTCTTGTACAATAAGCTACGAATCAACTATTCTAGGTAAAGATAATAATAGAAAATACAATGTTGTGCTTATCTTTACCATACATAAATAAAGAAACAAATAAACAAAAGATACGTATGAAGATATTCCATCAGTGTCAATCTTCAAGGCTGTCAGCGTTGACTTCTTCAATGTCAACGCTTGGCTGTCAGCGTCCAATGTCATCCTATCAGCGTTGACATTCTTCTTATCAGCGTCTAGTGAACTGACCCATATTTTATTCCCAACAATCCTCCCCTAAACTTGATATCCATTCCAATGATCAAGTTTCTGAATAAAAACTTAAGACTTAGGAGGAATCTTGCAAAAACTTCTTATGTTGGAGATAAACATATCTGATCAAGTCCTTAGCCACGTCACTAGTATAATCAATCTCCAAGGGTGTCTCTAGCATCTTCTCCAACACTTCTTTGGACAAGAAATAGTCAGCATCCACAAGTAAATACTCTGAAAACTTTGTAGAGCTCATATGAAATACACCACAAGTAGAATAAAGCCTCCAATGAAGATTACTGAGATCATCTTCAAGATCCTTCCATATGGCAGGATCTGCTTCTTTTGGACCACACAAAGTCATAAATGTGTTCCAAAGTCTTATTCCATTTGCTGAAGTAGGTGCTTCAGCTGTATACTTGGCCTCTATTAATCTCCATAGATGCACCAAGTCTTCTCTGTCTATGCTTGCAAATATAGAAATAACTGAAGTGAAAGTATGTACCTCCTTTCCAAATCTGCCAATCTTCCAAAATCCACACTCATCTTCATCAAAACTGATGATTGGATTTCTGTCATCTAGAGGTACTACATTTACCAAATCTGAAGCTTCCAATGGAGAAAGCTTGAGATGCTTCCTTATAACACCTTCAGTTGGAAAATACACATCCATGTCTTTAGGAAATTGAAAAGGATCTCCTTTCTTCACTGGTCTTTGAGCAATCCTCATTTCCTTTTGAATCTGCATTTCCTCAGCAAGCTCTTGTTTCCTTTCTTCTGAAAGAAACTTGTAGACATTCTGTTCTTGCACCTTCCTCCAAATAGGATATACCCTATACTCTAGCTCCTCAAAAGATAAGGCCAGCAACTTCTTTGATGTCCAATTAGGCTGATGACATCTAAGCAACTTATAGTACAACTGCCTTCTATCTCTTTTGAGCCAGGTCTTGACCTCTTGTGCATTAAACCTCATAATCACCTTTATGTCATCTTGTACCCTGAGAAGTACTTCCAACCCCCAAATTTGATCTGACAAGCTCATCCCTGGGTTGTCCATAACCTTGTCTTCCCAAGCATGGTACATTCTGGTGATTTCTGGTAGGTCCCAATCAATCTGATTCTTCAACTCACTCAACCTTTCCTTTGCAAGCTCATCCCCATATTCAAGCCTTTCTGGATCTTCAATAATTTGAATACTTGAATCTGAGCTATCACCTTCTTTATCATCACCACTTTCTTCCTCACTCTCAGAAACAACAAATGGTGATCTTCTACTCCTCTTCAAATCTCTTTCCACAAGTTGTGCAGCCAACTGTTCATCAAATGCAATTTGTGCTGCATCTTTCTTTGGAACATCTTCTTCAATCAGAATCCCTTTACCTTTGTCTTTTGGATCAATAATTGGTAAAGTAGAAGAAGAAACCTGTGTGGACACATCTTTGATGATTGTTGATGGCTGGAATACATCAACACCACCTGCAACTTTATCAGCGTTCAAGTTACTCCTATCAGCGCCACGATTACCTTTGTCAGCGCTGGATGTGTCAGCGTTCAAACCTGTATCAACGCCCAATGTTTCTTTGAAAGATCCTTCCAAGTTTAATGGTGTCACCTTGGATGTATCAATAACTGGGTGCTTCTTCAAGTTGGTGAGTGCTTCAGCAACCTGCAAAGATTCACTAAATTGTGAACTCTTTTCTGAACTCTTCTCACTAGCTGTATGAATCAGCTCATCCTCTTCATCCTCTTCATCCTCCCCTTTGGAAGATTCCTCCATTAGACTCCTGCTACTTGGATTCTCCAAAACAGTTACCCGCTCCCTCAAAACTTGGAGTTCACGTCCCTGTTTGTTGACAATTTGTACAAGGCTGACATTTTGCTTTTGCAAGCTAATGACAGCCGCCGTCAATTCAGTTATAGTCATAGGTTCCAATCCGCCCTCAGCTAGAATGGGGATTTGACCTCCCAAAATAGAATCATAGGGCATGGATGAGGTCTTAATGATGTTGGGACTGTCTTGACCAGCATCTAAGCCTGTGTCAATAGCCCCAGCCTCACCCATGTCACCAGCCACACTTGTGGAGGTGGTTCTCTCTGCTACAAGGCTAGGATCACTAGAGGAGAACACTCCAGTAACCCTTTGGCGTTTAGTCAACCTAGATTGTAATGGGGTGGAAGATGAAGTAGATTGTGTGGGTGTTGGTTGGTTAAGGGGTGTTTGGGATTGTGCAGGGATGGTATCAGTGTTGGGATTGGCTGTGTCAGCGCCCACATTGTGAGTGTCAGCGCTGGGTTGGTCAATGTCCATGTTTTCTGGTGAAGGTAATGGTTCATGAATAGGCTCAAGTTGGGGTTCAGGGTCTGGTTGTGGTTGTGGCTGAGCAGCCTGAATTACTTCAAGCATGGGTTGGGTAAGAGGTATGGATTCGTTTGTGGAGCTCATTTTAGCAAAAATGGTTTTCTGTTGTTTAGGGATCTCATAAAAAGTGTCATGATCCCTAGAACAATATTCTTGTAAATCAAAGACCATTTGCAAAAATCGAGGGTAAGCCAAAGTCATTTTACTTCCCTTGTTTTTACACATCCCTTCAAAAATCATTTTTGAAAAATTATACTTAAGCCCACGTGTTATACAAACCAAAGCACTTGCAATTGACCTGTTTATTTCATTAAAAGAAGTACATTTTGGACTTAAGCATTGTAAAAGGACATGTATCAAATATTTCCAGTCAGAGGGAAATTCCTGCTTATGATATTTATTTAAAGTGACATCAGCAGGAATAGGATAACCCAATTCCCTAAGACCTTGTTCTATTGTTGCAATGGCAAGAGTAGTCACACCATCAGCGTCATCAAGACGCAAAGCTTGGCGAACCAAAGCTTCAGTGACCACCCATGTTCTTCCATGAACAGTAGATGTTAATGTGGTCACTCCATTAGCTGTTGTGGAACTAGCAGTGTTCCAAAACTGTATAATGTGTGCGACAGGGACTAATGGTGTATGAGAAAGTGCATACCTCAACGAAGATGCATTTAAAAATGCCACCATCTGTGAATACTGAGGAAACAAATCATCATCAGCAGTCAAGTAAGCTACCATATTGTGTTGGCTCTTGAACTCCAATGTTAAATTCTTTGAGTTGAATTTGGGTGCCATGTTTGAAAGCTGGTTAGGTTATGTGAGATGGGAAAAATCTAGGAGAAAAATGTTAGACAAGAAAATATGAATAACCAGAATAAAAAGATTTAACCAAATTTATAGGAGAGATGCATGATTTTGATTGGTCAAAAATGAGGCGGTTATATTCAAAGAGCAATCATGAAAATATTGAATCAAATATAACTTATCTCATGCATTAATTAAAAGTAACAACTCCCCAAAATTACGGCCAAAGATTAGTCAAAAATAACAACTGGGTAGGGCCCACTAGGTGTCAACGGTCAAAAATAGCCCATCAGCGCCCAACGACTATATTTTCTTGTCAGCGTTTGCCTAAAGCCTTGTCAGCGTCACGATTGGACGTAACAGCGTTTGGAGAAAAACTTGTCAGCGTCTAAAAATAAAAATATTGAAAAAGAAAAAGACCTTAACAAAGTAATTTATCCTAAGGGAAATATCTTACAAGTTGATAATAATTACTGGGCGGCAAGCACTGTCCATTTATGCACACTTGCATAAGCAAGATAGACACAAATGTCCTCTAGAGTCCCTTGCTAACCAAAATACTTACCAACAAAGTTATTTCATAAAATTCTTTGTAACTCCCAGGTAAACCCATAACCAAAGTATTCCTAAGTCTCCCATCAGACCACAACCAATTCTAGGCCAAAAAAGTCTTGGCAGCATGCATAGGTTGTCACCTTTGCATGCTACAGTGCCTCATGGTTTAGTAAAACTAACCCATACTCACCTGTGGACACAATCTAGAATTGTGATGAGAGTATTATAAGAATACCCAAGAGTCCTAAAGGTTCCTTAAACCTCCCCTTAAACTATGATACATGAGTTCTCTAAATATATATATGAACATTAAAAATTTATGTCAAGATAGGAATATAAATATTCCAACCATCATCCATAAACAAAGACATGTCCAAATAGCTCTTCAAAGATCCATAAGCAACTCTGTATCCAATGGCAGAAAGCTACCATCACCTGCACATTTAGATGAAAACCACAAAACTAACATTTGTTGCTGACAGCGTCCCGACAACACTTATCAGCGTTGAAGAAACTCTTGTCAGCGTTAGACAATAATATCTCTAACAACGGCAAAATAACACTTGACAGCGTTACATTTACCTTTGTCAGTGTTAGAAAAATAATGTGGAAAATCTAAATCATCACAAAGACCAATAACAATGCATTATCCTGTACATACTTTTACAAAAAAAAAGGTTCCAAAACACATATTAAGAGAGATTAACCATTCCAATATTTGTTACCAAATATTGAAATCTTCCAGCATCAAAAGGTTTAGTTAATAAATCAGCCACATTGTCTTCTGTGTCTACCCTATCTGGTTGTATTAAACCTTTCTCAAAGCAATCTCTTATAAAATGATGTCTAATTTCTATGTGTTTGGTTTTAGAATGATGTACAGGATTTTTAATAATGCATAAAGTACTATTATTGTCTACAAAAATCTTGGTATGCATAAAATTATACCCATAATCCAACAGCTGGTTCTGAATCCATAAGACTTGTCCACAACAAGCAGCTGCTGCAACATATTCTGCTTCAGTTGTAGAGTTTGCCACCACTGTTTGTTTCTTGCATTGCCAAGATATTAATCTGCTCCCAAGAAATTGGCATCCACCAGTTGTGGATTTCCTATCAAACTTGTCACCACCATAGTCACTGTCTGAATAAGCAATAAGGTCCAATGGAGAATCTTTTGGGTACCACAAGCCAAGATCTGGATAACATCTTAGGTACCTAAAAATTCTCTTCACAGCAAAAAGGTGACATTCTTTGGGAGTTACTTGATGGCGTGCACATGCACACACAACAAACATGATGTCAGGTCTTGAGGCTGTAAGATACATCAATGATCCAATCATTGATCTATAGTGCCTAACATCCACATCCTTTCCAGCTCCAATTTTTCCCCAAGGGTGTTGCCTATCCATAGGAGTGGAAGCCTCCTTCTCATGTGGAGAAAAACCATATTTCTTCAAGATTTCAGCTACATACTTGTCTTGGGAGATGAAGATACCATCTTCTTTTTGCTGAACTTGTAAACCTAGAAAGAAGTTCATCTCACCCATTGCACTCATCTTGAATTTATCTGTCATGAGCTTGGAAAAGTCCTCACTCATTTTTGGATCAGTAGACCCAAAAATGATATCATCAACATAGACCTGCACAAGCAACACATGTTTTCCTTTCTTCTTTGTAAACAAGGTCTGATCTATGGTGCCCCTTTTGAAACCATTTTCCACCAAGTAGGTGGACAATGTACCATACCATGCTCTTGGGGCTTGATGAAGTCCATACATTGCTTTCTTCACTATATAAACTTTGTCTGGATTCTCAGGATCTTCAAAACCAGGAGGTTGCATGACATATACCTCCTCAACAATTGTCCCATAGAGGAAAGCACTCTTCACATCCATTTGATAAACAGTGAAGTTCATGCAAGATGCATAAGCTAAGAAAATTCTGATAGCTTCAATTCTTGCAACTGGAGCAAAGACTTCTTCATAATCTATGCCTTCCTCTTGTGTATATCCCTGAGCTACCAAACGTGCCTTGTTTCTGACCACAATGCCTCTTTCATCTTTCTTGTTCCTTAGAACCCATCTTGTCCCAATTGGTCTCACATATCTAGGACAATCAACCAGCTCCCAAACATCCTGTATAGCAAATTGGTGAAGCTCATCCTGCATTGCTTCCACCCAACTTGGTTCTTTGAGAGCATCAAAAATCTTCTTGGGTTCTTCCTGTGACAGAAAACAGGCAAACAAACATGCTTGTACAAGAGGGGTATCAACCTTCTTGTGTATATTGGCAATAAATCCACCAAGACTTTGATGGGATCTTCTTGTCTGAACTGGAGCCATAACATCACCAATGATCTGAGATGTGGGGTGATCCTTTGCTGTGGAAGTAAGAACTCCTCCTTCAAAGAGTCTGGTGTCCTCAACTTCACGCTCCATGTTGCCAATATCTTCTTCAGATTCTTCTTGATCAACAGAAATCTCTTCATGGACATTGGAAGGGCCACCCTGTTCAAAATGGGAAGAGAAAAGCTGTGTAAAGGTGTCACCAAAGTCTGAACCTTGTTTGTCAGCGCTTGGGCTAACAACGCTTGAACTGTTGTTATCAGCGTTTGAGCCATCAGCGTCTGAATTGGTCGTGTCAGCGCTTGATTTCCCTTTGTCAGCGCCTGAAGAATCATGCATGTTTGTATTTGGTGGTATTTGAACACCACCATTATCTTTCCTAGCAGCAGTAGCAGCAGCATAATACTCATCTGTCCATATAGGAAGTGTAACAAATTCTTGTGTGGGAGATGATTTAACTGCTGGTGATCCATCCTCCTTAGCAACCTGTATACCTGAAACATTACCAATTCTCTTTTCCAAAACACTTGAAGTTACCTTCACAATGTCTGGATCAGTAACAGGCATATAATTCAAAGCTCTAGATAAAGGTTCTAAGTCAAACAACCAATTTGGACCACTTTCAGGATCACTAGGTTTACTTTCTAAAAACCTAACATGTACCTTTTCAAGTATACGTTTTTCCTTTTTAATGTAAACCCTATATCCTTTACTCTGCACTGAATAACCCATGAAGTAGCCTTCATCACCTTTAGAATCAAATTTACCTAGGGCCTCACTAGTTTCTAGAACAACTACTTGACATCCAAAAGGCTTGAGAAAGCCAATATTGGGCTTCCTTCCCCAAAGTAATTCATAAGTTGTCTTATTATGTATCTTGTTGACCAATGCCCTATTTTGAACATAACAAGCTGTGTTAACAGCTTCAGCCCAAAAGGCTATAGGAAAGTGGGCATCAGCCAACATGGTTCTGGCTGCTTCAATAAGGGTTCTATTCTTCCTTTCAGCAACCCCATTTTGCTGTGGGGTTCTAGCTATGCTAAACTGCCTGGTAATCCCTTTCTTGGCACAAAAATCATCTAGAAACTGATTTCTAAACTCACCCCCATTGTCACTTCTAATAATTTTGACCTCATTACAATTCTTCTTCTCTATCTGGGTAATGAAATTAATCAGACTTTGGGCAGTTTCACTTTTCTTGGCTAAAAAGAAAGTCCATGTAAACCTGGAATAATCATCAGTGATAACAAAACAATATGATTTACCCTTCAAACTTTCTATATTAGTTGGACCAAAGAGGTCCATATGCAATAAGTGAAGTGGTTTAGAACTAGAGTGCACCTGTTTAGACCTGAATGAGACCTTGTGCTGCTTGCCCTTAAGACATGCAACACAAGAGTGGTCATTGTGGAAAGCCTTTTCAGGCAAACCATCAACTAAACCAAGCCTCACAAGTCTATTGATATTCTTAAAGTTTATGTGCCCTAATCTCCTGTGCCAAAGATTACTTTCATCTACTGAGGCTTTAGCATATAGACATGACATTTTATTATTTATCTTAATTCCATTAAGATTCACATTATATATGTCTTTATGCCTTGGTGTTCTAAAATCTATGTATTTTTCCTCAGGTAGCTTATAATCTTTGCTTAACACCAAGCACTCAGTATCTGTGAAAAGAACCTTATTTTTGTTATCACACACTTGTGATACACTAAACAAATTATAATCCAGTTCTTTTACCAGGAAGACATTCTCAAATCGTAGATTGTTGGTGACAAGGGTTCCTTTTCCTGTGATGGTGCCGTAGCCCCCTCCAAAGTATACCTTATCACCATCTTGAATAGGAGAGAAATTAGTCAGATAGTCTTCCTTTCCTGTCATGTGCCTTGAGCATCCACTATCCCAGTATCCATAGTCATTGATCTTCTTCTGAATGCCCTGCACATAAAGAAAACACATTAGTTTTCTTTGGGAACCCAAGCCTTGGAAGACTTGGATTCATTTGGTTGTTCAACAAGAACAGACTTGGTTCTCATAACAACCCCATTTTCATCCCTATTTGAATGAAATTCCCAGTTAACCCCAATTGGTGTTGACAATGCCTTTGAAATATAATGAAACCTGTTGCATGTCATAGAAATACCAGTAGAATTAGGGTTTTGGTCTTGTTTTGGTCTCCATGTTAAGCTAGTAGAAGCTTTAGACCTATTTCCCTGTGGTTGCAAATACCTAGGTTTAGCAGTGTGTCTGTCAGCGCTGAAATTTCTCTTGTCAGCGCCCCGATTGCTCTTATCAGCGTTGAACCTAGGGTTTGCTACAGGAACCCATTGCCTATTTGACCAAGTGTTTGACTTTTGAAAAGGTCTTAGGCCTTGTGTGTTAGACCCTCTAGAAAAGAATGGGGCTGGTCTAACAACTTGTGAACTGTTGTTCACAAAAGTATTGGGTCTGAAAGTGTTTGACCTATGTTGACTTTTGTCAGCGCTGAAATGGTTCCTATCAGTGTTGACATTGGAAGCGTTGACACATTTGTAGGCCAAATGTGAAAAGCTACCACATGTGTAACAAGCTTTTCTAGACATAGTCTTAGGTCTAGAAGCAAAGAAGCCTGTTCCATGATTACTAACTTGGCTTTTTGGTGACCTAGTATTCCTATACATCTCTGCATATTTAACACTAGGTTTTCTAACAGTTTGTGGGCCAAGGTCAACAGCTTTGCCAGTGGTAGGGTGTGTGATCTTAATAGGTTTAGGATCATAGGACTCCACAATTGGTATCATGTTTGGTGTGGGCTCATTTGGACTTTCACACAACAACCCTCCCTTAACAAACAAGGTGTGGTTAGCTTTCTTCCACTCATCTAGGTCAGTCAGTTTTTGCTTGTATTCCTCAACTGGGGAAGTCACTCTAGGTGGAGGAATGAATTCCTCCTCTTGGCATTCTGGCAAGCCAGTCCAAGATAAGTCCTTTGATTGGACACCATAGAAATCCCCAGCTGGTGGTGGAACACCAGTATAGTTATTCATCCCAATCCCACTCATATCCTTAGAGTCTCTTTGTTTACTAACACACTCTCCTAGGGATTGTGTGGCCTTATCAAATCTCTGGATTTTAAGACTCACATTATCTTTATTTTTGTTAGCCTCCTCTAACTGAGCTATCAAATCAAGATTAACCCTGTTCACTATATCTTGAACATCTTTACTCTGATGTAACTCATGTTTTAAGATATTTATTTGATCCTTTAAATCAAACTACATTTTCTTATACTCAGCTACTGTCTTTTCTGTTTGGGTGAGAGCAATTTGATAATTAGATACTTTGCATCTTTCAGTACTTGCCTCATCTAATAATTTTACTATCTCTTGTTTTAATTTTTCAGTATTTAAACGACAACCCTTAGAACATAAAGCATCATCATATACCTCATTATCTGATGAAGAGGAGGAGTGTGCCATGAGAGCATATTCAGCATGCTCTTCTTTAACTTCAGCAACCAAAGCTCTGTCCTCTTCCTCATTCTTAGCCATCCAGCTCCAGTCCCATTCTCCAACACCATCAATTTGTTGAACAGCAACCATGGCCTTGGGATCTGGGCTCTTAATCATTTGGCTTGAAGGCTTCCCAGCATCAGATCTTCTTGGAGATCTACATTCCCTCATAAAGTGCCCCATCCTATGACAGTTGTAGCACTCAACCTTGGACTTGTCAAATCCAGCAACATCCTTAGCATTAAAGGTCATCTTCTTCTTGAACCTTTTATTGAACCTGTTTGCTCTTAAACTTACAAGAGCCATAGTCCACTTGATGTCCATTTCTTCCAATTGTTCATCACTTATCTGCTCAAGATCTTCATATGTAATTCTTGAATCACTGGGCAAAGAAGCAATGAATGCACACACAGTATCTAGATCAAAACCAGCAGGTTTAATTCTATCAGCGCCATGATTGTGTGTGTCAGCGCTTGAGTATAAAGCGTTGACAGGATATGATCCAGCGCTGACAGGCTGAGATCCAGCGTTGACACATTGAGATCCAGTGGCTGGATGTCCATAGAAGTTCATGGAATCAAATTGACCTTCACTTTTTGAGAAGAAGGCCATGTTGCTACTGGAAGATTTATTATCACTATCCAATTGCCATTCATTCTCCAACAGTCTTAGTTTGTTGAAGATGTCATCAAACCTGGAAGTCTTGTGGGTATTATTGACAAGAATGGATCTTGTCTCAATCTTCCATACATCACCAAGGCTTTTGAGAAAAGTAGCATTCAATTCAGGGTCATCAATCTGTGTTCCCATGAAGGAAAGTTGACTTGTGATGTCAAGAAGTCTACTTCTCACACTGCTGAGATTTTCATTGGGTTGAGCTTTAAAGACAGCATACTCATGCAAGAGTTGCTTCTTCTTTTCTTCTTTTGTGTCAGCATTGCCACCATGTGCTACTTCAAGAGCTTCCCAAAGCTCTTTTGCAGACTCAAAGCGTTTGTACTTGTGCTGATTCTCATGACCTAGGGCATGTTTCAAGATGTTCAAGATTTTCATGTCCACCCTCTTCTTGGCTATATCTTCAACAGCTACAGCTCTCCCATCTCCAGGCTTTTCCACCTTATCAGCTTCAGGACAATTAGGAACAGCTGTCCTTGTGGCAATTGCAGCAGTAATCTTTGCTGCTTTGTCGAATGTGTTCCCATATTCGATAATCTCCCAAAGAGTGTAGTCATGAATAGCTATGTATTGCTCAAAATTGGACTTCCAAAGCTCAAAGTTCCTGGCATCAAACATGGGAATTTTGATACTAGGGTTTGAGGAGTTGTTTTGTAGCAAAGAAGCAGGTTGATCTGTGCCAGACATGGTGTTTTTAGGGTTTTTAGGGTTTTTGGTGTTTTAGGGTTCTTGCGTTACTTAAAGATCAAAAGTTTCTCAACAAGCTCTGATACCACTTGTTGATCCCAAACTTAGATCGATTAAGCTTTGTGTATACGAGATTAGATCAAGTACTACACGTAGAGAAACCTTTGCTTATGAATAAAGTAACAAAGTGTTATGCGGAATTAACACTTGATCTAAAACACAAAGATGTTAAACAAACTTTCACTTGTATTAGAATGATCGTGCTTGATTACAATGAAAGAGTTTAACTTGCGAATACTTATGAAAACTTATATATGACTTTAACCTAAAAGACCTTCTTTTATAGAACAAGAAGTCTTGTACAATAAGCTACGAATCAACTATTCTAGGTAAAGATAATAATAGAAAATACAATGTTGTGCTTATCTTTACCATACATAAATAAAGAAACAAATAAACAAAAGATACGTATGAAGATATTCCATCAGTGTCAATCTTCAAGGCTGTCAGCGTTGACTTCTTCAATGTCAACGCTTGGCTGTCAGCGTCCAATGTCATCCTATCAGCGTTGACATTCTTCTTATCAGCGTCTAGTGAACTGACCCATATTTTATTCCCAACAACTCCCAGGTAAATCCCATATCAAAATGATTCCCAAGTCTCCCAACAGACCACAACCAATTCTAGGCCAAAAATGTCTTGGCAGCATGCAAAGTTGATATACTATACATGCTACAGTGCCTCATGGTTTAGTAAAACTAACCCATACTCACCTGTGGACACAATCTAGAATTGTGATAAGAGTATCATAAGGATACCCAAAAATCCTAAAGGTTCCTAAAACCTCCCCTTAAACAAAGATACAAAGAGTTTGCTAAAAATATGCATGAACATAAAAAATTTATGTCACGATAGGAATGAAACATTCCAACCATCATCCATAAACAAAAACATGTCCAAATGCTTCTCCTTTGATCCATAAGCAACTCTGTATCCAATGGTATACTGCTAACACCATCTGCACATTTAGATTGAAAACCACAAAACTAACATTGTTTCTGACAACGCCCCGATAACACATAACAGCGTTGAAGGAAGCTTTGTCAACGTTAAACAATTATATTTGCTAACAACGTTGCAAAAACACTTATCAGTGTTCAAACAACCTTTGTCAGTATTAGAAAAATATAGTGGAAAATCTAAATTATCAATAAGACCAATAATAATAATAATGCATCATCCTGTACATACTTTTACAAAAATAATCCAAAACACATACTTAAGTGAGATTAACCATTCCAATACTTGTTACCAAGTACTGAAATCTTCCAGTATCAAAAGGTTTAGTTAATAAATCTGACACATTTTCCTCAGTGTCAACCCTATCTGGTTGTATTAAACCTTTCTCAAAGGAATCTCTTATAAAATGGTGTATAATTTCTATGTGTTTAGTTTTAGAATGATGCACAGGATTCTTAATGATGCATAAAGTACTATTATGGTCAACAAATATCTTAGTATGCATGAAGTTATACCCATAATCCAACAGCTGGTTCTGAATCCACAACACTTGACCACAACATGCTGCTGCAGCCACATATTCTGCTTCAGTTGTAGAGTTAGCCACCACTGTTTGTTTCTTGCATTGCCAAGATATTAATCTGCTCCCAAGAAATTGACATCCACCAGTTGTGGATTTCCTATCAAACTTGTCACCACCATAATCACTATCTGAATATGCAATCAGCTCCAATGGTGAATCTTTTGGGTACCACAAACCAAGATCTGGATAACATCTTAGATACCTAAAGATTCTCTTCACAGCATAAAGGTGACATTCTTTGGGAGTCACTTGATGGCGTGCACATGCACACACAGCAAACATGATATCCGGTCTGGAAGCAGTAAGATACATCAAGGATCCAATCATGGATCTATAATGCCTGACATCAACATCTTTCCCATCTCCAATCTTTCCCCAAGGGTGTTCTCTATCCATAGGAGTAGAAGCCCTCTTTTCATGTGGAGAAAAGCCAAACTTCTTCAAGATTTCAGCAACATATTTGTCTTGGGAGATGAAGATACCATCTTCTTTCTGCTGAACTTGTAAACCAAGAAAGAAGTTCATCTCCCCCATAGCACTCATCTTGAATTTGTCTGTCATGAGCTTGGAGAAATCCTCACTCATCTTTGGATCAGTAGACCCAAAAATGATATCATCAACATAGACCTGCACAAGCAACACATCTTTGCCTTTCTTCTTTGTAAATAGTGTATGATCTATGGTGCCCCTCTTGAAGCCATTGTCCACCAAATAGGTAGACAAAGTACCATACCATGCTCTAGGGGCTTGATGAAGGCCATACATAGCCTTTTTGACTCTATACACTTTGTCTGGATGCTCAGGATCCTCAAAACCAGGAGGTTGCATGACATAAACTTCCTCAACTATGGTGCCATACAAGAATGCACTCTTTACATCCATTTGATAGACTGTGAAGCCCATGCAAGATGCATAGGCTAGAAAAATCCTAATAGCTTCAATCCTTACAACTGGTGCAAAGACTTCTTCATAGTCTATCCCCTCCTCTTGTGTATAACCTTGAGCCACTAACCTT
Source organism: Glebionis coronaria (assembly GCA_025667525.1). Lineage (NCBI taxonomy): Eukaryota > Viridiplantae > Streptophyta > Magnoliopsida > Asterales > Asteraceae > Glebionis > Glebionis coronaria. Next base: position 334,102,711 of record CM046881.1, on the reverse strand, counting down.
GCCTTGTTTCTGACCACAATACCTCTTTCATCTCTTTTGTTCCTGAGAACCCATCTTGTCCCTATTGGTCTGACATATCTAGGACAATCAACCAGCTCCCAAACATCCTGAATAGCAAATTGGTGAAGCTCATCCTGCATTGCTTCCACCCAACTTGGTTCTTTGAGAGCATCAAATATCTTCTTGGGATCTTCTTGTGACAGAAAACATGCAAACAAACATGCTTGTACAAGAGGGGTATCAACCTTCTTGTGTATATTGGCAATAAATCCACCAAGACTTTGATTGGATCTTCTTGTCTGAACTGGAGTCATAACATCACCAATGATCTGAGATGGCGGGTGATTCTTCATTGTGGAAGTGAGAACTCCTCCTTCAAAAAGTCTGGTGTCCTCAACTTCACGCTCCATGTTGCCAATATCTTCTTCATCAGACTCTCTTTGATCAACAAGGATCTCTTCATTAACTCTGGAAGGTCCTCCTTGTTCAAAAGTGGAAGAGAAAAGATGTGCAAAGGTGTTGTCAACGTCTGAACCTTGTTTGTCAGCGCTTGGGCTAACAACGCTTGAGCTGTTGTTGTCAACGTCTGAGCCATCAACGTCTGAATTGGTCTTGTCAGCGCTTGATTTTCCTTTGTCAGCGCCTGAAGAACCATGCATGTTTGTATCTGGTGGTATTTGGAAACCACCATTATCTTGTCCAGCAGCAGCAGCAGCAAAAGCATCAGTCCAAATGGGAATTGTGACATATTCAAATGTAGGAGATGCCTTTTCTGCTTGTGATCCAACCCTTTCATCAACCTGTGTTCCTGAAACATGAACAACTTGTTCCTCCACAACATTTGAAGTTACCTTCACAATGTCTGGATTAGTGACAGGCATATAATTTAAAGTTCTAGATAAGGGTTCCAAATCAAACAACCAATTAGGACCACTTTCAGGATCACTAGGTTTATTCTCTAAGAACCTAACATGTACTCTTTCAACAATACGTTTGTCCTCCTTAAGATAAACCCTATAACCCTTGCTCTGCACTGAATACCCCATGAAGTAACCTTCATCACCTTTTGCACTAAATTTCCCTAAGGCATCACTAGTGTCTAAGACTACTACATGACATCCAAAAGGTCTGAGAAAACCAATATTAGGTTTTCTTCCCCAAAGTAACTCATAAGGTGTCTTGTTCTGAATTTTGTTAACCAATGCTCTATTTTGCACATAGCATGCTGTGTTAACAGCTTCAGCCCAAAAGGCTATGGGAAAATGAGCATCAGCCAACATTGTTCTGGCTGCTTCAATTAGGGTTCTATTCTTCCTTTCAGCAACCTCATTTTGTTGTGGGGTTCTAGCAATACTGAACTGCCTAGTAATTCCCTTCCTGGCACAAAAATCATCTAGCTTCTTGTTCCTAAATTCTCCACCATTATCACTCCTAAGCATCTTAACCTCATTGCCAGACCTTTTCTCAATTTGAGTGATAAATTCCATAAGAACATCAGCTGTGTCACTCTTCATAGCTAGAAAGAATGTCCAAGTAAACCTAGAAAAGTCATCAGTGACAACAAAACAATATGACTTGCCATTCAAACTTTCTATATTAGTTGGACCAAAGAGGTCCATGTGAAGCATATGAAGAGGTCTGGAACTAGTATGCACCTGCTTGGACTTGAATGAGACCTTGTGCTGCTTGCCTTTAAGACATGCAACACAAGAGTGGTCATTGTGGAAGGCCTTTTCAGGCAAACCATCAACTAAACCAAGCCTCACAAGTCTATTTATATTTTTAAAGTTTATGTGCCCTAGTCTCCTGTGCCACAAATTACTTTCATCTACTGAGGCCTTAGCATAATAACAAGACATATTTGTATTCACTTTAATCCCATTTAAATTCACATTGTATATGTCCTTATGCCTAGGTGTTCTATGCTCAATATACTTCTTATTAGGGATCTTAAAATCCTTGCTTAACACCAAACACTCAGTATCAGTGAAAAGAACCTTATTTTTGTTATCACACACTTGTGATACACTAAACAGATTATAGTCTAGTTCTTTTACCAGGAAGACATTCTCAAAACGTAGATTATTGGTGATAAGGGTTCCTTTTCCTGTGATGGTTCCATAGCCCCCTCCAAAGTATACCTTATCACCATCTTTAATAGGAGAGAAATTCGTCAGATAGTCTTCCTTTCCTGTCATGTGCCTTGAGCATCCACTATCCCAATATCCATAATCATTGATCTGCTTTTGAATGCCCTGCACATAAAGAAAACAATTTAGTTTTCTTTGGGAACCCAAGTCTCAGAAGACTTGGATTCATCTGGTTGTTCAATAAGAACAGACTTAGTTCTCACAACAACCCCATTCTCATCCTTTTTAGGATGAAATACCCAGTTAACCCCAATTGGTTTTGTAATGACTTTTGAAATATAATTAAACCTGTTGCAAGTCACTGAAATTCCATTGTTATTAGGGTTTTGATCTTTCTTGGGTCTCCATGTTAAGCTTGAAGAAGCTTTAGACCCCTTACCTTGTGGCTGCAAATACTTAGGTCTGGTCACGTTTCTGTCAGCGTTGTATTTTGTCCTGTCAACGCTGAATTTACCCTTATCAGCGTTGAACCTAGGGTTTGCTACAGGAACCCATTGTCTATTTGACCAGGTATTTGTCTTTTGAAAAGGTCTTTGTCCATGAGTGTTAGACCTTCTAGTAAAGAATGGGGCTGGTCTAATCACTTGTGGACTTTGCTGCACACAAGGTCTGGGTCTGACAACGTTTGACTTCTTAACAACGTTGACTTTCTTCCTATCAGCGCTGAAATTGTTCCTATCAGCGCTGGCTTTGGGAGCGTTGACACATTTGTATGCCAAATGTGAAAAGCTACCACAAGTATAACAGGCTTTCTTAGACACATACTTAGGTCTAGAATTAAAGAAACCTGTTCCATGATTGTTAACTTGGCTCTTGGGTGACCTATTATTTCTATACATCTCTGCATATTTAATGGTAGGTCTTCTAACAGTGTTGGAGCCTAGGTCAACAGCTTCACCAGTAGCTGGGTGAGTAACCTTAATGGGTGGGGATTCAATGGGACTTTCACACAGCAACCCTCCCTTAACAAATAAAGTAGGGTCAGCTTTCTTCCACTCATTTAGGTCAGTCAGTTTTTGTTGATACTCTTCTACTGGGGTGACAACTCTTGGTGGAGGAATGAATTCCTCTTCTTGGCATTCTGGAATACCAGTCCAAGATAAATCCTTTCTAAGGACACCATAGAAGTCACCAGCTGGTGGTGGAACCAGAGAGTAATCATTCTCATTCATCCCAAGCCCAGTCATATCCTTAGGATCTCTTTGTTTAGCTACACAGTCTCCTAGGGCTTGGGTGGCTCTATCAAATCTTTGAATCTTGAGGTCAACATTATCTTTATTCTTAATGGCCTCATCTAACTTAGCTTGTAGGTCTTTATTGACTTTTGACATGATATTTCTAATATCCATACTACCCTCTAGCTCATGTTTTAAGATGTTTATCTTATCTTTTAAATCAAATTCCATTTTCTTGTATTCAGAAACGGTTTTCTCAGTTTCAGTAAGAGCTAGTTGGTAATTGGATAATTTACACCTTTCAGTGCTCATATCCTCTTTTAGTTTTAACACCTCTTTGTTAAGTCTGTCAGTGTTTAACCTACAACCTTTGCTACAAAAAGCATCATCATATACCTCATTATCAGATGAAGAGGAGGAGTGTGCCATGAGAGCATATTCAACATGCTCTTCTTCTTCAATATCAGCAATCAAAGCTTTGTCCTCTTCAACATCCTTAGCCAGATAGCTCCAATCCCATCCAGTACCATCAATTCCTTGAACTGCAACCATGGCTCTGGAGTCTTGAGCTTTAACAACCTGGCTTGAGGGTTTACCAGCATCAGATCTTCTAGGAGATCTGCATTCCCTCATGAAGTGCCCCATGCGATGGCAGTTGTAGCACTCAACTTTGGATTTATCAAATCCAGCAGTGTCTTTAGCATTGAAGGTCATCTTCTTCTTGAACCTTCTATTCCATCTATTTGCTCTTATACTAGCAAGAGCCATGTTCCACTTGATGTCCATCTCTTCCAAGTGTTCATCACTTATCTGCTCAAGGTCCTCATATGTAATCACTGAACCATTGGGCAAAGAAGCAATGTAAGCACAAACAGTATCCAAATCCAAACCAGCAGGTTTAACTCTTGGGGAGTCATTTATGAATGTGTCAGCGTCTGAAAAGGAGACGTTGACAGGACTTGTCCCAGCGCTGACAAATGATGATCCAGTAACTGGATGCATGAAAGAGTCCTGCTGATTGAATTGACCTTCACTATGAGAGAAGAAGGCCATGTTGCTGGTGCTAGCTTTGCTTGAAAGATTTTCATCTTCCAATAGTCTTAGTTTGTTGTAGATGTCATCAAACGAAGAGCTCTTGTGAGTATTATTGGCAAGAATAGATCTTGCCTCAATCTTCCATGTCTCACCAAGACTTTTCAGAAAAGTAGCATTGATGTCAATATCACCAACTTGTGTCCCCATGAAGGACAATTTGCTTGTGATGTCAAGCAATCTGCTTCTCACACTGCTCAGTTTCTCATTGGGCTGAGCTTTGAAGACATCATAATCATGCAGAAGTTGCTTTTTCTTTTCTTCCTTAGTTTATGCATTACCATCATATGCAACTTCAATTGCTTCCCAAAGATCCTTTGCAGATTCATAGCTCCTATATTTGTGCTGATTTTCTTGTCCCAAAGACACTTTCAGAATATTTAGGGCTTTCATGTCAGCCCTTTTCTTTGCAATATCTTCAGCACTTACAGCTCTACCATCCCTAGGTTTTTCTTTCTTATCTTCATCAGGACATCCTTCAACAGCTGTTCTTGTTGCAATGGCATTCAGAATCTTTTGAGCTTTATTGAATGAGTTTCCATATTCAATAATGTCCCAGAGTGTGTAGTCAAAGATTCCAAGATATTGTTCAAAGTTGAACCTCCATAGGTCAAAGTTGGTTGCATCAAGCATGGGAATCTTGATGTTTGGTAAGGATGAGGAGGAGGAGGTTATTGCTTCAGACATGATATTTTTAGGGTTTTGAGAAAATTAGGGTTTTGGTGTTCGTGTATCGTTCTGGTGTTCTTCAAAGATCAAAAGTTCCTCAACAAGCTCTGATACCACTTTTTTTTGGTACGTCGTCGTCATCCTCATCGTCATCGTTGGGATTGATCACTCCACCTCCTTCAAGAAACAAGGTCAACAAATTCTTCGAATACCCACTAAGCAATGCCACCCCCGTTCTGGTTAGCAGTCACAGGAATAGTACGCGAGTCTCTAAGATTCCAAAATACTATATCTGGAACAGTATCATACCCGTGACTCTTAAACTTTCTCTGGATCGCTTCATAATCAGTTTCCCATGGAGACGAAGAAGCCGCATCAAACTCCATGTCACTAAAAACAAACACCCTTTTCACCATCTGGTCTTCACTCAACTTATTACTTACAGCAATTTCCAACATTCTATCAAAAACTGCCTGAAAATTTGTATTCATCCCCCAATCCATTTTTTTAATAAATTCCGTCTTCGATTTAAGATCATTCCCTTCAATTATATGTAACTGAGGGTTTTCACTAAACGTAATCACATGACCTTTCCAGGGCTCTTCACTAAGTTCCGAAACCAACAAACCAAGCGCAACACATACCTCCATTGGTGTCCCAGCCATACTACCAGAAACGTCACAAACTGCCATGCAATTCGTTAATTTCCCTTCCTTCAACAAATCATCAACCATTTGTTTCCATTGTAGCTCAGCTACCATACCACCTCCACTTCCACTATGTAAAGAACTGATAATTTCATGAGGCAACAAAGCTCCTGCTGAAATTTTTGCATCACCACATTAATGAAACATTCCAACCATCATCCATAAACAAAAACATGTCCAAATGCTTCTCCTTTGATCCATAAGCAACTCTGTATCCAATGGTATACTGCTAACACCATCTGCACATTTAGATTGAAAACCACAAAACTAACATTGTTGCTGACAACGCCCCGATAACACATAACAGCGTTGAAGGAAGCTTTGTCAGCGTTAAACAATTATATTTGCTAACAACGTTGCAAAAACACTTATCAATGTTCAAACAACCTTTGTCAGTGTTAGAAAAATATAGTGGAAAATCTAAATTATCAATAAGACCAATAATAATAATAATGCATCATCCTGTACATACTTTTACAAAAATAATCCAAAACACATACTTAAGTGAGATTAACCATTCCAATACTTGTTACCAAGTACTGAAATCTTCCAGTATCAAAAGATTTAGTTAATAAATCTGACACATTTTCCTCAGTGTCAACCCTATCTGGTTGTATTAAACCTTTCTCAAAGCAATCTCTTATAAAATGGTGTCTAATTTCTATGTGTTTAGTTTTAGAATGATGCACAAGATTCTTAATGATGCATAAAGTACTATTATGGTCAACAAATATCTTAGTATGCATGAAGTTATACCCATAATCCAACAGCTGGTTCTGAATCCACAACACTTGACCACAACATGCTGCTGCAGCCACATATTCTGCTTCAGTTGTAGAGTTAGCCACCACTGTTTGTTTCTTGCATTGCCAAGATATTAATCTGCTCCCAAGAAATTAACATCCACCAGTTGTGGATTTCCTATCAAACTTGTCACCACCATAATCACTATCTGAATATGCAATCAGCTCCAATGGTGAATCTTTTGGGTACCACAAACCAAGATCTTGATAAAATCTTAGATACCTAAAGATTCTCTTCACATCATAAAGGTGACATTCTTTGGGAGTCACTTGATGGCGTGCACATGCACACACAACAAACATGATATCAGGTCTGGAAGCAGTAAGATACATCAAGGATTCAATCATGGATCTATAATGCCTGACATCAACATCTTTCCCATCTCCAATCTTTCCCCAAGGGTGTTCTCTATCCATAGGAGTAGAAGCCCTCTTTTCATGTGGAGAAAAGCCAAACTTCTTCAAGATTTCAGCAACATATTTGTCTTGGGAGATGAAGATACCATCTTCTTTCTGATGAACTTGTAAACCAAGAAAGAAGTTCATCTCCCCCATAGCACTCATCTTGAATTTGTTTGTCATGAGCTTGGAGAAATCCTCACTCATCTTTGGATCAGTAGACCCAAAAATGATATCATCAACATAGACCTGCACAAGCAACACATCTTTGCCTTTCTTCTTTGTAAATAGTGTCTGAACTATGGTGCCCCTCTTGAAGCCATTGTCCACCAAATAGGTAGACAAAGTACCATACCATGCTCTAGGGGCTTGATGAAGGCCATACATAGCCTTTTTGACTCTATACACTTTGTCTGGATGCTCAGGATCCTCAAAACCAGGAGGTTGCATGACATAAACTTCCTCAACTATGGTGCCATACAAGAATGCACTCTTTACATCCATTTGATAGACTGTGAAGCCCATGCAAGATGCATAGGCTAGAAAAATCCTAATAGCTTCAATCCTTACAACTGGTGCAAAGACTTCTTCATAGTCTATCCCCTCCTCTTGTGTATAACCTTGAGCCACTAACCTTGCCTTGTTTCTGACCACAATACCTCTTTCATCTCTTTTGTTCCTGAGAACCCATCTTGTCCCTATTGGTCTGACATATCTAGGACAATCAACCAGCTCCCAAACATCCTGAATAGCAAATTGGTGAAGCTCATCCTGCATTGCTTCCACCCAACTTGGTTCTTTGAGAGCATCAAATATCTTCTTGGGTTCTTCTTGTGACAGAAAACATGCAAACAAACATGCTTGTACAAGAGGGGTATCAACCTTCTTGTGTATATTGGCAATAAATCCACCAAGAATTTGATGGGATGTTCTTGTCTGAACTAGAGTCATAACATCACCAATGATCTGAGATGGCGGGTGATTCTTCATTGTGGAAGTGAGAACTCCTCCTTCAAAAAGTCTGGTGTCCTCAACTTCACGCTCCATGTTGCCAATATCTTCTTCATCAGACTCTCTTTGATCAACAAGGATCTCTTCATTAACTCTGGAAGGTCCTCCTTGTTCAAAAGTGGAAGAGAAAAGATGTGCAAAGGTGTTGTCAACGTCTGAACCTTGTTTGTCAGCGCTTGGGTTAACAACGCTTGAGCTGTTGTTGTCAACGTCTGAGCCATCAACGTCTGAATTGGTCTTGTCAGCGCTTGATTTTCCTTTGTCAGCGCCTGAAGAACCATGCATGTTTGTATCTGGTGGTATTTGGAAACCACCATTATCTTGTCCAGCAGCAGCAGCAGCAGCAAAAGCATCAGTCCAAATGGGAATTGTGACATATTCAAATGTAGGAGATGCCTTTTCTTCTTGTGATCCAACCCTTTCATCAACATGTGTTCCTGAAACATGAACAACTTGTTCCTCCACAACATTTGAAGTTACCTTCACAATGTCTGGATTAGTGACAGGAATATAATTTAAAGTTCTAGATAAGGGTTCCAAATCAAACAACCAATTAGGACCACTTTCAGGATCACTAGGTTTATTCTCTAAGAACCTAACATGTACTCTTTCAACAATACGTTTGTCCTCCTTAAGATAAACCCTATAACCCTTGCTCTGCACTGAATACCCCATGAAGTAACCTTCATCACCTTTTGCACTAAATTTCCCTAAGGCATCACTAGTGTCTAAGACTACTACATGACATCCAAAAGGTCTGAGAAAACCAATATTAGGTTTTCTTCCCCAAAGTAACTCATAAGGTGTCTTGTTCTGAATTTTGTTAACCAATGCTCTATTTTGCACATAGCATGCTGTGTTAACAGCTTCAGCCCAAAAGGCTATGGGAAAATGAGCATCAGCCAACATTGTTCTGGCTGCTTCAATTAGGGTTATATTCTTCCTTTCAGCAACCCCATTTTGTTGTGGGGTTCTAGCAATACTGAACTGCCTAGTAATTCCCTTCCTGGCACAAAAATCATCTAGCTTCTTGTTCCTAAATTCTCCACCATTATCACTCCTAAGCATCTTAACCTCATTTCCAGACCTTTTCTCAATTTGAGTGATAAATTCAATAAGAACATCAGCTGTGTCACTCTTCATAGCTAGAAAGAATGTCCAAGTAAACCTAGAAAAGTCATCAGTGACAACAAAACAATATGACTTGCCATTTAAACTTTCTATATTAGTTGGACCAAAGAGGTCCATGTGAAGCATATGAAGAGGTCTGGAACTAGTATGCACCTGCTTGGACTTGAATGAGACCTTGTGCTGCTTGCCTTTAAGACATGCAACACAAGAGTGGTCATTGTGAAAGGCCTTTTCAGGCAAACCATCAACTAAACCAAGCCTCACAAGTCTATTTATATTTTTAAAGTTTATGTGCCCTAGTCTCCTGTGCCACAAATGACTTTCATCTACTGAGGCCTTAGCATAAAAACAAGACATATTTGTATTCACTTTAATCCCATTTAAATTCACATTGTATATGTCCTTATGCCTAGGTGTTCTATACTCAATATACTTCTTATCAGGGATCTTAAAATCCTTGCTTAACACCAAACACTCAGTATCAGTGAAAAGAACCTTATTTTTGTTATCACACACTTGTGATACACTAAACAGATTATAGTCCAGTTCTTTTACCAGGAAGACATTCTCAAAACGTAGATTATTGGTGATAAGGGTTCCTTTTCCTGTGATGGTTCCATAGCCCCCTCCAAAGTATACCTTATCACCATCTTTAATAGGAGAGAAATTCATCAGATAGTCTTCCTTTCCTGTCATGTGCCTTGAGCATCCACTATCCCAATATCCATAATCATTGATCTGCTTTTGAATGCCCTGCACATAAAGAAAACAATTTAGTTTTCTTTGGGAACCCAAGTCTCAGAAGACTTGGATTCATCTGGTTGTTCAATAAGAACAGACTTAGTTCTCACAACAACCCCATTCTCATCCTATTTAGGATGAAATACCCAGTTAACCCCAATTGGTTTTGTAATGACTTTTGAAATATAATTAAACCTGTTGCAAGTCATTGAAATTCCATTGTTATTAAGGTTTTGATCTTTCTTGGGTCTCCATGTTAAGCTTGAAGAAGCTTTAGACCCCTTACCTTGTGGCTGCAAATACTTAGGTCTGGTCACGTTTCTGTCAGCGTTGGATTTTGTCCTGTCAACGCTGAATTTACCCTTATCAGCGTTGAACCTAGGGTTTGCTACAGGAACCCATTGTCTATTTGACCAGGTATTTGTCTTTTGAAAAGGTCTTTGTCCATGAGTGTTAGACCTTCTAGTAAAGAATGGGGCTGGTCTAATCACTTGTGGACTTTGCTGCACACAAGGTCTGGGTCTGACAACGTTTGACTTCTTAACAACGTTGACTTTCTTCCTATCAGCGCTGAAATTGTTCCTATCAGCGTTGGCTTTGGGAGCGTTGACACATTTGTATGCCAAATGTGAAAAGCTACCACAAGTATAACAGGCTTTCTTAGACACATACTTAGGTCTAGAATTAAAGAAACCTGTTCCATGATTGTTAACTTGGCTCTTGGGTGACCTATTATTTCTATACATCTCTGCATATTTAATGGTAGGTCTTCTAACAGTGTTGGAGCCTAGGTCAACAGCTTCACCAGTAGCTGGGTGAGTAACCTTAATGGGTGGGGATTCAATGGGACTTTCACACAGCAACCCTCCCTTAACAAATAAAGTAGGGTTAGCTTTCTTCCACTCTTTAGGTCAGTCAGTTTTTGTTGATACTCTTCTACTGGGGTGACAACTCTTGGTGGAGGAATGAATTCCTCTTCTTGGCATTCTGGAATACCAGTCCAAGATAAATCCTTTCTAAGGACACCATAGAAATCACCAGCTGGTGGTGGAACCAGAGAGTAATCATTCTCATTCATCCCAAGCCCGGTCATATCCTTAGGATCTCCTTGTTTAGCTACACAGTCTCCTAGGGCTTGGGTGGCTCTATCAAATCTTTGAATCTTGAGGTCAACATTATCTTTATTCTTAATGGCCTCATCTAACTTAGCTTGTAGGTCTTTATTGACTTTTGACATGATATTTCTAATATCCATACTACCCTCTAGCTCATGTTTTAAGATGTTTATCTTATCTTTTAAATCAAATTCCATTTTCTTGTATTCAGAAACGGTTTTCTCAGTTTCAGTAAGAGCTAGTTGGTAATTGGATAATTTACACCTTTCAGTGCTCATATCCTCTTTTAGTTTTAACACCTCTTTGTTAAGTCTGTCAGTGTTTAACCTACAACCTTTGCTACAAAAAGCATCATCATATACCTCATTATCAGATGAAGAAGAGGAGTGTGCCATGAGAGCATATTCAACATGCTCTTCTTCGTCAATATCAGCAATCAAAGCTTTGTCCTCTTCAACATCCTTAGCCAGATAGCTCCAATCCCATCCAGTACCATCAATTCCTTGAACTGCAACCATGGCTTTGGAGTCTTGAGCTTTAACAACCTGGCTTGAGGGTTTACCAGCATCAGATCTTCTAGGAGATCTGCATTCCCTCATGAAGTGCCCCATGCGATGGCAGTTGTAGCACTCAACTTTGGATTTATCAAATCCAGCAGTGTCTTTAGCATTGAAGGTCATCTTCTTCTTGAACCTTTTATTCCATCTATTTGCTCTTATACTAGCAAGAGCCATGTTCCACTTGATGTCCATCTCTTCCAAGTGTTCATCACTTATCTGCTCAAGGTCCTCATATGTAATCACTGAACCATTGGGCAAAGAAGCAATGTAAGCACAAACAGTATCCAAATCCAAACCAGCAGGTTTAACTCTTGGGGAGTCATTTATGAATGTGTCAGCGTCTGAAAAGGAGACGTTGACAGGACTTGTCCCAGCGCTGACAAATGATGATCCAGTAACTGGATGCATGAAAGAGTCCTGCTGATTGAATTGACCTTCACTATGAGAGAAGAAGGCCATGTTGCTGGTGCTAGCTTTGCTTGAAAGATTTTCATCTTCCAACAGTCTTAGTTTGTTGTAGATGTCATCAAACGAAGAGCTCTTGTGAGTATTATTGGCAAGAATAGATCTTGCCTCAATCTTCCATGTCTCACCAAGACTTTTCAGAAAAGTAGCATTGATGTCAATATCACCAACTTGTGTACCCATGAAGGACAATTTGCTTGTGATGTCAAGCAATATGCTTCTCACACTGCTCAGTTTCTCATTGGGCTGAGCTTTGAAGACAGCATAATCATGCAGAAGTTTCTTTTTCTTTTCTTCCTTAGTTTCTGCATTACCACCATATGCAACTTCAATTGCTTCCCAAAGATCCTTTGCAGATTCATAGCTCCTATATTTGTGCTGATTTTCTTGTCCCAAAGACACTTTTAGAATATTTAGGTCAAGTGGTATCAGAGCTTGTTGAGGAACTTTTGATCTTTGAAGAACACCAGAACGATACACGAACACCAAAACCCTAATTTTCTCAAAACCCTAAAAATATCATGTCTGAAGCAATAACCTCCTCCTCCTCATCCTTACCAAACATCAAGATTCCCATGCTTGATGCAACCAACTTTGACCTATGGAGGTTCAACTTTGAACAATATCTTGGAATCTTTGACTACACACTCTGGGACATTATTGAATATGGAAACTCATTCAATAAAGCTCAAAAGATTCTGAATGCCATTGCAACAAGAACAGCTGTTGAAGGATGTCCTGATGAAGATAAGAAAGAAAAACCTGGGGATGGTAGAGCTGTAAGTGCTGAAGATATTGCAAAGAAAAGGGCTAACATGAAAGCCCTAAATATTCTGAAAGTGTCTTTGGGACAAGAAAATCAGCACAAATATAGGAGCTATGAATCTGCAAAGGATCTTTGGGAAGCAATTGAAGTTGCATATGGTGGTAATGCAGAAACTAAGGAAGAAAAGAAAAAGCAACTTCTGCATGATTATGCTGTCTTCAAAGCTCAGCCCAATGAGAAACTGAGCAGTGTGAGAAGCAGATTGCTTGACATCACAAGCAAATTGTCCTTCATGGGGACACAAGTTGGTGATATTGACATCAATGCTACTTTTCTGAAAAGTCTTGGTGACACATGGAAGATTGAGGCAAGATCTATTCTTGCCAATAATACTCACAAGAGCTCTTCGTTTGATGACATCTACAACAAACTAAGACTGTTGGAAGATGAAAATCTTTCAAGCAAAGCTAGCACCAGCAACATGGCCTTCTTCTCTCATAGTGAAGGTCAATTTAATCAGCAGGACTCTTTCATGCATCCAGTTACTGGATCATCATTTGTCAGCGCTGGGACAAGTCCTGTCAACGTCTCCTTTTCAGACGCTGACACATTCATAAATGACTCCCCAAGAGTTAAACCTGCTGGTTTGGATTTGGATACTGTTTGTGCTTACATTTCTTCTTTGCCCAATGGTTCAGTGATTACATATGAGGACCTTGAGCAGATATGTGATGAACACTTGGAAGAGATGGACATCAAGTGGAACATGGCTCTTGCTAGTATAAGAGCAAATAGATGGAATAGAAGGTTCAAGAAGAAGATGACCTTCAATGCTAAAGACACTGCTGGATTTGATAAATCCAAAGTTGAGTGCTACAACTGCCATCGCATAGGGCACTTCATGAGGGAATGCAGATCTCCTAGAAGATCTGATGCTGGTAAACCCTCAAGCCAGGTTGTTAAAGCTCAAGACTCCAAAGCCATGGTTGCAGTTCAAGGAATTGATGGTACTGGATGGGATTGGAGCTATCTGGCTAAGGATGTTGAAGAGGACAAAGCTTTGATTGCTGATATTGAAGAAGAAGAGCATGTTGAATATGCTCTCATGGCACACTCCTCCTCTTCATCTGATAATGAGGTATATGATGATGCTTTTTGTAGCAAAGGTTGTAGGTTAAACACTGATAGACTTAACAAAGAGGTGTTAAAACTAAAAGAGGATATGAGCACTGAAAGGTGTAAATTATCCAATTACCAACTAGCTCTTACTGAAACTGAGAAAACCGTTTCTGAATACAAGAAAATGGAATTTGATTTAAAAGATAAGATAAACATCTTAAAACATGAGCTAGAGGGTAGTATGGATATTAGAAATATCATGTCAAAAGTCAATAAAGACATACAAGCTAAGTTAGATGAGGCCATTAAGAATAAAGATAATGTTGACCTCAAGATTCAAAGATTTGATAGAGCCACCCAAGCCCTAGGAGACTGTGTAGCTAAACAAAGAGATCCTAAGGATATGACTGGGCTTGGGATGAATGAGAATGATTACTCTCTGGTTCCACCACTAGCTGGTGACTTCTATGGTGTCCTTAGAAAGGATTTATCTTGGACTGGTATTCCAGAATGCCAAGAAGAGGAATTCATTCCTCCACCAAGAGTTGTCACCCCAGTAGAAGAGTATCAACAAAAACTGACTGACCTAAATGAGTGGAAGAAAGCTAACCCTACTTTATTTGTTAAGGGAGGGTTGCTGTGTGAAAGTCCCATTGAATCCCCACCCATTAAGGTTACTCACCCAGCTACTGGTGAAGCTGTTGACCTAGGCTCCAACACTGTTAGAAGACCTACCATTAAATATGCAGAGATGTATAGAAATAATAGGTCACCCAAGAGCCAAGTTAACAATCATGGAACAGGTTTCTTTAATTCTAGACCTAAGTATGTGTCTAAGAAAGCCTGTTATACTTGTGGTAGCTTTTCACATTTGGCATACAAATGTGTCAACGCTCCCAAAGCCAGCGCTGATAGGAACAATTTCAGCGCTGATAGGAAGAAAGTCAACGTTGTTAAGAAGTCAAACGTTGTCAGACCCAGACCTTGTGTGCAGCAAAGTCCACAAGTGATTAGACCAGCCCCATTCTTTACTAGAAGGTCTAACACTCATGGACAAAGACCTTTTCAAAAGACAAATACCTGGTCAAATAGACAATGGGTTCCTGTAGCAAACCCTAGGTTCAACGCTGATAAGGGTAAAATCAGCATTAACAGGACAAAATCCAACGCTGACAGAAACGTGACCAGACCTAAGTATTTGCAGCCACAAGGTAAGGGGTCTAAAGCTTCTTCAAGCTTAACATGGAGACCCAAGAAAGATCAAAACCCTAATAACAATGGAATTTCAATGACTTGCAACAGGTTTAATTATATTTCAAAAGTCATTACAAAACCAATTGGGGTTAACTGGGTATTTCATCCTAAAAAGGATGAGAATGGGGTTGTTGTGAGAACTAAGTCTGTTCTTATTGAACAACCAGATGAATCCAAGTCTTCTGAGACTTGGAATCCAAAGAAAACTAAATTGTTTTCTTTATGTGCAGGGCATTCAAAAGCAGATCAATGATTATGGATATTGGGATAGTGGATGCTCAAGGCACATGACAGGAAAGGAAGACTATTTGACGAATTTCTCTCCTATTAAAGATGGTGATAAGGTATACTTTGGAGGGGGCTATGGAACCATCACAGGAAAAGGAACCCTTATCACCAATAATCTACGTTTTGAGAATGTCTTCCTGGTAAAAGAACTGGACTATAATCTGTTTAGTGTATCACAAGTGTGTGATAACAAAAATAAGGTTCTTTTTACTGATACTGAGTGTTTGGTGTTAAGCAAGGATTTTAAGATCCCTGATAAGAAGTATATTGAGTATAGAACACCTAGGCATAAGGACATATACAATGTGAATTTAAATGGGATTAAAGTGAATACAAATATGTCTTGTTTTTATGCTAAGGCCTCAGTAGATGAAAGTAATTTGTGGCATAGGAGACTAGGGCACATAAACTTTAAAAATATAAATAGACTTGTGAGGCTTGGTTTAGTTGATGGTTTGCCTGAAAAGGCCTTCCACAATGACCACTCTTGTGTTGCATGTCTTAAAGGCAAGCAGCACAAGGTCTCATTCAAGTCCAAGCAGGTGCATACTAGTTCCAGACCTCTTCATATGCTTCACATGGACCTCTTTGGTCCAACTAATATAGAAAGTTTGAATGGCAAGTCATATTGTTTTGTTGTCACTGATGACTTTTCTAGGTTTACTTGGACATTTTTTCTAGCTATGAAGAGTGACACAGCTGATGTTCTTATTGAATTTATCACTCAAATTGAGAAAAGGTCTGGCAATGAGGTTAAGATGCTTAGGAGTGATAATGGTGGAGAATTTAGGAACAAGAAGCTAGATGATTTTTGTGCCAGGAAGGGAATTACTAGGCAGTTCAGTATTGCTAGAACCCCACAACAAAATGAGGTTGCTGAAAGGAAGAATAGAACCCTAATTGAAGCAGCCAGAACAATGTTGGCTGATGCTCATTTTCCCATAGCCTTTTGGGCTGAAGCTGTTAACACAGCATGCTATGTGCAAAATAGAGCATTGGTTAACAAAATTCAGAACAAGACACCTTATGAGTTACTTTGGGGAAGAAAACCTAATATTGGTTTTCTCAGACCTTTTGGATGTCATGTAGTAGTCTTAGACACTAGTGATGCCTTAGGGAAATTTAGTGCAAAAGGTGATGAAGGTTACTTCATGGGGTATTCAGTGCAGAGCAAGGGTTATAGGGTTTATCTTAAGGAGGACAAACGTATTGTTGAAAGAGTACATGTTAGGTTCTTAGAGAATAAACCTAGTGATCCTGAAAGTGGTCCTAATTGGTTGTTTGATTTGGAACCCTTATCTAGAACTTTAAATTATATGCCTGTCACTAATCCAGACATTGTGAAGGTAACTTCAAATGTTGTGGAGGAACAAGTTGTTCATGTTTCAGGAACACAGGTTGATGAAAGGGTTGGATCACAAGCAGAAAAGGCATCTCCTACATTTGAATATGTCACAATTCCCATTTGGACTGATGCTTTTGCTGCTGCTGCTGCTGGACAAGATAATGGTGGTTTCCAAATACCACCAGATACAAACATGCATGGTTCTTCAGGCGCTGACAAAGGAAAATCAAGCGCTGACAAGACCAATTCAGACGTTGATGGCTCAGACGTTGACAACAACAGCTCAAGCGTTGTTAGCCCAAGCGCTGACAAACAAGGTTCAGACGTTGACAACACCTTTGCACATCTTTTCTCTTCCACTTTTGAACAAGGAGGACCTTCCAGAGTTAATGAAGAGATCCTTGTTGATCAAAGAGAGTCTGATGAAGAAGATATTGGCAACATGGAGCGTGAAGTTGAGGACACCAGACTTTTTGAAGGAGGAGTTCTCACTTCCACAATGAAGAATCACCCGCCATCTCAGATAATTGGTGATGTTATGACTCCAGTTCAGACAAGAAGATCCCATCAAAGTCTTGGTGGATTTATTGCCAATTTACACAAGAAGTTTGATACCCCTCTTGTACAAGCATGTTTGTTTGCATGTTTTCTGTCACAAGAAGAACCCAAGAAGATATTTGATGCTCTCAAAGAACCAAGTTGGGTGGAAGCAATGCAGGATGAGCTTCACCAATTTGCTATTCAGGATGTTTGGGAGCTGGTTGATTGTCCTAGATATGTCAGACCAATAGGGACAAGATGGGTTCTCAGGAACAAAAGAGATGAAAGAGGTATTGTGGTCAGAAACAAGGCAAGGTTAGTGGCTCAAGGTTATACACAAGAGGAGGGGATAGACTATGAAGAAGTCTTTGCACCAGTTGCAAGGATTGAAGCTATTAGGATTTTTCTAGCCTATGCATCTTGCATGGGCTTCACAGTCTATCAAATGGATGTAAAGAGTGCATTCTTGTATGGCACCATAGTTGAGGAAGTTTATGTCATGCAACCTCCTGGTTTTGAGGATCCTGAGCATCCAGACAAAGTGTATAGAGTCAAAAAGGCTATGTATGGCCTTCATCAAGCCCCTAGAGCATGGTATGGTACTTTGTCTACCTATTTGGTGGACAATGGCTTCAAGAGGGGCACCATAGATCAGACACTATTTACAAAGAAGAAAGGCAAAGATGTGTTGCTTGTGCAGGTCTATGTTGATGATATCATTTTTGGGTCTACTGATCCAAAGATGAGTGAGGATTTCTCCAAGCTCATGACAGACAAATTCAAGATGAGTGCTATGGGGGAGATGAACTTCTTTCTTGGTTTACAAGTTCAGCAGAAAGAAGATGGTATCTTCATCTCCCAAGACAAATATGTTGCTGAAATCTTGAAGAAGTTTGGCTTTTCTCCACATGAAAAGAGGGCTTCTACTCCTATGGATAGAGAACACCCTTGGGGAAAGATTGGAGATGGGAAAGATGTTGATGTCAGGCATTATAGATCCATGATTGGATCCTTGATGTATCTTACTGCTTCCAGACCTGATATCTTTATGTTGTGTGTGCATGTGCACGCCATCAAGTGACTCCCAAAGAATGTCACCTTTATGCTGTGAAGAGAATCTTTAGGTATCTAAGATGTTATCCAGATCTTGGTTTGTGGTACCCAAAATATTCACCATTGGAGCTGATTGCATATTCAGATAGTGATTATGGTGGTGACAAGTTTGATAGGAAATCCACAACTGGTGGATGTCAATTTCTTGGGAGCAGATTAATATCTTGGCAATGCAAGAAACAAACAGTGGTGGCTAACTCTACAACTGAAGCAGAATATGTGGCTGCAGCAGCATGTTGTGGTCAAGTGTTGTGGATTCAGAACCAGCTGTTGGATTATGGGTATAACTTCATGCATACTAAGATATTTGTTGACCATAATAGTACTTTATGCATCATTAAGAATCCTGTGCATCATTCTAAAACTAAACACATAGAAATTAGACACCATTTTATAAGAGATTGCTTTGAGAAAGGTTTAATACAACCAGATAGGGTTGACACTGAGGAAAATGTGTCAGATTTATTAACTAAACCTTTTGATACTGGAAGATTTCAGTATTTGGTAACAAGTATTGGAATGGTTAATCTCACTTAAGTATGTGTTTTGGATTATTTTTGTAAAAGTATGTACAGGATGATGCATTATTATTATTATTGGTCTTATTGATAATTTAGATTTTCCACTATATTTTTCTAACACTGACAAAGGTTGTTTGAACACTGATAAGTGTTTTTGCAACGTTGTTAGCAAATATAATTGTTTAACGCTGACAAAGCTTCCTTCAACGTTGTTATGTGTTATCGGGGCGTTGTCAGCAACAATGTTAGTTTTGTGGTTTTCAATCTAAATGTGCAGATGGTGTTAGCAGTATACCATTGGATACAGAGTTGCTTATGGATCAAAGGAGAAGCATTTGGACATGTTTTTGTTTATGGATGATGGTTGGAATGTTTCATTCCTATCTTGACATAAATTTTTTATGTTCATGCATATTTTTAGCAAACTCTTTGTATCTTTGTTTAAGGGGAGGTTTTAGGAACCTTTAGGATTTTTGGGTATCCTTATGATACTCTTATCACAATTCTAGATTGTGTCCACAGGTGAGTATGGGTTAGTTTTACTAAACCATGAGGCACTGTAGCATGTATAGTATATCAACTTTGCATGCTGCCAAGACATTTTTGGCCTAGAATTGGTTGTGGTCTGTTGGGAGACTTGGGAATCATTTTAATATGGGATTTACGTGGGAGTAACAAGGATTTTACAAGGTAACTTGGTTGTTAAGAATTTTGGTTAGCAAGGGACACTAGAGGACCGTTATGTCTATCTTGCTTATGCAAGTGTGCATAACTGGACAGTGGTTGCCGCCCTATAATAATTATCAGCTTTTGGTTATTTTCTCTAGGATAAATTACTTGTTAAGGTCATTTTTCACTTTTTAAAAACAATTTTATTTTTGGACGCTGACAAGATTTTTCCAAGCGTTGTTGTGACCAAATTGGACGCTGACATGGCTTTAGGCGAACGTTGACAAGATTATAGCCGTTGGGCGTTGATGGGTTATATTTGACCGTTGACACTCAATGGGACCTACCCAGTTGTTACTTTTTGACATATTTTCAAGCCGTAATTTTAGGAGTTGTTACTTTCATTAAATGCATGAGATAACTTATATCTTTTTCAATATTTTCATGATTAGTTTTTGAAAATCTTTGCCTATTTTTGGGCCAATCACATGCATTCATCCACTCCTATAAATTTGGCTCCTATTTTTAAACAGGGTATCTATAATTCTTGTCTAACACTTTTCTCTTATCAACCTTCATCTTTTATACTTCAAATTAACAGCTTTCATCAATGGCACCAAGATTTAACTCAGCAGAATTGGATTTGGGGTTCAAGTCTCGACACAACATGATTGCTTATCTTGTTGCTGATAATACTTTGTTCCCTCAATACACACAAATGGTGGCGTATTTGAACGCATCCCCATTAAGGTATGCTCTTTCTCATGCACCACTCATTCTAGTCACACACATTAAACAGTTTTGGAACACTGTCAGTTCCTCAACAGTTAATGGAGTGACCACATTAACTTCTATTGTTCATGGGAGATCTTGGGTGGTTACTGAGGCCTTGGTACGCCAGGCCTTGCATCTTGATGATGCTGATGGTATAACCATTCTTCCCATAACTGAAATAGAACAAGGGCTTAGGGCTTTGGGATACCTTATTCCTGATGAAGGTACTCTTAACAAGTACCATAAGCAGGAATTCCCCCAGCCTGGAAGTACCTCATTCACATTCTCCTTCAATGTTTGAGTCCCAAATGTACTGCACACAATGAGATCAATAGATCCATTGCAACTGCTATTGTGTGTATTGCAACAGGGCAAAAATATAACTGGTCTAAAATGATTTTTGAAGGAATGTGTAAAAAAAAGGGGACAAAAATGACTTTAGCTTATCCCCGTTTTCTACAAATGATTTTTGATGCTCAAAGATATTGTTCAAGGGATCACAATGACTTTTATAAAATCCCTGAACAAAAGAAAGCTATTTTTACCAAGATGAATTCACCACCTCATAGAGACCTACCTTTAACCCCAGCCATGCTTGCTGTTATTGCAGCAGCACAACCCCAACCAGACCCCCAACCTCATATTGAACCTAACCCACAACTTGAACCTATCCCTGAACCTTTACCCTCACCTGACCAAATGCAAATAGACCAAGAACCCTTTGACGCTGACATATCTAATGTGGGCGTTGATGTGCCTATTTCCAAGGCTGACACCCAACCATCACAATCCCAAACACCCCTTAACCAACCCACATCTACACCTTCTTCCACCCCATCTTCCACACCACCTGAATATAGGTTGTTTAAACGCCAAAGGACTACTGGAGTGTTCTCCTCTGGTGGTCCTAGCCATGAAGCAGAGAGAACCACCACCACAAGTGTGGCTGGTGACCTGGATGAGGCTGGGACTATTGGTTCTGGCTTAGAAGCTGGCCAAGGCAGTCCCACCATAATTAAGTCCTCATCCATGCCCAATGAACCTGACTTGGGAGGTCAAATCCCCATTTTAGAAGAGGGCAGACTGGAACCAATGACTCTTTTGGAATTGATGGCTGTCTACATTAGCTTGCAAAAGCAGAATGCAGACTTGGTACAAATTGTCAGTAACCAAGGCCTTGAACTCAAGGAATTGAGAGAGAGGATTGTTGTTTTGGAGAGTGCTCATGCAAAGGGAGGTATGGAGGAGTCTTCCAAAGGGGAGGAAGATCAAAGAAATCTGAGTGATAAGAGCAGTCAAGATGGTCAATCATTGGATGTTGCTGAAGCTCTTACTACTTTGAAGGAACAAACAGGTTTTGATACGTCCTTGATCTCTCCAACCAATTTAAATTTATCATTTACAGATATGTTGAGAGAGGTTACACAAGGCGCCTAGGGAAAATATTTGAGCGTTGACAAGACAAGTTTGGACGCTGATAGAAGTATTTTGGGCGCTGATAGAGGAAATTTGGGCGTTGACCGATCTGCATATGGAGGTGATGTATTCCAGTCATCATCTATCATCAAGGATGTTCCTACTCAGGTATTACCATCTACCTTACCAACAATTGCACCATCAGATAAGGGTAAGGGTAAGTTGGTAGAAGAAATTGTTCCAAAGAATGCAGCTCAGGTTGAATTTGATAGAAGATTGGCTGAGCAAATGATGGAACAAGGTGAAAAGGAAAAGTCACCATTTGTTGTGACTTCTGAAGAAGAAAGTGATGGAGCTAGCTCAGATTCAAGTGTGATGATTGTTGAACCAGAAAGACTTGAGTATGGTGATGAGCTTGCTAGGGAAAAGTTGAGAGATTTAAAGTTGCAGATTGATTTTGATATGCCAGAGGTGGTTCAGATGTACAATTCTTGGGGAAGAAAGCTATATGGATAATCCAGACTTGACCATTTCAGATCAGATATGGGGTTTGGAGATTCTTCTTAGAGTTCAGAAGGATTGTAAGGTGATTTTGAAGCACAAGGCAAGCAACATTCTCTCTGAGTTGAAAAGGGATAGAAGGAAGCTCTACTTTATGTTGCTCAAATGTCATGGAGTTGGATGGACACATCAGAAGCTGAAGGCTTTGACATTTGATGAGTTGGAACATAGGGCTTATCCTATTTGGGTGAAAGTGCAGGAAGAAAACACTTTCAGACTTCTTTCAGATGAAAGAAAGGAGCAACTTGCAGAAGAGATGGAAATCAAGAAAGCTATGATAGTTCCCAGACCAGTGAAGAAGGGATTTACACTTGAGTTTCCAAAAGATATGAATCAACTATATCCAAGTGAAGCAGTTATTAGAAAGAGCCTCAAGCTCTCCCCATTAGAAGCTTCAGATATGGTGCATGTGTTACCACTAGATTCCAGGAATCCAATTGTGAGTTATGATGAAGATGAATGTGGATTCTGGAAGATTGGAAGATATGGCAAGGAGGTACACACTTTTACCACTCTCATATCTTTATTTGCAAGTTGTGATAGAGAAGACTTGGTGTACCTTTGGAGGTTGCTAGAGACCAAGTATGAGGCTGAAGCACCAACTTCAGCTAATGAAATAAAACTTTGGACCACATTCAAAAGAATGTGTGGGACAAAAGAAGAAGATCCTGAAATATGGAAGGATCTTGAAGATGATCTCAGTGGTCTTCAATGGAGGTTATATTCAGCTGCTGGTGTATACCATTTGAGTTCTACAAAGTTTGCTGAGTATTTACTTGTAGATGCTCAGTATTTCATATCCAAGGCTGTTTTGGAAAAGATGAAGGACACCCAGTTGGAGATATATTACACAAGTGATGTGGCAAAGAATTTGATCAGATTTATTTATTACCAATATGATAAGGTTTGTCAGACTCCTCCAAGTTCTTAATGTTTATTCAGAAACTTGATCATAAGAGTGGATATCAAGTTTAGGGGAGGATTGTTGGGAATAAATTAAGGCCAGATCACTTGAACGCTGACAAGAACAACTCAAGCGTTGACAAGAGCAAAGTGAGCGCTGACAGCATAAGCGTTGACAAGTTAAAGTCAAGCGTTGATAGATTGAAGACAAGCACTGATGGAAGATGTGAGCTACACGTTTATTATGTTCTAGAATACTTCTAGTAAGGATAGAAACGAAAATATATTTTCTATGTTTATCTTTACCTAGAATAGTTGATACGTAGCTTATTGTACAAGGCTTCTTAGTCTATAAAAGAAGGCCTTTAGGTTAATGTTTAATATCAAGTTTTCATTAAGTTTTTCATTCGTAAACATCTTTCATTGTAAGCAAGTTCGACATTGATAATCAAAGTGAAAGTTTTGTTTACATCTTGTGTTCTTGTTTAAGTATTAAATTCCGCATAATACTTAGATTCACAAAGCATATAACAAAGGTTTCTCTACGTGTTATACTTGATCTAATCTCGTATACACAAAGCTAATCGATCTAAGTTTGGGATCAACAAGGGTTACTTTATTATGCGGAATTTAATACTTAAACAAGAACACAAGATGTAAACAAAACTTTCACTTTGATTATCAATGTCGAACTTGCTTACAATGAAAGATGTTTACGAATGAAAAACTTAATGAAAACTTGATATTAAACATTAACCTAAAGGCCTTCTTTTATAGACTAAGAAGCCTTGTACAATAAGCTACGTATCAACTATTCTAGGTAAAGATAAACATAGAAAATACATTGTCGTTTCTATCCTTACTAGAAGTATTCTAGAACATAATAAACGTGTAGCTCACATCTTCCATCAGTGCTTGTCTTCAATCTATCAACGCTTGACTTTAACTTGTCAACGCTTATGCTGTCAGCACTCACTTTGCTCTTGTCAACGCTTGAGTTGTTCTTGTCAGCGTTCAAGTGATCTGGCCTTAATTTATTCCCAACAATCCTCCCCTAAACTTGATATCCACTCTTATGATCAAGTTTCTGAATAAACATTAAGAACTTGGAGGAGTCTGACAAACCTTATCATATTGGTAATAAATAAATCTGATCAAATTCTTTGCCACATCACTTGTGTAATCTATCTCCAACTGGGTGTCCTTCATCTTTTCCAAAACAGCCTTGGATATGAAATACTGAGCATCTACAAGTAAATACTCAGCAAACTTTGTAGAACTCAAATGCTATACACCAGCAGCTGAATATAACCTCCATTGAAGACCACTGAGATCATCTTCAAGATCCTTCCATATTTCAGGATCTTCTTCTTTTGTCCCACACATTCTTCTGAATGTGGTCCAAAGTTTTATTTCATTAGCTGAAGTTGGTGCTTCAGCCTCATACTTGGTCTCTAGCAACCTCCAAAGGTCCACCAAGTCTTCTCTATCATAACTTGCAAATAAAGATATGAGAGTGGTAAAAGTGTGTACCTCCTTGCCATATCTTCCAATCTTCCAGAATCCACATTCATCTTCATCATAACTCACAATTGGATTCCTGGAATCTAGTGGTAACACATGCACCATATCTGAAGCTTCTAATGGGGAGAGCTTGAGGCTCTTTCTAATAACTGCTTCACTTGGATATAGTTGATTCATATCTTTTGGAAACTCAAGTGTAAATCCCTTCTTCACTGGTCTGGGAACTATCATAGCTTTCTTGATTTCCATCTCTTCTACAAGTTACTCCTTTCTTTCATCTGAAAGAAGTCTGAAAGTGTTTTCTTCCTGCACTTTCACCCAAATAGGATAAGCCCTATGTTCCAACTCATCAAATGTCAAAGCCTTCAGCTTCTGATGTGTCCATCCAACTCCATGACATTTGAGCAACATAAAGTAGAGCTTCCTTCTATCCCTTTTCAACTCAGAGAGAATGTTGCTTGCCTTGTGCTTCAAAATCACCTTACAATCCTTCTGAACTCTAAGAAGAATCTCCAAACCCCATATCTGATCTGAAATGGTCAAGTCTGGATTATCCATACAGCTTTCTTCCCAAGAATTGTACATCTGAACCACCTCTGGCATATCAAAATCAATCTGCAACTTTAAATCTCTCAGCTTTTCCCTAGCAAGCTCATCACCATACTCAAGTCTTTCTGGTTCAACAATCATCACACTTGAATCTGAGCTAGCTCCATCACTTTCTTCTTCAGAAGTCACAACAAATGGTAACTTTTCCTTTTCACCTTGTTCCATCATTTGCTCAGCCAATCTTCTATCAAATTCAACCTGAGCTGCATTCTTTGGAACAATTTCTTCTACCAACTTACCCTTACCCTTATCTGATGGTGCAATTGTTGGTAAGGTAGATGGTAATACCTGAGTAGGAACATCCATGATGATAGATGATGACTGGAATACATCACCTCCATATGCAGATCTGTCAACGCCCAAATTTCCTCTATCAGCGCCCAAAATACTTCTATCAGCGTCCAAACTTGTCTTGTCAACGCTCAAATATTTTCCCTCAGCGCCTTGTGTAACCTCTCTCAACATATCTGTAAATGATAAATTTAAATTGGTTGGAGAGATCAAGGACGTATCAAAACCTGTTTGTTCCTTCAAAGTAGTAAGAGCTTCAGCAACATCCAATGATTGACCATCTTGACTGCTCTTATCACTCAGATTTATTTGATCTTCCTCCCCTTTGGAAGACTCCTCCATACCTCCCTTTGCATGAGCACTCTCCAAAACAACAATCCTCTCTCTCAATTCCTTGAGTTCAAGGCCTTGGTTACTGACAATTTGTACCAAGTCTGCATTCTGCTTTTGCAAGCTAATGCAGACAGCCGTCAATTCCAAAAGAGTCATTGGTTCCAGTCTGCCCTCTTCTTAAATGGGGATTTGACCTCCCAAGTCAGGTTCATTGGGCATGGATGAGGACTTAATTATGGTGGGACTGCCTTGGCCAACTTCTAAGCCAGAACCAATAGTCCCAGCCTCATCCAGGTCACCAGCCACACTTGTGGTGGTGGTTCTCTCTGATTCATGGCTAGGACCACCAGAGGAGAACACTCCAGCAGTCCTTTGGCGTTTAAACAACCTATATTCAGGTGGTGTGGAAGATGGGGTGGAAGAAGGTGTAGATGTGGGTTAGTTAAGGGGTGTTTGGGATTGTGATGGTTGGGTGTCAGCGTTGGAAATAGGCACATCAACGCCCACATTAGATATGTCAGCGTCAAAGGGTTCTTGGTCTATTTGCATTTGGTCAGGTGAGGGTAAAGGTTCAGGGATAGGTTCAAGTTGTGGGTGAGGTTCAATATGAGGTTGGGGGTCTGGTTGGGATTGTGCTGCTGCAATAACAGCAAGCATGGCTGGGGTTAAAGGTAGGTCTCTATGAGGTGGTGAATTCATCTTGGTAAAAATAGCTTTCTTTTGTTCAGGGATTTTATAAAAGTCTTTGTGATCCCTTGAACAATATCTTTGAGCATCAAAAATCATTTGCAGAAAACGGGGATAAGCTAAAGTCATTTTTGTCCCCTTGTTTTTACACATTCCTTCAAAAATCATTTTAGACCAGTTATATTTTTGCCCTGTTGCAATACACACAATAGCAGTTGCAATGGATCTATTGATCTCATTGTGTGCAGTACATTTGGGACTCAAACATTGAAGGAGAATGTGAATGAGGTACTTCCAGGCTGGGGGAAATTCCTGCTTATGGTACTTGTTAAGAGTACCTTCATCAGGAATAGGGTATCCGAAAGCCCTAAGCCCTTGTTCTATTTCAGTTATGGGAAGAATGGTTATACCATCAGCATCATCAAGATGCAAGGCCTGGCGTACCAAGGCCTCAGTAACCACCCAAGATCTCCCATGAACAATAGAAGTTAATGTGGTCACTCCATTAACTGTTGAGGAACTGACAGTGTTCCAAAACTGTTTAATGTGTGTGACTGGAATGAGTGGTGCATGAGAAAGAGCATACCTTAATGGGGATGCGTTCAAATACGCCACCATTTGTGTGTATTGAGGGAACAAAGTATTATCAGCAACAAGATAAGCAATCATGTTGTGTTGAGACTTGAACCCCAAATCCAATTCTGTTGAGTTAAATCTTGGTGCCATTGATGAAAGCTGTTAATTTGAAGTATAAAAGATGAAGGTTGATAAGAGAAAAGTGTTAGACAAGAATTATAGATACCCTGTTTAAAAATAGGAGCCAAATTTATAGGAGTGGATGAATGCATGTGATTGGCCCAAAAATAGGCAAAGATTTTCAAAAACTAATCATGAAAATATTGAAAAAGATATAAGTTATCTCATGCATTTAATGAAAGTAACAACTCCTAAAATTACGGCTTGAAAATATGTCAAAAAGTAACATCTGGGTAGGTCCCATTGAGTGTCAACGGTCAAATATAACCCATCAACGCCCAACGGCTATAATCTTGTCAACGTTCGCCTAAAGCCATGTCAGCGTCCAATTTGGTCACAACAACGCTTGGAAAAATCTTGTCAGCGTCCAAAAATAAAATTGTTTTTAAAAAGTGAAAAATGACCTTAACAAGTAATTTATCCTAGAGAAAATAACCAAAAGCTGATAATTATTATAGGGCGGCAAGCACTGTCCAGTTATGCACACTTGCATAAGCAAGATAGACATAACAGTCCTCTAGTGTCCCTTGCTAACCAAAATTCTTAACAACCAAGTTACCTTGTAAAATCCTTGTTACTCCCAGGTAAATCCCATATCAAAATGATTCCCAAGTCTCCCAACAGACCACAACCAATTCTAGGCCAAAAATGTCTTGGCAGCATGCAAAGTTGATATACTATACATGCTACAGTGCCTCATGGTTTAGTAAAACTAACCCATACTCACCTGTGGACACAATCTAGAATTGTAATAAGAGTATCATAAGGATACCCAAAAATCCTAAAGGTTCCTAAAACCTCCCCTTAAACAAAGATACAAAGAGTTTGCTAAAAATATGCATGAACATAAAAAATTTATGTCAAGATAGGAATGAAACATTCCAACCATCATCCATAAACAAAAACATGTCCAAATGCTTCTCCTTTGATCCATAAGCAACTCTGTATCCAATGGTATACTGCTAACACCATCTGCACATTTAGATTGAAAACCACAAAACTAACATTGTTGCTAACAACGCCCCGATAACACATAACAGCGTTGAAGGAAGCTTTGTCAGCGTTAAACAATTATATTTGCTAACAACGTTGCAAAAACACTTATCAGTGTTCAAACAACCTTTGTCAGTGTTAGAAAAATATAGTGGAAAATCTAAATTATCAATAAGACCAATAATAATAATAATGCATCATCCTGTACATACTTTTACAAAAATAATCCAAAACACATACTTAAGTGAGATTAAGCATTCCAATACTTGTTACCAAGTACTGAAATCTTCCAGTATCAAAAGGTTTAGTTAATAAATCTGACACATTTTCCTCAGTGTCAACCCTATCTGGTTGTATTAAACCTTTCTCAAAGCAATCTCTTATAAAATGGTGTCTAATTTCTATGTGTTTAGTTTTAGAATGATGTACAGGATTATTAATGAGCATAAAGTACTATTATTGTCAACAAATATCTTAGTATGCATGAAGTTATACCCATAATCCAACAGCTGGTTCTGAATCCACAACACTTGACCACAACATGCTGCTGCAGCCACATATTCTGCTTCAGTTGTGGAGTTAGCCACCACTGTTTGTTTCTTGTATTGCCAAGATATTAATCTGCTCCCAAGAAATTGACATCCACCAGTTGTGGATTTCCTATCAAACTTGTCACCACCATAATCACTATCTGAATATGCAATCAGCTCCAATGGTGAATCTTTTGGGTACCACAAACCAAGATATGGATAACATCTTAGATACCTAAAGATTCTCTTCACAGCATAAAGGTGACATTCTTTGGGAGTCACTTGATGGCGTGCACATGCACACACAGCAAACATGATATCAGGTCTGGAAGCAGTAAGATACATCAAGGATCCAATCATGGATCTATAATGCCTGACATCAACATCTTTCCCATCTCCAATCTTTCCCCAAGGGTGTTCTCTATCCATAGGAGTAGAAGCCCTCTTTTCATGTGGAGAAAAGCCAAACTTCTTCAAGATTTCAGCAACATATTTGTCTTGGGAGATGAAGATACCATCTTCTTTCTACTGAACTTGTAAACCAAGAAAGAAGTTCATCCTCCCCCATAGCACTCATCTTGAATTTGTCTGTCATGAGCTTGGAGAAATCCTCACTCATCTTTGGATCAGTAGACCCAAAAATGATATCACCAACATAGACCTGCATAAGCAACACATCTTTGCCTTTCTTCTTTGTAAATAGTGTCTGATCTATGGTGCCCCTCTTGAAGCCATTGTCCACCAAATAGGTAGACAAAGTACCATACCATGCTCTAGGGGCTTGATGAAGGCCATACATAGCCTTTTTGACTCTATACACTTTGTCTGGATGCTCAGGATCCTCAAAACCAGGAGGTTGCGTGACATAAACTTCCTCAACTATGGTGCCATACAAGAATGCACTCTTTACATCCATTTGATAGACTGTGAAGCCCATGCAAGATGCATAGGCTAGAAAAATCCTAATAGCTTCAATCCTTGCAACTGGTGCAAAGACTTCTTCATAGTTTATCCCCTCCTCTTGTGTATAACCTTGAGCCACTAACCTTGCCTTGTTTCTGACCACAATACCTCTTTCATCTCTTTTGTTCCTGAGAACCCATCTTGTCCCTATTGGTCTGACATATCTAGGACAATCAACCAGCTCCCAAACATCCTGAATAGCAAATTGGTGAAGCTCATCCTGCATTGCTTCCACCCAACTTGGTTCTTTGAGAGCATCAAATATCTTCTTGGGTTCTTCTTGTGACAGAAAACATGCAAACAAACATGCTTGTACAAGAGGGGTATCAACCTTCTTGTGTATATTGGCAATAAATCCACCAAGACTTTGATGGGATCTTCTTGTCTGAACTGGAGTCATAACATCACCAATGATCTGAGATGGCGGGTGATTCTTCATTGTGAAAGTGAGAACTCTTCCTTCAAAAAGTCTGGTGTCCTCAACTTCACGCTCCATGTTGCCAATATCTTCTTCATCAGACTCTCTTTGATCAACAAGGATCTCTTCATTAACTCTGGAAGGTCCTCCTTGTTCAAAAGTGGAAGAGAAAAGATGTGCAAAGGTGTTGTCAACGTCTGAACCTTGTTTGTCAGCGCTTGGGCTAACAACGCTTGAGCTGTTGTTGTCAACGTCTGAGCCATCAACGTCTGAATTGGTCTTGTCAGCGCTTAATTTTCCTTTGTCAGCGCCTGAAGAACCATGCATGTTTGTATCTGGTGGTATTTGGAAACCACCATTATCTTGTCCAGCAGCAGCAGCAGCAGCAAAAGCATCAGTCCAAATGGGAATTGTGACATATTCAAATGTAGGAGATGCCTTTTCTGCTTGTGATCCAACCCTTTCATCAACCTGTGTTCCTGAAACATGAACAACTTGTTCCTCCACAACATTTGAAGTTACCTTCACAATGTCTGGATTAGTGACAGGCATATAATTTAAAGTTCTAGATAAGGGTTCCAAATCAAACAACCAATTAGGACCACTTTCAGGATCATTAGGTTTATTCTCTAAGAACCTAACATGTACTCTTTCAACAATACGTTTGTCCTCCTTAAGATAAACCCTATAACCCTTGCTCTGCACTGAATACCCCATGAAGTAACCTTCATCACCTTTTGCACTAAATTTCCCTAAGGCATCACTAGTGTGTAAGACTACTACATGACATCCAAAAGGTCTGAGAAAACCAATATTAGGTTTTCTTCCCCAAAGTAACTCATAAGGTGTCTTGTTCTGAATTTTGTTAACCAATGCTCTATTTTGCACATAGCATGCTGTGTTAACAGCTTCAGCCCAAAAGGCTATGGGAAAATGAGCATCAGCCAACATTGTTCTGGCTGCTTCAATTAGGGTTCTATTCTTCCTTTCAGCAACCCCATTTTGTTGTGGGGTTCTAGCAATACTGAACTGCCTAGTAATTCCCTTCCTGGCACAAAAATCATCTAGCTTCTTGTTCCTAAATTCTCCACCATTATCACACCTAAGCATCTTAACCTCATTGCCAGACCTTTTCTCAATTTGAGTGATAAATTCAATAAGAACATCAGCTGTGTCACTCTTCATAGCTAGAAAGAATGTCCAAGTAAACCTAGAAAAGTCATCAGTGACAACAAAACAATATGACTTGCCATTCAAACTTTCTATATTAGTTGGACCAAAGAGGTCCATGTGAAGCATATGAAGAGGTCTGGAACTAGTATGCACCTGCTTGGACTTGAATGAGACCTTGTGCTGCTTGCCTTTAAGACATGCAACACAAGAGTGGTCATTGTGGAAGGCCTTTTCAGGCAAACCATCAACTAAACCAAGCCTCACAAGTCTATTTATATTTTTAAAGTTTATGTGCCCTAGTCTCCTGTGCCACAAATTACTTTCATCTACTGAGGCCTTAGCATAAAAACAAGACATATTTGTATTCACTTTAATCCCATTTAAATTCACATTGTATATGTCCTTATGCCTAGGTGTTCTATACTCAATATACTTCTTATCAAGGATCTTAAAATACTTGCTTAACACCAAACACTCAGTATCAGTGAAAAGAACCTTATTTTTGTTATCACACACTTGTGATACACTAAACAGATTATAGTCCAGTTCTTTTACCAGGAAGACATTCTCAAAACATAGATTATTGGTGATAAGGGTTCCTTTTCCTGTGATGGTTCCATAGCCCCCTCCAAAGTATACCTTATCACCATCTTTAATAGGAGAGAAATTCGTCAGATAGTCTTCCTTTCCTGTCATGTGCCTTGAGCATCCACTATCCCAATATCCATAATCATTGATCTGCTTTTGAATGCCCTGCACATAAAGAAAACAATTTAGTTTTCTTTGGGAACCCAAGTCTCAGAAGACTTGGATTCATCTGGTTGTTCAATAAGAACATACTTAGTTCTCACAACAACCCCATTCTCATCCTTTTTAGGATGAAATACCCAGTTAACCCCAATTGGTTTTGTAATGACTTTTGAAATATAAATAAACCTGTTGCAAGTCATTGAAATTCCATTGTTATTAGGGTTTTGATCTTTCTTGGGTCTCCATGTTAAGCTTGAAGAAGCTTTAGACCCCTTACCTTGTGGCTGCAAATACTTAGGTCTGGTCACGTTTCTGTCAGCGTTGGATTTTGTCCTGTCAACGCTGAATTTACCCTTATCAGTGTTGAACCTAGGGTTTGCTATAGGAACCCATTGTCTATTTGACCAGGTATTTGTCTTTTGAAAAGGTCTTTGTCCATGAGTGTTAGACCTTCTAGTAAAGAATGGGGCTGGTCTAATCACTTGTGGACTTTGCTGCACACAAGGTCTGGGTCTGACAACGTTTGACTTCTTAACAACGTTGACTTTCTTCCTATCAGCGCTGAAATTGTTCCTATCAGCGCTGGCTTTGGGAGCGTTGACACATTTGTATGCTAAATGTGAAAAGCTACCACAAGTATAACAGGCTTTCTTAGACACATACTTAGGTCTAGAATTAAAGAAACCTGTTCCATGATTGTTAACTTGGCTCTTGGGTGACCTATTATTTCTATACATCTCTGCATATTTAATGGTAGTTCTTCTAACAGTGTTGGAGCCTAGGTCAACAGCTTCACCAGTAGCTGGGTGAGTAACCTTAATGGGTGGGGATTAATTGGGACTTTCACACAGCAACCCTCCCTTAACAAATAAAGTAGGGTTAGCTTTCTTCCACTCATTTAGGTCAGTCAGTTTTTGTTGATACTCTTCTACTGGGGTGACAACTCTTGGTGGAGGAATGAATTCCTCTTCTTGGCATTCTGGAATACCAGTCCAAGATAAATCCTTTCTAAGGACACCATAGAAGTCACCAGCTGGTGGTGGAACCAGAGAGTAATCATTCTCATTCATCCCAAGCCCAGTCATATCCTTAGGATCTCTTTGTTTAGCTACACAGTCTCCTAGGGCTTGGGTGGCTCTATCAAATCTTTGAATCTTGAGGTCAACATTATCTTTATTCTTAATGGCCTCATCTAACTTAGCTTGTAGGTCTTTATTGACTTTTGACATGATATTTCTAATATCCATACTACCCTCTAGCTAATGTTTTAAGATGTTTATCTTATCTTTTAAATCAAATTCCATTTTCTTGTATTCAGAAACGGTTTTCTCAGTTTCAGTAAGAGCTAGTTGGTAATTGGATAATTTACACCTTTCAGTGCTCATATCCTCTTTTAGTTTTAACACCTCTTTGTTAAGTCTGTCAGTGTTTAACCTACAACCTTTGCTACAAAAAGCATCATTATATACCTCATTATCAGATGAAGAGGAGGAGTGTGCCATGAGAGCATATTCAACATGCTCTTCTTCTTCAATATCAGCAATCAAAGCTTTGTCCTCTTCAACATCCTTAGCCAGATAGCTCCAATCCCATCCAGTACCATCAATTCCTTGAACTGCAACCATGGCTTTGGAGTCTTGAGCTTTAACAACCTGGCTTGAGGGTTTACCAGCATCAGATCTTCTAGGAGATCTGCATTCCCTCATGAAGTGCCCCATGAGATGGCAGTTGTAGCATTCAACTTTGGATTTATCAAATCCAGCAGTGTCTTTAGCATTGAAGGTCATCTTCTTCTTGAACCTTCTATTCCATCTATTTGCTCTTATACTAGCAAGAGCCATGTTCCACTTGATGTCCATCTCTTCCAAGTGTTCATCACTTATCTGCTCAAGGTCCTCATATGTAATCACTGAACCATTGGGCAAAGAAGCAATGTAAGCACAAACAGTATCCAAATCCAAACCAGCAGGTTTAACTCTTGGGGAGTCATTTATGAACGTGTCAGCGTCTGAAAAGGAGATGTTGATAGGACTTGTCCCAGCGCTGACAAATGATGATCCAGTAACTGGATGCATGAAAGAGTCCTGCTGATTGAATTGACCTTCACTATGAGAGAAGAAGGCCATGTTGCTGGTGCTAGCTTTGCTTGAAAGATTTTCATCTTCCAACAGTCTTAGTTTGTTGTAGATGTCATCAAACGAAGAGCTCTTGTGAGTATTATTGGCAAGAAGCCTCAATCTTCCATGTCTCACCAAGACTTTTCAGAAAAGTAGCATTGATGTCAATATCACCAACTTGTGTCCCCATGAAGGACAATTTGCTTGTGATGTCAACCAATCTCCTTCTCACACTGCTCAGTTTCTCATTGGGCTGAGCTTTGAAGACAGCATAATCATGCAGAAGTTGCTTTTTCTTTTCTTCCTTAGTTTCTGCATTACCACCATATGCAACTTCAATTGCTTCCCAAAGATCCTTTGCAGATTCATAGCTCCTATATTTGTGCTGATTTTCTTGTCCCAAAGACACTTTCAGAATATTTAGGGCTTTCATGTCAGCCCTTTTCTTTGCAATA
The DNA here is from genome assembly GCA_025667525.1 of Glebionis coronaria. Classification (NCBI taxonomy): domain Eukaryota; kingdom Viridiplantae; phylum Streptophyta; class Magnoliopsida; order Asterales; family Asteraceae; genus Glebionis; species Glebionis coronaria. Next base: position 334,067,825 of record CM046881.1, on the reverse strand, counting down.
TCTTCAGCACTTACAGCTCTACCATCCCTAGGTTTTTCTTTCTTATCTTCATCAGGACATCCTTCAACAGCTGTTCTTGTTGCAATGGCATTCAGAATCTTTTGAGCTTTATTGAATGAGTTTCCATATTCAATAATGTCCCAGAGTGTGTAGTCAAAGATTCCAAGATATTGTTCAAAGTTGAACCTCCATAGGTCAAAGTTGGTTGCATCAAGCATGGGAATCTTGATGTTTGGTAAGGATGAGGAGGAGGAGGTTATTGCTTTAGACATGATATTTTTAGGGTTTTGAGAAAATCAGGGTTTTGGTGTTCGTGTATCGTTCTGGTGTTCTTCAAAGATCAAAAGTTCCTCAACAAGCTCTGATACCACTTTGGAACCCTTCAAGTGGTATCAAATGGATTAAAGGCAATCTATTACAAATGGGTCAAATAATGAGCACCTATTACAAAATCCAAGTTGTTGCTGGTTAAAATAAGCTATTAAAGCTTATTGATAAGCTGAAACCCAATTAACACTAGCAGTGGCAACTTTCAGTAGGAACTGTATCCCACTGCTTTGACTATTTGACCAAGCTTTTTAGAGATATTTAGTTGGATTCAATTGGAAACAAGGGCACCCTTGTGATTAGTGAATCACAAGGAGTCAATAGCAACAAGAAAATCCAAATTTGGTTCACACAATAAGCCAGAAATGATCAAACAGTCACCAGATGATGCACAGACATGGAAAATAAGTAGTAATGCACAAATAAGCAGATTAAGCCTGAATAAGCCAACCAAACTCAACAGGATGCATACACAAGCTATATAAACTATGAATAAGCACAAATAAACTTATATCAAACACTGAATCAAAGTAAATAACAAGATCAAAGCATAAACAGTTACTGATAAGAACATGAACAATATGTAGACAATTTTGCTGATCTATTTGACACTAGATCCAACTTCAGGCACTTAAATCTCTTTCCCTAGTGTAGTTAACCTAGATTTAACACTTGTTAACCCTAGTCTATGATTAGATCTAGGTGTCCTCAAAATCCTAGCCAATTTTACCAAGTAAACAAGATTTTATACCCTTTTTATGAATCAAGGTGTTTCAAACCACAAATATTGCAGCAATATGACCAAGTATACCAGACAAGCATGTACCAATAACCACAAGCACAAAACTAACACTTAACAAACCACAAATCCAGATTATGCAGTTGACCCAAACACCCCTTAAAAACCTGTTTTCACAATTTTTCAAAGGATTATCCAATTTCAAACCACAAATCAAACTAACAACACCTCATAAACATCAAACAACTCCAAATGAACAATAATCAACCATCAAATCACAGATTCAACAACCATCATGCAATAATCACCAAAATCAAAAAAATAAGAGAGAAAATGAAAAGGGAAGAAGGTGCAAACCTCCAAGACCTACATCCAGGCCCTGGATTGTTTGAGCATAGGTACTAGCAGAACAAGTACCAGCTTCCAATGCTGCTAAGAAGAACAAACCAACAAGTGAGATCAAAATAAAAAAGACTTTCTGATTTTTGAAGCACAAGCCTTATGGAGTAAAACCTTGCCTCAAAAACCTTCAAACAAGATTATGGAACTCAGAATCAGGCTATTCCAACACCAACTTTTAGCAAATATCAAAGAGATTTCAAAATTCAGAAAATCAACTTTTATTAATTTAAAAAGGAATTACAAAGATTAATAGCCTAAAACTGGAACAAAAGCTCTCTCACAGGTTGAGGAGTCTATTTATAGGCAAATGCCAAGGCTAGCACTATTCACAAACCCTAGAAGTGAAATTCCTATTCTATCCTTGAGTCTTCTAGACGAATTCTTGGTGTGAGCTGTCCAAAGTGATCTTGGATGTTCATTTTAGCTTTGGAATGAAGCAAGGACTCTCAGCTATTGATTTTGCCACGTTGGATGACTTGGAGGGCAAGTAGTCATGTGATTGGTTAAACGGGAATTGGGGGTGGGGTCCATAGTGAGTGGGATTAAGGGTTTTAAGGTTGGGATGTGTTTCTGCACATGTGAATCAAGTGTGTGCAACGGTAATTGAAAATTACCCCATGTTTAAGTGGAGTAAATTCTTGGTGGTGAAAAAGGTAAACAGTGATGTGTTTGATCCGAAATTGGGGGAAAGTTGTGTGTTTGGCGCATTTTTGGGTTTGAAAGTTTCATATTGGCCATTTCAGTCCTTGTTCTTTGGTGAAATAGGTATAATACGTTTTTCAGCCAAGAAACTTCATTTCCTTTGTAAATAACTTTCACAACTTTACATTTTTGGCACCAAACTTTGGAAAAAGGGTTATAAGGGTAGTTTTTGCCATTTTTGGATAATTCAAGGACTGATCTTGGACATTGTTGATCTTCAAAGGTCTTCAATATAACTTTGACTTCATGAGGGACCATAATTGGCAATTTAGAATTGTTGAGGGACTAAACTTGCCATTTATTCAAAGTTGAAGGACCATTTGTGTAATTTTGACAAACTTAAGGGACCAAACTTGTAATTATGATTTCACAAGGGTTTTAAGTGTCATTTCTTCATTCATTGAGGATCAATCTTGCATGTCTTCAAGTCTTCAAGGGTATTTGTTGGATAAATCATGATCTAGGGCCCGGTTCTTTGTACGGCTTCGTTTCCCGTGTCCGTTTTTCCTTGTTTCTTGTGATCTTTTGTCTTTTTCACGATATCCATACCTAAAATACACAAGTAAACAAACACAAGCATATATATGGTATTTTATGACATTTTTATGCATTTAAAGCCCGAAAAGACCGATGAGATCATGTATAAATGCTATCTCATCAATTCCGTATGTAAGAATGCGGGTTATCGGTCTCATTGCCATGAAATTGGTCAGCACGAATGAGCGATAAAAGACCCGTCTTAATCTCAAAATGATGCGCCAAAATAGCCGGCACAACGATTGCTTCCCCATACCCTTCGGTGGGTGCACGGAGCAATTCCTCCATTGTTCGGTTATCGGCTATCTCTACAACAATAGGTGGAAGCTCGGGTTCCACTATTCGTTGTTGACGATTTCTATTTCTACGAGGAATATTTTCAAGCCTATTAAAATCAATCACAAGACGAGAAGAACGTAATTGCATACACTACAAAGACGAGAATTTAGAGGATTGAAGAAAAGAATTTAGACCAGAAGAAGATTATTTTTGGTATTTTATTTGGTATTGCTCAATAAAAAATGATCTATAAAAACAAGGAATAAGGATAACTACTATGGAAGTAAATTACCCTCGGTCGACTTTGAAACGATAGGTGAAAACCTAAACGTCTCGAGGTTCAATAAGTAAACTACAAAAATAAGATTTATTACTACTTGAGTAGGCAAACCAATAATAGGTTGTCCCTCTCAATATACGCACAAGCGAGCGGGGAAACGAGGTGGCACAAAGCACTTAAAAACCTTTTTCCTTAGACGGCCTTTTATAGCACATCGCCTTATACCCACCTTATAGTTTGTATAAATCGAGTTCAAACTTCTTATTAGTATTTATCTATTTTGCTTTTTATTTTTGTTTTGGATTCGACTACAATAGCTAGGTGATGAAATCCCAACTAAGGCCTTATTTGAAAAGTATGTAAATTTATTGTGCTACGTAATACAATATATTATTCACAAAAAAACGAGAAAAACGATACATACTATATAATAGAAAAATTACGAAACTTTCCGAGGACGGAAAGGGTCTTCAAATCAACGATCAACAAATCTCAACGAAAACGAATGGTACACAAGATCCACGACAGCGGCGCCAAAATTTTTGATGTAGAGTGGAATGTATATGTGATAATTTGGATTACGTTATAGGGTAAATTAGAAAATTACCTTTAGGAAAAAGTAATAGACTAATATTACCAATGACGAATTCAATTAAACACGTGATGAACCAAGTTCGTTGTACACGAAGATCGAGTGAATTTGAGACGTTTCGTTTCGTTTTGGACAATTGATTTGAATTGGTTTTTTGGTTTTTAAACTAAAAATTAAATCTACCAATTTTAAACTATTTAAATTTAACCTAAAGTGCATGAATCGTAAACCCCCAATTAATTATCTAAAAACAATTACTAAAAATTAATATTATTTAAAAATTAAACTAATTTGAAAATCTATAAAAATAATTCTATTTAATTAAAAAATGACTTTTAAACTATTTTTAGAAATCTAATTAACTTTTTTGTTAACTAATTAACTTTATCAAAATTACTCTAACCAAATCTATATTTTTTTTAAACTAATTTTATTTTAAATCTAAAATTAAAAAATCTAATTATTAAAATAAACTAATTAAACTTTTTAAATAAAAACATTTTTTATTATTTTTTATATTATTTTGAACTAATTATTATTTTTTAAAAACTCAAAATTTTCTTTAATAAAATATTAATAAGACTATTTTTAAAACCGAAACTTAATTAAACAAAACTTGTACTAAACTCTGCTAGAAAAGTAATACTATATTAATCAAATAACGTGTAATAAAATCAAAAAGGCAAGTAGCTCAGTTGGCTAACACTCTTGATTGTGAACCGCGAGGTCGTAGGTTCGAATCCTGCAAGGACCCATTTTTTTTGGTAATTAATTATTTGGAAAATTGATATATGAAAAGTCACAGGAGTGATCAAATTGTAAGTTTATTTTATTTAAGCTGTTAGGAAACAGCTTATAGGCTTATCAAATCAGTTGGATCTGATAACCTAAATTGAAACAGTGATAAGCAATTCAAATCTAATAACAGAAAACTTCAGTAAATCCTCAAATCAAACCATATCAAAGGAACAAATCAGCAATCTAATATAATGAATGGGCACAATAAAGCTCAAAGAAAGCTGTTTAAAATGTTCAATCCATCAGTAAAATGAAAACTGATTACAAATAAAGTCTACACGTTTATCCAATTAAGCAGATTACTCAGACTTGTTTATCAGTAAACTCTAGTTACGTATGGACAACAACATATCATACCAGATTATCAGACAAAAATACAACGACTAAAGAAGTACCTAATAGACTTAAAACAAATCCTATCAGCAGACTCTAATAACTTATCTAATCAAATAATCAAACTAAGATCACAAATATTCCAATAACAAATACTATACCTTAACCCTAGCAGATTCGATTCCAGATATTAATAAACTTATGTAATTAAACAAAAACAAATAAATAAACTTAATTTGCAGTCTAGTTAAACGACAAAACTCAAATACAATCCAAAGTAGCAGATTTATATTGCATTCATTCAAACCATAAACAAGGATCAAATAGAATATCAGTGTAAATCAATACGCCTCTACCAAGTACTCAAAACAGACTCAATAACAAAACAGAAGCTACTTATGACTAATAAATCAGATTTATAACAATTTAAGAAGATAAACAGAAAATTAAGATGATTAGAACCTTTTGAAGATCCCGCTGAGCAGCAGCGCAACGCTGAGCTGGCTGATTAGATCGTATCACCACCATAAAAACACCATTCGAACAACATTTCTATCAAACCACCATTTCGAACCAGATTCCTCAATCGAACCAAACAGCTACTTATATTTTTATTACTTAAACAGTGGTTTAAGTAACTTATTTTTCCCAATTCTCACTTTAAATCTCTCACATAAACTATTAAGAAAGTTTATATGAAGGACCTCGACTTCTTATATCATATTTAAGTATTAAATTATGTAGAAAATTTAAAGCAGTATTAAAATTAAATGCGAGAGAGAGATAATATAAATCAAAACTAACTTTCATTAATTCCAAACAATATTACAATACTTTTTAAAAATTAAATCTACAAATTTCTAACTAAAAATTGACATAATGACAATAAAAACAAGAAAAGGGATAAATGAATTACAGAAACTAGGGGGTTTTTATATCCATCCCAAGGCTTGTTGAGGAGCGAATATCCGGATCTTCAAGAGAATATTCCTTCTTCATTTTGACCCTTAGATCTTCATTCTCTCTCTTGTTGTTGATCGGAGGGTTGATAAGGCACAACTAGCACACAGATTGCCAACGTGGCATCCGTTTGTGCTAGTTGTGTTTCTTTGATGCAGAGGTGTCTCTCAATGATTGGATGAGTGAGGAATTTGAGGTGTCTTGACCAGTGAATCTTTGCCACGTATCATAGCCTCTCCATCATTCTTTTCCTTAAAATTGGGGGATTTAATTCCCCCACACTTGAATCACACGTGGGAATAATAGCCCTTTATTAATTTGATGTTTAAGTGAATTAGGGTTTTTTGAACAGTAACTTTCGTGCCTGGTTATTCTTTGAGGTTGAAGGAGATGGGGGATAAACATAGGAAATAACGAAGGGTTTTTTTATTTGTGTGGGTGAAAACGTGTGGTGAGTGGGATATAAATGGATAACAGTAAAATGTGTGGTGGTGTTTTTATTCACTCGACTGAATGAAATGAATATAAATTGTTTCCCAAAAGACTTTTAACCCTAATGGGTTTTTACTTGAGCCGAAACTAATTTCCACTTGTGCAATTGGGCTTTTTAGAACCAAAGTTGTTTCATCCGTTTCTTATCTAATTTGGGCTTTGACCCAAATTTTAACCACACTAAATTGATAATTTCCGTAATGGGCTTAAAGGCCCATTAAGCCATTGTGGGACCTACTTGGCCCATTTCCTTCTTAAATGATTGAATCCACTAAAATCGAGCTCATTTTTGGCTTCGTCGATCTTTTCTTCAAACTCGTGTCGGTTTTTGTCAGTTTTTGCGATCTTTGGTACCTACACACATTAAAACAAGAAACATACAAATACAAGACATTTTTGATACATTTTATGTATTTTTAAGTTGTTTTATGATACTATTGATATGATCAAAATCACATCATATCACCAACAAAAGAAAAAGTTTCTTAAGGAAGAAAAATACTACTTTTGGGATGACCCTTACCTCTTTAGGCAATGTGCAGACCAAATCATAAGACGGTGTGTAGATGGGCCCGAAGCATTTAAAATCTTAGAAGCTTGTCATAAGGGACTTACGGGAGGCCATTTTTGGCCCAACTATACCGCCAAGAAAGTCTTTGATTTGGGTTTCTATTGGCCTTCCATATACAAAGATGCCCAAAGATGGTGAAATTTTGTGATGTATGTCAAAGACAAGGAAAGATTAATCAACGAGATGAGATGCCACAAAATTTCATACAAGAGTGTGAGAATTTTGATGTATGAGGTATTGCTTTCATGGGACCTTTTCCATCATCATTAATGCAATAAGTACATACTCATAGCCGTGGACTATGTTTCAAAGTGGGTTGAGGCTAATGCATTACCTACTAATGATGCTCGAGTTGTAGTGAAATTCTTGAAGCAATTATTTGCTAGATTTTGTGTACCTCGGGCTATCATAAGTGATCGTGGGACTCATTTTTGTAATGATCAATTTACAAGAGTCATGAAGAAGTATGGTGTTAACCATAGACTTTCTTCCGCATATCACCCTCAAACCAATTGGCAAACTGAGGTCACAAATCGTTGTTTAAAAAGGATTTTAGAGAGAACGGTGGGAGAGCATCAAGCTTCTTAGTCGGATAAGCTTGATGAAGCTTTGTGGGCTTTTAGGACGGCTTTTAAGAAACCAATTGGTTGTACTCCATATAGTCTTGTCTATGGAAAAGCATGCCACCTCCCATTCGAGTTAGAGCATAAGGCTTCATGGGCTCTCAAATGGGCTAACTTTGATTTAAACCAAGCCGGTTCACATAGAAAAGACAAACTCAATGAGATGGATCAATTGAGAGTCAATGCTTATGAAAACTCGTTGCTTTACAAGGAAAAGACTAAGCAAATGCATGATGCTAAGATCAAGAACCGTGAGTTCAAAGTTGGTGAGTCGGTTCTCCTCTTTAACTCAAGGTTGAAACTCTTTGTGGGCAATCTTAAGTCAAGATGGTCCGGTCCATTCACTATTTCTCTAGTATTTCCATATGGGACTATTGAGTTGTCACAACCAAATGGCCCAAATTTCAAAGTGAATGGTCACCGTGTTAAGCATTACTTTGGGGAGGACATTTCCGTGGAAATGGTCCAAGAGATCCCCATTTTACCCATGAATTAATTCATTGTGGGAAGAGTCGAGCTAGAGACGCCATAAATCAAGCTTGAATAACTAGGCTTAGAGTTTTTAGACTTAGAGTTTGGTAGGATAGTAATAAGGGTATAGAGTTGAGGATAAGTGTAGGGGGGAGGCCTTCCTTTTGTCTTCATGTTGTTTGTAGGGTTTCTCTCTCTCATCGTATGCATTGGAGCTTATGGAGGAGGCCCTTGTATCGGGTTCACTTTGCTACTATTGTGATATTCAACTTTGTCTTAAAATGAATACACTTTAGTTGTCTCTTCCTTAGATTGAAATAAACAAAGTATGCAATGTCATAAGTGTAGGGGAGTTTACTCCAATACTCTTAAACATTGAGGACAATGTTTATCTTAAGTGTAGGGGTGACTTCTATCGAAGTGACCTTACCTTGAACTTTGTCATTGACCTTTCATGATAACATGGAAATTAATTTTTCAAACATTTTTCAAATTTTTTGATCTACTTTGACCACCAAAAATATGCATTCATAATTTTTGCATTAAACTATTTTTCATTTTCATAACACATTTGCATTGTATATATTCTTCTTTTATCTTTTCTTCAAAAATATATAAAAAGGAAAAAAATATAATAAAGGACATGGTTTAAAAAATTTAGACTTCTTTGACATATTAGGCCCGCCATGGATACTTTGACTCAACCCGAGTTTGCTTCTCAAGCATTCTATAGCTAGTATCCTTAACTATGTAGACCTTCATTGGTTTATTAGGCTTAGCATCCACTAGTCTCCTTATTTGAGATTTTAAACTGTGGAGAACAAGAGATGATAGAGTTTGAAGTAAGTGTTAACGGCTAGATAAACCTCATATTAATTAATTGTGGCTTTTATATCCCCTTTCATAACCTTTACTTTCTTGTCAACGCATGTATATATGTTAATAAACCGTTTTCTCGGTTGGCTCTCGGAAGATAGATTAATCAAGAACGGTTTTAATCAGTTTGTAGTCTCTTATGCATTTTTGACTAATCATTCGTGGTTGGTATAAGTACGTCTTAAGATTCTAAGTTAGAACGTTTTATGTGTACTAGACTTACGTCATGCTTAATATTTAGCGGGTGTTTTTCCTTTTATTCTTTTCAACTTTCTTTGTGAGGAATAAAGAAAAATAAGAGCGGCTTATGAAAAAAATGAGTGGCTAGAAAAAAAAGAAAAAGAAAAAGAAAAGAAAAAAAGAAAAAAACTAATTATACAAGACTCCCAAGAGGGGCAGTGAAGTGTTAATTGTAGTAGCTATTGAATTCCAATATTACTCTTACAATGGTTGCGGGGATTCAATAGTTGCTCCAATCCAAAATTACCTTGACGGGTTGCGGGATTGAAGATCCAAAGTCTCAAAAAGGCGGCGGATATAAGTTATTGCGTGAGTTTTATTTTTCTTTCCTTAGCGAGTGTGTAGCTACTTATTAATGCATCACATAAGGATTTTACACATAAAACGAATGACTTATTACTTTTGAGTCGGACTTATATCAATCGTGGGCGGGTTTTCGAGTAATAGATAAGATGGTTACTTAGGATTAAAACCGTTCTTCCTTATTTTGAGATTTTAGATTTCTTATATTTCACGCTTTAAATAATGACAAATTTGCCTTCAAGCAATTTGCTCAAATAATAACCGGTTTTAGAGGCATAATAAGCGGGGGTATAATGGTAACCCAATTAATCTATATGAATGAGTTGACGCACTTTCACGTATGGATAACAATGATCTTGTTTTTAAGCTTGGTATGGGGAAAGCGAAACTTGAGGGTGATAAGTGTTCATGGTACCAAAAGCCCTAATCTAAGTCCTTGATTTCTTTATGAGTTATTTCCATCAAAACCATTTTTAGAAAATCCAAAAATATATAAATAGAATTGATTTCCTTTGCATTGCATTGAATAAAATCAAAATCATGCATCATATAGTGTTGAACATCAAAGTTGCTCCAAATCAAGAAAGGAAGACAACCACAACAACCAATTAGCTTGAAAGTTACTACATCAAAAACCCCCAATTCAAGTTCTTCAACGGCTATCAAAAATTAAGAGATTCAAGCCACGTGGAAGCTCACCATTAGTTGCAACACGTCACCAACCTCAAACTGACTACATCCCAACCTCAATAAATACCCAATTTGGTCTTCATTTTGTACATGTAGTTAGTGTGTGTAATTTTCACACACTTGTAAAATCCTCTCGTTTGCACTTAGCAATTGAGTTAAAACTTCTCTCAAGTGACTGACAATCACTTGAGAGTTAGAGCATATGCAATGCAAAAAACCTCCAAAAGCTTTTTTGATTGATGACATTAATTGCAAATGACATTTATGGGCAAAACTGTTACCAAAGACTTGGTGTTTACCAAGTCTTTGTAAAAACACTTGCAAAAAGCTCTTGTTGCAATGGCAAAAAACACTTTCAATAGCTTTTTACAATAGTAAAAAGTCTTTGATGCCTTTTGCCATTGGAGATGCTCTTAGTTAGTTAGTTGTAACCGTTTTGTAACAAACTTTTCCTCCATTAATGAACTTACATTTTCACTTGCACTCAATTCTTCTTCTCATACCTCCATAATCCTACATACTTGTTATTGTTGTGATTCTTTTGATCATTATTGATCAATGGAATGACTTTGATGCTGATTTGAAGATTGTAGCTGGTTCAAAATCGTTTTCAGTTAATTTCATAGCCAAAGTGAAGATTGTAGCAGGGTAGGCATTGCTAGTAGATGATGATGATATGATAGTTTTTGATTGTTGATTAATGATGGTTTAGTTGCTCTTAGAGAGCTCAGCGCTCATCTACTCCATCAGTGGTGGCACCTAGCTAAAAGGAACATATTTTCTTGTTTTAATTCCACTAAACAGTCTTGCACGCTCAATTCCTAGTAATAGCTTTAATCTGCCGAACTATGATTCTGTTACTGTATTTGTAGTATAATCTTGATATTCTGATAGTTTACAAGGATTCTTATAGCTTAAATTCAGTTTTAGTTTGGTAAAATTTGGCTTTCATCAGTTTAAAGTTCATCAGTTACTCACTTTGTATTTTTCCAAGTAAACTTGCTGGATTTTTGCTTCAAATTGGTTCATTTCATTGACTAAACAAGTTTAGATTAGTCTTCTTTGCTGTCATAAACAATTGCTCAAAAAGTCTTTACAAAATTTATATATCAGATTTTAAACCTATGTTTGGATTAAACTCATTTTGGTGAATTAGGTTGTGAAATCTGTTATTTGAGATCTCTTACACTCAACAAGTGATTTTAAGTCTTTTGGTAAAGTTTTGTAGTCAAAACAAAGGTCAATCAGGCAAATAGCCTCTAAAAACTTTGGGTCAGTCCTTGTGTATGAATTTCAGTTAGAACAAGTCAACTTTCATTCCATGCCATTTCTTTCATTGTTGATGTTTTTAGCTGAAACCTGTTTTCATTTGTAGCTTAACATATAATCTTTCAAAATTAGTAAGGAAATTATACAATTTTCAGTTTTGAGTGTGATACAAGCTTATAAATAAGCACTTAGGCAATTGCAAGTTTTCGTGACAATAAGCCAACTGTTTTTCCATATCTCATAATCTACTTCATAAAACCATCAATTTTCTTTCACAAATACCTTTGCAAACATGTCTTGAGTTGATTTTGAGAAGTTGAGCTTTTTGAATATTTTGGTCAAACATGGTCAAAATAAGCACTTTTTGCTTATTTCAAATTCCAGCTTATTCTCTTGATGATTTTCCAAACCAATTGACATTCTAAGCTTCTCATAACTTGTTTAATCAGTTTCAACAAAAAAATCAGTTAGGGGATGTCTGGATTTATTTTTAGCTTATTGTGAGCTTATTGGAATAAGCAATCCAGAGTCTAGCTGATTTTTGGTTTTATGCATTTTAAAGAAAACTAGCGTCAAATTGGTTTGAAAATAATCGCAAACGAGCTTATTCATGACCTTTTGCCCGTTTTTGTGAAAAAGTTTGGTAAAATTGCATTTTGGTCCTTAGCATTTCATTAACTCGCTAATCAGCTTTGAAACTTGATAGTTTTTAGGGTTTGCAAACATTAGTCCCTGATTTTCCATTTGTTGCATTTTTAGTTAGTTAGTTTTGGAATTTGTTAATTTGTTGGAATAGTTAGTTACAATTTTGATTGTTAGTCCTTATACTTTCTAATTTTTCACTTCTAGTCCCTATATTTTCATTTTCTTTACATTTCAAGCAATTTTACATTTGTGCATTAGAGACTTGTACTTTGTGATAATTTTGTGGTACTTGCAATTTGTTTTACGGTTACATACCTATAATATTTTCTACTTTTTACGTGTTTGTTTGAATTAGACCTAGAATCCAAATACCTTGTAACAACCAAAAACAATTATACCTTGATATTGGTGGGCCTTTCAATTTGTCTTGAGTCAAGAAAAACGAACTTGCAAAATATTCATTATTAAATGGCGCCGCTGCCGGTTCATGACATTACGAGAGACTATTGATTGACGGTTTCGATTGTATTTTAGGATCCGTTCCCCGAGTGGACGTTCTTTTTACGTATCATAAATCCAAAAGATAAAAAAAAATCAAAAATATAAAAATACAAAAACTAAAAAACCACAAAATCAATTCTTTTCCTAAAGAATTGAACTAAAAAAATAAAAAATCTAAAAAGTAATCTTTTTCCTAAAAGATTACACCCAAAAATATATATTATATCGATTTTCATCGTTTTGACGTATATATAGTATTTTCTTAAAAAACCCAGTAAATACAAAAATATTTTTGAGATATTATTATATGTAGATACATATACGTATACGAACAATCAATACACATACTTCCATAAGTATTGCTTTTGTAATACACCGTGTTCAGGAGCGTTCCGGTCCTTGACACGTATATCAATCAAATTTAATTAAGGCAAAAATAGATAAATACTTCCAATAGGCAAGAATTCGAAGAATACAAAGTACAAAGTGAATAGAAAGGCGACGTGCTATAAAATGCCGTCTAAGGGTTAATAGGTACTTAAGTGCTTCGCACCACCTAACCCCCCGTTCACTAGTGAGTATTCTAAGAAGGAAAGCTTGATTGGGGGTTTTGCAACCCAAAGTATTATTTATATATACTATATTTTCTTGTGGATATTACTTATTGAACCTCGGAAAGGATAATACCCTCTTTTCCAAAGTCGAACGAGAGCTTCCCTCTCACTCCATGATTTGAGTTGCATGCTCACCCGAGGGCGTGTACAAATACCTTTTGGTGTACAACCCCTTCCTCCCAAAAGGAAGAAAAAGAGAAAGAGTAAGAACAACACCGTCCATCAAGCCAATGTCGAGCATCGTGCTTTGATCAACACACAAGAAGCCATGGCCGCCGTTGACAATAGACATTGATGGAGCACCTCCAAACAAATGTGCAAGGATATGCTGATTACCTTGGTTTCTTCTACACCCTTTTTCGGGAGACCCAATGATGATCCACATGATCATATCAAGAAGTTTCTATCCATTTGCAATACACTTAAGTACAATGGGGTTCCTCGTGATGCCATTAAGTTGATCTTGATTCAATTCTCCCTAGAGGGAGATGCTAGGTATTGGCTAGATAGACTACCACATAAGAGCATTACCACTTGGGATGACTTTACCAAGAAGTTTTTGAATAGGTTCTTTCCTCCATCTAAGACCACGACTTTGAGAAACCTAATTATGGTATTTCAACAAAAACCTAATCAAACCTTTAGTGATGCCTGGGAAGAGTTCAAGGAGTTGTTGAGAAAATGCTCCAATCATGGATTCAATGAAGATCACCAAATCAACTCCTTTTATAATGGATTAAGACCACCTCATCAAGATTCCCTCAACTCCTCCGTGGGTGGGAACATTCTTGCCAAATCCATACAAGAGGCATGGGACATTATTGAGACTAAATCCATGGTGCAAACAAATAACCAAATTGATGAGAGGGTTCATGTTGTGCAAGATAGTTCTCACACATCCATTGATAATATACTCCTCAAGAGTCACAATGAGATACTTCAAGCGATGGAAAAGAATCAAGAGATGAATTAAAAGATGAATAAAGAGATGATTCAATCCTTTATAAAAGTTTCTTTGAACAAATCTCTTTCCAATTATGTGAATGCCATTACTACATCATGTGAAACTTGTGGAGGTCCTCATTCTTACCTACAATGTGACAAGGTTCAAAATTACCAAGGTGAATGTTATGCTTATCAAGATGAACATAGAGAGCACTTCAAACCTAACACCAACTACAACAATCTCTCTTACAAGTCAAATTACTACCTTGCTCCATCCGGCTTTCCACCCCAACCACCCACCCACAATCAAACCAATCCTCCTCAATTGCTTCAAAGAAATCAAGGGCCTAGGCCAAACTACCAAGGAAATAACTATAGAGCACCCAACAACTTTCAACATCAAGGAAATAACTTTAATGCAAATAATCAAGGATTTAACCAACCACCTCCACCTCAATTTCCAAACCAAGGTTTTTATCAAGGAAATATGCAACATAATCCTATGGATTTAATTCTTCAAAAGCTTACTTCTTATGAAAGACAAATGAAGGAGACTCAAGAGGAAAACAACAAGAAATTTGCTCTTTTACAAAATCAAAATTTTCACACTCAAAGTCCTCAAGGGGCTCTACCTTGAAACACACAAACAAATCCAAGGGCTAATGTCAACGTAATCACAACGAGAAGTGGAAAAACAACTAATGATCCTTCACCTCCTACACCTCCTAGGGTTAAGCCTACTATGGTTCCACCTAGTGATAAGCCTTCAACATCAAACACGACACCTTCAAGCTCTACAACTTCAACACCTATACCTTCTCATCCTACACCCACTACTCCTTTACCTTCCACACCTACTAATGAAGAAACCAACAAAGAGAACCCTTCAACAACAACTACTCAACCTACACCAAAACCAGGCCTTCCATATCCATCAAGATTGAGAAAGGAGAAACTTAAAAACAAGGATGATATTCAAGTGTCAAACTTTTTGAGAATGTTCAAGCAACTAAACATAAACATATCCTTTGCGGAAGCTCTTGCCTATATGCCAAAGTTTGCTAAAATATTGAAAGATCTCCTCTCAAACAAGGAAGTTGGTGGATTTGCCTAACACATCACATAATGAGAATTGCTCCGCCGTATTGCTAAAAACCATACCTACAAAACTTAGAGATCCGGGGCGATTTTTGATCCCTTGTAATTTTCCCGGGGTGGAAAATTACATGGCACTAGCGGATCTTGGGGCAATGCATTAATCTCATGCCTTTATCGGTTTGGAAAAAACTCTCTCTTCCCGAGATCACTCCTACTAGGATGACCCTTGAGTTAGCAAACCGTACCATAGCTTATCCGGTAGGCATTGCGGAGGATGTATTTGTAGGGGTTGATAAATTCACCTTTCCGGTGGATTTTGTAGTGGTTGATTATGATATGGATCAGAGAGTTCCTCTTATTGTTGGTAGACCATTCTTGAGGACGGGTCGTACTCTTATAGATGTGGCGGAAGGAGAACTAATTATGAGAGTTGAGGATGAGAAAGTGGTGTTTAAGCTAGGAAAAGTCACTAAGAAGTCTCAAAGTTTTGAAACAGTTAACATAGTGGATGTTCTTGATGAGGTGTGTGATGAGCATTTTCATGAAGCTTGTAAGAATAATAGTGAGAACATGCCTCATGTAGAGACAGTTGCCTCAATTGCTCCCTCCTTAACACCATTTGGAGAGAGTGGTTTTCTCTTGGAGGAATTTGAGTCCAACTTCCTTGGTAATGATGATTCTCCCATTAATTGGGAAGAAGATATTCTAACTATCCAAAAGTTGCTCAATGAGGATCCCATTCCTTCACCTACTCCACAAGAAGTTACCATTGATGATCCATCTATAGTAAAACCTTCCATTGAGAGTCCACTTTCCCTAGAACTTAAGGATCTTCCATCACACCTTGAATATGCATTCTTAGAGGGAAAGGACCAATTACCCGTGATCTTACCAAAAGCCTTGAAAGATGATGAGAAGGAAAAACTTATAGAGGTGCTTAAGAAACATAAGAAAGCCATAGCATGGAAAATCTCCGACATAAGGGGAATTGATCAAAATTTTTGTACACACAAAATCCTTATGGAGGATGATTACAAACCCGTCATTCAAAGCCAAAGAAGGGTTAACCCAAAAATCCATGAGGTCATCAAAAAGGAAGTTATCAAACTCCATGATGCGTGTATGATTTATCCCATTTCCGACTCTCCATGGGTTATCCCGGTACATTATGTTCCTAAGAAGGGTGGAAACACCGTAGTGCCCAATGAGAACAATGAGCTTATTCCTACTAGACTTGTCCCGGGATGGAGAGTTTTTATTGATTATAGGAAGCTCAATGATGCTACTAGAAAATATCATTTCCTATTTCCTTTCATGGACCAAATGCTTGAACGCTTAGCGGGAAATGAGTACTATTGATTTCTAGATGGATTCTCGACTTATTTTCAAATACCCATTGATCCAAAGGATCAAGAAAAGACCACATTCACTTGTCCCTATGGTACATTTGCTTATAGGAGAATGTCTTTTGGTTTGTGCAATGCACCGGGGACATTCCAAAGGTATATGATGGCAATCTTTCATGACATGATTGAGCACACTATGGAAGTTTTCATGGATGATTTCTTAGTTTTTGGAGATTCATTCACTTCTTGTCTCTCCCATTTGGAACGTATGCTTAAGAGGTTTGAAGAAACACGTCTTGTTCTTAATTGGGAGAAGTGCCATTTCATGGTCAAAGAGAGGATAGTCTTGGGATATAAGATATCCAATAAGGGTTTAGAAGTGGATCTTGCTAAAATTGATGTTATTGCCAAACTTCCCACACTTGCCACGGTGAAAGGAGTTAGCAGTTTTTTGGGTCATGCGGGTTTCTATAGACGTTTTATACAAGATTTTTCCAAGATAGCAAGACCCATGACCCATCTCTTGGAAAAAGAGGCTCCTTTCATTTTCACACAAGAATGTTTAGACTCTTTTGAGATTCTTAAGGAAAAGTTGACAAAGGCTCCCGTTTTGGTTTCTCCAAATTGGGATTTGCCTTTTGAGCTCATGTGTGACGCTAGTGATTATGTCGTGGGGGCCGTGTTAGGACAAAGAGTTAATAATCATTTTCAACCTATACATATGCGAGTAAGACAATGACGGTTGCTCAACTTCATTATACCACCACGCAAAAAAAGTTGCTTGCTATAGTCTATGCCTTTGAGAAATTTAGACCCTATCTTGTGCTTTCTAAGACCATAGTGTATACTGATCATTCCGCTCTCAAGTAACTCATGACAAACTAGATGCTAAGCCTAGGCTTTTGAGATGGGTTTTATTGCAACAAGAGTTTTTCATTGAGATACGAGATAAAAAAGGAGCCGAGAATTTAGTGGCGGATCATTTGAACAGACTTGGGCATCCTTTTCAAGGTGAATTAGCTCATAAGGAAATTAATGAATCCTTTCCATTATAGGAGCTCATGTCCATCTCTTCACAAGAGGATGCCACCCCATGGTTTGTGGATATTGCAAACTATCTTGTGGGGGATGTGCTCATAGAGGGTCTTACTTCCCAAGAAAAGAAAAAGTTTCTTAAGGAATCAAAATACTATTTTTGGGATTACCCTTACCTCTTTAGGGAATGTGCGGACCAAATCATAAGACAGTGTGTAGATAAGCCTGAAGTATTTAAAATCTTAGAAGCTTGTCATAAGGGACCTACAGGAGGCCATTTTGGGCCCAACTATACCGCCAAGAAAGTCTTTGATTCGGGTTTCTATTGGCCTTCCATGTACAAAGATGCCCAAAATATGGTGAAATTTTGTGATGTATGTCAAAGACAAGGAAAGATTAATCAAAGAGATGAGATGCCACAACATTTCATACAAGAGTGTGAGATTTTTGATGTATGGGGTATAGATTTCATGGGACCTTTTCCATCATCAAAGAGCAATAAGTACATACTCATAGTCGTGGATTATGTTTCAAAGTGGGTTGAGGTTAATGCCTTACCTACTAATGATGCTCGAGTTGTAGTGAAATTCTTGAAGCAATTATTTGCTAGATTTGGTGTACCTCGGGCTATCATAAGTGATCGTGGGACTCATTTTTATAATGATCAATTTACAAGAGTCATGAAGAAGTATGATGTCAACCATAGACTTTCTACTGCGTATCACCCTCAAACCAATGGGCAAACTGAGGTCACAAATCGTTGTTTAAAGAGGATTTTAGAGAGAACGGTGGGAGAGCATCGAGCTTCTTGGTCGGATAAGCTTGATGAAGCTTTGTGGGCTTTTAGGAAGGCTTTTAAGACACCAATTGGTTGTACTCCATATAGGCTTGTCTATGGAAAACCATGCCACCTCCCATTCGAGTTAGAGCATAAGGCTTCATGGGCTCTCAAATGGGATAACTTTGATTTAAACCAAGCCGGTTCACATAAAAAAGACAAACTCAATGAGATGGATCAATTGAGATTCAATGCTTATGAAAACTCATTGCTTTAGCAATTGCATGATGCTAAGATCAAGAACCGTGAGTTCAAAGTTGGAGAGCCAATTCTCCTCTTTAACTCAAGGTTGAAACTCTTTGCGGGCAATCTTAAATCAAGATGGTCCGGTCCATTCACTATTGCTCCAGTATTTCCATATGGGACTATTGAGTTGTCATAACCAAATGGCCCAAATCTCAAATTGAATGGTCACGTAAGCATTACTTTGGGGAGGACATTTCCATGGAAATGGTCTAAGAAATCCTCATGTTCCACATGAATTAATTCATTGTGGGAAGAGTCGAGCTAGAGACGCCATAAATCAAGCTTTAATAACTAGGCTTAGAGTTTTTAGACTTAGAGTTTGGTAGGATAGTAATAAGGGTATAGAGTTGAGGATAAGTGTAGGGGGGAGGCCTTCCTTTTGTCTTCATGTTGTTTGTAGGGTTGCTCTCTCTCATCGTATGCATTGGTGCTTATAGAGGAGGCCCTTGTATCGGGTTCACTTTGCTACTATTGTGATATTAAACTTTGTCTTAAAATGAATACACTTTAGTTGTCTCTTCCTTAGCTCGAGATAAACAAAGTACGCAATGTCATAAGTGTAGGGGAGTTTACTCCAATACTCTTAAACATTGAGGAAAATGTTTATCTTAAGTGTAGGGGTGACTTCTATCGAAGTGACCTTACCTAGAACTTTGTCATTGACCTTCATGATAACTTGGAAATTAATTTTTCAAACATTTTTCAAATTTTTTTATCTACTTTGGCCACCAAATATATGCATTCATAATTTTTGCATTAACAATTTTTCATTTGCATAACACATTTGCATTTTATATATTCTTCTTTTATTTTTTCTTCAAAAATATATAAAAAGGAAAAAAAATATAATAAAGGACATGGTTTAAAAAATTTACACTTCTTTGATATATGAGGCCCGCCATGGATACTTTGACTCAACCCGAGTTTGCTTTTCAAGCATTCTCTAGCCATGTAGACCTTAAATGGTTTATTAGGCTTAGCATCCACTAGTCTCATTATTTGAGATTTTAAACTGTGGAGAACAAGAGATGATAGAGTTTGAAGTAAGTGTTAAGGGCTAGATAAACCTCATATTAATTAATTGTGGCTTTTATATCCCCTTTCGTAACCTTTACTTTCTTGTCAACGCATGTATATATGTTAATAAATAATCAAGAACGGTTTTAATCGGTTTGTAGTCTCTTATGCATTTTTTACTAATCATTTGTGGTTTGTAGACTACAAGTGAAAGTGCGTCAACTCATTCATATAGATTAATTGTGTTACCATTATACCCCAGCTGACAATCACTTGAGAGTTAGTTAGTTAGCTGTAACCGTTTTGTAACAAACTTTTCCTCCATTAATGAACTTACATTTTCACTTTCACTCAATTCTTCTTCTCATACCTACATAATCTTACATACTTGTTACTGTTGTGATTCTTTTGATCATTTTTTTTATCAATGGAATGACTTTGATGCTGATTTGAAGATTATAGCTGGTTCAACATCGTTTTCAGTTCATTTCATAGCCAAAGTGAAGATTGTAGCAGGGTAGATCATTGCCAGTATATGATGATGATATGATAGTGTTTGGTTGTTGATTAATTGTGGTTTAGTTGTTCTTTGAGAGCTCAGCGCTCCTCTACTCTATCAGTGGTGTCACCTAGCTAAAAGGAACATATTTTCTTGTTTTAATTCCACTAAACAGTCTTTCATGCTCAATTCCTAGTAATAGCTTTAATCTGCTGAACTGTGATTGTGTTAGTGTATTTGTAGTATAATCTTGATATTCTGATAGTTTACAAGGATTCTTATAGCTTAAATTCATTTTTAGTTTGGTAAAATTTGGCTTTCATCAGTTTAAAGTTCATCAGTTACTCACTTTGTGTTTTTCTAAGTAAACTTGCTAGATTTTTGCTTCAAATTGGTTCATTTCATTCACTAAACAAGTTTAGATAAGTCTTCTTTGCTGTCATAAACAATTGCTCAAAAAGTCTTTACAAAAGTTCTATATCAGATTTTAAACCTGTGTTTGGATTAAACTCATTTTGGTGAATTAGGTTGTGAAATCTGTTATTTTGAGATCACTTACACTCAACAAGTGAGTGTAAGTCTTTTGAGAAATTTTTGTAGTCAAAACAAAGGTCAATCAGGCAAATAGCCTCTAAAAACTTTGGGTCAGTCCTTGTGTATGAATTTCAGTCAAAACAAGTCAACTTTGATTGCATGCCATTTCTTTGATTGTTGATGTTTTTAGCTGAAACATGTTCTCATTTGTAGCTTATCATACAATCTTTCAGACTTAGTAAGAAAATTATACAGTTTTCAGTTTTGAGTGTGATACAAGCTTATAAATAAGCACTTAGGCAATTGCAAGTTTCTGTGACAATAAGCCAATTGTTTTTCCATATCTCATAATCTACTTTATAAAACCTTCAATTTTGTTTCACAAATACCTTTGCAAACATATCCTGAGTTGATTTTGAGAATTTGAGCTTTTTCAATATTTTGGTCAAACTTGGTCAGAAAAAGAACTTTTTGCTTATTTCAAATTCCAGCTTATTCTCTTGATGATTTTCCAAACCAATTGACATTCCAAGCTTCTCATAACTTGTAGAATCAGTTTCAACAAAAAAAATCAGTTAGTGCATGTATGGATTTGTTTTTAGCTTATTGTAAGCTTATTGGAATAAGCAATCCAGAGTTTTACAAGCTTTTAGCTAAATTCCTTTTGCAAGTCTAGCTGATTTTTAATTTAAGCATTTTAAAGAAAACTAGGGTCCAATTGGTTTGAAAATAAGCTCAAACGAGCTTATTCGTGACCTTGTGCCCGTTTTTGTGAAAAAGTTTGGTAAAGTTGCATTTTGGTCCTTAGCATTTCATTAACTCGCTAATCAGCTTTGAAACTTGATAGTTTTTAGGGTTTGCAAAAATTAGTCCCTGATTTTCCATTTGTTGCATTTTTAGTTAGTTAGTTTCGCAATTTGTTAATTTGTTGGAATAGTTAGTTACAATTTTCATTCTTAGTCCTTATACTTTATGATTTTGCGCTTCTAGTCCCTATATTTTCATTTTCTTTACATTTCAAGCAATTTTACATTTACGCATTAGAGACTTGTACTTTGTGATAATTTTCTGGTACTTGCAATTTGTTTTACGGTTAAATACATATAATATTTTCTACTTTTTACGTGTTTGTTTGAATTAGACCTAGAATCCGAATAACCTTGTAACAACCAAAAACAATTATAACTTGATATTGGTGGGCCTTTCAATTTGTCTTGAGTCGAGAAGAACGAACTTGCAAAATATTCAATATAACCGACTCACGGTTACTACCCCGAGTTTGCTTATCTAAGCTTACTCTAGCTAGTAGCCTTAACTATGTAGCCCTTTATTAGTTTATTAGGCTAAGCATCCACTAGTCTCATTATTTGAGATTTTAAACTATGGAGAACAAGAGATAATAGAGTTTGAAGTAATTGTTAAGGGCTAGATAAACCTCATATTCATTAATTGTGGCTTTTATATCCCCTTTCGTAACCTTTACTTTCTTGTTAATGCATGTATGTATGTTAATAAATAATCAAGAACGGTTTTAATCGGTTTGTAGTCTCATATGCATTTTAACTAATCATTCGTGGTTAATATTTTGCGGGTGTGTACTAGACTTATGTCATGCTTAATATTTTGCGGGTGTTTCTCCTTTTATTTTCAACTTTCTTTGTGAGGAATAAAGAAAAATAAGAGCGGCTTATGAAAAAAAATGAATGGCTAGAGAAAAAAAATAGAAAAAAGAAAAAGAAAAAGAAGATAATTGTACAAGACTCCTAAGAGGGTCAGTGAAGTGTTAATTATAGTAGCTATTGAATTCCAATATTACTCTCACAAGGGTTGCGGGGATTTAATAGTTGCTCCAATCCAATATTACCTTGACGGGTTGCGGGATTGAAGATCCAAGGTCTCAAAAAGGTGGAGGATATAAATTATTGCGTGAGTTTTATTTTTCTTTCCTTAGCGAGTGTGTAGCTACTTATTAATGCATGATATAAGGATCTTACACATAAGGCGAATGACTTATTATTCTTGAGTCGAACTTATATCAATTGTGGGCGGTTTTTCGAGTAATGGATAAGATGTTTACTTAGCATTAAACCCGTGCTTCTTTATTTTGAGATTTTACATTTCTTATATTTCACGCTTTAAATAATGAAAAATTTGCTCTCAAACAATTTGCTCAAATAATAACCGGTCTTAGAGGCATAATAAGTGGGGAAATACTGGTAACATAATTAATCTATATGAATGAGTTGATGCACTTTTACTTGTGGATAACAATGATCTTGTTTTTAAGCTTGGTATGGGGTAAGTGAAACTTGCGGGTGATAAGTGTTCATGGTACCAAAAGCCCTAATCTAAGTCCTTGATTTCTTTACGAGTTATTTCCATCAAAACCATTTCAAGAAAATCCAAAAATATATAAATATATAAATATAACTGCTTTCCTTTGCATTACATAGTATAAAATCAAAATCATGCATCATATAGTGTAAAGTAGTGTAAATGCATTTAATATTGGCCAAGGTGGATTAATTATGAGAAAAGTGTAAATTGGTGCTTTAAAATGTGGCATTGCATGAGGTCATGGCAATGATCAAGTGTAGGGGATTTGATATGAGTGAAATCTCATATCAATAATGTTACAAATCACCCTAAAACACAAAGCCAAAATACCTAATTTTATTCATAAAAGCAGTATTATGGGTATGTTTTGTTGTTTGTGCTTGTGTAGGTAACAAAGATACAAATTTAGAGCAAACAAGTGAAATCAAGCCTTAATGATGAAGAAAAGACAAAAGGAGGATGAAAAGTGACAAACCTTGCAAAGACAAAGGACCTTTCTTGACAACTTTCAAAGATGACGGACTAAAAGTTTAATTATGCAAAAGTCAAGAATAAAGTCAAATCTGGTCAACTCTCAAGTCAACAAGTCAAAGGATGAGTTTTGAACAAGATTAAATTTGGAAGGACCAAAAATGTCAAAGAAATGAAGTTTGGAGATCAAGTGAATAATCTGCTAATGTTGAGGGGCTTAAATTGACAAAAATGGGTTAAGTTTGGACTTGATCCGTGTGCATGATACTTCAACCAATGAGAAGTATGAATGAGTATGACAAGGATTGCCAACTCACCCCACTCAGCCGCCACTTCAATAAATAAACAAATCAAAACAGTGCCACGCACTTATACTTTCTCCACCAATAGAAAATGAGTAATTGGATAATGATCCACAACTTCTTTTTTCATCTAATTACACAACTACACCTGGCACATTCAAACTATAATGAGCCTAGGAACGAATTTAAGAAGGAATGCATATCAAGAGAAATGATCAACATTAAATCTGCTCAAAATCAACTGAGGATCACAACCCCAACAACCAATTAACCTGAAAGTTACTCAATCAAAAACCCCCAATTCAAGTTCTTCAATGGCTATCAACAATTGGAAGATTCAAGACACGTGGAAGCTCACCATTGGTTACAACAAGTCACCAAACTCCAACTGACTACATCCCAACCTCTATAAATACCTAGTTAGGCCTTCATTTTGTACAAGTAGTTGGTGTGTGTATTTTTCACACACTTGATAAATTCCCTTAATTTTAGTTAGAAGTTTTAGTTAATCACTACTATTAAGTGACTGACAATCACTTAAGAGTTAGTTAGTTAGTTTTAACCACATTGTAACCAACTTTCTTCCATTAATGAACTTCAATTTTCACTTTCACTCAAATTTCATTCTCAATTATGCATAATCCTACATTCTTGTTATTGCTGTGATTCTTTTGATCATTCATTATCAATGGAATGACTTTGATGTTGATTTAAAGACTATAGCTGGTTCAGAATTGTTTTGAGTTCATTCCATAGGCATTTCAGCAGTTGTAGCAGGGGAGATCATTTCTAGTAGATGATGATGTTATGATGGTGTTTGGTGGTTGATTTCTGGTGTTTTGAATGTACCTAGTAGGCTCAGTGCCTCACTACTCCATCAGTGGTGGCTTCAAAGCTAAAAGGAACACATTTACTTGTTTAAAGTTCCTCTCAACTGTCTTTGCATGCTAAATTCCTAGTTATAGCTCTTAAATGTTGAATTGTGGATTTGTTAGTGATCCGGTAGTGTAATTTTGGTGATCTGATAGTCTACTTGTAGTTTGATAGCTCATCATTCAGTTTTCACTTGATTAGAATTGTTTTACATCAGTCATAATCGTCAGTTACTCATTTTGTGTTCTTCCAAGTAAACTAGTCACTTTTTGGCATTAAACCAATTCATTTCATTCAACTAACAAGTTTTGATAAGTCACAATAGCTGTCATAAACATTTGTTCAAAGATCCTTTGAAGAAGTTCATTTCAGATTTTTAAACCAGTGTTTGGATTTAGATCAATCTTGTGAGTTAGTTGTTAAAACCTGTTCTTTTAAGCCCACTTACACTCAACAAGTGAGTATAAATCTGTTGGTTAAGTTTTGTAGTCAAAGCAAAGGTCAAAAAGGCAAATTGCAGCTAAAAAGATTGTGTCAGACTTTGTACAAGTTTATCAGTCAAAACATGCTACTTTTGATTACTTGCCATTTCTTTGATTGTTGATGTTTTTAGCTGAAACTTGTTTCCATTTGTAGCTTAATATACAATCTTTAAGACTTAGTAAGGAAACCATACAGTACCAGCTTCTGAATTAGTTATCAGCTTATAAATAAGCACTTAGGCAATTGCAAGTTTCTTTGATCATATCAAACTGTTCTTATCAGTTCTGCAAATTCACTTGATTAAGCACCCAATTTTCTTTCACAAATCCATTTGCAAACATGTCCTGAGTAGTTTCTGTAAATTTGAGCTTTTGGAAATTTTTGGTCAAACTTGGTCAAAATAAGAACTTTTGGCTTATTTCAAATTCTATCTTATTCTCTTAACCATTTTCAAAACCAATTGACATTCCAAGCTTCTTATAACTTGAATAATCAGTTTTAACAAGAAAACTATTTAGTGGATGTATGGATTTGTTTTTAGCTTATTTAGAGCTTATTGAGATAAGCTAGATTTTGATTCACTTTGTTTTAGCCAAAATCCTGTTACAAGCCTAGTTGATTCCATTTTTAAGCTTTTTGGAAAAAACTAGAACCATTTTGGTTGGATAATAAGCTCAAACGAGCTTATTGATTACCTTGTGCCCGTTTTGTTAAAAAGTCATGTTTTAATTGCACATTAGTCCTCAAATTTTCCTAAACTTGCTAAACAGCTTTGAAACCTTAACTTTTCTAGGATTTGCATTTAGTAGTCCCTGAACTTTGATTAGTTACACATTTTGTTAGGCAGTTTGAGAATTTGTTAGTTAGTAATTGTAGTTTGTTATAATTTTCACTTTTGGTGCTTATACTTTCTGATTTTGCACTTTTAGTCCCTATATTTTCATTTCATTTACATTTCATTTACATTTCAAGCAATTTTATACTTGTGAATTAGATACTTGTACTTTGTGAATATTTTTTGGTACTTGCAATTTGTTTTACGGTTATATAGATCTATAATATTTTCCATTTTTACATGTTTGTTTGAATTAGACCTAGAATCCAAATAACCTTATATAGATCTATAATACTCAACATTAAATGGCGCTGTTGCCGGTTCATGACATTACGAGAGACTATTGATTGACAGTTTCGATTGGATTTTGGGACCTATTCACCTCGTGAGCGTTCCTTTTACGTATCATAAATCCAAAAGATAAAAAAATCAAAAATATAAAACTATAAAAACTAAAAAACCACAAAATTAATTCTTTTCCTAAAGAATTGAACCAAAAAAATTAAAAAAATCCAAAAATTAATATTTTTCCTTAAAGATTACACCAAAAAATATATATTATATCGGTTTTCATTGTTTTTACATACATATAGTATTTTCTTAAAAATCCAATAAATACAAAAATATTTTTGAGATATTATTATATGTAGATACATATACGTATACGAACACTCAATACACATACTTCTATAAGTATTGCTTTTGCAATACACCGTGTTCGTGAGCGTTCCGGTCCTTGACACGTGTATCGATCAAATTTAATTAAGGCAAGAATAGATAAATACTTCCAATAGGCAAGAATTCGAAGAATACAAACTACAAAGTGAATAGAAAGGCGACGTGCTATAAAATGTCGTCTAAGGGATAATAGGTACTTAAGTGCTTCGCGCCACCTAACCCCCCGTTCACTAGTGAGTATTCTAAGAAGGAAAGCTTGATTGAGGGTCTTGCCACCCAAGTATTAGTTAAATATACTATACTTTCTTGTGGATATTACTTATTAAACCTCAGAAAGGATAATCCCTTCTTTTCCAAATTCGAACGAGAGCTTCTCTCTCACTCCTTGATTTGAGTTGCATGCTCACCCGAGCGTGCACAAATACCTTTTGATGTACAACCCCTTCCTCCCAAAAGGAAGAAAAACAGAAATAGTAAGAACAGCACCGTCCATCAAGCCGATCCCGAGAATCGTGCTTTGAACAACACACAAGAAGCCATGGCCGCCGTTGACAATAGACCATTGATGGAGCACCTCCAATCAAATGTGCAAGGATATGCCGATGCCATTGTTATACTCGAGATACCCATAAACACCTTTGAGCTTAAGACATCCATGATTACCTTGGTTTCTAACACACCATTTTTCAGGAGACCCAATGATGATCCACATGATCATATCAAGAAGTTTCTATCCATTTGCAATACACTTAAGTACAATGGGGTTCCTCATGATGCCATTATGTTGATCTTGATTCAATTCTCCCTAGAGGGAGGTACTAGGTATTGGCTAGATAGACTACCACCTAAGAGCATTACCACTTGGGATGACTTTACCAAGAAGTTTTTGAATAGGTTCTTTCCTCCATCTAAGACCACGAATTTGAGAAACCTAATTATTGGATTTCAACAAAAACCTAATCAAACCTTTAGTGATGCTTGGGATGAGTTCAAGGAGTTATTGAGAAAATGCCCCAATCATGGATTCAATGAAGTTCACCAAATCAACACCTTTTACAATGGATTAAGACCACATCATCAAGATTCCCTCAACTCCTCGACGGGTGGGAACATTCTTGCCAAATCCATACAAGAGGCATGTGACATTATTGAGACTAAATCCATGGTGCAAACAAATAACCAAACTGATGAAAGGGTTCATGTCGTGCAAGATAGTTCTCACACATCCATTGATCATATAATCCTCAAGAGTCACAATGAGATACTTCAAGCAATGGAAAAGAAACAAGAGATGAATTAAGAAATGATTCAAGCCTTTATAAAAGTTTCTTTGAACAACTCTCCTTCCAATGATGTGAATGCCATTAATACATCATGTGAAACTTGTGGAGGTCCTCATTCTTACCTACAATGTGACAAGGTTCAAAATTACCAAGGTGAATGTTATGATTATCACGATGAACATAGAGAGCACTTCAAACCTAACATCAACCCCAATAATCTCTCTTACAAGTCAAATAACTACCTTGCTCCACCCGGCTTTCCTCCCCAACCACCCACCCATAATCAAACCAATCCTCCTCAATTGCTTCAAAGAAATCAAATGCCTAGGCCAAACTACCAAGGAAACAACTCTAGAGTACCCAACAACTTTCAACATCAAGGAAATAACTTTCATGTAAACAATCAAGGATTTAACCAACTACCTCCATCTTAATATCCAAACCAAGGTTTTTATCAAGGAAATGTCCATCCTAATCCCATGGATTTGATTCTTCAAAAGATTACTTCTTATGAAAGAAAACTGAAGGAGGCTCAAGAGGAAAACAACAACAAATTTGCTCTTTTACAAAATCAAATTTTGCATACTCAAAGACCTCAAGTGGCTCTACCTTCAAACACACAAACAAATCCAGGGCTAATGTCAATGCAATCACAACAAGGAGTGGAAAAACAACTAATGATCCTTCACCTCCTACACCTACTTTGGTTAAGCCTACTATGGTTCCACCTTGTGAAAAGCTTCAACATCAAACTCACCACCTTCACGCTTTACAACTTCTACACCTACACCTACTCAACCTATACCGTCTCATCCTACACCCACTAATCCTTTACCTTCGACGCCTACTAATGAAGAAGCCAACAAAGAGAACCATTCAACAACAACTACTCAACCTACACTAAAACAAAGCCTTATTAATTGGGAGAAGTGCCATTTCTTTGTCAAAGAGAGGATAGTCTTGGGACATAAGATATCCAATAAGGGTTTAGAAGTGGATCTTGCTAAATTTGATGTTATTGCCAAACTTCCCACACCTGCCACGGTGAAAGGAGTTAGGAGTTTTTTGGGTCATGCGGGTTTCTATAGACGTTTTATACAAGATTTTTCCAAGATAGAAAGACCCCATGACCTATCTCTTGGAAAAAGAGGCTCCTTTAATTTTCAAACAAGAATGTTTAGACTCTTTTGAGATTCTTAAGGAAAAGTTGACAAAGGCTCCCGTTTTGGTTTCTCCAAATTGGGATTTGCCTTTTGAGCTCATGTGTGACGCTAGTGATTATGTTATGGGGGGCGTGTTAGGACAAAGAGTTAATAAGAATTTTCAACCTATACACTATGCGAGTAAGACAATGACGGGTGCTCAACTTCATTATACCACCACGCAAAAAAAGTTGCTTGCTATAGTCTATGCCTTTGAGAAATTTAGACCCTATCTTGTGCTTTCTAAGACCATAGTGTATACGGATCATTCCGCTCTCAAGTACCTCATGACAAAGCAAGATGCTAAGCCTGGGCTTTTGAGATGGGTTTTATTGCTACAAGAGTTTTCCATTGAGATACGTGATAAGCAAGGAGCCGAGAATTTAGCGGCGGAGCACTTGAGTAGACTTGAGCATCCTTTTCAAGGTGAATTTCCTCATAAGGAAATTAATGAGTCCTTTCCATTAGAGGAGTTCATGTCTATCTCTTCACAAGAGGATGCCACCCCTTGGTTTGCGGATATTGCAAATTATCTTTTGGGGGATGTGCTAATAGAGGGTCGTACTTCCCAACAAAAGAAAAAGTTTCTTAAGGAAGCAAAATACTACTTTTGGGATAACCATTACCTCTTTAGGCAATGTGCGGACCAAATAATAAGACGGTGTGTAGATGGGCCCGAAGCATTTAAAATCTTAGAAGCTTGTCATAAGGGACCTACGGGAGGCCATTTTGGGCCCAACTACACGGCCAAGAAAGTCTTTGATTCGGGTTTCTATTGGCCTTCCATATACAAAGATGCCCAAGCGATGGTGAAATTTTGTGATGTATGTCAAAGACAAGGAAAGATTAATCAACGAGATGAGATGCCATAAAATTTCATACAAGAGTGTGAGATTTTTTATGTATGGGGTATAGATTTCATGGGACCTTTTCCATCATCAAAGGGCAATAAGTACATACTCGTAGCCGTGGACTATGTTTCAAAGTGGGTTAAGACTAAGGCCTTGCCTACTAATGATGCTAGAGTTGTAGTGAAATTCTTGAAGCAATTATTTGCAAGATTTGGTGTACCTCGGGTTATCATAAGTGATCGTGGGACTCATTTTTGTAATGATCAATTTACAAGAGTCATGAAGAAGTATGGTGTTAACCATAGACTTTCTACCGCGTATCACCCTCAAACCAATGGGCAAACCGAGGTCACAAATCGTTGTTTAAAGAGGATTTTGGAGAGAACGGTGGGAGAGCATCGAGCTTCTTGGTCGGATAAGCTTGATGATGCTTTATGGGATTTTAGGACGGATTTTAAGACACCAATTGGTTGTACTCCATATAGGATTCTCTATGGAAAAGCATGCCACCTCCCATTCGAGTTAGAGCATAAGGCTTCATGGGCTCTCAAATGGGACAACTTTGATTTAAACTAAGCCGGTTCACATAGAAAAGACCAACTCAATGAGATGGATGAATTGAGAGACAATGCTTATGAAAACTCGTTGCTTTACAAGAAAAAGAGTAAGCAATTGCATGATGCTAAGATCAAGAACCGTGAGTTCAAAGTAGGAGAGTCGGTTCTACTCTTTAACTCAAGGTTGAAACTCTTTGCGGGCAAGCTTAAGTCAAGATGGGCCGGTCCATTCACTATTGCTCAAGTACTTCCATATGGGACTATTGACTTGTCAAAACCAAATGGCCCAAATCTCAAAGTGAATGGTCACCTAAGCATTACTATGGGGAGGACATTTCCATGGAAATGGTCCAAGAGATCCCCATGTTCCACATGAATTAATTCATTGTGGGAAGAGTCGAGCTAGAGACTCCATAAATCAAGCTTGAATAACTAGGCTTAGAGTTTTTAGACTTAGAGTTTGGTAGTATAGTAATAAGGGTATAGAGCTGAGGATAAGTGTAGGGGGGAGGCGTTCCTTTTGTCTTTATGTTGTTTGTAGGGTTGCTCTCTCTCATCGTATGCATTGGAGCTTATGGAGGAGGCCCTTGTATCGGTTCACTTCGTTACTATTTTGATTTTTCATAACCACATTGTGCTTAAAATTGAATTCACTATAGTAGACCTTTCCTTAGCTTGAGTTAAGCAAAGTTATCAATGTTATAAGTGTAGGGGAGTTCACTCCAGTACTTATAAACATTGAGGACAATGTTTATCTTAAGTGTAGGGATGTCTTCTATCGAAGTGACCTTACCTAGAACTTTGTCATTGACCTTCATGATAACTTGGAAATTAATTTTTAAACATTTTTCAAATTTTTGATCTACTTTAGCCACCAAAAATATGCATTCATAATTTTTGCATTAATTATTTTTCATCTGCATAACACATTTGCATTGTATATATTTTTTCTTTTATTTTTCATCAAAATATAATAAGGAAAAAAAATATAATAAAGGACATGGTTTAAAAAATTTAGAATTCTTTGACATATTAGGCCCGCCATGGATACTTTGAGTCAACCCGAGTTTGCTTATCTAAGCTTACTCTAGCTAGTAGTCTTTACCATGTAGACCTTTATTGGTTTATTAGGCTAAGCATCCACTAGTCTTATTATTTGAGATTTTAAACCGTGGAGAACAAGAGATGATAGAGTTTGAAGTAAGTTTTAAGGGCTAGATAAACCTCATATTCATTAATTGTGGCTTTTATATCCCCTTTCGTAACCTTTACTTTCTTGTCAACGCATATATATATGTTAATAAATAATCAAGATCGGTTTTAATCGGTTTGTAGTCTCTTATGCATTTTTGTCTAATCATTCGTGGTTGGTATAAGTACGTCTTAAGATTCTAAGTTAGAACGTTTTATGTGTACTAGACTTATGTCATGCTTAATATTTAGATGTTGTTTTTCCTTTTATTCTTTTCAACTTTCTTTGTGAGGAATAAAGAAAAATAAGAGCGGCTTATGAAAAAAATGAGTGGCTAGAGAAAAAAAAAGAGAAAAAAGAAAAAGAAAAAAAATAATTATACAAGACTCCCAAGAGGGGCAGTGAAGTATTAATTATAGTAGCTTTTGAATTCCAATATTACTCTCACAAGGGTTGTGGGGATTTAATAGTTGCTCCAATCCAATATTACCTTGACGGGTTGCGGGATTGAAGATCCAAGGTCTCAAAAAGGCGGAGGATATAAATTATTGCGTGAGTTTTATTTTTCTTTCCTTAGCGAGTATGTAGCTACTTAATAATGCATGACATAAGGATCTTACACATAAGGCGAATGACTTATTATTCTTGAGTCGGACTTATATCAATTGTGGGCGGTTTTTCGAGTAATGGATAAGATGGTTACTTAGGATTAAAACCGTGCTTCCTTATTTTTACAACTCTTTTATTTCACGCTTTAAATAATGATAAATTGGCTATCAAGCAATTTGCTAAAATAATAACCGGTCTTAGAGGCATAATAAGTGGGGGTATAATGGTAACACAATTAATCTATTTGATGATGCACTTTCACTTGTGGATAACAATGATCTTTTATTTAAGCTTGGTATGGGGAAAGTGAAACTTGAGGGTGATAAGAGTTCATGGTACCAAAAGCCCTAATCTAAGTCCTTGATTTCTTTACAAGTTAGTTCGATCAAAACCATTTCAAGAAAATCCAAAAATATATAAATAGAATTGCTTTCCTTTGCATTGCATTTTATAAAATCAAAATCATGCATCATATAGTGTAAAGTAGTGTAAATGCATTTCATATTGGCCAAGGTGGATTAATTATGAGAAAAGTGTAAATTGGTGCTCTAAAATATGGCATTGCATGAGGTCATGGCAATGATCAAGTGTAGAGGATTTGATATGAGTGAAATCTCATATCAATAATGTTACAAATTACCCTAAAACACAAAGCAAAATACCTAATTTTATTCATAAAAGTAGTATTATGCGTATGTTTTGGTGTTTGTGCTTGTGTAGGTAACAAAGATACAAATTTGGAGCAACAAGTGAAATCAAGCCTTAATGATGAAGAAAAGACAAAAGGAGGATGAAAAGTGACAAGCCTTACCAAGACAAAGGACCTTTCTTGACAACTTTCAAAGATGAAGGACTAAAAGTGTAATTATGTAAAAGTCAAGAATAAACTCAAATCTGGTGAACTCTCAAGTCAACAAGTCAAAGGATGATTTTTGAACAAGATTAAAGTTGGAAGGACAAAAAATGTCAAAGAAATGAAGTTTGGAGCTCAAGTGAATAATCTGCTAAAGTTGAGGGGCTTATGTAACACCCCCAAATTTATACAACACAGTACAGCGGAAGACTAGTTGGTGTTACGGGATAGCACATTACTCACATCATAGACAACGCATAAAAATCGCGTCGTTTAATAATAAATCATTTCCATTCATAAACATTAAAGTTACATCGGTCCCAAGTCATATTATTTCATACAAAGTTTTTACAAAGTATTTGAATGGAAAAATATTGTTTAAGTGCGGGCCATGAATTCTTGTTGTCTTCCCGAGAATTACCTTCAAGTACCTGAGATAAAACATGTTAAAAGAAAAGGTCAGCGATAACGCCGAGTGAATTCATAGAGTTTAATAAATTCCAACAATATAACTTTGGTATAAAATTAGTACCAAAAATCACTTCGTACAAATCATTGTAATAGGCCGTAAAATAGCCAAAATCGTTTTATACAAATCTTTGTAATAGGCCATAAAATAGCCAAAGTCATTTTATATAAATCCTTATCGAAAATCATAATATAGGCATTTGCCTTAAAAATTATTATACGAGCCAATGTCGTAAAAACATCATACAATACGTCTTACGACGTTGTATGAAAATAAAAACCGTTATATGAGTATGGTTATGAAAACCAAAATACAATCATAATATCAATAGTATGACCCTGTATTGCTAGTCAGGCAATACATCGTAATTCGGAGCGTCTATTATTATTTTGTTAACTTGGATTATTATAAGCCGCATGACATTGTTACCTTACTAAACCAAAACGGGTAGCTAACCCGATACCAATTTTGCCCATCTAAAGTAGCGTGTCGTCACAAAGGTCACGCTATTGGAAATCTTCTCATACATAAATTCGCTTACCAATCAATGTGGCACGACGGGGATCAACCGTCAAGGCGCGAACTGGGGTGATCGTCCCCAAATAGTACTATTAAATGCATAAGCGTCTACCAACTCCCGGTAGTTCACAATTCATGCTAATGGGACTTTGTGACATAACCTAACTTTAATAATCCATTTAATTTCATCTATCGGGTCCATTAATCATTTATCGGGTCATACAATCGGGTCATTCAATCATTCGGGTCCAAAATCAATAAACAAACAATCGGGACAAATGGTGTCCAAACTTTTATAAAAACTAACATGTTATCTCCCTCGCGGGTTTATAAAACATTTATAAAACATTTAAAAGAGTGCGAGGCTATGAACTCACGTTGATGTGGGAAGGCGGGTTATCGGCAATTCGGACGTACGGTACGTGCTTCAATCACGGAAACCTAGACAAATAATACTCGGTCTTAGACTCATGTCCAATGACTTTATAAAAATATCAATTATGTATACATATGATGATTATATATATATATGATGATCAAGTGGGTTTACATATCCTCATTTACTCATTTTAGTGTTATATGTCAATAACTTTTATACTAGTTTACTAGTTTTACCTATTTACACGTTTTAAGTCCAATAAACTTATTATAAGTTATTTAACTTGTTTTTAATCCATTTTGTACCTATATTATCAGTATGTATACTTTCAAAGTTGGGCCTAAATGGGTTAAGCCCAATAGATTCTTTTTACAAGTTTTTATCCTATTTAGTCCATTTATTAGTCCAATAGGTTTATTTAACTTGTTAATGTCCGTATGCCCTATAGTTCGGGTTTTATCGGTTTTTACTTGTTATACACGTTTATATATCAGTATATAAGTTTTATAAATTTTTCATTAGACGGGTCCAACCATCTAAGTTTTATTTAACAAAAATGTTAATTTTACGGCAATAGCCGAAAAAGTAGTAAAAATCATGTTTATAGTTTTATAACTTATAAAACTTAACAAGTTTCCATTTTTATCATTTATACACTTATTACACCTTTTATATATTTATATAAATAAGTTTTATAAGTTAGTGGGTTTTTATTTACATTTTATATATTAAAATGTGAGTGCTTATATAATAGTATTATTCTTTAATTTCCAAAAATCTGATTTTTAACTTCATCTTTACCAAAAATGCCATATCTTGAGTTCTACATGGAGATAGAAGCTCAAATTTTTATCACATAAACTACATGATATTATCTACATTTAACTCTTCTATAGCTACTGTTCAATCATCCTTTAAGTATTTTCTAAAAATCGTCCAAAACAGTAACTTCAGATTTATACTCTAAACTTGTTTTGATCATATCTCACTCATTATTTTGATTCCATTGCATGGCCAACTCTCACATGTGTACAAGACCCATAGCTTACTGTAAATGGGTTCTACTTCATCATATTATCAGTTTACCACTTGGTTCTTTACTGTTTTATACAGCCATGCAAATTAATCAAGATTTTAACCTTGTTTCATATGGTTTTTCACCTTTTTAATCATGTTTATCAACAACAAATCCCCACATAACATTTTTATCATCATATAATCATCATAAATATATACAATAGGAAATAAAATACAAGTTTACATAATCAAAATATTAAGAAGATGAGGAGGACAATCTTTATACCACCAACTTGATGTAGTTTATGAGTTTGGCATGGTTTTTGATGGAGAAACTTGTGCTTAGCCAACACCATCTTCAAGAACTCCAATCTTTATCAACTCCTTGTGGAAAATCAGCCCTCCTACTCCATGAAAACTCCTCCATGGATGTTATAAGTTGCACCAATCTTCATCTTTTTGAATGGAGATTAACATATGTTAATTATAACATATGTTTGTGGTTAAAATTTGTATGAAAGGGGTGTTTTGTTAAGAAAATGGGACGGCACAAGATGGAGTTAAAGAGAGGATTGTGTGTGTTTGAAGTGGTTTGCATGGTGAAAAATGAGAATGGTGGTTTGTAGCTAGTTGTTTTTGATGGGAGAAAGCTTACACTTTAAGCTTAAGACAAGTGTTAACTTAGCTAGCAAAGTGTGGTGTTGTGTGGCTTATTTAGGCCGGTTTTGAGTGGGGTGGGACAAGTGTCCCACTTGTCTCATCCCACTTATTTACGGGTACTCCTCGATTCTAGTTTCCTCGATTTGCGTGCCCTCGGATCGTTTTACGAAAACGTTTTTATAAATTATGAATCAACGTCACAAAACGAATCCAATAAAAATTGTCTCATCAAAAACGGAGTTCGAAAACGTAAATACGTAATCCTAAGGTTTCCGGTTTAGTCGTAAAGGACGTTAAAATAAAATCGTAAGTCCTAGTCTCTTCTCGTAAATTTGTGAGTTTATGAACCAACACAAATTTAAACTCCAAAATAATATTTACGGATAAATTTATTTCTGAAATGTCGGACTGTCACCAAAGACGGTGTATGTAAACGTAAGCACATAACGTTGAATCCTCCAGTTTGGACGTAGTCGATGCTACTTCAAGACGTAAATCCACATTTCTTCCCAAAAATAAGTGAGTTCATATTGTAACATTAAAATAATGTTTTCAAATAAATACTGAGAATAAAATATCAACCATAAATTGACGGATTGTCACAGCATTTACCCCTAAACAGGATCTTTGTCCTCAAAGATCATCTTACTACTCGCTTCTTATAGAGTTAAAGCCATGTGGGTATTTCCTCCACACTCGGTCTTTTCTCACAAGTGTAATCCATCATAATACGCGAGTTTCATCAAACATAACTACGGGAATAAGATCAGGCTAAATGTTGACTTACTTTCTCTATCCATGATGTTCACGGGTTTCTGATGAATGCAACTTTTCGCCGATCTAAGCTTTACTAAGAACAATCAGATTTTCACTTGATAGGTATTCCATCAAGTTTGATTTACGAAACATAATTTACGCAGTCTTTGAAGTCCTAGGGTAGATCCAGCTTATATGCCTTTCAATCCCAACTTTTACATCATATCAATGGTCCCATACAACGGGGGCTTATATCCCATGATTTGTCAGATCATGAATTCATCTTTCCAAGGTTAAAAATTGTGGCATAACTTCGCTACCCATTTGGCACTTCAAGATCTACATTTCATACTCACATAACCTCTTGCCCATTACCGGCTGTCAATAATCAAATCCTAATTTCAACAATCATTTCAGATCTCGCGGGTCGGGTATTTTGCAAGGTTAGGTTCGCCATCACAGGAAACCTTAAACCTAAAAGACATGTCCAACTCACAATGGGTGTATGTCGGATGTCTTCATCTCAACTCCTGCTTACAGATGCTCTAAGATTCAGATCCTAACAAGATTCGATCTCGATCCTAATATGATGATTATCAATGATAATCTCTTCAAAGGAAAACGATTATACGGTTCATTACCAAAGGTCAATCATTCAAACACAAACAACACTTATATTACCTTGTATCGTTACTTTACCTCGTCCCTTCGATTTGGGGTGGTACATAGTACTCTCATCAAGGTTCGTTCTCAATGATTTCTGAGCAAATCTCTAGAAATTCGATGCGAAGCGAAGATCTTGATATAGATGTTCGATACTGGCACACCATGTTTACATAATTCTTTTGCATTTATCATTATCGAGAATGATATTAGTAGATTTGGTCATTCTGTCGACGATGACCCAAATCGAATCAAATTCAGATGATGACCTTTGCAATAGCTAGACGTTTACTAATGTATGAGGCGATGTCTGCCCTCATAATTGCCATTAGTACAACTTCTTCAGACAAAGATACTTTGGTCAAAAATGACATACATATAATACTTATACTTACAAATTCCAACATAACTATATCTCATAATCCTCCATATTTAGGCAACCACAAGTGGTCTTCTATACATTTAACGCCATCGGCTTCTCAATCTTAATGATTCATATTAGTCGTGAATCCCTTTTTATTATTTATATCATCCTTTTTACAAACATCTTTTAATTTTATATTGTTCGGCAATTTATTTTGTACGTTCATTATTAAGAAATATATCCTAATTGGTTCTTTATCTATTCTATATTATGTGTTAGTATCTATATTCACTTCTCACGATGATGTAATTATCATGTCCATAATTTACTCAAATATTCTTTCTATATTTGGCGTCAGTAATTACGTTCACCTTCCTGATGAAATAAATATCACAACCGTATTTATTCAAAATTCTTTCTTCATATTCTTTATGTTTCAGTTTCGTCTCAACTATCATTTTTATCAGTTTTTCTCAATCCGGTGTCTAAAGCGGCGATAATTATTATAATTAATTAAATAATTATTAGTTAGTTTTTATGAAGCGTAAACGTAAAAGTTTTAAATTTCTTAGTTCGTCCAATTATATAAAATGTTCAAAATAAATTTGAGTTTAATTAACAAGATTTTTGTTGCTTTATCGAAAATAATTAATAAGATTTCATAATTGTTCGAAAAATCTTTGGTTTATACTTTAGTCAAAATTTTCTTATTTGAAAAGCAAAAATTGTCATTTCAAATTTCAAGTTATGGTTTTAATCAATCTTCTTAAGTTGTCTAAAAGTATACACAAACATTTACCCCTAAACAGATGTTTAGTTAAATGATTTGTGTATAAGGGAATAATCCCTTTAAAAATCCTTTGTTAAAACATTTGTCAAAACATATTTCCATTTCTTTTTGGTAAAATCCAAAGTCTTAAAAGGGTTCTTAATTTTTGAAGAGTCTATATGCATACATCTTACCATTATTAATCCAACGGTCATTTTATGTAAAGGATTAAGTTTTTAATCCCTAAGTGTTAATGGTTCTAATCTTTGAAAAGTCAATATAGCTTCCATTATCCATTAATCACACGGTTAAATCATATAAAGGATTAAGTCTTTAATCACGTGTTAATTATTTAAGATACAGGTTTTCATTGTTTAGCCAATTCAGGGCAATTTATAACTAATTATTAACTCATTCTTATTCTGATAAACAAACATATAGTCCTTAATGATCACGAGCATGAAGTTATCAAATTACAGCCTACACACGTGATTCACCAAATTTATGAATGCTACATGTGTATTAGTCAATCCAAACGTCATCTCATGAAACTTATAATGTTCATTACAAGCACCGGATGTAGTGATTGGAATAGATAATCTCTTTCGCAGATGCGAAGTTGATGGTAACCATGCTGAGGATCAAAAACCTTGTAAATGATCGAACAATTCTTCCATTTCGAGTTATGGATATCGTTTTCGATTGTCAATTTACTCAGTCATAGTAATCTAATATAAGGAAAGATAACACCATAGCTCTTCAGGATGACAGGCTTGGTATAATAAAATCTTTCTCCGACAACTTTCTCAGTTGTACGGTAATTTCTTTAATTTAGATGGTGCTGACGTACAGTGCACAAGCCGCAAGTGCAGCACCGGGAATAAAATCAATACCAAATTCAATCTTGCCTTAATGGCAAAAGTCCAGGTGATTCACCAACAAATACTTCCTAAAGTTTTAGATAAGATAAACATCTTTTAATAAATACATACTAGGTTCTTCCTAGATTATAATATTTATGACTAATTCACAACCGTTCACGGTATAATTTCAAGTCTAAATGAAGGATATGGTCATCCATCAAGAATTATTTAGATCACTTTTGATAATCAACATCTTATCATTTAAAGGAATTCAATTCGAGTTCCCATCAATTAAGACAATGTCGTCATGTCATAATCAATCAATCCATTCTGCTGGCATTACCAACTTTCCAGTTTTATTACCGTTGATAAGATGTGAACTTCTCAAAAGACTAATAATAACTCATAATCCTTCACAAGTTCAAGGATAATAGGATACACAACTACTATTAAAAGAGTAAGGTCAACGCATAATCTATGCGAGAGAATTTCAAATCAGATACAGACGAAAACATTTAACGAATATGAATATATCCCATGTTTTCATGATTCGAGTACGCATTCGAAAGCTCCTCGGATCGTTACCCAGGTCATTCAAATGAAATCAAGTCAAAAGAAATGATAGGAATGTCGATACATCCAGTCGGGTATCCACACTCGGTAATCAGATACTTTTCCTAAGAATCTCACTACGGGAGAATTGGACAAGAAAGAATTGTCAATTTTCAAATAAGACAATTTCCACAGATGAGTAAATTCAACTCAGAAGAAGAGATGCTACAGGCACATATGTAGGTGTCCCTAACACTATGTCCTTGTTTTTCACTTCTTGCAGATCTCATAAATTTTAATCTTTCGCAATCTTCAAAGAAAATGTAGTGTTTATTCATTTGTTTTATGGTGACTACTAATCAGTCTTGCATAGTCCATTCCAAATTGTATGTAGGCGCGCAACTATATACAATTTCAAGATTAACGATGCAATACTCAGTTCGTCAAAATTTTATTATCATGTTTATAATGAAAACATTTTCATGCTTAATTCTTAGATAAGAATCAAAAATAAATTTACAAAGATTTTCTTTGTCATGAAAACAATTAGGTTTTTCCAGGATGTTTTATGAACAACTTCATTTCGATAACAATCACTTATAAATCTTACTTCGAATAATCCTTATAGTGATGAAAATTAAATTTCTCAAAGGATATTGTTTTAACTTTATAAAAACAATGTGTGATCTGCAGAAGAGTGATGAAAGCTTGTTCACCAAGAACTAACTACGATATGATAGGAAATGAGCTTAGCCAAATAATCATGAGGTTCATGATCTCGATGGCACTCAAAAAGAATAATGCACAACGTAACTCAAATCAAGATGAGTACTTGTTCAATGGTTGCATCACTAATGCGAACATTAGGATGAAGCAATAAAAGATAGATAACATCGATACATGTAGAATTTAGCAATCAAAGGTAGTCTTTTCATTAATCACCAACAAGTCAAAATTGTATCGTAACACATTACGTGTCACTATGTCATACAATTCCATGAACTCATCCTACCAACTGATGTCTCAGTTAAGTTAGGGATTATTTTTAAAAGATACCACAATGAATACTAATCTACAAGAGTTATTAGGTGTTCCATATGTCCCGGAAGATCCA
This sequence comes from Glebionis coronaria, assembly GCA_025667525.1. Taxonomy (NCBI): domain Eukaryota; kingdom Viridiplantae; phylum Streptophyta; class Magnoliopsida; order Asterales; family Asteraceae; genus Glebionis; species Glebionis coronaria. The sequence continues at coordinate 334,026,372 of CM046881.1, read as the reverse complement.
TTGGTCTCAATTCAGAAGAAGATTTCTTCAATTTATTTCTTGGACACTGGGCATCCTCGTTAGTGGACAATGGTCTAGGAACAACCCTTAACACGAATCAATAATCAAGTAAATCCTTATAATTCAATCACAAAACTTATCGACTTCCTCTTAACAATCTTATATCCTATACAAGTTAAATTTTACTTTATTCAAGTTTCAATCAATTTTATACTCAATTCGATATCCTACCTCATTATCCAATACTTACAACCTTATTCTTCGGCCTTGTAAAGGCAATACAATCTCAATATGAATCAACACTTAATTCCCAATCCTATATTTCTTACAACAACAATTATCAAATGAGTCACTATCATGAAATGACTTGATCATTCAACTAGACTTCTCGGAAAGGTATTAGTGGCATGAGGCTTTTGGGTAATGGTTCCAATAACAGCCTCAAGTGCAACATTCACCCTTTCGATTTCAAATTTAAGAATTGGATGACAACGAATCAGTCTTAATCTCGCCAATTCTTTTTCAATATCACAATCAACTAATATCTACATTTCTACGAATATCAACCATTTGTTGGGATCATAAATATCCACAACTTGGTTTAGATCTAGGATAACTAGAATTCCTACGAGAATAGCTTCGATTAATTTACTAGGGGATTTAGGGTTACTTGTGACAATCTACGTCGTATAAATACCTCGTATAAAAATCAAAATAATCATCAAACAATCATGTAATAAAATTACATCATATATATATAATCCAAGTTATATATATATATTAAAATAACACTTCTCAATCTTGGTCTTGTTGGTAACTCGGGAATTCTTCGGCACCGTTATAGTCAAAAGATTTTTAGACATTTTTAGAAAAATGTTTATAGTTAAATGATTTTGAAAAGTTTTATTCAAAACCTTAGTTTTAAAAATCTTTCGTTCTCTATAACGAGAGCTCTGGTACCAAACTGTAACACCCCCAAATTTATACAACACAGTACAGCGGAAGACTAGTTGGTGTTACGGGATAGCACATTACTCACATCATAGACAACGCATAAAAATCGCGTCGTTTAATAATAAATCATTTCCATTCATAAACATTAAAGTTACATCGGTCCCAAGTCATATTATTTCATACAAAGTTTTTACAAAGTATTTGAATGGAAAAATATTGTTTAAGTGCGGGCCATGAATTCTTGTTGTCTTCCCGAGAATTACCTTCAAGTACCTGAGATAAAACATGTTAAAAGAAAAGGTCAGCGATAACGCCGAGTGAATTCATAGAGTTTAATAAATTCCAACAATATAACTTTGGTATAAAATTAGTACCAAAAATCACTTCGTACAAATCATTGTAATAGGCCGTAAAATAGCCAAAATCGTTTTATACAAATCTTTGTAATAGGCCATAAAATAGCCAAAGTCATTTTATATAAATCCTTATCAAAAATCATAATATAGGCATTTGCCTTAAAAATTATTATACGAGCCAATGTCGTAAAAACATCATACAATACGTCTTACGACGTTGTATGAAAATAAAAACCGTTATATGAGTATGGTTATGAAAACCAAAATACAATCATAATATCAATAGTATGACCCTGTATTGCTAGTCAGGCAATACATCGTAATTCGGAGCGTCTATTATTATTTTGTTAACTTAGATTATTATAAGCCGCATGACATTGTTACCTTACTAAACCAAAACGGGTAGCTAACCCGATACCAATTTTGCCCATCTAAAGTAGCGTGTCGTCACAAAGGTCACGCTATTGTAAATCTTCTCATACATAAATTCGCTTACCAATCAATGTGGCACGACGGGGATCAACCGTCAAGGCGCGAACTGGGGTGATCGTCCCCAAATAGTACTATTAAATGCATAAGCGTCTACCAACTCCCGGTAGTTCACAATTCATGCTAATGGGACTTTTAGTGACATAACCTAACTTTAATAATCCATTTAATTTCATCTATCGGGTCCATTAATCATTTATCGGGTCATACAATCGGGTCATTCAATCATTCGGGTGCAAAATCAATAAACAAACAATCGGGACAAATGGTGTCCAAACTTTTATAAAAACTAACATGTTATCTCCCTCGCGGGTTTATAAAACATTTATAAAACATTTAAAAGAGTGCGAGGCTATGAACTCACGTTGATGTGGGAAGGCGGGTTATCGGCAATTCGGACGTACGGTACGTGCTTCAATCACGGAAACCTAGACAAATAATACTCGGTCTTAGACTCATGTCCAATGACTTTATAAAAATATCAATTATGTATACATATGATGATTATATATATATATATGATGATCAAGTGGGTTTACATATCCTCATTTACTCTTTTTAGTGTTATATGTCGATAACTTTTATACTAGTTTACTAGTTTTACCTATTTACACGTTTTAAGTCCAATAAACTTATTATAAGTTATTTAACTTGTTTTTAATCCATTTTGTACCTATATTATCAGTATGTATACTTTCCAAGTTGGGCCTAAATGGGTTAAGCCCAATAGATTCTTTTTACAAGTTTTTATCCTATTTAGTTCATTTATTAGTCCAATAGGTTTATTTAACTTGTTAATGTCCGTATGCCCTATAGTTCGGGTTTTATCGGTTTTTACTTGTTATACACGTTTATATATCAGTATATAAGTTTTATAAATTTTTCATTAGACGGGTCCAACCATCTAAGTTTTATTTAACAAAAATGTTAATTTTACGGCAATAGCCGAAAAAGTAGTAAAAATCATGTTTATAGTTTTATAACTTATAAAACTTAACAAGTTTCCATTTTTATCATTTATACACTTATTACACCTTTTATATATTTATATAAATAAGTTTTATAAGTTAGTGTGTTTTTATTTACATTTTATATATTAAAATGTGAGTGTTTATATAATAGTATTATTCTTTAATTTCCAAAAATCTGATTTTTAACTTCATCTTTACCAAAAATGCCATATCTTGAGTTCTACATGGAGATAGAAGCTCAAATTTTTATCACATAAACTACATGATATTTTCTACATTTAACTCTTCTATAGCTACTGTTGAATCATCCTTTAAGTATTTTCTAAAAATCGTCCAAAACAGTAACTTCAGATTTATACTCTAAACTTGTTTTGATCATATCTCACTCATTATTTTGATTCCATTGCATGGCCAACTCTCACATGTGTACAAGACCCATAGCTTACTGTAAATGGGTTCTACTTCATCATATTATCAGTTTACCACTTGGTTCTTTACTGTTTTATACAGCCATGCAAATTAATCAAGATTTTAACCTTGTTTCATATGGTTTTTCACCTTTTTAATCATGTTTATCAACAACAAATCCCCACATAACATTTTTATCATCATATAATCATCATAAATATATACAATAGGAAATAAAATACAAGTTTACATAATCAAAATATTAAGAAGATGAGGAGGACAATCTTTATACCACCAACTTGATGTAGTTTATGAGTTTGGCATGGTTTTTAATGGAGAAACTTGTGCTTAGCCAACACCATCTTCAAGAACTCCAATCTTTATCAAATCCTTGTGGAAAATCAGCCCTCCTACTCCATGAAAACTCCTCCATGGATGTTATAAGTTGCACCAATCTTCATCCTTTTGAATGGAGATTAACATATGTTAATTATAACATATGTTTGTGGTTAAAATTTGTATGAAAGGGGTGTTTTGTTAAGAAAATGGGACGGCACAAGATGGAGTTAGAGAGAGGATTGTGTGTGTTTGAAGTAGTTTGCATGGTAAAAATGAGAATGGTGGTTTGTAGCTAGTTGTTTTTGATGGGAGAAAGCTTACACTTTAAGCTTAAGACAAGTGTTAACTTAGCTAGCAAAGTGTGGTGTTGTGTGGCTTATTTAGGCCGGTTTTGAGTGGGGTGGGACAAGTGTCCCACTTGTCTCATCCCACTTATTTACGGGTACTCCTCGATTCTAGTTTCCTCGATTTGCGTGCCCTCGGGTCGTTTTACGAAAACGTTTTTATAAATTATGAATCAACGTCACAAAACGAATCCAATAAAAATTGTCTCATCAAAAACGGAGTTCGAAAATCCTTACTCGAAGAGAGGGAGAGATAGTTTATGATCGAAGACCACGAACTTTAGGAATGGGGTCAGTGCAAAGCAGAAGATGAATTCATTGGTGGAATGTCAAATCGTGAAAGCAAAGTGAGTCTTAAGTCTACGCAACTAATGGTAGCTCCGCCATTTCATGCTGAAGACCGTAACGTAAGTAACTCAGTGCTCCATACGTGGGAAATGAAAGCAGAATTCGTTCGGATCCTCCCACATGTTCAATCTTTTTTTAGCGGTTTCCCCAGAGATCTTTATCATTAATGCAACCTTCATTTTGCTCATTCATGGAGTTGTATTTAGTACGTCTAAGAAATTTGATTATCCACCGTTAGTCAGTAATGTGGGTTGGCTTGGATTACTTAGTGTTGCGCGCCTAGGAGGGCAGCGCGCTTTGGGATGCGGAGGAGCTATTATCGCCCAGTTCCCTAACCTAATGCGGCACCGGGTTCGGAAATCCTAAGGTTTCCGGTTTAGTCGTAAAGGACGTTAAAATAAAATCGTAAGTCCTAGTCTCTTCTCGTAAATTTGTGAGTTTATGAACCAACACAAATTTAAACTCCAAAATAATATTTACGGATAAATTTATTTTCTGAAATGTCGGACTGTCACCAAAGACGGTGTACGTAAACGTAAGCACATAACGTTGAATCCTCCGGTTTGGACGTAGTCGATGCTACTTCAAGACGTAAATCCAAATTTCTTCCCAAAAATAAGTGAGTTCATATTGTAACATTAAAATAATGTTTTCAAATAAATATTGAGAATAAAATATCAACCATAAATTGACGGATTGTCACAGCTTAAATTGACAAAAATGGGCTAAGTTTGTACTTGATCCGTGTGCATGATACTTCAACAAATGAGTATGACAAGGATTGCCAACTCACCGCACTCAGCCGCCACTTCAATAAATAATCAAATCAAAACAGTGTCACACACTTATACTTTCTCCACCAATAGAAAATGAGTAATTGGATAATGATCCACAACTCCTTTTTTCATCCAGTTACACAACTACACCTGGCACATTCAAACTATAACGAGCCTATGAACGAATTTAAGAAGGAATGCACATCAAGAGAAATGATCAACATCAAATCTGCTCCAAATCAAGTGAGGATCACAACCCCAACAACTAATTAGCCTGAAAGTTACTCAATCAAAAACCCCCAATTCAAGTTCTTTAACGGCCATCAACAATTGGAAGATACAAGCCATGTGGAAGCTCACCATTGGTTACAAAACGTCACTAAACTCCAACTGACTACATCCCAACCTCTATAAATACCTAGTTAGGCCTTCATTTTGTACAACTAGTTAGTGTGTGTAATTTTCACACACTTGATAAATTCCCTCAATGTCAGTTAGAAGTTTTAGTTAATCACTACTGTTAAGTGACTGACAATCACTTAAGAGTTAGTTAGTTAGTTAGTTGTAACCACATTGTAACCAACTTTCTTCCATTAATGAACTTCAATTTTCACTTTCACTCAAATTTCATTCTCAATTTTGCATAATCCTACATTATTGTTATTGTTGTGATTATTTTTATCATTTATGATCAATGGAATGCCTTTGATGTTGATTTAAAGATTGTAGCTGGTTCAGAATCATTTTGAGTTCATTCCATAGCCATTTCAGCAGTTTGTAGCAGGGGAGATCATTGCTAGTAGATGATGATGTTATGATGGTGTTTGGTGGTTGATTTCTAGTGTTTTGAATGTATCTAGTAGGCCCAACGCCTTACTACTCCATTAGTGGTGGCTTCAAAGCTAAAAGGAACACATTTACTTGTTTAAAGTTCCTCTCAACTGTGTTTGCATGCTAAATTCCAAGTTATAGCTCTTAACTGTTGAATTGTGGATGTGTTAGTGATCTGGTAGTGTAATTTTGGTGATCTAATAGTCTACTTGTAGTTTGATAGCTCATCATTTAGTTTTCACTTGATTAGAATTATTTTACGTCAGTCATAATCATCAGTTACTCATTTTGTGTTCTTCCAAGTAACCTAGTCACTTTTTGGCATTAAACAAATTCATATCATTCAACTAACAAGTTTTGATAAGTCACAATAGCTGTCATAAACATTTTTTCAAAGATCCTTTGAAAAAGTTCATTTCAGATTTTTAAACCAGTGTTTGGATTTAGATCAATCTTGTGAGTTAGTTGTTAAAACCTGTTCTTTGAAGCTTACTTACACTCAGCAAGTGAGTATAAATCTGTTGGTTAGGTTTTGTAGTCAAAGCAAAGGTCAAAAAGGAAAATTGCACCTAAAAAGATTGGGTCAAACTCTGTACAAGTTTATCAGTCAAAACATGCTACTTTTGATTACTTGCCATTTCTTTGATTGTTGATGTTTTTAGCTGAAACCTGTTTCCATTTGTAGCTTAATATAAAATCTTTAAGACTTAGTAAGGAAACCATACAGTACCAGCTTTTGAATTAGTTATCAGCTTATAAATAAGCACTTAGGCAATTGCAAGTTTCTGTGATCATATCAATCTGTTCTTATCAGTTCTCCTAATTCACTTCATTAAGCACCCAATTTTCTTTCACAAATCCATTTGAAAAAATGTCCTGAGTAGTCTCTGTGAATTTGAGCTTTTGGAAAATTTTGGTCAAACTTGGTCAAAATAAGCACTTTTGGCTTATTTCAAATTCCAGCTTATTCTCTTAACCATTTTCAAAACCAATTGACATTCCAAGCTTCTTATAACTTGTTTAATCAGTTTTAACAAGAAAATCATTTAATGGATGTCTGGATTTGTTTTTAGCTTATTGAGATAAGCTAGATTTTGATTCACTTTGTTTTAGCCAAAATCCCGTTACAAGCCTAGTTGATTTACATTTTTAAGATTTAAGGAAAAAACCAAAACCATTTTGGTTGGATAATAAGCTCAAACGAGCTTATTGATTACCTTGTGCCCGTTTTGTTAAAAAGTCATGTTTTAATTGCACATTAGTCCTCAAATTTTCCTAAACTTGCTAAACAGCTTTGAAACCTTAACTTTTCTAGGGTTTGCATTTAGTAGTCCTTGAATTTTGATTAGCTACACATTTTGTTAGGCACTTTGAGAATTTGTTAGTTAGTTATTGTAGTTTGTTATAATTTTCACTTTTGGTCCTTATACTTTCTGATTTTGCTCTTCTAGTCCCTATATTTTCATTTCATTTACATTTCAAGCAATTTATACTTGTGAATTAGATACTTGTACTTTGTGAATATTTTGTGGTACTTGCAATTTGTTTTACGATTATATAGATCTATAATAGTTTCCATTTTTACGTGTTTGTTTGAATTAGACCTAGAATCCAAATAACCTTGTAACAACCAAAAATTTTTTAACTTGATATTGGTGGGCCTTTCAATTTGTCTTGAGTCGAGAAAAACGAACTTGCAAAATACTCAACATTATCCATACCTAAAACACACATTGAAAAAACAAAAGTATATGTCACGGTATTTTATGACATATTTAAGCGTTTTAAGCCCGATTTGGACGATGAGACTATGTATAATTGCCGTCTCATCACTTCCCTATACTAAACCATTGTCGTGCCCTCACGCAATGTTAGAATAAAGTATCATAGCATTTCCAAATTTCTTTTTAACGACTTTTATTGGAACATAAACTTACTATACTACTACTACGTGTGTTTTAGACATAATGTATGATTTTCATCGCAAAACGGGACTTTTAGGTTCATAGATTAAGAACACGTGAATGCCTCACACAGATAAATTCGTCGTCCTCGATTTTCACCCAATTCCATGCTAAGCGTGTAACGAGATCATTGTCATTATAAGTTAGTAATGCTAACACTACTCATATGCTCTAATCACGTACGTATGCTTTCTTAGTCCTAAATGGTATATCTTATATTTTATGTTTGTCATGAATGATCATGATGATACATTTTTTACTTTTGCATGAATAAAGATTAAGTCCAAAAATAGAGTCTAAACGGTGTAACCAAAATCATTGAATTAATAACCTTTCCTAATAGACAATGATGTCAAAAAATTAAGTCAACAAAAAGGATCGATAAACACGTTTTAGAACGATTTTGAACATGAGACTTATTACCAATTTGCATTGGTTTACCGCCACCTTTTATTTAACTTCGCCATGAAGTGTTTATTATTGATTTGGTCTTGACCTTGTCTTTTATTTAACCTCGCCATGAGGTGTTTATTATGACTTGATGTATATCCTCACTCTAAGGAGAATTCTGGATTTTTAAGGCTTCAAGATTTAAGACATTCACTTTCAATTTTGGCATCGATTTTTCAGCCTTGTGAGCTTGAATTTTTTGCTTGATTTAGGTGAAGAGGAACTTAAAAATTATTATTGGGGAAGCTTTTAATTATTCGGATGCCAATACTTTAAAACCGTGACATTGGCAATACCTTAATGTTTTCCCAATTATAATACATGGAAGTTACTAGAATTAATTAGAAACCAACAATTAAGAATAAACCGTAAGTCAATATTTATTAACAAAATTTACTTTTTAAGCAAGGGGAGAATAAGCAAATAATTAGGACACATGAGTTTTTGAAAGAATATGCGTATTCTACGTTTAACATAGTAACTTATAATTAATGCTATCATTTCTCATCCTTATTTAACAGACTTAGCCTAAAAAGTTAAGGAATCAAAGCTAAGTGCTCAACATGCACGGTCGAGTAAAAAATTACTCTAATTCTCTCCATCGAAAAATCTACATTCGTGTCTTAAACACTTATGAAAACATGAGATGATTTAAAATTTTCCCATTTTTATCCTTATTTGCAATAAAACAATAACAGCAAGATAAACTTTGGAGAGTGTGAAGGTTTAGCAAGACAATTATCTATTCACCCCCATACTAAAGTTAAACATTGTCCTTAATGTTTTGAGTCTAATGGTAAAATACCCCCATACTAGAGACGAAAAGTCGAATGCTTAATCTATCATGGAAAGGGTAATTAACAATTAAATCTTAAGCCGTTTATGAAGTGTGCTAGAAGACCTATTGTTAGAATAATAAAGGATATATCATTTGGATATCAGAAAATTTCTTCAAGCAAATGATCGAGGCTCGAGTAAAATGAACACGAGATGCTTCAATCGTGATGATAATGACCTAAGATTACACAATCACAAACAACCACGGAAACAACGAGTTGGAAGGGCACGAATCCCCTCACATTAAACTAATTAAAAAGCAATAATATTTACAAGGATAAGCATGAGAATTCCCCCACGAGGCGCCTTGTTTTTTATTACCGAGTCAAAGCCCGACTTGAATCCCCATAAATGTGATCATTTAGGGATTATCATGGTTCGATCATTTTTGTGGGACTTACATGTAATCAAGGACCAAAGGCAACCGATAATAAAGGCAAAGCCTTTATACAGGGATCAAAGATCGTATCCTCACATTTGGTGGAAAATAAAATACGCAAAGCGGGAGGATACGTCTTGTAAGGAAGAAACCTCCTTACAACGTATGTAAACTTATAATATTCGAGGGACTGGGTTGGTTCACTTAGAAACAAGGTTGAAATTGAAAGAGAATTACTCAAAATAGGAGTTTCAAAGGCTCCCCCCGGATCGAAGGAAAAAGCCTCACTAAAATCCTCATTCTCATCGAGAGGCGGTGTAACACCCCCAATTTACCTTTACGCAGTGGAACATAGATCTAGGGTATTACTTCATAGAACACAAGTCATAATAATAGAAAACAATTCAAAAGAGTGATTAAATCAGCTTTCTTTATATATCATTAAAAATTCAGTTTTTTACAATATGAGGTTCCCAAAATCTTGGTTAATAATTTCAAGCTTGTGCCTCTTCATGTCATCCTTGTGTTGCTCCATGCTATCAGCCACAATTATCTGAAATATATGCTTAAAGTCAACATAAAGGTTGAGTGAATTCATAGAGTTAAACATATTTTGAATACAAGTGTATCATCCGGGCTACAGTGTTATACGCCCACATAAAATAGTTATTATACTGCACTATGCTCATGACCTCGCTGCTAGACAATATCATAACCAACAAACTGCTCTTATAAGAAGGAACCCTGCCAGACTATCCTTAGTTTGGCAAAATAAAGTGTATCTGTTAGCCAAGGTAGGAACCTTCAGTTGCTGGCAAGCGCGACTTGCCCAGATAGGGGATGTAAACCCCCAAATAGTACTATTCACAATATTAGTGCTCATTTTCAAGAAATGATTAGCGGTTTACGTTTAAAAAGAGACTTAATGGCAGTAGTAAACATAGTGTCAATAATCATATAATTTTAAAAGAACTTGTATTCCAGTTTTAGCATATATCCTCCTCACGGGTTTTCAAAACATTTATAAAGCATTTAAAAGTGAAGAAATGAACTCACCTTATGCCCATAGAATCCGAGCTATAATCAGATATATTTCATTCACAGATAAACAGCTTGATCATACAAACCACAACTTGGTCTCATAAATAACAGCTTGATCTCACACAAAACTGGATTAATACATTGTGTATAGTATCATGTCTTTAATCTTTTGTTCAATCTTTCTAATTATTGGTTATATATTCTTTAATTATTATTTGGTTGTAATTATAGAACTATTGTTCAGGCCATCATACTTAGAAGCCATTCTATAAACGTTTGAGGAGCGAGGGCTCTTTAAATCGTAAACCCAACCACTCAGTCAAAACGTAATATCGAGATGGAACATCTTTGTACAAAGCTCCCTACTAACATGATACTTTCATTACTTCCTCATATTCATAACTAATCTTCTTTAGTTTCAAAATTGGCAAAAATAGCCCTTTTTGTTATACTTTGGTATAATTAAACTTTTAACCCTTAATGTATATAGTTTTAGTATTTGCATTTTAAACCCTCAATATTTAACCTTAGGATCTCAAACTTTACGATATTTATTCATATATATTTAACTTTCACAAAATGACACTTTTGGCCCAAAATGTTAAATAGTTTCAAAAATGACAGTTTTAGTCCCTACACATGTAAAAATCACATAACAACCTCAAAAATGGATCAAATGATATAGGATTTTAAAACAAAGTTCAAAACAAGTTTATAATCATATAACGAAATTTCTCTAGAATTATAGCTTTTGAAATAGGTATTTGCTTATTATTTCATGTAAATTACAAAACTAGGGCTTTAAGACATTTTTAGCTTATAACTTCCATTTAAAATGATGAAATGACTTAAATTATTTTAGATTATCTTTATAACATTATATTAGCAGAATAACAACTCTAATAATTCATTAAAACAAGATCAAAGCATAGCTAACATAGAAATTACCTAGGATGCTCCAAAATGGCTCCTAATAGCTTCCTATGTGCACATCTTGCTATCAAAGCTTCAAGAGCTTCAATGGCTAGCTTCTAGACCTGGTTTCTGGTCTTGTGTAACACTCTCAATTTTCGTATCGGTACAGCGGAAGGGTCAATAGAGTGTTACGGGATAACACAATAACTCAAATCATAGACAACGCATAAAAAGGGTTGTACAAAGTTAAACATACATTCATCCGAATAAAAGTTTAGAGTCTACACAAGGTCCCCCAGTTTTATAGTCATAAAGTTTACAAAACATGTTTTTAATGAATATTATTTATTAGTGGGCCATCCGAGTCGATCTCCGTCCAAGTTACCTTCAAGCACCGGAGATAAAACATGCGAAAAATTAATCAGCGAATGCCGAGTGAATTCATAGAGTTTAGTAAAAACTGTTATATAAAACACTTATGTAAAGCAGAACATAAGCATAATATCAGTAATAAGACCGCATATTGCTAGTCAGGCAATATATTATAATTCAATTCATATATCATACATTATTTATGAGACCACAGCCTCAGTATTTACCATTATTGTTATTATTATCGGATTATTATAATCCGCATGACATTGTTTCCTTTCTATAAAATACAACGGGCCGCGAGCCCAACAAATATGTGCCCATCTAAATCAGTGTGTCGTCACTAATATTACGCTATATAAATCCTCTCATACATAAATTCACTTACCAATCAATCTGGCACGACGGGGATCAACCGTCAAGGCGCGAACTGGGGCGATCTTCCCCAAATAGTACCATTATATGCATAAGCGTCTACCAACTCCTGGTAGTTCACAATTCATGCTAATGGGACTTATAGTGAAATAACCTAACTAACAATAATCCATTTCAGTCATTCATTAGGTCATACAATCAATCGGGTCCATATCAATAAGCATACAATCGGGACCACTTGTGTTTTATTTTTATCAAAACTCGCATGTTATCTCCCTCGTGGGTTTACAAAACATTTCATAAAACATTTAAAAGAGTGTGAGGCTATCAACTCACGTTGGTTGGGAAAGGCGGATTATCAGTAATTAAGATGTACGGTGCGTGCCTCGATCACGGGAAACCTAAACAAATAATACTCGATCTTAGACTATATAGAATAATATTTATAAAAAGTTGTTATGTATATGTAATGATGTCATAAACATGATGATAAAGTGGGATTTTATCACCTTATACAACATTATTAGTTGTTAAGCACTTAGTTAACTTAGTCCAATTATGATAATTTTAGTCCATTTATCTATTTAGGACCAGGCCTCTACTCATATGTTGGACCCAAGTGGATTAAACCCATGAGCAAGTCCAATAGTGCTAAACCAAACTAGTTGGGCCTAGTGGTCCAACAAGGCTATTTTGGTCCATTATGGGTCCATAAGTTACAAAGCTAGGTTTTGTCAGTTTTTACTTGTTAAATGTGTTTACATATCAGTAGATGTTCATTAAAAACATTACATTAGACGGGTCCGACCATCTAAGTTTTATTTGGCGAAAACGCCATCCTTTCGGTTTTAGCCAAAAAAAATGTAAAAATCATATATATAGTTTGTAGTTAGAAAACCATTTGACTTTTATTTTTATAAAATGTGATACTTATTTATTATAGTATATAAACATATTTTATAGTAGTTACTATCAATTATTTACTTTATATACTTATTTTATATATTAATTTACTTCAAGTGGCCTTTTAATATTATATAACTTATAGTGAAATCTGATGTCAAAAGTCAAGTTCACCATTTTTATCATATCTTGAGTTCTATAATAAGTTAGAACCCCAAATGGTTGCTGTAGAAACTACATGATATGCTCTACAAATAACTCTATTATGGTTACTTCTCAAACAGCCTCTAAATATCAGTTTTAATTCGTCCAAAACAGATCAGTCAGATTAGTACCCCAAAAGTATTTTGGCCATATCTTGCTCATTTTTAACATTCCATTGTGTAGCCAATTAACCACATGTGTAAAAACCATTTGTCTATCATTATATAAAATAATATAATCCATTTAATCAAGTAAAAATATTGAAACTTACAGTTTTTCACAGCCTATTAATCTAGTTAAGATTTTATCAACTTTTACTTATAGATTTAGCCTTATTAACTTAATCTAGTGACACAAAATCCCCATAAAATACTTTGATCATCATTCATCACCATCATAGATATAAATTTGAAGTAAATAGACAAGTACAATTACAAAATTAATAGGATTATAGAAAGAAAACAATCTTTATACCAACCAAAGTGATGAAAATGTTGAGATTTTGGATGAACAAAGCTTGATCTTGTAACCAAATCTTTAACTTTGCAAAAAAACTTTTTGAAATCTTCAAATATATGAACTTCACTTGAGAAATCAGCCCAAGAACTCCTTAGAAACTTCCTTTCACAAGTTTTAATCACCTCTAATCATCCTCCTTTTATGTATCATCATATGTTGATTATAAATTAAGTTGTTGGTTAAAATTTGATGAAGATGGTGATATGGTGATGGTGGTGGACGGCCAAAGAGGGAGAGGGAGAGAGTTTTTGGTTAACTTTTTAGTTACACTTGCATGTATGAGAAGTGTGTGTGAGAAGTGAAGGTTAAGTAACTTAAGCTTGTTATAAGACAAGTGTCTCACATAAACTAAAATTGTGACACCAAAGGGTGTTACACCCTTGTCTAATCCGCCCCTATTAGGGGTGGGACAAGTGTTAAACTTGTCTCATCCCTAATATTTTACGGGTACTCCTTGATTCTAGTTTCCTCGATTTACGTACCCTCGGGTCGATTTATGAAAAACGTTTTTGCAAATTACGGCGCAAAATGATTCTAATAAAAAATTGTCAGATAAAAAACGGAGCACAAAAGCGTAAATACGTAAACCTAGGGTTACCGGTTTAATCGTAAAAGACGTTAAATGATGCACGTAAGCCCTAATTTCATCCCGTAAATATGTGAGTTCATGAACCAACATTAAAATAAAATATAAAAATAATGTACGAGAATAAATTTACTACCTGAAAATGTCAGATTGTCACATCATTTCCTCCTAAAAAGGGATCTACACCCTCGTAGATCCATTTCATTTCGATGCCCGTTTCTTATTGAAGTCGAAGAGGTGTGGGTATTTCTTCCACATTTCATCCCTCTCGCTCCCAAGTAAATTCTGGCCCATGCTTTGAATTCCACCGAACCTTAACAATAGGTATTAGACTTTGCTTAAGTTGCTTTACTTCACGATCCATAACCTCTACGGGTTCTTCGATAAAATGCAACTTCTCATCAATTCTGATGTCATCCAACGAAATTTTCATACCACACCGAGCTAAAAATTTCTCCAAATTAGATACATGGAATGTATTATGAACACCATCAAGTTCTTAGGGTAAATCTAATTTATAAGCCACTAGACCAACTCTAGATAAAATCTTGAATGGTCCGATATAGCGGGGATTCAATTTCCTACGCTTCCCAAATCTTATGATGCCTTTCCATGGCGAGACTTTCAACATCACACGGCCCCCCCACTTTGAACTCCATCGGTTTCCGTCGCACATCCGCATAACTTTTCTGTCTACTTCCGGCTGTCAACAACCGTTTCTTAATCTGAACTATCATCTCCGTAGTTTCTTGAATCAATTCTGGTCTTGTGAGTTGGGTATCCCCAACTTCACTCCAACATACAAGAGATCTACACTTTCTACCGTAAAGCGCTTCGAACGGTGCAACCTTAATACTATCATGATAACTGTTATTATATGAAAATTCTGCCAATGGCAAATGTTTATCCCAATCCTTACCAAAATCTATTACACATGCTCTTAACATATCCTCCAGTGTCTGTACCGTCCTTTCACTTTGCCCATCAGTTTGGGGGTGATAAGCAGTGCTCATATCAAGATTTGTTCCCAAAAATCTTTGGAGGGATCTCCAAAAATTTGATGTGAATCGAGAGTCTCGATCAGAAATAATCGATACATGCACTCTATGCTTACATACAACCTCCTTAAGATAAAGACGAGTCAACTACTCCAGTGAGAACTGCTCTTTAATAGGAATGAGATGAGCTAATTTGGTCAGTCTGTCGATAATGACCCAAATCGAGTTATTTCCAGAAGAGGTTCTAGGAAGTTTATTGATGAAATCCATCGTGATTCGCTCCCACTTCCATTCAGGAATTTAGGGTTGTTGAAGTAGTCCAGATGGCTTTTGATGTTCAGCTTTGACTTTTGCACAAGTCAAACATTGACGAACATACATTGCAATATCGGCTTCCATATTCGGCCACCAGTATAACTTCTTCAGGTCAAGATACATCTTGTTAGAACCAAGATGAATGGAATATTTAGATTTATGGGATTCGAACATCGTTAAGTCTATTAAGCCTCCATACTTCGGTAACCACATACAACCTCTTAAGCATTCCACTCCGTCTGCTCTAACCTCTAAAGGATCTCCTTCACCTCGAAACCCTTCATTATCAAAATTTTCTTTCTTACATGCTTCTATTTGTGCATTTCTAACTTGTTCAGGCAAATTATTGTGCACAGTCATGACTAGAGAACGTACCCTGATCGGCTCTCTATCCTTTCTACTTAATGCATCGGCAACAACATTTGCTTTTCCTGGGTGATACTTTATATCACAATCATAATCACTTAACAGTTCTATCCATCTTCGTTGCCTCATGTTTAGTTCTTTTGGATCGAGGATATACTATAGGCTTTTATGATCAGTGAATACCGTACATTTGGTGCCATACATGTAATGTCTCTACAACCTAAGAGCAAAGACTACAGCTCCTAACTCTAGATCATGAGTAGTATAATTTTCCTCATTTTTCCTTAATTGTCTAGAAGCATAAGCTATCACCTTTTCTCGCTGCATTAAAACAGCTCCATAACCTCTAAGAGACGCATCACAAAATACCACAACATCTTCACTAACTTCGAGTAATGATAAAATAGGTGCACTACATAATTTTTGCTTCAATACCTGAAAAGCTTCATGTTCTTCACTTCCCCATACAAAAGGTTTATTTTTCTGAGTAAGCTTGGTCAGGGGTTTAGCTATTAAAGAAAATTCTTTAATGAATCGTCTATAATAGCCAGCCAATCCTAAGAATTGTCGCACCTCCGTTGGCGTTGTCGGTGCAGACCAACTCTTAATGGCTTCAACCTTTGCCGGATCAACATGAATTCCATCTTTGTCAATCACATGACCAAGAAATTGAATAGAGTCCAACCAAAAATCACATTTTGAAAACTTTGCATACAACTTTTCATCCTTTAACAAAATTAAAGATAGTCCTTAAGTGTTCTCCATGCTCTTCTTTATTCTTGGAATAGATTAGAATGTCGTCAATGAACACGATCACAAATTTATTAAAATAGGGTTTACACACACGATTCACTAGATCCATGAATACTGCCGGTGCGTTAGTTAACCCAAATGGTATTACTTGAAATTCGTAGTGTAACACCCCCAAATTTATACAACTCAATACAGCGGAAGACTAGTTGGTGTTACGGGATAGCACATTACTCACATCATAGACAACGCATAAAAATCGCGTCGTTTATTAATAAAGCATTTCCATTCATAAATATCAAAGTTACATCGGTCCCAAGTCATTACATTTTATACAATGTTTTACAAAATATTTGAATGGAAAATATTGTTTAGGTACGGGCCATGAATTCTTGTTGTCTTCCCGAGAATTACCTTCAAGTACCTGAGATAAAACATGTTAAAAGAAAAGGTCAGCGATAACGCTGAGTGAATTCATAGAGTTTAATAAAATTCATCAATATAATATCAGTATAAAATTATTACTGAAAATCATTTTATACAAATCATTTTAATAGGCCATAAAATAGTCAAAGTCGTTTTATACAAATCCTTATCGAAAATCATAATATAGGCATTTGCCGTAAAAATCATTATACGAGCCAATGTCGTAAAAACATCACACAATACGTCTTATGACGTTGTATAAAATCAAATAAAAACCGTTATATGAATATGGTTATGAAAACCAAAATACAATCATAATATCAATAGTATGACCCTGTATTGCTAGTCAGACAATACATCGTAATTCGGAGCGTCTATTATTATTTTGTTAATTCGGATTATTATAAGCCGCATAACATTGTTACCTTACTAAACCAACAACGGGTAGCTAACCCGATACAAAATTTTCCCATCTAAAGTAGCGTGTCGTCACAAAGGTCACGCTATTGAAATCTTCTCATACATTAATTCGCTTACCAATCAATGTGGTACGACGGGGATCAACCGTCAAGGCGCGAACTGAGGTGATCGTCCCCAAATAGTACTATTAAATGCATAAGCGTCTACCAACTCCCGGTAGTTCACAATTCATGCTAATGGGACTTTTAGTGACATAACCTAACTTTAATAATCCATTTAATTTCATTTATCGGGTCCTTTAATCATTTATAGGGTCATACAATCGGGTCATTCAATCATTCGGGTCCAAAAATCAATAAACAATCAATCGAGACAAATGGTGTCCTATTTTATAAAAACTAACATGTTATCTCCCTCGCGGGTTTATAAAACATTTATAAAAACATTTAAAAGAGTGCGAGGCTATGAACTCACGTTGATATGGGAAGGCGGGTTATCGGCAATTCAGTCGTACGGTACGTGCTTCAATCACGAAAACCTAGACAAATAATACTCGTTTTAGACTCATGTCCAAAATAAAAAGTATGTATACATATGATTGTATATATATATGATGATCAAGTGGGTTTACATATTCTCGTTTACTCATTTTAGTGTTATATGTCGATAACTTTTATACTAGTTTTCTCGTTTTACCTATTTACGTGTTTTAAGTTCAATAAACTTATTACAAGTTCTTTAACTTGTTTTAATCCATTTTGTACTTATATTATCAGTATTTATACTTTCCATGTTGGGCCCAAATGGGTTAAGCCCAATAAGTTCTTTTTACAAGTTTTTATCTTATTTAGTCCAATTATTAGTCCAAGTATTAGTCCAATATGTTTACTTAGCTCGTTAATGTCCGTATGCCCTAAAGTTCGGGTTTTATCGGTTTTTACTTGTTATTCATGTCTATATATCAGTATATAAGTTTTATAAAGTTTTCATTAGACGGGTCCAACCATCTAAGTTTTATTTAACAAAAACGTTAATTTTACGGCAATAGCCGAAAAAGTCGTAAAAATCATGTTTATAGTTTTTATTACTTATAAACATTATTTCACCACCATTTATATAATTTATCCATTTGATTAACCTTATATATATATATTTATATAAATAAGTTTTATAAGTTAGTGGGTTTTTATTTTACATTTTATATATTAAAATGTGAGTGCTTATATAATAGTATTATTCTTTAATTTCCAAAAATCTGATTTTTAACTTCATCTTCACCAAAACTGCCATATCTTGAGTTCTACATGGAGATAGAAGCTCAAATTTTTATCACATAAACTACATGATATGTGCTACATTTAACGCTTCTATAGCTACTGTTGAATCATCCTTTAAGTATTTTCTAAAAATCGTCCAAAATAGTAACTTCAGATTTATACCCTAAACTTGTTTTGATCATATCTCACTTATTATTCTGATTCCATTGCATGGCCAACTCTCACATGTGTACAAGACCCATAGCTTACTGTAAATCTATTCCACTTCATCATTTTATCAGTTTATGACTTACTTCTTTACTGTTTTATACAGCCATCAAATTTAACCAAGATTTTAACCTTGTTTCTTATGGTTTTTCACCTTTTTATCCATGATTATCAATAACAAATCCCCACATAACATTTTTATCATCATATAATCATCATAAATATATACAATAGGAAATAAAATACATGTTTACATAATCAAAATAACAAGAAGATGAGGAGGACAATCTTTATACCACCATGATGATGTAGGTTGATCAAAACATGGATTTTTGATGGAGAAACTTGTGCATAGCCAAGACTATCTTCAAGACCACCATGCTCCATGAACTCCTTGTGGAAAATCAGCCCTAAGACATCATAAAAACTCCTCCATGGATGTTATAACTTGCACCAATATTCATCTTTTTGAAAGGAGATTAACATATGTTGATTATAACATATGTTTATGGTTAAAATTTGTATGAAATGGGTGTTTGAAGTGTAAAATGGGACGGCATCACCAAGAGAGAAAGAGAGGATATTGTGTGGTTTGCATGTTTGTAAATGAGAGAAGTGGTAATGGTTTGATGGTTTTGTGTTGCTAGTTGGAAGTAGCTTACAAAGTAAGCTTAAGTTTACAAGTGTAAACTTGTTATGTAAGTGTTGACACCTCAAATGGTGTAGTGGCTTGTTAGGCCGGTTTTGATGGGGGTGGGAAATGTGTCCCACTTGTCTCATCCCCATTTATTTACGGGTACTTCTCGATTCTAGTTTCCTCGATTTGCGTGTCCTCGGGTCGTTTTACGAAAAACGTTTTTATAAATTATGAATCGATGTCACAAAACGAATCCAATAAAAATTGTCTCATCAAAAACGGAGTTCGAAAACGTAAATACGTAATCCTAAGGTTTCCGGTTTAGTCGTAAAGGACGTTAAAATAAAATCGTAAGTCCTAATCTTTTCTCGTAAATTTGTGAGTTTATGAACCAACACAAATTTAAAACTCCAAAATAATATTCATGGATAAATTTATTTTCTGAAATGTCGGACTGTCACCAAGGACGGTGTATGTAAACGTAGGCACGTAACGTTGAATCCTCCGGTTTAAACGTAGTCGACGCTACTTCAAGACGTAAATCCAAATTTCTTCCCAAAAATATGTGAGTTCATATTGTAACATTAAAATAATGTTTTTAAATAATATTTGGGAATAAAATATCAACCATAAATTGACGGATTGTCACAACATTTACCCCTAAACAGGATCTTTGTCCTCAAAGATCATCTTACTACTCGCTTCTTATTGAGTTAAAGCCATGTGGGTATTTCCTCCACATTCGGTCTTTTCTCACAAGTGCAATTCGTTACAATACGCGAGTTTCATCAAACATAACTACGGGAATAAGATCAGGCTAAATGTTGACTTACTTTCTCTATCCATGATGTTCACGGGTTTCTGATGAATGCAACTTTTCGCCGATCTAAGCTCTATTAAGAAGAATCAGATTTTCACTTGATAGATATTCCATCAAGTTCGATTTACGAAACATAATTCACGCAGTTCTTGAAGTCCTAGGGTAGATCCAGCTGATATGCCTTTCAAACCAATCTTTTTACATCGTCTCTATGGTCCCATACAACGGGGACTTATATCCCATGATTTGTCAGATCATGAATTCATTTTTCCAAGGTTAAAAATTGTGGCATAACTTCGCTACCCATTTGGCACTTCAAGGTCTACATTTCACATTCACATAACCTCTTGCCCACTATCGGCAGTTAATAATCAAATCCTAATTTCAACAATCATTTCAGATCTCGCGGGTTGGGTATTTTGCAAGGATAGGTTCGCCATCATAGGAAACCTTAAACCTAAAAGACATGTCCAACTCACAATGGGTGTATGTCGGGTGTCTTTATCTCAACTCCTGCTTACAGATGCTCTAAGATTTAGATCCTAACAAGATTAGATCTCAATCCTAATACGATGATTATCAATGATAATCTCTCTAAAGGAAAACGATTATACGGTCTATTACCAAAGGTCAATCATTCAAACATAAAACAGCTCTTATATTACTTTGTATCGTTACTTTACCTCGTCCCTTCGATTTGGGGTGGTACATAGTACTCTTATCAAGGTTCGTTCTCAATGATTTCTGAGCAAATCTCTAGAAATTCGATGCGAAGCGAGGATCTTGATATAGATGTTCGATACAGGCACACCATGTTTACATAATTCTTTTGCATTTATCATTAACGGGAATGATATTAGCAGATTTGGTCAGTCTGTCGACGATGACCCAAATCGAATCAAATTCAGATGATGACCTTTGCAATAACTAGACGTTTACTAATGTATGGGGCGATGTCTGCCTTCCTAATTGCCATCAATACAACTTCTTCAGACAAAGATACTTTTAGTCATAAATGACATACATAGAATACTTATACTTACAAATTCCAACATAACTATATCTCACAATCCTCCATATTTAGACAATCACATGTGGTCTTTAAAATATTTAACGCCATTGGCTTCTCAAATCTGTTGGTTCACATTAGCTGTGAAACCTTTTTATTATCTATTTTATCCTTTTTACAAACATCGTTTACTTTAAATTGTTCGGCAATTTATTTTGCACGTTCATTATTAAGAAATACATCCTAATTGGTTCTTTATATTTTCGACATATTGTGTCAGTATCTATATTCACTTCTCATGATGATATAATTATCATGTCCACAATTTACTCAGATATTCTTTCTATATTAAGCGTCAGTAATTACGTTCACTTTCTCCTGATGAAATAAAGATCATAACTTTATTTAGTCAAAATTCTTTCTTCATATTTTCTATGTTTCAGTTTCGTCTTTACTATTATCTTTATCTGTTTTACTCACTCTGACGTCTAAAGCGTCGATAATTATTACATGTAAATTAACAATAATTATTTAATTTTTATGAAACGTAAACGTAAAAGTTTTAAATTTCTTAGTTCGACCAATTATATAAAATGTTCAAAATAAATTTGAGTTTAATTAACAAGATTTTCGTTGATTTATCGAAAATAATTAATAAGATTCGTAAATGTTCGAAAAACCTTTGTTTATACTTTGGTCAAAGTTTTCTTAGTTGAAAAGCAAAAATTGTCGTTTTAAGTTTTCAGGTTATGGTATAAATGGTTTTACTCAATCCTTCTTAAGTTATCTTGAGGTATACACAAACATTTACCCCTAAACAGAAGTTTAGTTAAATGGTTTGTGTATAAGGGAATAATCCCTTTAAAAATCCTTTGTTAAAACATTTGTCAAAACATATTTCCATTTCTTTTTGGTAAAATCCAAAGTCTTAAAAGGGATCTTAATTTTTGAAGAGTCTATATGCATACATCTTACCATTATTAATCCAACGGTCATTTTATGTAAAGGATTAAGTTTTTAATCCCTAAGCGTTAATGGTTCTAATCTTTGAAAAGTCAATATAGCTTCCATTATCTATTAATCACACGGTTAAATCATGCAAAGAATTAAGTCTTAAGTCTTATGTTAAATATCTAAGGTACATGTTTTCATTGTTCGGCCAATTCAGGGCAATCTATAAATAATTATTAACTCATTCTTATTCTTATAAACAAATAAATGGTCCTTAATGATCATGAGCATGAATTTATCAAATTACAACCTACACACGTGATTCATCATATTTATGAATACTACATGTGCATTGTCAATCCAAACGACATCACGTGGAACTCATAATGTTCATTACAAGCACCGGATGTAGTGATTGGAATAGATAATCTTTTTCGCAGATGCGAAGTTGATGATAACCATGCTATGGATCAAATTTGCTAGAACCTTGTAAATGATCGAACAATTCTTCCATTTCGAGTTATGGATATCGTTTTCGATTGTCAATTTACTCAGTCACAGTAATCTATAAATATAAGGAAAGATAACACCATAGCTCTTCAGGATGACAGGCTTGGTATAATAAAATCTTTCTCCGACAACTTTCTCAGTTGTACGGTAATTCCTTAAATTCAGATGGTGCTGACGTATAGTGTACAAGTCACAAGTGCAACACCAGGAATATAATCAATACCAATTTCAACTTGCCTTAATGGCAAAAGTCTAGGTAAGTCATCAACAAATACCTCCTAAAGTTTCAGATAACGGAAACATCTTTTAATACATTCATTTTTAAGTTCTTCTAGATTATAATATTTATGACTAATTCACAACCATTCACGGTATAATTTCAATTCCAAATATAGGATATCGTCATCTACCAAGAATTAATTATATCACTTTTGATAATTAACATCTTATCTCTTTAGGGGAATTCTACTCGAGTTCCCATCAATTAAGACAATATCGTCATGTCATCATCAATCAATCCATTCTACCGGCATTATCAACTTTTCAGTTTCATTGCCGTCGATAAGATGTGAACTTCTCAAAAGACTAATAATAACTCAAATCCTTCAAAAATTTCAAGGATATCAGGAGACATAACTAACCTTAAAAGAGTAAGGTCAACGCATGATCTATGCGAGAGAATTTCAAATCAGGTACAGATGAAAACATTTAACGAATATAAGTATATCCCATGTTTTCATTAATTTGAGTACGCATTCGAAAGCTCCTCGGATCGTTACCTAGGTCATTCAAATGAAATCAAATCAAAAGAAATGATAAGAACGTCGATACATCCAGTCGGGTATCAACACTCGATAATCAAATAATTTTCCTAAGAATCTCACTACGGGAGAATTGGACAAGAAAGAATTGTCAATTGTTAAATAAGACAATTTCCACAGATGAGTAAATTCGACTCAGAAGAATAGATGCTACAGGCACATATGTAGGTGTCCCTAACACTATGTCCTTATTTTTCACTTCTTGTAGATCTTATAAAGTTTTAATCTTTCACAACCTTTAAAGAGAATGTAGTATTTATTCATTAGTTTTATGGTGACTACTAATCAGTCTTGCATGGTCCATTCCAAATTGTATGTAGGCGCGCAACTATATACAATTTCAAGATTAACGATGCAATACTCAGTTCGTCAAAACTTTATCATCATGTTTATAATAAAAACATTTTCATGCTTAATAAGAATCAAGAATAAATTTACAAAGATTTTCTTTGTTATGAAAACAATTATGTTTCCAAAGCGTCTTATAAACAACTTCATTTTGATAACAATCACTTATAAATCTCACTATGAATAATCCTTATAGTGATGAAAATTCAATTTTTCTCAAAGGATACTGTTTTAACTTTATAAAAACAATGAGTGATCTGCCAAAGAGTGATGAAGAGTTGTTCATCAAGAATTAACTACGATACGATAGGAAATGAGCTTAGCCAATTAATCATGAGGTTCATGATCTTGATGGCACTCAAAAGAATAATCCACGACGTAACTCAAGTCAAGATGAGTACTTGCTCAATGGTTGCATCCCTAATGTGAACATTAGGATGAAGCAATAAAAGATAGATAACATCGATACATGTAGAATTTAGCAATCAAAGGTAGTCTTTTCATTAATCACAAACAAGTCAAAATGGTACCGTGACACATTACATGTCACTATGTCATACAATTCTCAGAACTCATCCTACCAACTGATATCTCAGTTAAGTTAGGGATTATTTTTAAAAGATACCACAATGAATACTAATCTACAAGAGTCATTAGGTGTTCCACATGTCCCGAAAGATCCATCGGTCTCAATTCAGAAGAAGATTTCTTCAATTTAATTCTTGGACACTGGGCATCCTCGTTAGTGGACAATGGCCTAGGAACAACCCTTAACACGAATCAACAATCAATTAAAACCTTATAATTCAATCACAGAACTTAATGACTTATATTAACAATCTCATATTCCATACAGGTTAAGTTTCACTTTATTCAAGTTTTAACCAATTTTATACTCAATTCGATATTCTACCTCATTCTCCAATACTTACAATCCTTATTCTTCGGCCTTGTAAAGGCAATACAATCTCAATATGAATCAACACTTAATTTCCAATCCTATAACTCCTTTATCAATAATTATCAAGTGAGTCATTAGTATGAAATGACTTGATCATTCAACTAGACTTCTCGGAAAGGTATTAGTGGCATGAGGCTTTTGGGTAATGGTTCCAATAACAGCCTCAAGTGCAACATTCACCCTTTCGATTTCAAGTTTAAGAATTGGATGACAACGAATCAGATGACATCTTTCTAGGTGATAACGTTTTGTCAAACTCCACTCTGTAAGGAAAGATTGTCATGACATCGATATCAGATTTAATCTCGCCAATTCTTTTTCGATATCACAATCAACTAATATCTACATTCCTACGAATATCAACCATTTGTTGGGATCATAAATGTCCACAACTTGGTTTAGATCTAGGATAGCTAGAATTCCTACGAGAATAGCTTCGATTAATTTACTAGGGGAGTTAGGGTTTCTTGTGACAATCTACGTCGTATAAATACCTCGTATAAATATCAAAATAATCATCAAACAATCACGTAATCAAATTACATCATATGTATATATATAATCTAAGTTATATATATATTAAAATAACACTTTCTCAGTCTGGCCTTGTCGGTAACTCGGGAATTCTTCGGCACCGTTATAGTCAAAAGATTTTTAGACATTTTTAGAAAAATGTTTTTAGTTAAAAGATTTTGAAAAGTTTTATTCAAAACCTTAGTTTTAAAAATCTTTTGTTCTCTATAACGAGAGCTCTGGTACCAAACTGTAACACCCCCAAATTTATACAACTCAATACAGCGGAAGACTAGTTGGTGTTACGGGATAGCACATTACTCACATCATAGACAACGCATAAAAATCGCGTCGTTTATTAATAAAGCATTTCCATTCATAAATATCAAAGTTACATCGGTCCCAAGTCATTACATTTTATACAAAGTTTTACAAAATATTTGAATGGAAAATATTGTTTAGGTGCGGGCCATGAATTCTTGTTGTCTTCCCGAGAATTACCTTCAAGTACCTGAGATAAAACATGTTAAAAGAAAAGGTCAGCGATAACGCCGAGTGAATTCATAGAGTTTAATAAAATTCATCAATATAATATCAGTATAAAATTATTACTGAAAATCATTTTATACAAATCATTTTAATAGGCCATAAAATAGTCAAAGTCGTTTTATACAAATCCTTATCGAAAATCATAATATAGGCATTTGCCGTAAAAATCATTATACGAGCCAATGTCGTAAAAACATCACACAATACGTCTTATGACGTTGTATAAAATCAAATAAAAACCGTTATATGAATATGGTTATGAAAACCAAAATACAATCATAATATCAATAGTATGACCCTGTATTGCTAGTCAGGCAATACATCGTAATTCGGAGCGTCTATTATTATTTTGTTAATTCGGATTATTATAAGCCGCATGACATTGTTACCTTATTAAACCAACAACGGGTAGCTAACCCGATACAAAATTTTCCCATCTAAAGTAGCGTGTCGTCACAAAGGTCACGCTATTGAAATCTTCTCATACATTAATTCGCTTACCAATCAATGTGGCACGACGGGGATCAACCATCAAGGCGCGAACTGGGGTGATCGTCCCCAAATAGTACTATTAAATGCATAAGCGTCTACCAACTCCCGGTAGTTCACAATTCATGCTAATGGGACTTTTAGTGACATAACCTAACTTTAATAATCCATTTAATTTCATTTATCGGGTCCTTTAATCATTTATAGGGTCATACAATCGGGTCATTCAATCATTCGGGTCCAAAAATCAATAAACAATCAATCGGGACAAATGGTGTCCTATTTTATAAAAACTAACATGTTATCTCCCTCGCGGGTTTATAAAACATTTATAAAAACATTTAAAAGAGTGCGAGGCTATGAACTCACGTTGATATGGGAAGGCGGGTTATCGGCAATTCGGTCGTACGGTACGTGCTTCAATCACGAAAACCTAGACAAATAATACTCGTTTTAGACTCATGTCCAAAATAACAAGTATGTATACATATGATGATTATATATATATGATGATCAAGTGGGTTTACATATTCTCGTTTACTCATTTTAGTGTTATATGTCGATAACTTTTATACTAGTTTTCTCGTTTTATCTATTTACGTGTTTTAAGTTCAATAAACTTATTACAAGTTCTTTAACTTGTTTTAATCCATTTTGTACTTATATTATCAGTATTTATACTTTCCATGTTGGGCCCAAATGGGTTAAGCCCAATAAGTTCTTTTTACAAGTTTTTATCTTATTTAGTCCAATTATTAGTCCAAGTATTAGTCCAATATGTTTACTTAGCTCGTTAATGTCCGTATGCCCTAAAGTTCGGGTTTTATCGGTTTTTACTTGTTATACATGTCTATATATCAGTATGTAAGTTTTATAAAGTTTTCATTAGACGGGTCCAACCATCTAAGTTTTATTTAACAAAAACGTTAATTTTACGGCAATAGCCGAAAAAGTCGTAAAAATCATGTTTATAGTTTTTATTACTTATAAACATTATTTCACCACCATTTATATAATTTATCCATTTGATTAACCTTATATATATATATTTATATAAATAAGTTTTATAAGTTAGTGGGTTTTTATTTTACATTTTATATATTAAAATGTGAGTGCTTATATAATAGTATTATTCTTTAATTTCCAAAAATCTGATTTTTAACTTCATCTTCACCAAAACTGCCATATCTTGAGTTCTACATGGAGATAGAAGCTCAACTTTTTATCACATAAACTACATGATATGTGCTACATTTAACTCTCCTATAGCTACTTTTGAATCATCCTTTAAGTATTTTCTAAAAATCGTCGAAAACAGTAACTTCAGATTTATACCCTAAACTTGTTTTGATCATATCTCACTCATTATTTTGATTCCATTGCATGGCCAACTCTCACATGTGTACAAGACCCATAGCTTACTGTAAATCTATTCCACTTCATCATTTTATCAGTTTATGACTTACTTCTTTACTGTTTTATACAGCCATCAAATTTAACCAAGATTTTAACCTTGTTTCTTATGGTTTTTCACCTTTTTATCTATGATTATCAACAACAAATCCCCACATAACATTTTTATCATCATATAATCATCATAAATATATACAATAGGAAATAAAATACATGTTTACATAATCAAAATAACAAGAAGATGAGGAGGACAATCTTTATACCACCATGATGATGTAGGTTGATCAAAACATGGATTTTTGATGGAGAAACTTGTGCATAGCCAAGACCATCTTCAAGACCACCATGCTCCATGAACTCCTTGTGGAAAATCAGCCCTAAGACATCATAAAAACTCCTCCATGGATGTTATAACTTGCACCAATCTTCATCTTTTTGAAAGGAGATTAACATATGTTGATTATAACATATGTTTATGGTTAAAATTTGTATGAAATGGGTGTTTGAAGTGTAAAATGGGACGACATCACCAAGAGAGAAAGAGAGGATATTGTGTGGTTTGCATGTTTGTAAATGAGAGAAGTGGTAATGGTTTGATGGTTTTGTGTTGCTAGTTGGAAGTAGCTTACAAAGTAAGCTTAAGTTTACAAGTGTAAACTTGTTATGTAAGTGTTGACACCTCAAATGGTGTAGTGGCTTGTTAGGCCGGTTTTGATGGGGGTGGGACAAGTGTCCCACTTGTCTCATCCCCATTTATTTACGGGTACTTCTCGATTCTAGTTTGCTCGATTTGCGTGTCCTCGGGTCGTTTTACGAAGAACGTTTTTATAAATTATGAATCGATGTCACAAAACGAATCCAATAAAAATTGTCTCATCAAAAACGGAGTTCGAAAACGTAAATACGTAATCCTAAGGTTTCCGGTTTAGTCGTAAAGGACGTTAAAATAAAATCGTAAGTCCTAATCTTTTCTCGTAAATTTGTGAGTTTATGAACCAACACAAATTTAAAACTCCAAAATAATATTCATGGATAAATTTATTTTCTGAAATGTCGGACTGTCACCAAGGACGGTGTATGTAAACGTAGGCACGTAACGTTGAATCCTCCGGTTTAAACGTAGTCGACGCTACTTCAAGACGTAAATCCAAATTTCTTCCCAAAAATATGTGAGTTCATATTGTAACATTAAAATAATGTTTTTAAATAATATTTGGGAATAAAATATCAACCATAAATTGACGGATTGTCACACGTAGTATCCATAACGAATTCTAAATGCAGTGATGGGAATATCTTCTTCGCGGACGCGAAGTTGATGATATCCAGACCGCAGATCTATCTTAGAATATACACTAGAGCCTTGTAGTTGATCAAATAAATCATCAATCCTTGGTAAAGGATATCGATTTTTAATCGTCAACTTGTTTAGCTCACGGTAACCGATGCACATACGGAAAGATCTATCTTTCTTTTTAACGAACAAGACCGGGGCTCCCTAGGGTGACGAGCTCGGTCGAATAAAACCCTTATCAGACAACTCCTTGAGTTGTTCAGATAATTCTTTCATTTCGGATGGTGCTAGTGGGTAAGGCGCACGCGCCACTGGTGCAGCACCAGGAACTAGATCGATTCGAAACTCAACTTTCCTTATTGGCAAAAGTCCGGGTAAATCATTGGGAAATACCTCAGGAAAATCACAGATAATAGGAACGTCTTCTAATCGTTTCTCCTTAGACTCATTCCCGGTCACTTGAGCTAAGAATACCTCGCAACCGTTCTGATGTACTTTTGGACTTTAATACATGAAACGATTTTCAGACGAGATTCGCCTCGATTACCATCAATTACTAACGTCCTATCCTTAAGGGGAATTTTAACCTTCTTTTCTCCACATAAAATTGTATCATCATTCAAGGATAACCAATACATACCAATAATAATGTCAAAACTACCTAGTTTGATTAACATAAAATCAATCGGGAAGGAATGGTTCAAGAGATTTAGAGAGCATCCTTGCAATAACTTATTAGTTCTTACCAATTTACCATCAGCCAATTCTACTTCGTAACTGTTATCTATCTCAACAGGTTCAATGTCAATAAGGGCACTAAATTTGGTAGATACAAAGCTCCTATCAGCACCCGAATCAAATAGAGCAACAACATAATGATTGTTGAGTAAAAACATACCAGTATCGACATTCTGATCCTCCTTTATAACATCAACCGTCCCAAGTTGATAAGCACCACCCTGGTTGTTTCTTCCTTGGCCATTCTTTTTCAACTTTGGACAATCTGATTTCTTATGGCCCTCTTCTCCATAATTGTAACAAACGACTCCCCTCTTACACTTTTCCACTTTGTGTCCTATCTTTCCACAATTTCTACACTTCCAGCAATCACCAACATGCCTCTTATTACCACACTTTGGACACTTTTCATCATTACACGGTGCGTTGTTAGTCAGAGCGTTTGCATTTCCCATTCTTTGATTTTGACGGCGATTGAAACTTTTCCTATTGTCACCTCGACCTCCACGATTGACTTCACCCTTTATTTTCTCACCAACATGTGCTTCATCCTCCTTATCCTGAATGATTTGTCCAATGAGCTGGTAAGCCATTCGAACCGCATCATCAATGGTCAATGGCTTTGAAGATGTCACACCCCTCAGATATTTTTGGTCAACCCCTTAATGTATTGCTCAATCCTTATCTCCTCAGGTTCAACCAACCAGGGATACAACAAAGCCAACTCATGGAATCGATTTGTATATCCATCAATGTCCACACCTTTCATTTTCAAATTAGTCAATTCTTGTTCCAACCTTATGATCACACTACGAGGACAAAACTACTTTGTCATCCACTTTTTAATTTCAGCCCATGGAGTAGCATTAGCAACATCAATGCCTATAAAAGCAATCCTCCCATTCCACCAAGTCAATGCACGACCTCTAAGAGTAGCCATAGCAAAATTCACCTTATCTTCCTCCTTACACTTACTGATGCGAACCACAGACTCAACATAGGTTTTAAAAATCTTTCGTTCCCTATAACGAGAGCTCTGGTACCAAACTGTAACACTCTCAATTTTCGTATCGGTACAACGGAAGGGTCAATAGAGTTTTACGGGATAGCACAATAACTAAAATCATAGACAACGCATAAAAAGGGTTGTACAAAGTTAAACATACATTCATCCAAATAAAAGTTTAGAGTCTACACAAGGTCCCCCAGTTTTACAGTCATAAAGTTGACAAAACATGTTTCGAATGAATATTACTAATAAGTGGGCCATCAGAGTCGATCTCCGTCCAAGTTACCTTCAAGCACCTGAGATAAAACTTGCGAAAAATTAATCAGCGAATGCCGAGTGAATTCATAGAGTTTAGTAAAAACCATTATACAAAACAGTTATGTAAAGCAGAACATAAGCATAATATCAGTAATAAGACCACATATTGCTAGTCAGGAAATATATTATAATTCAATTCATATATCAAACATTATTTATGAGACCGCAGCCTCAGTATTTACCATTATCGGTATTATTATCGAATTATTATAAGCCGCATGACATTGTTGCCTTTCTATAAAATACAACAGGCCGCGAGCCTGACAAATATGTGCCCATCTAAATCAGCGTGTCGTCACTAATATCACGCTATATAAATCCTCTCATACATAAATTCACTTACCAATCAATCTGGTACGACGGGGATCAACCGTCAAGGCGTGAACAGGGGTGATCTTCCCCAAATAGTACCATTATATGTGTAACACCCCATTTTGATAAATGGAATGTCACGCGTAATTATGGCGTGTCATCAAAGCATACAAGGAAAAATGTCTGAAACATTACATGACCATAGGGATAACCGGAATCAAACATCGGTCCCCAAACATAAGCCCAAAACATAATAAAGTAAAAGAAATGAATGAAAGACTAAGCAAGCATAAGTATATGAAGGCAAGAAGGAAAAGAAGTCTCTAGCAGCTTCCATCCTATGCACGTCCTCCAAATGCTTGAGTCTTCCCTAGGGTACCTGCCGTTTTGGGACATGGAAAGGAAAGTAACGGCTGAGCAAAATGCTCAGTGCACGGATATAGACATAGTATGAATGACTAAGCATAATAAAGACTTAATAGCAGCAGAAATGTATAAGTCCTGGAAAACCTAGAACATGTTCATAAAACTGGTTTTATAGTTTGAAAATCCTTATGTTTATCTTATGAAAACTGTTTAACATATTTTACCATTAGCCAATATAGGTCATGAAAATCCACCGTGCATGAATACTTGGAGGGGTGACCTCATCATGCAAATTAGAGGGGCTGCCTCTAATTTAATATACTGGTTTTTGGGTAGGAGGGATTAGCTCCTTGTGAAGGATGCAAGGCACACACCACATTTAATAATTCGTTTTTAGTGTAGTTGTCTTCTCAGCTCGATTCGAATTGATATAACGTTTTTAAGCAAAGACTTGATTGTTTTTGGTTGTACAACTTTGTTTGGTATCTATTTCTAATTTGCACAAAGCATGTAAAAATGTAAAATATTCTATATGCTACGTATATGTACTACACTACAAACATTTTGCACGTACAACAATTATCGCACAAAATACTAACTATTAAGCAAATGTAACAAACTAAACTATATCCTAACAAAATTAAATCCAATCAACAAAAATGTAACAAGCTTGGTAAAAATACAAACTAACTAATTGAAACAGTACGTAATAAACTTTTTTTATAGAAGTCTAACTAATTTTTTAAACCAACTAAATTTTATAAAATTTCTACAAGAATTTATCTAATATTTTTATAAAAGAAAACTAACAAATTTAACAAAATCTAAATTTTAACAAAAAAAAGTAAACTTTACAAAATCTAAAAATCTTTTGTAATATCTAAATTTATAAAATTCTGAAACTTGTAAAAGAGTGAAACTACTCTAACTGATTTATCTAATATCACAGTCCACCAGGCCCAAACAATGATAAGCCCAAAAATTCAACAAATCTTGAACGTGACTTTTACAAATTTAACCAGGACTATGAATGTAACAGAATTTCAACAAATAGGACTAACTACTCTAACTGATTAACAAATATCTCAACTAACTTTAAACTGTAAATGCAAGGAAACAATAAAATTTGCTTAACCGACACATCCAGGCCTAGACCGTTGATGTCGAAGCTCGGCGCTGAACCGGCTTGTTCACTAAACAATGCTACTAGTGCTAATCCGAACTACCACCAGTTCTTTGTCGAAGCTATGCTATTTGCTGAACGAAACTGCAATATGTTCGAACCACAATCTTAATTCAGAAATCTCAACTCAAACAGTACTCTACTGCACTGCAACCTCGAACTTTGATCTTTAACTGAATACAACGAATAACCAACATTCTGCTACCTGCAAAAACTGAAAGTAATCCTGCAAAACAAGTTATCCAAACAAAAATTTCTCGACTACCACAAATCCAATTAATCTGAACTTTGTATCAAATTGACTAAAGCTCCCTAACTGAATCCTAAAGGAACAACTGACACTACACTGAGTCGTAACAAGCAATTAACAAAACTGAAACTAAATCCTTACTGAATTAAACAGAATGAAAAAAAAAAAACTACAAATGTAAAGATAAAACTGATTAGAAAATCTTAAGCTACAAAGTGTACTGCTAAGCTGACTGAATCAGATTATCCTAACATCTTAACTATATCTAAACTCATTAACTAGAAATCACTACTGAATTTGACTGAAAAAGCTGAGCAGAAATATATCAAAATCGGAATTTTATCAAGATTCAAACTTGAGAACAGAATTCCTCATAAGCTCTTATGAGCTTATTATGCTGAAACGCTCAAAATCAGTTAAAAGAAACAAAAGCTTCTAGAAATTGAAATCAACTCTGTATTAAAACTAAAAACACTCACTATCCAAATACCAATAACTCCATGATCAAAATATACGTGATTTAGAAACTTAAGAACGTAACAGTAAAGAAATAGAAGAAGGAAAGAGCTTCGTAAACTGATTGCTTCATTAATGGCAGAAAAAAAACTGATTCAGTTACAACAAGATCAACTAATCAAACCTAATCTAACTGAAATTCATAAAGGCTTTGAACGAAAATTAAACTAACTATCCTAGCTAACCTAACTATGTGAAAACTAACACCTAAGCTAACCGCTGAAAAATGAGCTCTTCATCTCTTATTTATAGCCGCCAAGATGGTAGAAGTGACGTGGTCTATCCAATGGTTGGATGCCACGTGTAAAATACGAGGTTACTCGTCGTTCTTCATCTTCAACTGAATTGGGGGTTTCTTTATCCTTCATTCTTGATCTAATTAAAGGGTACCTTCATGTAGAGAAGAAAGAGGGGAATATTTTTGCTGTTTATGTCTTCACTTGAATCTATCTTGATCGTTCGTGATTTGAATTTGCAGGTTAAGAAGGTGAAGAAGATGAAACCGACTGTATCTTTCTCTCTCTTCACTTGGAGAAGACGTGTGTTTATTTGTTTGTGAGTTTTGACCGGTTTGGTCAATTAACCAGATATGAATAAATCTTTTCACTTATTTTGCCTATTTGGTCCCTCTCTTTCTTATTTCTTTTCAAATATGGTTAAAAACTTTTAAGTACTTCCTTTTCATCCTCCATTTATGTAGAAGTTTCAACTTAAACCCTCCATCTTTGGAAATTTGGCAAACAAGGTCCTTGGAGCATCTTTCATCCTTTACTTCGTCTTTTGTTATGAAAATCCCTTGAAAGCTCGTATTTGTCTCAAATGTACCTATATTACCTGAAAATACACAAACACCAAATACACGCGTAATTCTGATAATTAACAGTTTAATATAATGTATTTGACAGTGTTTTTAATGGTTTTAGGATCATTATTGATGAGTGTTTTCACACTTATCAACATTCACGATGAAATCCTGACTGAAAACATGTAACTAGGATGCACCCATACGCCCCACATGATAAATATAATATAAATGGCCAAAAGCTGAAGGGACGCCATGAGCAATCACTCCGTCGTAGTGAAGTCATAACATCAGTGCCTCTAATGTTATGGTTATGGTACCTCCATAACTAGGTGAAACTGGTCATGCATGTATATGGCTATAGGTATTCTTAATTAAACATAAGCAAATCAAACACGTAACTTATACTACGGGAAAACATTTGGCTGCATACGGGGAATCCTAATAAGGAAAGAATGTCCATACTGAAAGGACGGGAATCCGTACCTTATGTCTAGTGAACGAAGAAGATGAACTGAGAGGAATCCTACTTCTGTATCACTAGTGCTACATAAATACATACATGAAAAAGTATCTGCTTACTAAATACGTAGCTGGTTTTATGTCATGTCTTAGCTTATTTTATATGTTCTTACCATGTTTTACTGTTTAAAGCCTTAAATTTTGATTATCTTATATTTTGTTTAATCTGATTAAGTATTTCTGGTATTTCATGTATTATTATACTTACTATGTAATAATAAGTAACTTTCCAAAAATAGCAGGTTTCCTAAAATAGAAAGTTACCAAAAATAGAAAGTTTCCAAAAATAGGAAGTTTCCAAAAATAGAATTACTGCTTAAAATAGATAAGTTTCTAAAAATAGAAAGTTTCCATAAATAGATCAGTGCCTTAATTAAATAAGTTTCCATAAATAGATTAGCTGCCTGAAATAAATATGTTTCTAAAAATAGAAGGTTTCCATAAATAGATTAGCTGCCTTATTTAATTAAGTTTCTAAAAATTGAAAGTTTCCATAACTAGAAATAAGCTGGTTAAATCAGCTAAGTATATAAGCCTATGTGTTTTCATGATTATTTTCTAGTCATATGATATAATGTATAGTTTAATGATTATTTCATGTAATTAAATTAAACTATAGGTTAAAATATTTAATTAAAGTATAACATGTTTTTAATTAAATAAAGTTAAATACTTAGGTTAAAACATGTATTATTATTTATTAATAATATAACCTAAGTCATGTTAATTAATTAATTATAACCATGGTTTTTAAATAATTAATTAATTATAAGTCTTAAAAATATAAAATACTTAGGTTAGTAATTTCATGATTTTAATAATTAAAATAACCTAAGTCATGTTATTAAATTAATCATGTCATATTATTAATTTAATTTTAACATAAGATCATAAAAAATAAAAATAATCTAAACATACACCATGAACCGGATCTAGACTAAAAACCATGAACCGGACATGAAATCGACACCATACCCCGAACCAAGTCGGGGTACCCCTTGTCTTGATGCTTCCGTGGGACCCACACCAACCAACCGGGAACATATGGTCTCGGTGGTGGTCGAATGGCCAAACCGAGACCCTCTCGGGTTCGGTGTAGGCTGCGGCCAAAACAAAAACACCCCTAAACAACCCTTTTGATTTTATTCAAACCCAAATTCATGTTAGATCTATGATTTAATTAGGTTTTATGAAAAAAAACATAACATGTTCCTAATTAATTAAAAGATTAAGTCAAAAGAAAAAGGTTTAAATGATTTACCAAATACGTGGATCTAAAGAACGATGAACAAACACGAACACCAACAAGAATTCCAAGATCCAAGATCAACAAACACCCCTTTTGGTGTGTTGATGGGTAGCGGCCAAAAAGAGTAAAAGAAGGAGAAGGAGGATTTTAGGCTTTTTGTAAAATTCTTCTGTAAAGTTAAATGAGTAGTGTAATTTCCTTAACCTCCTTTTAATAAAAATTGAAATGGGCTTGGCCCATTTGTTCCTTGTAGCCGCGGGTAGGGGCCCCACATGGGGTACCCGTACCTTTTTCCGTGTCTCGACGTTTAGTCATTCGTTCATGATTATTTGTGTTCGCGTTTTATGTGTTCTCGTTACGTAATTATCGTGATCTAATATATTTATTTACGGTCGTAATAAATATATATACGTAATTAATAATAGTTCGTGTTTTAATTTCGTTCATGATTTCATGATCGCATGTTCGTGATTAATTATTGTCAAATAATTATTACGTGCTCGTGCGTAGTAAATACTTATCGTGTTCTAACACGTACGTAATACGTAAAATCCTAACACGTAATCGTAATCATGCTATATTAGGAATGTTTTAATCTAGTACGTACGATCTTAAGGGTACTATTCATGGTAAAAGCATGCGGGTTTTACAACTCTTCCCCCCTAAAAAGAATAATTCGTCCCCGAATTATAGATAAAGTAAACTAGAAAAGAAGAACATACCCGAATCAAACTGAAATGGTATGTATGATAAAAGGACATGAAGATGACATGGTAGAAGGGAACGTAGAACGTGACATGTCTTGAAAGGACATGGAACGTGACGTGACTGAAAGGACATATCTAATTTATAAGAGAAACACGAATGATAAGTCTTGGTCCTCCTGACCTTGACTTGAAATACGAAGGAGTTCTTGGTTATCAACGTAAGGTAGATCCCTTGAATTTGATCGAGGGAAAAAGAATTAACGTATAAGGGTAACTGAAACGTTACGATGCAAGACAAACTGACTTAACTGATAATTAGAAACGATGCGAGAGACATAAAGTGTTGGAAATACGTTTTTACGTATTTAGAAAGGATCGGTCACTCCAATGATATTGGGCTCGTGATCCAATATAGTCCATATAGCCCACATGTAGGGTGGACTATATAAACCCCCCTCCTAGCATGTTAGGAGGGGTTGTTGGTTCACTTCCACATTCATAATCACATTTTCCATTTTCCTTTCAACTGTCTCCTTTCTCTCTCTTCTTTCTCTCTCTAAGTTTCTACCATTTCTCCATCCATTCAATAGATAATCCATACAATGCTAAATCCTTAGAAAACCTCGATCCTACAATTGGTATCAAGAGCATGGTTGATTCTTCGGATTGACGTTTTTAATCTATTGATTTGGTAATAAATTTTTATTTTTATTTTTTTTTCCTTTCTTTCTAAAATCCTTTTCAATTTTATTTTTTTTTCCCGAATCTGATAAACCATTTGCAGTTGCGTGTCATCATTCTGTCTATCTATCAGTTTTGTATTGCGACGAGTGAGCATGTCTCAAACTTACAGCATCATGTTTTGTGTGGGATAATCTCATTCATAAAAGTATATTTTTTAATAAAAAAGTATCATTTTTTTTAATCTATTTGTTCCTGTTGCCTATTCAGTTGTCGGATAAGGGTTTATCATTCCGATACTCCTTCCGACACCTTTTCCGACGGTTTCAAGTGCCTTATTCCGATACTTTGTCATTTCGATCGCAATAACCGAAAGGTTCTACTTTACGATCACGTTTTCTGATTACATTATTCCGACACGTATTCCGATCGCACTTTGCGATCGTGATTGCGAGGATTTAAGGAAAAGTGAGACGAAACTCTGCCCAAAATTTTTCTACACATTACGATGGATGTTTGCTGATATTGCGATGGACTTGGTTGCTGAACATTGCGATGGAAAATATTTCAAACATTGCGATGGAATTTCATTTTACTTTTTGCTCATTGCGATGGTGATGGAACTATAACTTGTCTCATCTAACAAAGACCAAACCAAAAACATAGACTTGACTCAACAAAAACCTCGACTCAACACTTGGACTGAAATCATTTTTGACTAAAAACAGGACTCTGACCCTCAAACACAAACACTCCACCCACGCATACACTCTCGACACAAACCAACAGGCCTCTCAACCCACCCACTCACTCTCACAGACTCAACAAACCACCCACTCTCACAGACTCCTACCCAACCACACCCTCACCCACAGACTTGACTAAACCACAACTCTAAACCCCACTCGACCCACATCCACAGACCCTCACACTCACTCTCTATTTTAACAAACACACCCTCGTCTCCTCACCCCCACCCTCGACACAGCCTACACCATCAGACTCGACCCGACACGCCTAGATTCAAAACCAAATAGACTCTCAACCCTCAGCTCTCGACTCAGCATCGAAGCACACAACTCTCACCTCTCAACTCTAACATCAACACTCATCACCACTCGACTCGACGAACGACTCCAATCCAAGACTCGACAACCAAACACACTTGATTGTTCACCCACACAAGACTCGATCATAAAAGAAAATATAGGAAGATCTCAGTCAAATCCATTCGGGTTTACAATTGCTTTGTAGACCTTTACAGATCAAGCAACCCGAAAGCAAATCCTTCACTGATCTTCTCAAATAACTGCATAATTGTACCTACCTGAGACCCACTTTAAGGATCTTGAAGACATCTTCACATCTGGTGCTCGCTCATACACCTTATCCAACGAGAGATTGAAGGAGTTATAAGGTGGGATAAGAAGATTTAGAAAAGAGACGGAGGTAGATGGGTTTGATGGCTGCGTGAAGGAGAGGAGCAACTTATGATGTATCTAAAAGATGGAGGCTGCGTGTTTTTAGAGAGTGCATTTTAGATGGACGGTTGGAAAGTGATAAGTTTGCATTGACTTTTCTATATTGGGTTGTGTTTATATACAGAGAAACCAAGGACACCACACCTTCCAAGTTTGAGAAGCAAGTGGTGACACGTTTTTACAAAGCCACGTGTTTGGGCATTTTCAGAATTCTTAGGCGATTTTTTTTTTTATTTTATAACTTTGTTTAGTGGATTACACACGCGACATTCATACACGTTAAGTTATTTTTAACATAATCAGCTTTTTTTCTATTTTTATTTTATTTTCTATTTTGAGTTAAGTTATTTTTTAATATCAAAATTTTTTTATTTATTTATTTATTTTTTTTAATATATCAGATTTTTATTTATTTATTTTTTATTTTTATTTTTTTAAGTTAACTTTTTATATTTAATTTTGTATTTTTTTGTTTTGTTAATTGATATATTTGGATTTGGTACATCATATTGAGGCGGGTATTCCGAAAAAAGTAAAGTGGTAAAATATTTGACGGCCCGATCATTATATTTACCGTAGCTTAGATTTATTTGTTGACGGGTTTTATTTGAATTGGTCTCCGGTTTATTTTATCAACGTTTGAACCGACAACAATTTTTGACCCGAGAAAAGTGTGATCTCATCTATCGTGGATTTCTAAAAAGTTATTTACGGATCTTTCGAAATTTCTTCGCGAACTGTAAAATCCCGAAATCAACAACGACCACAAATTTTTTGTCATCAAATTACAATGGAATCATCGAATTTGACGTGTCATGAGGGAGAACTGCAACACATGCAACTCAAAGAGCTCAAATTGCGTCAAAAAACATTGGAAATCTTTCACGAGGTCAAGACACATCTTGCACTTGTTTATCCGCACAACATGCCTGAACTTCCAGCCACGGTTCAAATATTCTTTGGCAAAGTGGATAATTTTAAAGAGAAGATTTTCAATAATTTGGATGAGTTACGGTTGCAACTTGAAAGGGAAAATCTTCATGAGGTTAAAGTAAAGATATGTCTAGAAATTCTTCGCACTCAGTTTAAGGATTTCTTTGCCTCAACAATGGTACCCCCTTTTGATTATTCGACTTCA
Organism: Glebionis coronaria; assembly: GCA_025667525.1. Lineage (NCBI taxonomy): Eukaryota > Viridiplantae > Streptophyta > Magnoliopsida > Asterales > Asteraceae > Glebionis > Glebionis coronaria. The sequence continues at coordinate 333,985,665 of CM046881.1, read as the reverse complement.
GTTCTTCACCAGCTTTTCAACACATATACGGGTTGCCAGACTGAAACCTTTAAAAGTGGTTTACTCAATCACATCAATATACTTGAGAAGTGTATTGAGGTCAGGTTAGCTAATTACAACGAGATACTGTTGAAAGAGGGTCAGATTCAAAGAATTAAGGAGTCGTCTAAATCATTGCATGAACATGAGAGAGAGACACGCTTCACGCTATCGTCAACATATGATCAGGTAAGCAATGGCAAGGAATCAGGAGGAACGCATGAAACAAGCAGCAAGTCACAAGCACCAACTGTTCAGGTACCAAGTTTCAACAATATACAGCATGTTGAGCTTTCTGAACCTAATTATGCCAAACATGGGATGGAAAAGAGTGATAGCGATACCACTTCTGATTCATCCGATGTAAGTCATAATGAGGGAGAAAGTATTCAAAATGCTAAACATCATGATAAGTGTCTTATGACTGCTTCTTCAAATAATTCTGATTCTAGGATTAAAGAGCTTGAAACGATTTTAGCTCAGCAATCCAAAGAGCTTGAGGATGCCAAAATTGAATTTTCAAAGAAAACGGAGAAATTTGAAACTTATTTTAAAAAACTTGAAAAGTCAAACGTTGTTCTTGAACGAAAATTGGATCAAACTGTTCTAGATTCTAAAGCTGAAAAGGATAATTTTTTTAAACAAATTAAGTTGCTTGAATCTAAATTGGCATCCCAAGATGAATTGCTCAAAGAGAATGAGACATTAAAAGCTCAAGTACAGGAAAAGGTCTTTGCTATAGCTGCGTTGAAAAATGAATTGAGGAAAACTAAAGGAACTAGTGTGGACACTAAGCTTGAAAAACCATCAATCTTGGGGAAACCGCCTACAAATCAGTTCATTCGACAACCGACTGCATTTAGATCCGAGCGATCACAATCCTCGAGACCGCGGTTTGCCTCCCAAGTTGATATGGTTCATCTTTCTAAAACAGTCACTCCACTATCTAGGCCCAATGTGACTAAAACAGCTTTTGCAAGACCTAATCACATGATTGCCTCTAGTTTCCCTAGACATAGTCCAAAGAATACGTCTGGAACTAGTTCAAATGACGTTCGCCATACTTTTGGTCTAAGGGAAGCTAAGCAAAAGACACAAGTAAGAGATAGGAATTTCAAACCTAGTCAGATGCCTTCTAGTTTACCCAACATTGCTAACCGTAGCATGTCACATCCTAGGAGCATCAATCAATCATCTAGGAATTCTAGATCTTACTCGAACATTAAATATGCTACTTGTAAAACATGTAGAAAATGTGTCTTTACGGCAAATCATGATTCTTGCATCAAGAAACTACTTAATGAGGTGAACTCCCGTGCTAGACTTAAATCCCAGTGGGTTGCCAAAATCAAACCCATTGGTAAAATTTGGCGCCCCACTGGTAGAACTTTCACCTTTGTAGAAAACGAGTGCCCTTTAACTAGGATAGTCTCCGATTCTATTAAGACTACTAGGGAGGAAATTGAAAAGGACGATGCATCACCTAAGCTTGAACTTAAGGTTTTCTATAAAAGGAAACGTTTACCAGCTAAGACAAGTGAATCATCTCCTCAGAACACCTCTGGCACAAGTAAGGCCAACTGTGAACCCCCACTTGCTTCTAAGATAGATATCGCTAACCCTTATCCAAGCATGCAAATTCCTATTGAAAATGCAGGTACCAAAGAGGATGTTCCAAAAGAACGAAGCGGTCCAATCATTGTATACCATTCAATTAAGGACACTCTCAGAGTTTGGTTGCTAAAGAAGCTGATATCTAAGAAACAAGTGTCTCAGGGGATTTCCAGTTAAGCTTACAGTGCATAAAGGATTTATAGTCACATCACAGACTATAACTCGATCTTCAAAGAAAGGAAAGTTTATCGCCGATGGTAAACTTATCCTAACAACGAGAAATTAATTTTTCTCGGGCATGAGCTTATATCAAAAACATTCCAAGTTTTTAAGCTCATGCACATTCGCTCCTCGTTAAATGACAGACGATGACCCGGACTTCAGAAACAGGGAAGTTTATCTACGCAACGATAACTTACCCTTTTAACGAGAAATTAAATTTTCTTGGACACGAGCTTATCCTAAAACCATTCAAAGGTTTTAAGCTCGTGTATAAGGCTCTTCATTAAATGTCAGATGATGACCCGATCTTCAAATTAAGGAAAGTTTATCGCCGATGATAAACTTATCCTCACAACGAGAAATTAATTTTTCTCGGGCATGAGCTTATATTAAAAACATTCGAAGTTTTTAAGCTCATGCACAATGACTTACAGTTAAATATCAGACTGTAACTCGGACTTCAATTTTAGGAAAGCTTATCTTTAAAGATAGCTTATCCTCGTAACGGGAAATTAAATTTTCTCGGTCATGAGCTTGTATTAAAACATTCCAGGTTTTAAGCTCAGAAAGGAAAGTGAATCTTTTAAATAAGAGAACTTTTCCTCATAACGAGAAATTCACCTTTCTCGGTCATGAGCTTTACGTTAAAACATTCAAAGTTTTTCAAGCTCATGAACACGACTTCTAAGTAAATGTCAGCTTAGAACTCGTTCTTCAATTAAAAGGAAAGTTTATCGCCGATGGTAACTTATCCTTAACAACGGGAAGTTTACAACTTCTCGGACTTGAGCTCGTTTTGTAAGATATTCAACATCTTAAGCTCAAGTAAATGGTTTTCAAAACTTTGAACACAATTTTTCGAGAATTTCTCAAAAAGGTTTTCTAAATCTTTCAAAATTATGTGTTCAAAAATTGTTTTGATAAAAAGAGCATGTCTTCTGGAATCGATAATATTTACGATACTAGAAATGTCATTCAATAATGACACGGGGTTGTAAATAAAGTTCGAGCAGAAGTTCAAATGTTTTAAAACATGCTCAAAATGGTTTGCTATTATTTCAGATAGTAACCCGTTTTTCATACTTAAGTCAAGCATTTCACCGGAAAGCTTTGACTCAACAACGGAAATTAATTTTCTCGGGCATGGTTTACTTTATAACCATGTAAGGGATTGTGTTTACGTAATAACACAATCTAACACGAATATATGTACGTGTCAGTGCATTTATTTGTTAAAACAAGAGAAATCTTGTTTTTGTGAAGTTATCCTCTCCACCAACCGTAGCAGTTTACAATTGATATCTACATACTCGACGAGGCGACTACTCAAACGGTGACTACAGCTCTTTCAATAGAACACGGGTCAACAATTGAGGGGGAGCAATTGTCCAGCATTCAGAATCTTTGACAACGATATCAATCAAATGGAGTCAAGAGATAACTTCAGACATGATGAGGCGACCAACATTCGTGAACAAGAACCATGTGCTTCTTTCATATGATGTTCTCCATCATTCAGGTCCAACCTCATAAATTGCTAATCTTGTGAATACATTATCATATATGATCTTTGCACGTGATAAATACCTTACACTTGTGTTTAAAAGGTATTTAATTTACGTTTCAAGTACACTTGTGTAATTCATGAAGATAATTGGCTTTGCATTTTTCTTCCCAAAATTTTCTTATAATGCTATTAAATCAATTGATATTAAAAACATCGATTGGGTTAATATTTTTAATATGGGGGAGAAAATGTGATTTAATATGGGAAATGATTAATCACAAATGGTTTGACTTAACGTGCTAGCTCATCCCGACATGTGCGAAATGTTTTCGAATATCGTGGCATATGTTAAGGGGGAGCAAAATGGATTTGCACTATCAAAATGGATTTCATGGTGACATACACTTACCCAAAACATCTCTATTCACGACGGTGAAGATTGTGGTGACATAAGGATGGTAGGATAGGTTAAAGTCCAATGATTCCTCTAGAACCGGAGGAATCTTCCCAAGGACATTCCATAGCTAGAAATAGTAGTCCTTAGGAAAGATGGAGAAAGATTGTGAACGTAGCTGAATGCCGACCAAGTGCTTAAGTTAGCACTGGAACAATCACAACAAGGTGCTAGTGATGACGTATTGGTAAGCATTGAAGGGGTTGAAGAATGAAAAAGAATTGTAAAGATAAAGGGTGTAAAGAAAGAAGCCCTCCTTACAACTTAGGCAGAAACCGGGTCAATACATATGCTATTAAGATCATTGTTTAATGATTCTTGATATTGAAGACAGACATCATGGACCCAGTGATGCAAAGCACAACCCATCCCAGCTAACTCAGATATCTCTTAAAAGATATTTGTTTTAATCACACAGAGACAACACGTTATCTATTGATTTATTCACTCCGAATAAATTGGTATTGAAAAGGTGGCACTCCTCTCCAGCCTCCGATCACTAAAATCCAAAGTGCACGATCGAGTCTAGAGCCATTTGAGATCATCAAATATCTCATTAGGACACACTTTCATATTTCCTTGCTTCTTCACACACTGTGAAAAGTAAGAAAGATCTTAAGAGTCCTACACAAAATCTTCATGATCTTGCCTGAACATCCGAGTAATACGAAAGTATTTACAATGAAGATGGAAATCCTTCTTGAGCGAATATCAAAAATCTCATGGTAGGTGACTTGTGCGATTCTTTATGAATCAAACTTGTGATAACTGGAAAGCAACAGCTGTTTACTTCTTAAATGAATTTAAACACGTTCCAGGCCTCTACGCAATATCTCAGTGATCTTGCCAGAACACTCAGAGTGATACCGTTGTGTTCACGGTGATGAGTGGAAATCCTTCTAGTGTTAACCTCAAACTGCACTTGGTAGGTAACTTGCAAGATTCTATACGAATCAAGCTTGTGACAACTGGAAAGCAACGATGGTGCGGTTCTTAATTGAATTTCACTTGTTCCAGGAACATGAATTGACGGCTTCAAATCATGCGGATATTATTATCCAAATGATTCACTCTTTATGTTCGCAGTCAGCTTTGGACGATCGAATAAAGAGAACGGGTTTACCCGCGAAATCCTGTCAGGAAGTTACTTAATTGAAACTATCCGTCACGGGTACGATATCTAATATCGTCCAACGGTCTTCACCGACCGGAGGTAAAATGCTACCGATTTAGAATGAAATGTTCAAAGCCATTTCTTTCGTGTCTACTTATGTTGCGGCATTTGAAGACGGTGGCGTTGCGGAATCCAAGAAGAAGTCGTCCCCACATGCTTATACTGCATACACTCAGTACTTCAACTAATTCAAGAAAGTCTGAAGGTCAAGTCTTCCGCTGTATCAAACTCTGAAGCTTTCAAGAATTATAAAGGTATAAGTGTGTGGAACATGAAGTCACGAAGAGGCGAATATCACAAGTGATGAATGCACAAGGTCAAGGCAAGAGAACATGCTCAAGACTAAAGTCAAAGATCTCATCAGCATATTCACAAGAACAAGATCGAAGACTAAAGCATAGTATGCTAGGTTTAAGATTTTGTAAAATGGTGTGACCTCCCTTTGGGGGAGATTGTTGGAAATACGTTTTTCCAAGGAAAGTCTCGGTCACATCATTATTAGCATAGATCACGAGCTATAGACTATTTAGAACATTGTAACTTGGAGTGACCTCCCTTTAGGGGAGATTGTTGGAAATACGTTTTTACGTATTTAGAAAGGATCGGTCACTCCAATGATATTGGGCTCGTGATCCAATATAGTCCATATAGCCCACATGTAGGGTGGGCTATATAAACCCCCCTCCTAGCATGTTAGGAGGGGTTGTTGGTTCACTTCCACATTCATAATCACATTTTCCATTTTCCTTTCAACTCTCTCCTTTCTCTCTCTTCTTTCTCTCTCTAAGTTTCTACCATTTCTCCATCCATTCAATAGATAATCCATACAATGCTAAATCCTTAGAAAACCTCGATCCTACATAAAGAAACGTAGTACGTGAAAAATTTTGAACGTGATACGTGAAAATTTTTGAACGTGCTACGTGGAGATATGGCAAGTGTAGTATGAGTAAACATATCATGATCCATGATACGTGTAACATATCATGATCCTGATATGAGGAACGTGTAATGAACATGACATGTGAAACACATCGTGAACATAGAATATAATGGCGGTAACGCCAAACGCTACAAGGTGAGACATAGAATATGACGAGAAACGTCTATCTGACGATAGGGAGTTATACTAAACTTAGGTCTGGTCTCTCAAGTTCTTCCAGAACATCCCAGAATGAGAAATAGAACGTAAAATCGTAAGCCGAGATGCGATCATGAACGTGAATAGTGTCATGAACGAGAGCGCGAAAGCAAGTCGTGAAATTAGAACAAGGACGTGAAGTACCTAGGAGCACAATTATGAATATTTGTCTGACCCGATAACTGAGGAATTGTCAAGTGATCGGATGAGCCTTGGCTGGAACATGTCCGATCAATCTGTTTGGTTCTGAAAGCCTTGCGGATGTAAGGATTCTGCAGACTTGATCAAACTGTTCGCAATAACCCAGATAGCATCATGCTTCTTCTGAGTTTGCTGTAATCTGGTAACTAAAATCCATGGAGATCTTGTCCCTTTTCGATTCACAATTTCAGATGATGAAAACATACCAGTCTGTTGGTGTCCTATATTAGCCTGTTTGTATAACAGGTATGAAGGTATGAACGTAACTGTATCCTGCTTCGTAGAAACTTTGATACATAGAAGGTTGTGAAACTCTGAGTCTCTGAATCTAGACTTCTCCTAGCGTAGGATTTTATAGAACACCTAATGTAGTGTAGGGTTCTCTCCTTTATGCATAAGCAGAGTCATGGTAAGATTAACCGTAGAAACCAATGTGATTTAGCGTGTCACTGTAATCGACCAAAATTGATATTGGAAAAATTTCCAAGTAAAATTTCTCTTGTCATAGAATTTGCAACATAGAGCAGATATGGTCTCCTGTTCTTATCTAGACTTAGAGGAATTCAGGTTATCCTCAATGAAAACACTGATGAACTTGTTTATGAGTTCATGGAAACTCTATTTATTAAGTCCATAATGCTGTTGGAGCATTTATGAGATTAAAACAGAATCATGAATTTAGCATGACCAAGTCGTGTACGAATAGCAGTCATGGAAATGTCCTGCTCTTTCACTCATCACTGTTGGCATCATGATCATGAATCCGATCTTGTAAAGTGCTTAACACCATACGGTTGAGTGGACATGTTGTCAATATGTGGAGGAGAATAACGGTCATGAATGGGGATTTGTTTAAATCGATGGTAGTCGACACATAATCTCATGGTACCGTCCTTATCCTTGAAGGTTCTTCTGGAATATATGGGAAGATTTTGGAATAATCGACTGGCTATGCGAAAAAGGACTTAAGTAGTCGTGTCTTACTGACAGCTAGAAAATTTTAGCGACCATGGCTAACAACGCACCTGCTTGTAAGCATAGATAATTTGTACGGATTTTCTTGATGGAAAATCAAGCTGAATGTATTCAGGAGCCTGAACATTACTGTACATAATTATGAATCGTAGCATGGTGTGCTGTTCATAGTCCATGATTAGGATAAAATTCATCTCGTGTTTGTCCGAGGAAATGCGTTAGCAGCTTGGATCTCATCGTTAAGCTGAAGGAAAACCTTCGTATACGTGGGAATACGAAAGCGTCCTTCATGGTCATGAATATATGAAGTATGGTGAAACAAAAGAAAGTGAAATTGGCAACGTGACACTTCTCACTAATGCGCCGGTAATGGTATTGAAATTCTTGTGGCCTGATTAATACATGGCACAACAAAATGGATATACCCTTGGAGGGTACCCTGAATTTCTTAGGAATGTTCCATAGTTGGACGTGAGTCATGTGTATTGACTCGTTTCTTGGAACTATAAGCATGATATATGTCTTGACTCGTTTCTTGACATGTGTCTTCAGGAGGTATACGTGACACATGTGTCTTGACTGATGCCTTGACATGTGTCTCGAGACGTAAAACAATAGAACTACAATATTAGGTTATTATGCTAGATTTGGCGGATCGGTTGGACTACTGATCCTTTGTATGTCTGATCACGTCCACGGTCGGAGCCTCGATTGCGATTTTCTAGGATAGTTGCTGTCACAGTAGTGGTTACTATCGTCCTGTCTGTCAGTTCCATGATGGTCATTCTCATGACCGTGATTCATGTACTATTCAGCTGAGTGGTCGGCTGGTACCGGTTTGCACTCATATGGCTGAAATGACAGCCGAATGACGTGTGACATGTAACTAAGAATTAGGGACAATGATTGATGGAAAATCGTCTGATGGTGAAGCATCTTCTCGTCCAATTGCTTTGCTCTGACGCCTTTGTCTTCGTCTTGTAGGATCTTCAGGTTGTGAACGGCATCAGCATATCGTAGCTTCTTCAAACATCAACAGCATCAACCTTTAGTAACATGTCCAAGTTATGAGCGGCATCAACAATCTTGTAGAATATCAGCAGTTGAAAATACGCCTGAGATGATTCAGAATCGACTAGCGAATACTCGTGAAGTATTGCAAGTGAAATACACATGGATTAAGGTACATGTAATACACATGAAATACGGTACGTGGAGTACACGTGGAATGCACATGAAATGATCGGTATGGGGTCGATCATTTATCATGATTTAAGGAAAGTATATCAGTTAAACGGTTAGGAAAACCATCATGATAACCTGGCAGTATTAGCATAGACATCATTTTGGTTACATCGAAAAACGTGAAAGTGTGGTTACACAAAATTTAACGATGATTTTCCTGAAAGCATGATCAATGAAAACCAACCATTACTATCATGAAAGCAGAATTTACATGAATTCCAACAGTGTCTTGCATGGAAGCAAAGACACCAAAAGAGACGTAAGACATAATCATGTGAAGACCAAGTCATTATGAAGAAACGTGGAACAACTCAATGTGAAGGAGTGTATAACATAATCAGCATGAAAACGAAGTTAACCATGACAGTATGACAGCATACTTGACATAAAAACATAATAAGTTATGAGAGGACATGAAAAAAAAATTATGCCAATAAATCATGAGAAAAATTTTATGCATGAAAAATAGTACATGGATGTATAATGTAGTTTATAAAAACCTTTATATGTGCGAGGGGACACCTATGGGTCGGTCCCAAAACAAAAGACATGGCAAGGGGACGCTTATGGGTCGGTCCCAAAGTTAAAAGTTTCGATAAAAGCACATGCGACTAAATAGGGCTAGTCCTGTACCAACCATTACTTAGTCATAATCCCTGCAACAATGATACATGAAACATAAATAAATGAAACTCATCTGTCAAAACTTATCAGAAAAAAATTTTATGTGACTAATTATGAACTATTGGGGTTAAGTCCACATAGCCACAGTTCACGAGGAACATTATGCATGAAACAATGACACATAACTACATATGAATGACGGTTGTCCATCCATATTAGCAAAACAATATCGATGAAAACATCAAGGTTAAAACTTCAAGGTGTTGAAAACATCATGGTTAAAACAACAATGCGCTGAAAACATCAATACATGGAATAACAAACGTTGGCTTAGGAAGCTCCTGGTGACTACCCACTAGTCACAGGTCGAGTTTTAGAGCCTATAGGTCCAAGCCTTGGCTCTGATACCATAATTGTAACACCCTATTTTGATAAATGGAATGTCACGCGTAATTATGGCGTGTCATCAAAGCATACAAGGAAAAATGTCTGAAACATTACATGACCATAGGGATAACCAGAATCAAACATCGGTTCCCAAACATAAGCCCAAAACATAATAAAGTAAAAGAAATGAATGAAAGACTAAGAAAGCATAAGTATATGAAGGCAAGAAGGAAAAGAAGTCTCTAGCAGCTTCCATCCTATGCACGTCCTCCAAATGCTCGAGTCTTCCCTAGGGTACTTGCCGTTTTGGGACATGGAAAGGAAAGTAACAGCTGAGCAAAATGCTTAGTGCACGGATATAGACATAGTATGAATGACTAAGCATAATAAAGACTTAATAGCAGCGGAAATGTATAAGTCCTGGAAAATCTGGAACATGTTCATAAAACTGGTTTTATAGTTTGAAAAGCCTTATGTTTATCTTCTGAAAACTGTTTAACATATTTTACCATTAGCCAATATAAGTCATGAAAATCCACCGTCCATGAATACTTGGAGGTGTGACCTCATCATGCAAATTAGAGGGGCTGCCTCTAATTTAATATACTGGTTTTTGGGTAGGAGGGATCAGCTCCTTGTGAAGGATTTAAGGCACACACCACATTCACCATGAAATCCTGACTGAAAACATGTAACTAGGATGCACCCATACGCCCCACATGATAAATATAATATAAATGGCCAAAAGCTAAAGGGACGCCACGAGCAATCACTCCGCCGTAGTGAAGTCATAATATCAGTGCCTCTAATGTTATGGTTATGGTACCTCCATAATTAGGGGAAACTGGTCATGCATGTATATGGCTATAGGTATTCTTAATTAAACATAAGCAAATCAAACACATAACTTATACTACGGGAAAACATTTGGCTGCATACGGGGAATCCTAATAAGGAAAGAATGTCCATACTGAAAGGACGGGAATCCGTACCTTATGTCTAGTGAACGAAGAAGATGAACTGAGAGGAATCCTACTTCTGTATCACTAGTGCTACATAAATACATACATGAATAAGTATCTGCTTACTAAATACGTAGCTGGTTTTAAGTCATGTCTTAGCTTATTTTATATGTTCTTACCATGTTTTACTGTTTAAAGCCTTAAACTGTGATTATCTTAAATTCTGTTTAATTTGATTAAGTATTTCTGGTATTTCATGTATTATTATACTTACTGTGTAATAATAAGTAACTTTCCAAAAATAGCAGGTTTCCTAAAATAGAAACTTACCAAAAATAGAAAGTTTCCAAAAATAGAAAGTTTCCAAAAATAGAATTACTGCTTAAAATAGATAAGTTTCTAAAAATAGAAAGTTTCCATATATAGATCAGCTGCCTTAATTAAATAAGTTTCCATAAATAGATTAGTTGCCTGAAATAAATAAGATTCTAAAAATAGAAGGTTTCCATAGATAGATTAGCTGCCTTATTTAATTAAGTTTCTAAAAATAGAAAGTTTCCATAATTAGAAATAAGCTGGTTAAATAAGCTAAGTATATAAGCCTAAGTGTTTTCATGATTATTTTCTAAGTCACATGATATAATGTATAGTTTAATAATTATTTCATGTAATTAAATTAAACTATAGGTTAAAATATTTATTTAAAGTATAACATGTTTTTAATTAAATAAAGTTAAATACTTAGGTTAAAACATGTATTATTATTTATTAATAATATAACCTAAGTCATGTTAATTAATTAATTATAACCATGGTTTTTAAATAATTAATTAATTATAAGTCTTAAAAATATAAAATACTTAGGTTAGTAATTTCATGATTTTAATAATTAAAATAACCTAAGTCATGTTATTAAATTAATCATGTCATATTATTAATTTAATTTTAACAAAAGATCATAAAAAATAAAAATAATCTAAACATACACCATGAACCGGATCTAGACTAAAAACCATGAACCGGACATGAAATCGACACCATACCCCGAACCAAGTCGGGGTACCCCTTGTCTTGATGCTGCCGTGGGACCCACACCAACTAACCGGGACCATATGGTCTCGGTGGTGGTCGGATGGCCAAATCGAGACCCTCTCGGGTTCGGTGTAGGCTGCGGCCAAAACAAAAACACCCTTAAACAACCCTTTTGATTTTATTCAAACCCAAATTCATGTTAGATCTATGATTTAATTAGGTTTTATGAAAAAAACATAACATGTTCTTAATTAATAAAAAGATTAAATCAAAAGAAAAAGGTTTAAATGATTTACCGAATACGTGGATCTAAGGAACGATGAACAAACACGAGCACCAACAAGAATTCCAAGATCCAAGATCAACAAACACCCCTTTTGGTGTGTTGAAGGGTGGCGGCCAAAAAGAGGAAAAGAAGGAGAAGGAGGATTTTATGTTTTCTTTAAAATTCTTTTGTAAAGTTAAATGAGTAGTGTAATTTCCTTAACCTCCTTTTAGTAAAAATTGAAATGGGCTTGGCCCATTTGTTCCTTGTAGCCGCGGGTAGGGGGCCCCACATTGGGTACCCGTACCTTTTTCCGTGTCTCGACGTTTAGTCATTCTTTCATGATTATTTGTGTTCGCGTTTTATGTGTTCTCGTTACGTAATTATCGTGATCTAATATATTTATTTACGCTCGTAATAAATATATATACGTAATTAATAATAGTTCGTGTTTTAATTTCGTTCATGATTTCATGATCGCATGTTCGTGATTAATTATTGTCAAATAAATATTACGTGCTCGTGCGTAGTAAATACTTATCGTGTTCTAACACGTATGTAATACGTAAAATCCTAACACGTAATCGTAATCATGCTATATTAGGAAAGTTTTAATCTAGTACGTACGATCTTAAGGGTACTATTCATGGTAAAAGCATGCGGGTTTTACAATATGCATAAGCATCTACCAACTCCTGGTAGTTCACAATTCATGCTAATGGGACTTATAGTGACATAACCTAACTAACAATAATCTATTTCAATCATTCATTGGGTCATACAATCAATCGGGTCCATATCAATAAGCATACAATCGGGACCACTTGTGTTCTATTTTTATCAAAACTTGCATGTTATCTCCCTCGCGGGCTTAAAAAACATTTCATAAAACATTTAAAAGAGTGTGAGGCTATGAACTCACATTGGTTAGGAAAGGTGGATTATCGGCAATTAAGATGTACGGTGCGTGCCTCGATCACAGGAAACCTAAACAAATGATACTCGATCTTAGACTATATAGAATAATATTTATAAAAAGTTGTTATGTATATGTAATGATGTCATAAACATGATGATAAAGTGGTATTTTATAACCTTATACAACATTATTAGTTGTTAAGCAGTTAGTTAACTTAGTCCAATGATGATAATTTTAGTCCATTTATCTATTTAGGACCAGGCCTCTACTCATATGTTCGGCCCAAGTGGGTTAAACCCATGAGCAAGTCCAATTGTGCTAAACCAAACTAGTTGGGCCTAGTGGTCCAACAAGGCTATTTTGGTCCATTATGGGTCCATAAGTTACAAAGCTCGGTTTTGTCAGTTTTTACTTGTTAAATGTGTTTACATATCAGTAGATGTTCATTAAAAACATTACATTAGACGGGTCCGACCATCTAAGTTTTATTTGGCGAAAACGCCATCCTTTCGGTTTTAGCCGAAAAGACGTAAAAATCATATATATATAGATTGCAGTTAGAAAACCATTTGACTTTTATTTTTATAAAATGTGATACTTATTTATATAGTATATAAACATATTTTATAGTAGTTACTATCAATTATTTACATTTATATACTTATTTTATATATTAATTTACTTCAAGTGGCCTTTTAATATTATATAACTTATAGTGAAATCTGATGTCAAAAGTCAAGTTCACCATTTTTATCATATCTTGAATTCTATAATGAGTTAGAACCCCAAATATTTGTTGTAGAAACTACATGATATGATCTACAAATAACTCTATTATGGCTCCTTCTCAAACAGCCTCTAAATATCAGTTTTAATTCGTCCAAAACAGATCAGTCAGATTAGTACCCCAAAGTATTTTGGCCATATCTTGCTCATTTTTAACATTCCATTGTGTAGCCAATTAACCACAGGTGTAAAAATCATTTGTCTATCATTATATAAAATAATCTAATCCATTTAATCAAGTAAAAATATTGAAACTTACTGTTTTTCACAGTCTATTAATCTAGTTAAGATTTTATCAACTTTTACTTATAGATTTAGCCTTATTAACTTAATCTAGTGACACAAAATCCCCATTCAATACTTTGATCATCATTCATCACCATAATACATATAAATTTGAAGTAAATAGACAAGTACATTTACAAAATTAATAGGATGATAGAAAGAAAACAATCTTTATACCAACCAAAGTGATGAAAATGTTGAGATTTTGGATGAACAAAGCTTGATCTTGTAACCAAATCTTTAACTTTGCAAAACAACTTTTTGAAATCTTCAAATATATGAACTTCACTTGAGAAATCAGCCCAAGAACTCCTTAGAAACTTCCTTTCACAAGTTTTAATCACCTCTAATCATCCTCCTTTTATGTATCATCATATGTTTATTATAGATTAAGTTGTTGGTTATTTTTTGATGAAGATGGTGATATGGTGATGGTGGTGGACGGCCAAAGAGGGACAGGGAGAGAGTTTTTGGTAAACTTTTTTGTTACACTTACATGTATGAGAAGTGTGTGTGAGAAGTGAAGGTTAAGTAACTTAAGCTTGTTATGAGACAAGTGTCTCACATAAGCTAAAATTGTGACACCAAAGGGTGTTACACCCTTGTCTAATCCGCCCCTATTAGGGGTGGGACAAGTGTTAAACCTGTCTCATACCTAATATTTTACAGGTACTCCTTGATTCTAGTTTCCTCGATTTACGTACCCTCGGGTCGATTTATGAAAAAAGTTTTTGCAAATTACGGCGCAAAATGATTCTAATAAAAATTGTCAGATAAAAAACGGAGCACAAAAACGTAAATACGTAAACCTAGGGTTACCGGTTTAATCGTAAAAGATGTTAAATGATGCACGTAAGCCCTAATTTCATCCCGTAAATATGTGAGTTCATGAACCAACACTAAAAAAAATATAAAAATAATGTACGAGAATAAATTTACTACCTGAAAATGTCAGATTGTCACATCATTTCCTCCTAAAAAAGGATCTACACCCTCGTAGATCCATTTAATTTGGATGCCCGTTTCTTATTGAAGTTGAAGAGGTATGGGTATTTCTTCCACATTTCATCCTCTCGCTCCCAAGTAAATTCTGGCCCATGCTTTGAATTCCACTGAACCTTAACAATAGGTATTAGACTTTGCTTAAGTTGCTTTACTTCACGATCCATAACCTCTACGGGTTCTTTGATAAAATGCAACTTCTCATCAATTCTGACGTCATCCAACGAAATTTTCATACCACACCGAGCTAAACATTTCTTCAGATTAGATACATGGAATGTATTATGAACACCATGAAGTTCTTGGGGTAACTCTAATTTATAATCCACTGGACCAACTCTAGATAAAATCTTGAATGGTCCGATATAGCGGGGATTCAATTTCCCACGCTTTCTAAATCTTATGATGCCTTTCCATGGCGACACTTTCAACATCACACGGTCCCCCACTTTGAACTCCATCGGTTTTCGTCGCACATCCTGCTAGTCAGGCAATATATTATAATTTAATTCATATATCATACATTATTTATGAGACCGCAGCCTAAGTATTTACCATTTTTGGTATTATTATCAGATTATTATAAGCCGCATGACATTGTTGCCTTTCTATAATATACAACGGGTCGTGAGCCCGACAAATATGTGCCCATCTAAATCAGCGTGTCGTCACTAATATCACGCTAAATAAATCCTCTCATACATAAATTCGCATACCAATCAATGTGGCACGACGAGGATCAACCGTCAAGGCGCGAACTGGGGTGATGTTCCCCAAATAGTACTATTATATGCATAATCGTATACCAACTCCCGGTAGTTCACAATTCATGCTAATGGGACTTATAG
Organism: Glebionis coronaria; assembly: GCA_025667525.1. Lineage (NCBI taxonomy): Eukaryota > Viridiplantae > Streptophyta > Magnoliopsida > Asterales > Asteraceae > Glebionis > Glebionis coronaria. The sequence goes on along the minus strand of CM046881.1, from coordinate 333,969,983 downwards.
TGACATAATCTAACTAATAATAATCCATTTCAGTCATTCATTGGGTCATACAATCAATCAGGTCCATATCAATAAGCATACAATCGGGACCACTTGTATTCTATTTTTATCAAAACTAGCATATTATCTCCCTCGCGGGTTTACAAAACATTTCATAAAGCATTTAAAAGAGTGTGAGGCTATAATCTCACGTTGGTTAGGAAAGACAGGTTATCGGCAATTAATATGTACGATGCGTGCCTCGATCATGGGAAACCTAAACAAATAATACTCGATCTTAGACTATATCGAATAATATTTATATAAAGTTGTTATGTATATGTAATGATGTCATAAACATGATGATCAAGTGGGACTTTATCACCTTATACCACATTATTAGTTGTTAAGCAGTTAGTTAACTTAGTCCAATTATGATAATTTTAGCCCATGTATAAGTTAAGGCCCAATAAGCCCAATAAGAGTCCAATATGATTTATTAGTCCATTTTCTATTTAGGACCAGGCCTCTACTCATATGTTGGGCCCAAGTGGGTTAAGCCCATGAGCAAGTCCAATAGTGCTAAACCAAACTAGTTGGACCTAGTGGTCCAACAAGGCTATTTTGGTCCATTATGGGTCCATAAGTTACAAAGCTCGGTTTTGTTGGTTTTTACTTGTTAAATGTGTTTACATATCAGTAGATGTTCATTAAAAACATTACATTATATGGGTCCGACCATCTAAGTTTTATTTGGCGAAAACGTCATCCTTTCGGTTTTAGGCGAAAAGACGTAAAAATCATATATATAGTTTGTAGTTAGAAAACCATTTGAGTTTTATTTTTATAAAGTGTGATACTTATTTATTATAGTATATAAACATATTTTATAGTAGTTACTATCAATTATTTACTTTTATATACTTATTTTATATATTAATTTACTTCAAGTGGCCTTTTAATATTATATAACTTATAGTGAAATCTGATGTCAAAAGTCAAGTTCACCATTTTTATCATATCTTGAGTTCTATAGTGAGTTAGAACCCCAAATTTTTGCTTTAGAAGCTACATGATATTCTCTACAAATAACTCTTCAATGGATCCTTCTCAAACAGCATCTAAATATTAGTTTTCTGTCGTCCAAAATAGATCAGTCAGATTAGTACCTCAAAAGTATTTTGGCCGTATCTTGCTCATTTTTAACATTCCATTGTGTAGCCAATTAACCACATGTGTAAGAGTCATTTTTCTATCATTATATCAAATAATATAATCCATTTAATCAAGTAAAAATATTTAAACTTACTGTTTTTCACAGCCTATTAATCTAGTTAAGATTTTATCAACTTTTACTTATAGATTTAGCCTTATTAACTTAATCTAGTGACACAAAATCCCCATGCAATACTTTGATCATTATTCATCACCATCATAATATACATTTTGAAGTAAATAGACAAATACATTTACAAAATTAATAGGATGATACAAAGAAAACAATCTTTATACCAACCAAAGTGATGAAAATGTTGAGATTTTGGATGAACAAGGCTTGATCTTGTAACCAAATCTTTAACTTTGCAAACCAACTTTTTGAAATATTCAAATATGTGAAGTTCACTTGAGTAATCATCCCAAGAACTCCTTAGAAACTTCATTTCACTAGTTGTAATCACCTCCAATCATCCTCCTTTTATGTAGTTATCATCATATGTTGATTATAGATTAAGTTGTTGGTTATAGATTAAGTTGGTGATGGTGGTGGACGGCTAAAGAGGGAGAGGGAGAGAGTTTTTGGTAAAAAATTTAGTTACACTTGCATGTATGAGAAGTGTGTGTGACAAGGGAAGGTTAAGTAACTTAAGCTTGTAATGAGACATGATAGGTGTGGAAACACCCATCCTTTTACCACTTAATTATAATGAAAACAAGACCATAACGTGTATTTTATGTCGTAATTGTCGGAATTATGCGTGGTTTATGTTTTTGTTGTGATTTTAGGATCAAAATGTAAAAAGGGAAGAAAACACGGGCCTTTACGGGCTTTTATCGAAGAAAAAGACAAAAGACGAAGTCAAGAAATCAAGAGTGCAAAAAAAGAACGGAAGTCCAAGGCCTATTCTAAAGATTTATCGAAGAAAAAGTCCAAAGACGGAAGTTTAATAAAGCCGAAGAACTCAAGTCTAATTTATGAAGAAATCACAAGACGAGTTTAAAGTAATCCCGAGACAGAAGTCGAAAAAGTCGAAGAATTAAGAAGACTGAGGACTAAACGAGAAATAAAGAGAGAAGAAAGAGAGGAGGAAGCTTCCACTAATCATCTCATCTCCTATAAATAGACCTCATTAGTTTCATTTTCATTTTGTTAGTTAATTTGACAAATTAACTCTCCACCATTTACATTACATGCACTTTAATTTCATGTCATTTCCTTAATTGTCATTTTAATTAATTGTCTTGCACTTTAATTCCTTTAATTATCAAGTAAGTTTCCTTTTTATGTTTATTGAATCTTTACTTTTATTGTTAATCTCCTATTTACATTTCTTGTTTTGATCTAATCTTCATTTTTATGTTTATGTTTATGTTCTTGAATTTTTATTGATTTAATCAAGTGGGTTTTGATTATTTTGGTTGTTATTGTTAGTTTTATTGATTTGGATTGATAGATTATCATTATTTGATCATTTGTGGTTAGTCTGGAATAATCTTTTGGTTGATTTTGGTTAGATTGGATTGAATTCGTAGCTTTTTTCTTTCCCGTGTTCTTGACTTAATTTGTTTTCCCAGGTTATTCCGGATAAAGGCAGTTTATTCCAGATGAAGGTTTTGATGTGATTATTCCGAATAAGTGTATATTCCGGACGAAGCCAAATATTCCGGATAAAGCAAATATTCCGGATAAACCAATTATTCCGAATAAAGGTATTATTCCGGATGAAGGGAATATTCCGAATCAAGTGAGTATTCCGGATGAAGCTTTATTCCGGATGAACCCCTTACTCCGCATGAACATCTTTTTCCGAATCAGCCTTGTATTCCGAATGAACCGGATTTATTCCGAATAAACTTATTCCGGATCGATAGATATTCCGGATCAACAGATATTCCGAACGAAGACATCATTCCTAATCAATTATTCCGGATGAGCACATGTATTTCGAATGAAGAGATATTCCGGATGAAGTAAACATTCCGAATAAGCAAATATCCCGGATGAGTGTTTATTCCAAATGAGTGATTTGATTTGATTATTTCGAACGAAGCTTTGTTATTCCGGATGAGTGTTTTATTCTGCATGAGGTAATTATTCCGAGTAAAGAAGAATTAGTCCGGGTGAAGGTGACATTCCGAACGAGTAATTATTCCGAACGAAGGTTTATTCCGAATGAGTATTTTTAGGATATTTTAAGTTTATGTTTTTAAGTTTTAAGCTTTAAATTTCCCGCTTTTTTACTTAGTCGCACTTTAAGTTTACTTGCCTTAGATTTATTTTAAGCTTGCCTTTAGTTTAAGTTTAAGTTTGCCTTTAGGATAGTTTTAAGTTTTCCTTATTTACTTTTCTTCACATTTTTATTTCCCGTCATTTATTTTCAATTAGGTTTAGATTTAAATTACCTGCCATTTACGTTAAAGTTTTTGCATTTTAATTATACTACAACGACCAAACTATTTTTCTTAACCAAAAACAATTGAGTCACACTTAAACCGGAAATCAATTCGATTGGACTTACGACAAAGAACTTAATTTTTATACTAGGTAAAAGCCTTGTATCAAGACAAGTCTCTCACATAAACTAAAATTATGACACCAAAGGGTGTTACACCCATGTGTAATCCGCCCCTATTAGGGGTGGGACAAGTGTTAAACTTGTAACACCCCCAAATTTATACAACTCAATACAGCGGAAGACTCGTTGGTGTTACGGGATAGCACATTACTCACATCATAGACAACGCTTAAAAATCGCGTCGTTTAATAATAAAGCATTTCCATTCATAAATATAAAGTTTACATAGGTCCCAATTCATTGTATTTCATACAGGTTTTACAAAGCATTTGAATGGAAATTATTATTTAAGTGCGGGCCATGAATTCTTGTTGTCTTCCCGAGAATTACCTTCAAGTACCTGAGACAAAACATGTTAAAAGAAAAGGTCAGCGATAACGCCGAGTGAATTCATAAAGTTTAATAAACCATCAATATATCATCGGTATATAATTATTACCGAAAATCATTTTGTACAAATCTTTGTAATAGGCCATAAAATAGCCAAAGTCATTTTATACAAATCCTTATCAAAATCATAATATAGGCTTTTGCCTTAAAAATCATTATACGAGCCATTGTCGTAAAAACATCATACAATACGTTTTATAACGTTGTATAGAGTTAAATAAAAACCATTATATGAATATGGTTATATAAAACCAAAACACGAACATAATATCAATAATAAGACCCCGTATTGCTAGTCAGGCAATATATTGTAATTCTGTGCGTATAGGAGTAATTCGTTATTTGGATTATTATAAGCCGCATGAGATTGTTACCTTACTACAACAAACAACGGGTAGCTAGCCCGAAACTCAATTTTCCCATCTAAATTAGCGTGTCGTCACAATAATCACGCTTGTGTAAATCTTCTCATACATAAATTCGCTTACCAATCAATGTGGCACGACGGGGATCAACCGTCAAGGCGCGAACTGGGGTGATCGTCCCCAAATAGTACTATTATATGCATAAGCGTCTACCAAATCCCGGTAGTTCACAATTCATGCTAATGGGACTTTTAGTGACATAACCTAACTTTAATAATCCATTTCATTTCATTTATCGGGTCATATAATCATTAATTGGGTCATACAATCATTCGGGTCCAAATCAATAAACAAACAATCAGGACAAATGGTGTCCTATTTTATCAAAGCTAACATGTTATCTCCCTCGCGGGTTTATAAAATATTTCATAAAAACATTTAAAAGAGTGTGAGGCTATGAACTCACGTTGATGTGGGAAAGCTGTTTATCGGCAATTCGGATGTACGGTACGTGCTTCAATCACGGAAACATAGACAAATAATACTCGTCTTAGACTTTTGTCCAATGACTTTATCAAAATAACAATTATGTATATATATGATGACTTTATAACAATTATGTATATATAGTGTTTATGTGTTGGTAACATTTTTATACTAGTTTTACTAGTTTTACTTATTTACATGTTTTAGGCCCAATAAGCCTATTACAAGTCCAATACTTTATATTAGTCTAATTATACCTTTATCAGTATTATACTTTACATGTTGGGTCCAAGTGGGTTAAGCCCAAATAAGTAAATTTATAAGTGTTTAACTTATTTAGTTAAATTATTAGTCCAAATATGCTAACTTAGCTCGTTAATGCCGTATGTCATATAGTTCGGGTTTTCTCGGTTTTTACTTGTATTAGGTACTTATATATATCAGTATATGACTTTTAAAAACTTTACATTAGACGGGTTTTGATCGTCTAAGTTTAAATTGGCGAAAAACGTTAATTTTACGGTTAGCCGAAAACTCGTAAAAATCATGTTTATAGTTTTTATAACTTATAAATCTTATTCAACTACCATTTTTATAAAGTGTCCATTTATTTAACCTTATAAATATTTATATAAATGAAATTTATAAGTTAGTGGGTTTTAATTCACATTTTATACTATATTAGTTTGAGTGCTTATATAATACTATTAAACATTAATTTTTCAAAATCTGATTTTTAGTTTCATCTTCACCATTTTTATCATATCTTGAGTTCTATAAGGAGATAGAAGCTCATTTTTGGATGACATAAACTTCATATTATGTGCTACAAACAAGTTAGTTATAGCTACTGGTCATTCCATGTCTAACTATCCTTAACAGTCCCTACAAAACAGACTATTTAGATTGGTACACTCATCTTGTTTTGATCATATCTCACTCATTTTGATGATTCTATTGCATGGAAAACTCTCACATGTGTATAACACCTAATACTTACTGTATATTGATTCCAATTTACCATTTTATCAGTTTATCATTTGGTTACTTACTATTTTTATACATCCATCTTATTAAGCAAGATTTAACCATTTTTACATGTGGTTTTTCCATCTTTTTTTTACCCATGTTTATCAAATCTATCAACACCAAATCCTCACATAATATTTTTACCATCATTCATCATCATATACATATACATAAATAAATAAAATACAAGATTACATTATCAAAATAACAAGAGGATAGGAAGAACAATCACTATACCACCATTAGTGATGAAAAGATGAGGTTTTTGATGAACAAGACTTGGTTATTGTTATCAAATCTTTAACTTTAGCAAGACAACTTCTTGGGTCCTTTGGATGGATGAACATCTTCATGAAATCATCCCTTTAACCTCATGAAAACTCCTTTTTCATAGGTTATGATCACCTCAAATCTTCATATCTTTAAAGGGTTTCCATCATATGTAAATTATACATATGATTTATGGCTAGATTTTTAGTTCATGGTGGTGTTTGATGGTGATATATGGACGAATTTTAGAGAGAGGAGAGGAGAGAATGAGAGTGGTATTGCATGTGATGTGTGTGAGAAATGGTTTAAGTGTTTAGTGGTTTTGCTAATTAGTTTGTTTGTGTAAGTAGCGAGGACAAGTGTCCTAGCTTACTTACTAAGCTTTGACACATCTTAGATGTGTTGGTGGATACTTGTGGCCATCCCATGTGTTATTGGGGTGGGATAAACTTGTTTTGTCCCATCCCGCTAATTTACGGGTATTCCTCGATTCTAGTTTCCTCAATTTGCGTGCCCTCGGGTCGTTTTACGAAAAACGTTTTTATAAATTATGAATCAACGGCACAAAACGAATCTAATAAAAATTGTCTCATCAAAAACGGAGTTCGAAAACGTAAATACGTAATCCTAAGGTTTCCGGTTTAGTCATAAAGGACGTTAAATTATAATCGTAAGTCCTAATCTCTTCTCGTAAACTTGTGAGTTTATGAACCAACTCAAAATTAAAATCCCAAAATAATATTTACGGATAAATTTATTTTCTGAAATGTCGGACTGTCACCAAAGACGGTGTATGTAAACGTAAGCACGTAACGTAGAATCCTCCGGTTTAGACGTATTCGATGCTACTTCAAGACGTAAATCCAAATTTCTTCCCAAAAATAAGTGAGTTCATAATATAAGATTAAAGCCATGTGGGTATTTCCTCCACATTTGGTCTTTTCTCACAAGTGTAATTCATTACAATACGCGAGTTTCATCAAATGTAACTACGGGAATAAGATCAGGCTTATTGTTGACTTACTTTCTCTATCCATGATGTTCACGGGTTTTTGATGAATGCAACTTTTTGCCGATCTAAACTTTACTAAGAAACAATCAGATTTTCACTCGATAGACATTTTATCAAGTTCGATATACAAAACATAATTCACGCAGCTCTTGAAGTCCTAGGGTAGATCCATCTTATATGCCTTTCAAACCAATCTTTTACATCATCTCAATGGTCCCATACAACGGGGACTTATATCCCATGATCTTTAAGATCATCATTTCATTTTTCCAAGGTGAAAATTTTTGGCATAACTTCGCTACCCATTCGGAATTCAAGATCTACATTTCATATTCACATAATCTCCTGCCCACTACCGGCAGTCAATAATCAGATCCTAATTTCAACAATCATTTCAGGTCTCGCGGGTCGAGTATTTTGTAAGGTTAGGTTCACCATCATAGGAAACCTTAAACCTAAAAGACATGTCCAACTCACAATGGGTGTACGTCGGGTGTCTTCATCCCAACTCCTGCTTACAGATGCTCTAATATATAAATCTTAACAAGATTCGATCTCGATCCTAACACGATAATTATCAATGATAATCTCTCCAAAGGAAAACGATTTTATAGTTTATTACCAAAGGTCAATCATTCAAACATAAAACAACACTTATAGTATTTTGTATCGTTACTTTACCTCGTCCCTTCGATTGGGGTGGTACACAGTACTCTCATCAAGATTCGTTCTCAATGACTTATGAGCAAATCTCTAGAAATTCGATGCAAAGCGAGGATCTTGATAGAGATGATCGATACAGGCACACCATGTTTACACAACTCCTTTAAATACAAAAGGGTCAATTTCTTCATCAAGAATCTATCATTAACAGGAATGATATTAGCAGATTTTATCAGTCTGTCGACGATGACCCAAATCGAATCAAATTCAGATGATGACCTTTACAATAGCTAGACGTTTACTAATGTGTGAGTTAATGTCTGCCTTCATAATTTTCCATTAGTACAACTTCTTCAGATAAAGATACATTCAGTCAGAAATGACATGAACAGAATACTTAATCTTATAAGATTCCAACATAACTAAATCTCAAAATCTCAATATTTAGGCAACCTCAAGTGGCCTTTTATACATTTACCGCCATCGGCTTCTTAATTCTAATGGTTCACATTAGCCGCGAAACCCTTTTATTATCTATATTATCCTTTTTATAAGCATCAGCTATATTTTAAATTGCTCGACAATTTATTTGCACAGTCATTACTAAGGAACACATTCTAATTGATTCTTTATCCTTTTTACATAATGCGTCAGTATCTAAATTCACCTCTCCTGATGATATAATTATCATGTCCACAATTTACTCAGAAATTCTTTCTTTATATTTTCCAAGTTTTAGTTTTCGTCTCAACTATCATTTTCATCAGTTTTACTCAATCCGACGTCTAAAGCGTCGATAATTATTACAAGTAAATAAATATTTAATTTTTATGAAACGTAATCGTAAAAAATTTTAAATTTCCTAGTTCGACCCATTATATAAAAATGTTCAAAATAAATTTGAATTTAATTAACAAGATTTTTATTGATTTATCGAAAATATTTAATAAGATTCGTAAATGTTCGAAAAATCTTTGGTTATACTTTGGTCAAAATTTTCTTAGTTGAAAAGTAAAAATCGTCGTTTCAAATTCCAAGTCATGGTTTAAATGGTTTTCCTCAATCCTTCTTAGGTTGTCTTGAGGTATACACGAACATTTACCCCTAAACAGGAGTTTAGTTAAATGTTCTGGGTATAAGGGAATAATCCCTTAAAAATCCTTTGTTAAAACATTTGTCAAAACACATTTGCACTTTCTTTTTAGTAAAACCCAAAGTTTCAAATGGCTCTAATTTTTAAAGAGACAATATATATATATATATATATCTTACCATCATTAATCAAACGGTCATTTAATGTAAAGGATTAAGTCGTAAATCACATGTTAATTATTCAAGGTACATGTTTTTATTGTTTGGCCAATTCAGGGCAATCTATAAATAATTATTAACTCATTCTTATTCTTATAAACAAACAAATGGTCCTTAATGATCACAAGTATGCATTTATCAAATTACAGCCTTTACACATGATTCACCAAATTTATGAATGCTACATGTGTATTAGTCAATCCAAACGACATAACATGAAACTCATAATATTCATTACAAGTTCTGGATGTAGTGATTGGAATAGATAATCTTGTTCGCGGATGCGAAGTTGATGATAACCATGCTGCGAATCAAATTCCTGAATATACGCTAGAACCTTGTAAATGATCGAACAAATTACTTAGTTCACGGTAAATAAATAAATATAAGGAATGATAATACCATAGATCTTCATAATGACGAGCTTGGTAGAATAAAATCTTTCTCCGACAACTCTCTCAATTGTACGGTAATTCCTTTAATTCAGATGGTTCTGACGTACAGTGCACACGCCACAGGTGCAGCACCGAGAATATAATCATTACCAAATTCAACTTGCCTTAATGGCGAAAGTTTAGGTAATTTACCAATAAATACCTCCTAAAGTTTCAGATAAAAGAAACATCTTTTAATACATTCACTTTTAAGTTCTTTCTAGATTATAATATCTATGACTAATTCACAACCATTCATGGTATAATTTCAAGTCTAAATGCAGGATATGGTCATCCATCAAGAATTATTTAGATAAATTTTGATAGTCAACATCTTATCATTTAGGGGAATTCTATTCGAGTTCCCATCAATTAAGACAATGTCGTCATGTCATAATCAATCAATCCATTCTACTGGCACTATCAACTTTTTAGTTTTATTGACATTGATAAGATGTGAACTTCTCAAAATACTAATAATAATTCATAATCCTTCACAAATTCAAGGATATCTGGAGACATAACTAACTTTAAAAGAGTAAGGTCAACGCATAATCTACGCGATAGAATTTCAAATCTGATGCAGACGAAAACATTTAACGAATATATCCCATGTTTTCATAATTTGAGTACGCATTCGAAAGCTCCTCGGATCGTTACCCAGGTCATTCAAATATGAAATCTAATCAAAACAAATGATAGGAACGTCGATACATCCAATCGGGTATCAACACTCGGTAATCAGATACATTTCCTAAGAATCTCACCACGGGAGAATTGGACAAGAAGGGAATATCAATTTGTCAAATAAGACAATTTCCACAGATGAGTAAATTCGACTCAGAAGAATAGATGCTACAGGCACATATGTAGGTGTCCCTAACACTATGTCCCTATTTTTCACTTCTTGCAGATCTTATAAAATTTAATCTTTCACAATCTTCAAAGAAAATATAGTGTTTATTCATTAGTTTTATGGTGACTACTAATCAGCCTTGCATGGTCCATTCCAAATTGTATGTAGGCGCGCAACTATATACAATTTCAAGATTAACGATGCAATACTCAGTTCGTCAAAATTTTATCATCATGTTTATAATAAAAACATTTTCATGCTTAATTCTTAAATAAGAATCAAAAATAAATTTACAAAGATTTTCTTTGTTATGAAAACAATTAAGTTTTCCAAGGTGTTTTATAAACAACTTCATTTCGATAAGGATTATTTATAAGTCTCACTTTAAATATATGGTGATGAAAATTCAATTTTTCTCAAGGGATACTGTTTTATCTTATAAAAATAATGAGCAATCTGTAAAAGAGTGATGAATAGTTGTTCACCAAGAACTAACTATAATATGATAGGAAATGAGATTTAGCCAAATAATCATGAGGTTCATGACTTTGATGGCATTCAGGAATACAAAGAGAATAATCCACAACGTAACTCAATTCAAGATGAGTACTTGTTCAATGGTTGCATCACTAATGCGAGCATTATGAAGAAGCAAGAAAAGATAGATATCATCGATACATGTAGAATTTAGCAATCAAATGTAGTCTTTTCATTAATCACAAACAAATCAAAATTGTACCGTAACACATTACGTGTCACTATGTCATACGATTCTCAGAACTCATCCTACCAACTGATGTCTCAGTTAAGGTAGGGATTTTTAAAAGATACCACAATGAATACTAATCTACGAGAGTCATTAGGTGTCCCACCTGTCCCGGAAGATCCATCGGTCCCAATTCGGAAGAAGATCTCTTCAATTTATTTCTTGGACACTGGGTATCCTCGTTAGTGGACAATGGCCTAGGAAAACCCTTAACACAAACTAACAATCATTTAAAACCTTATTTCAATCATAGGACTTAATGACTTCCTCTTAATAATATCATATTCCATACGGATTAAATTTTACTTAATTCAAGTTTTCAATCAACTTATACTTAATGCGATATCCTACATCATTCTCCAATACTTTCAACCTTATTCTTAGACCTTAATAGGGAAATAAAATCTCGATATGATCAACACTTAATTTCCAATCCTATAGCTCTTTCAACAATAGTTATCAAATGAGTCACTAGTATGAGATGACTCATACATTCAATTAGACTTCTCGGAAAGGTACTAGTGGCATGAGGCTTTTGGGTAATGGTTCCAATGACAGCCTCAAGTGCAACATTCACCCTTTCGATTTCAATTTAAGAATTGGGTGACAACGAGTCAGATGACACCTTTCCAGGTGGTAACGTTTTGTCAACCTCCACTCTATAAGGAAAGATCGTCATGACATCGATATCATATTTAATCTTACCAATTCTTCTTTAATATCACAATCAACTAATATCGACATTTCTACGAATATCAACCATTTGTTGGGATCATAAATATCCACAACTTGGTTTAGATCTAAGATAGCTAGAATTCCTACGAGAATAGCTTCGATTGATTTGCTAGGGAAGTTAGGGTTTCTTGTGACAATCTACGTCGTATAAATACCTCGTATAAATATCAAAATAATCATCAAAAAATCATGTAATAAAATTACATCATATATATATATATATAATCCAAGATATATATATATATATTAAAATAACACTTCTCAGTCTGGACTTGTCGGTAACTCAGGAATTCTTCGGCACCGTTATAGTCAAAAGATTTTTAGACATTTTGTGAAAAATGTTTATAGTTAAAAGATTTTGAAATGTTTTATTCAAAACCTTGGTTTTAAAAATCTTTCGTTCTCTATAACGAGAGCTCTGGTACCAAACTGTAACACCCTCAAATTTATACAACTCAATACAGCGGAAGACTCGTTGGTGTTACGGGATAGCACGTTACTCACATCATAGACAACGCTTAAAAATCACGTCGTTTAATAATAAAGCATTTCCATTCATAAATATAAAGTTTACATAGGTCCCAACTCATTGTATTTCATACAGGTTTTACAAAGCATTTGAATGGAAATTATTATTTAAGTGCGGGCCATGAATTCTTGTTGTCTTCCCGAGAATTACTGTTAGACTTACTTTTTGGTAAGCTGGCGCCTTTCACGTGAGTTGGACTAGATTTACAAACTTTGCTTCACGTAGGGACTTAATGTGTAAAGTATGTATAGTTTAGACATGTTAGGCCTATAAATACCCCCATGACTCTCCATGGGGGTGTGGAAGTTTGTCCTTGTTTTTCATTTGTTTTGTTTTCACTTGAAATAAAACATCCTTTTTGCTTTCACCTCTCTCTAACTTTCTCTCACTAAGAACAACCATGTTCATCATGTTCTTTGATCATCCCCGACCACCCGAACCAAGGTGGGTTTTTGATGCCTTTCAAGTGGTATCAGAGCCAACCGGGGGTGTCTTGTATCCGTGTGTTTTGTGTTCGATGTTCGTGTCACGATAACAGATTCATTCTGTTTATCAGATTTATGATCCACGTTGGTATTTCTTCTCATTTCTTATCTTGAAATATCAATATTTGTTTCATTTTTTCTACTTCATGGCTCGTATCCTATGTTATTATCGTCCATATATATCAAGTTGGTTTGATTCTGTGTCAAAAGTGCCTCGTTAAACAGTTGTTTCACCAAATTTTTACCCTGTTTTTTTTTTGTTTCTGTCCTCATACATATCTGCTCCTATTTATGGGGATAAGGACAAAAAAGGTGGTCCAGTACTATTTTTTCGGGGTACAAACTTTTGGTCAATAACCTTTTGCGATGGTACTATTGAGATGGATATTGCGATGGGGATTCAGATGGAACATTGCGATACTCAGTCAGATGGAAAAACATTGCGACGACTTCTTCTACGGATGTATTCCGATGGGGTTTTTACACATTCCGATGGGTTGGGCTGTCCACATTGCGATGGGCGGCTTGATTCATCGCAATGGTTTTTTTTTAAGTCGTTATGCTGCCCAATTTTTCTGATGAGTTTTCGATGGGGAGTATATTGCGATAGGTTCGTGTTTATTGCGATGGTTCTTTGTGTTGAACCATTGCGATGAAAGACTCATGCTTATTCCGATGGACAGGAAAAGTTAACAGATTGCGATGGTGCATTATTTAGAATATTGCGATGGTTGGACGAATTTCATTGCAAAGAGAGTTTAAATCAGTCATCATATAAACATATCAGATTTAGACTCATATACTTTTAAAAACATCAGATAATTCATTACACAACATGCAATACCAGTAACATTCAAATTGACCCATACCATTTTTATCAAAACAGTTAAATCAATCCGAGACCTACACCGAGACCAAATCTGTAACAAAAATTGTTTAAACACTCCAACCTTTTATCTCCTCAACACCACTCGATCTTCCTAATTCCCTTCGTCACCTAACCCATCACATCTAGACTCGATAAAAACATTCACCTTCATAATCTCAGTTTGGTTAAACGTTTTTATTAATCTGTAAAAAAGATTTTTTTTCGTTTGACATAGTATCATCATTGACCAATCTCGAATCTAATGATCTATTACACCAATAATCCTACCTGAGATCATATCAATGATCTTGAAGACTGAATCTTCTCTTTATTCTTCATGATTATTGTTTTCGTTCTAAGCATATGAGGTCAGATGGGTGTTTGATCTGATGGTTGGAAGTTCGGATCTTTATATGCCTTGTGTTATATGAGATTGCGATTGTTTTCGAGATCCATCTTTGATGTGATATTGGGGATTTGTAGATTTGGTTGTGATTGAGGAGATTAGATGAAGATTGAGATTTTATAGAGATTTAGATTTGGTTAACAAAGAGACGGAGGAACCTATGAAATTTGGTGGCTGCGTTTTTTTTTGTGGGTGGGAGATAATATGGACTAGGTTAAGTATGTGAGAATCATTAGGATTGCGAGATTTTATATCTCATCTGTTGAAACTCAATCTACACGTGGCTTTATTAGTAAAGGGCGGACTTTACAAGGTGTTGTGATCACACGGTTAATCAACTGATTACATTTAATGGGCCTAAAAGTTTTATTACATTTGGGGCTTGTTTTAACCTTGTTTTGATTGGGTAATGCAAAAGTGATGGGCCGAATGATAAATGTTCATATATGAGTGTGATTACATATGACATATGTTCATATCTAAGTGTGATACATGGTTGACGGGCCGATCACTACATTTTATGTAGGCATATTGTGGGTCGATTAATTTTTGCAATTGATTTCGGGACGATCGATTATATATCCGAATCTTGCAAAATTAATCTTTTGGATTACGGGGTTATTGGATTGAGCCGGGTATTTTCGAAAGAATGAAATGATAAAATTGTTGTCGAGTTCAAGGCTTATGGGACAAGATTTTATTATTTTGGCAGGCCGTTTAAACAGTGACATCCAGGCCGGGTATCCGTTTTCGATCATATCACTTCTTCACGAACAACAACACAACAAACACAAAAACACGATACATTACACTAAAACGATCCTTATCAAAAATTCACCTAAATTCCTATCGGCTATTACGGTTTATGTGATTACGAAGATGATTCGATGCTACTTATTTGAGGTTGAAGTGAGATTTTTCAGAGGCGTTCTTATTTTATCTTGAAAGGAGTACTTACGACTTTCTAAGATAACTTGCTCGAGCATATACGGTTATGAATAAGACTTGAAGTATCTAGTTTCCATTGTCAAGGGGAGGATGGACGACGACATGGATAACTATCATTTTTTGGGAGCTTCGTTGCGTTTCTCAGTGTCACACGCACTTGCAGTTGTGGATTTCTTCAAGAGATGTAGTACCTTTTCATATACCGCCTGTTTTGGTA
This sequence comes from Glebionis coronaria, assembly GCA_025667525.1. Lineage (NCBI taxonomy): Eukaryota > Viridiplantae > Streptophyta > Magnoliopsida > Asterales > Asteraceae > Glebionis > Glebionis coronaria. The sequence goes on along the minus strand of CM046881.1, from coordinate 333,954,440 downwards.
TAGGGTACTTTAGAGAAGTTGTACCTTTTTTATACCGTCTTTTGGTATGGGGTACGTTTAAGACTTCTCTGCATCGCTCTTCATTCTACTATAGTGCAAGCTTAAGATCAAGTTTGGGGAATTCTACTTCAGTTTCAAGTTTGGATTATCGAGTTATCTTCATCAGTGGTCACTATCAATAGCCAACAGAATTGATAAGAGGATTCATTTCGGGGTGATCTTGAGAGAATTTTGTTTAGAGAGATATTGTTGACATCTTCTCACATAGTAATAGTTACTATGTAAGCGGTTCCAGTTGGCATACCACGTACACACATGAAGGATGATTCCCTTAATAGGTATCATCCTGGAGGGAGAAATGTGTACATGCGGGGTCACTTGACTTTGGTGTTACCGTTTCTACATAGAGGGATAAGTTGACTACATTCGGGACTTAATTGACTTTGATGTGGCAACTTTTTATCATCACTGTCCTGTCAGGAGAAATGTGCATTTCCGGGACTTAATTGACTCTGGTGCTACAGGTTGACTTCATGTTCGGGATAGAGTGTGTACTTCTGGTAATCTATCATAGAATCAAGACTGGGATTGCTTCAATTTGTGAGAAAATGTTGATGACGTTATCACCTCCCACAGATTTCCTTTGTATGATCTGTTTGGGAGGGAGCAGTCTTTACTGCTTGTTTTATGAAGGGCTTTCTAGTTGGGAGGGAGTTAAACTCAACTAGATTCTACAATGCTGAAGAAATAGAGCTGGAGTATTCAAGAAGATGAAGGTCGCTGAAGACTGTCTCAAGGAATGTTGGAATTCATGCTTATCATTTTTCTTTATTTGTTGCTTGTAGGAAACATTGTAACCAACTCACGTGAGTCACCATCTTGGAGGGAGATTGTTAGACTTACTTTTTGGTAAGCTGGCGCCTTTCACGTGAGTTGGACTAGATTTACATACTTTGCTTCACGTAGGGACTTAATGTGTAAAGTATGTATAGTTTAGACATGTTAGGCCTATAAATACCCCCATGACTCTCCATGGGGGTGTGGAAGTTTGTTATTTTTTCTCTTGTTTTCATTTCACTTGGAATAAAACACACATTCTTCTCACCTCTCTCTAACTTTCTCTCACTAAGAACAACAATGGCATACATGTTCTTTGATCATCCCCGACCACCCGAACCATGGTGAGTTTTTGATGCCTTTTAATTACCTTCAAGTACTTGAGACAAAACTTGTTAAAAGAAAAGGTCAGCGATAACGCCGAGTGAATTCATAAAGTTTAATAAACCATCAATATATCATTGGTATATAATTATTACCGAAAATCATTTTGTACAAATCTTTGTAATAGGCCATAAAATAGCCAAAGTCATTTTATACAAATCCTTATCAAAATCATAATATAGGCTTTTGCCTTCAAAATCATTATACGAGCCATTGTCGTAAAAACATCATACAATACGTTTTATAACGTTGTATAGAGTTAAATAAAAACCATTATATGAATATGGTTATATAAAACCAAAACACGAACATAATATCAATAATAAGACCCCGTATTGCTAGTCAGGCAATATATTGTAATTCTGTGCGTATAGCAGTAATTTGTTATTTGGATTATTATAAGCCGCATGACATTGTTACCTTACTACAACAAACAACGGGTAGCTAGCCCGAAACTCAATTTGCCCATCTAAATTAGCGTGTCGTCACAATAATCACGCTTGTGTAAATCTTCTCATACATAAATTCGCTTACCAATCAATGTGGCACGACGGGGATCAACCGTCAAGGCGCGAACTGGGGTGATCGTCCCCAAATAGTACTATTATATGATTAAGCGTCTACCAAATCCCGGTAGTTCACAATTCATGCTAATGGGTGTGACAATCCGTCAATTTATGGTTGATATTTTATTCTCAACTATTATTTGAAAATATTATTTTAATGATATAATATGAACTCACATATTTTTGGGAAGAAATTTGGATTTACGTCTGGAAGTAGCATCGACTACGTTTAAATCGGAGGATTCTACGTTACGTGCTTACGTTTACATACACCGTCTTTGGTGACAGTCCGACATTTCAGAAAATAAATTTATCCGTGAATATTATTTTGGAGTTTTAAATTTGTGTTAGTTCATAAACTCACAAATTTACGAGAAGAGATTAGGACTTACGATTTTATTTTAACGTCCTTTACGACTAAACCGGAAACCTTAGGATTTCGTATTTACGTTTTCGAACTCCGTTTTTGATGAGACAATTTTTATTGGATTCGTTTTGTGACGTCGGTTCATAATTTATAAAAACGTTTTTCGTAAAACGACCCGAGGGCACGCAAATCGAGGAAACTAGAATCGAGGAGTACCCGTAAATAAATGGGATGAGACAAGTGGGACACTTGTCCCACCCCACACTCAAAACCGGCCCAAATTAGCCACACCACACCACATGTTTTCTCAAGTTGTAAGCTAAGTAACACTTGTCACTTAGGCTTACAAGTTAAGCTTCCCACTAGCTAGAAAACATCAAAACCATGTAACTAAACCACTTACCACTCACACACTCATGCAAACAACTTCCATCCTCCCTCTCTCACTCTAAAATGCCATCCATATCCACCACAAGAACACCCTCATTTGATCTAAATTAACCACAAAATCCCATGTTATTAATATACATGTTGAAGTCCTTTTGAAACCTTATTGATTGGTGGTACTTATAACATCCAAGGAGGAGTTTTCATGGAGTAGGAGGGCTGATTTTCTACAAGGAGATTAGGAAGATTGGTGGTCATGAAGAAGGTCTTGGTGCATCATAAGTTTCTCCATCCAAAACCATGCCAAACTCATAACCTACATCAAGTTGGTGGTATAAAGATTGTCCTCCTCAAATTCTTGTTATTTTGATTATGTAAACATGTATTTTATTTCCTATTGTATATATTTATGATGATTATATGATGATAAAAATGTTATGTGGGGATTTGTTGTTGATAATCATGGATAAAAAGGTGAAAAACCATAAGAAACAAGGTTAAAATCTTGATTAATTTACATAGCTGTATAAAACAGTAAGTAAACATGTTATGAACTGATAATATGATGAAGTAGAACCCATTTACAGTAAGCTATGGGTCTTGTACACATGTGCGAGTTGGCCATACAATGGAATCAAAATAATAAGTGAGATATGATCAAAACAAGTTTAGGGTATAAATTTGAAGTTACTGTTTTGGACGATTTTTAGAAAATATTTAGAAGATGATTCAACAGTAGCTATAGAAGAGTTAAATGTAGCACATATCATGTAGTTTATGTGATAAAAATTTGAGCTTCTATCTCCATGTAGAAATCAAGATATGGCAGTTTTGGTGAAGATGAAGTTAAAAAAAATCAGATTTTTGGAAATTAAAGAATAATACTATTATATAAGCACTCACATTTTAATATATAAAATGTAAAATAAAAACCCACTAACTTATAAAACTTATTTATATAAATATATATATAAAAGTTTAATCAAATGGATAAATTATATAAATGGTGGTGAAATAATGTTTATAAGTAATAAAAACTATAAATATGATTTTTACGACTTTTTCGGCTATTGCCGTAAAATTAACGTTTTTGTTAAATAAAACTTAGATGGTTGGACCCGTCTAATGAAAACTTTATAAAACCTATATACTGATATATAGACATGTATAACAAGTAAAAACCGACAAAACCCGAACTATAGGGCATACGAACATTAACAAGTTAAATAAACATATTGGACTAATAAATGGACTAAATAGGATAAAAACTTGTAAAAAGAATCTATTGGGCTTAACCCATTTAGGCCCAACTTGGAAAGTATACATACTGATAATATAGGTACAAAATGGGTTAAATTAAGTTAAATAACTTATAATAAGCTTATTGGGCTTAAGACACGTAAACGGGTAAAACTAGTAAACTAATATAAAAGTTATCGACATATAACACTAAAAGGAGTAAACGAGAATATGTAAACCCACTTGATCATCATATATATATAATCATCATATGTATACATAATTGTTATTTTATAAAGTCATTGGACATGAGTCTAAGACGAAGTATTATTTGTTTAGGTTTCCGTGATTGAAGCACGTACCGTACGTCCGAATTGCCGACAACCCGCCTTCCCACATCAACGTGAGTTCATAGCCTCGCACTCTTTTAAATGTTTTTATAAATGTTTTATAAACCCGCGAGGGAGATAACATGTTAGTTTTTATTAAATAGGACACCATTTGTCCCGATTGTTTGTCTATTGATTTTGGACCCGAATGATTGAATGACCCGATTGTATGACCCGATAAATGATTAAAGGACCCGATAGATGAAAATAAATGGATTATTAAAGTTAGGTTATGTCACTAAAAGTCCCATTAGCATGAATTGTGAACTACCGGGAGTTGGTAGACTCTTATGCATTTAATAGTACTATTTGGGGACGATCACCCCAGTTCGCGCCTTGACGGTTGGTCCCCGTCGTGCCACATTGATTGGTAAGCGAATTAATGTATGAGAAGATTTCAATAGCGTGACCTTTGTGACGACACGCTACTTTAGATGGGCAAAATTGGTATCGGGTTAGCTACCCGTTTTGGTATAGTAAGGTAACAATGTCATGCGGCTTATAATAATCCAAAAACTAACGAAATACTATTAGACGCATCGAATTACGAAGTATTGCCTGACTAGCAATACGGGGTCATACTATTGATATTATGTTTGTATTTTGGTTTTCATAACCATATTCATATAACGGTTTTTATTTGATTTTATACAACGTCATAAGACGTATTGTATGATGTTTTTACGACATTGGTTCGTATAATGATTTTTACGGCAAATGCCTATATTATGATTTTCGATAAGGATTTGTATAAAATGACTTTGGCTATTTTATGGCCTATCAAAACGATTTGTACAAAATGATTTTCAGTAATACTTTTATACTGATGTTATATTGATGGAATTTATTAAACTCTATGAATTCACTCGGCGTTATCGCTGACCTTTTCTTTTAACATGTTTTATCTCAGGTACTTGAAGGTAATTCTCGGGAAGACGACAAGAATTCATGGCCCGCACTTAAACAATATTTTTCCATTCAAATACTTGTAAAACTTTGTATTAAATACAATGACTTGGGACCGATGTATCTTTGATATTTATGAATGGAAATGTTTTATTATTAAACGACGCGATTTTTATGCGTTGTCTATGATGTGAGTAATGTGATATCCCGTAACACCAACTAGTCTTCCGCTGTACTGAGTTGTATAAATTTGGGGGTGTTACAGTTTGGTATCAGAGCTCTCGTTATAGAGAACGAAAGATTTTTAAAAACCAAGGTTTTGAATAAAACATTTCAAAATCTTTTAACTAAAAACATTTTTTCTAAAAATGTCTAAAAATCTTTTGACTATAACGGTGCTGAAGAATTCCCGAGTTACCGACAAGGCCATGACTGAGAAGTGTTATTTTAATATATATAACTTGGATTATATATATATATATATGATGTAATTTTATTACATGATTGTTTGATGATTATTCTGATTTTTATACGAGGTATTTATACGATGTCGATTGTCACAAGTAACCCTAACTCCCCTAGTAAATTAATCGAAGCTATTCTCGTAGGAATTCTAGCTATCCTAGATCTAAACCAAGTTGTGGATATTTATAATCCCAACGAAATGGTTGATATTCGTAGAAGTGTAGATATTAGTTGATTGTGATATTGAAAAAGAATTGGCGAGATTAAAATTGATATCGATGTCATGACGATCTTTCCTTATAGAGTGGAGTTTGACAAAACGTTACCACCTAGGAAGATGTCATCTGATTCGTTGTCATCCAATTCTTAAATTGAAATCGAAAGGGTGAATGTTGCACTTGAGGCTGTTATTGGAACCATTACCCAAAAGCCTCATGCCACTAATACCTTTCCGAGAAGTCTAGTTGAATGATCGAGTCATTTCATATTAATGACTCATTTGATAATTGTTGTTGTAAGAGCTAATAGGATTGGAAATTAAGTGTTGATTCATATTGAGATTGTATTGCCTTTACAAGACCTAAGAATAAGATTGGAAATATTGGAATATGATGTAGGATATTGAATTGAGTATAAAATTTGTTAAAACTTGAATAAAGTAAAATTTAACTCGTATGGAATATGAGATTGTTACGAGGAAGTCGTTAAGTCATGTGATTGAATTATAAGATTTTAATTGATTGTAGGTTCGTGTTAAGGGTTGTTCCTAGGCCATTGTCCACTGACGAGGATGCCCAGTGTCCAAGAAATAAATTAAAGAAATCTTCTTCTGAATTGAGACCGATGGATCTTCTGGGACATGTGGAACACCTAATGACTCTTGTAGATTAGTATTCATTGTGGTATCTTTTAAATATCCCTAACTTAACTGAGATATCAGTTGGTAGGATGAGTTCTGAGAATTGTATGACATAGTGACACGTAATATGTTACGGTACAATTTTGACTTGTTTGTGATTAATGAAAAGACTACCTTTGATTACTAAATTCTACATGTATCGATGTTATGTATCTTTTCTTGCTTCATCCTAATGTTCGCATTAGTAATGTAACCATTGAACAAGTACTCATCTTGATTTGAGTTATGTTGTGAATTATTCTTCGTGAGTGCCATCGAGGTCATGAGTTTCATGATTAAGTGGCTAAGCTCATTCCCTATCATATCATAGTTAAGTTCTTGGTGAACAACTCTTCATCACTCTTTTGCAGATCACACATTGTTTTTATAAAGTTAAAACGGTATCCTTTGAGAAAATTTAATTTTCATCACAATAAGGATTATTCAAAGTGAGAATTATAAGTGATTGATATCAAAATGAAGTTGTTTGTAAAACACTTTAGAAACTTAGTTGTTTTCATGACAAAGAAAATCTTTGTAAATTTATTTTTGATTCTTATTTAAGAATTAAGCATGAAAATGTTTATTATAAACATGATGATAAAATTTTGACGAACTGAGTATTGCATCGTTAATCTTGAAATTGTATATAGTTGCGCGCCTACATACAATTTGGAATGGACTATGCAAGACTGATTAGTAGTCACCATAAAACTAATGAATAAACACTACATTGTCTTTGAAGATGTGAAAGATTAAATTTTATGAGATCTGCAAGAAGTGAAAAATAGGGACATATTGATAGGGACACCTACAATGTACCTGTAGCATCTATTCTTCTGAGTCGAATTTACTCATCTGTGGAAATTGTCTTATTTGACAATTGACAATTCTTTCTTGTCCAATTCTCTCGTAGTGAGATTCTTAGGAAAAATATCTGATTATCGAGTGTTGATACCCGACTGGATGTATTGACGTTCCTATCATTTCTTATGATTTGATTTCATTTGAATGACCTGGGTAACGATCCGAGGAGCTTTCGAATGCGTACTCGAATGATGAAAACATGGGATGTATTCCTATTCGTTGAATGTTTTTGTCTGTACCTGATTTGAAATTCTCTTGCGTAGATTATACGTTGACCTTGCTCTTTTAATAGTAGTTGTGTCTCCAGATATCCTTGACTTTGTGAAGGATTATGAATTATTATTAGCCTTTTGAGAAGTTCACATCTTATAGACGGCAATGCAACTGGAAAGTTGATAGTGCCCGTAGAATGGATTGATTGATTATGACATGACGACATTGTCTTAATTGATGGGAACTCGAGTAGAATTCCCCTAAATGATAAGATGCTGATTATCAAAAGTAATCTAAATAATTCTTGATGGATGACCATATCCTGTATTAAGACTTGAAATTATACCGTGAATGGTTGTGAATTAGTTATAGATATGGTAATCTAGCAGAACCTAATATGAATTTATTAAAAGATGTTTCGGTTATCTGAAACTTTAGGAAGTATTTGTTGATGAATTAACTAGACTTTTGCCATTAAGCCAAGTTGAAATTGGTATTGATTATATTTCCGGTGTTGCACCTATGGCATGTGCACTGCACATCAGCACCATCTGAATTTAAGGAATTACCGTACAACTGAGAAAGTTGTCGGAGAAAGATTTTATTATACCAAGCCTGTCATCCTGAAGAGCTATGGTGTTATCTTTCCTTACATGTATAGATTACTGTGACTGAGTATACTGACAATCGAAAACAATATCCATGACTCGAAATGGAAGATTTGTTCGATCATTTACAAGGTTCTACTGTATGTTTTAAAGATTTGATCCACGGCATGGTTATCATCAACTTCGCATCTGCGAAGAAGATTATGTATTCCAATCACTACATCCGGTGCTTGTAATGAACATTATGAGTTTCACGTGATGTCGTTTGGATTGACCGATGCACATGCAGTATTCATAAATTTGGTGAATCACGTGTGTAGGCTGTAATTTGATAAATTCATGCTCGTGATCATTAAGGACTATATGTTTGTTTATAAGAATAAGAATGAAGTTAATAATTAGTTATAAATTGCCCTGAATTGGCTAAACGATAAAAACCTGTACCTTGAATAATTAACACGTGATTAAAGACATAATACTTTACATGATTTGACTATGGAATTAAAAGGATAATGGAATATAAATTGACTCTTCAAAAATTAAGAGCCCTTTTAAGACTTTGGATTTTACCAAAAAGAAATGGAAATATGTTTTGACAAATATTTTAACAAAGGACTTTAAGGGATTATTCCCTTGTACACAAACCATTTAACTAAACTTCTGTTTAGGGGTAAATGTTTGTGTATACTTCTAGACAACGTAAGAAGATTGAGAAAACCCATTAAAACCATAACTTGAAACTTAAAACGACAATTTTTGCTTTTCAACTAAGAAAACTTTGACCAAAGTATAAATAAAGGTTTTTCGAACATTTACGAATCTTATTAATTATTTTCGATAAATCAACGAAAATCTTATTAATTAAACACAAATTTATTTTGAACATTTTATATAATTGGTCGAACTAAGAAATTTAAAACTTTTACATTCATGCTTCATAAAAATTAACTAATAATTATTTAATTTACATATAATAATTATCGACGCTTTAGACGCCGAATTGAGAAAAAAAAACTGATAAAAATGATAGTAAAGACGAAACTAAAACATAGAAGATATGAAGAAAGAATTTTGAATAAATACAATTATGATATTTATTTTATCAAGAGAAAGTGAACGTAATTACTGACGCATAATATAGAAAGAATATCTGAGTGAATTGTGGACATGATAATTATATCATCATGAGAAGTGAATATAGATACCGACACATTATGTATAAAAGATAAAGAACCAATTAGGACTTGTTCTTTAATAATGAAGGTGCAAAATAAATTGCCAAACGATATAAAAATAAACGATGGTTGTAAGAAGGATAATATAAATAATAAAAAGAGATTCACGACTAATATGAATCATTAAGATTGAGAAGCCAATAGCGCCAAAAGATTAAAAGTCCATTTGTGATAGTCTAAATATGGAGGATTGTGAGATATAGTTATGTTGGAATTTGTAAGTATAAGTATTATATGTATGTCATTTTTGACTAAAAGTATCTTTGTCTGAAGAAGTTGTACTAATGGCAATTATGAAGGCAGACATCGCCTCATACATTAGTAAACGTCTAGCTATTGCAAAGGTCATCATCTGAATTTGATTCGATTTGGGTCATCGTCGACAGACTGACCAAATCTGCTAATATCATTCTCGTTAATGATAAATGCAAAAGAGTTATGTAAACATAGCGTGCATGTATCGATCATCTATATCAAGATCCTCGCTTCGCATCGAATTTCTAGAGATTTGCTCAGAAATCATTGAGAACGAACCTTGATGAGAGTACTATGTACCACCCCAATCGAAGGGACGAGGTAAAGTAACGATACAAAGTAATATAAGTGATGTTTTATGTTTGAATGATTGACCTTTGGTAATAGACCGTATAATCGTTTTTCTTTGGAGAGATTATCAATGATAATCATCGTATTAGGATTGAGATCGAATCTTGTTAGGATCTGAATCTTAGAGCATCCGTAAGCAGGAGTTGAGATGAAGACACCCGACATACACCCATTGTGAGTTGGACATGTCTTTTAGGTTTAAGGTTTCCTATGATGGCGAACCTATCCTTGCAAAATACCCGACCCGCGAGATCTAAAATGATTGTTGAAATTAGGATTTGATTATTGACAGCCGGTAGTAAGCAAGAGGTTATGTGAATATGAAATGTAGATCTTGAAGTGCCAAACGGGTAGCGAAGTTATGCCACTATTTTAAACTTGGAAAAATGAATTCATGATCTGACAAATCATGGGATATAAGTCCCCGTTGTTTGGGACCATTGAGATGATGTAAAAGTTGGGATTGAAAGGCATATAAGCTGGATCTACCCTAGGACTTCAAAGACTGCGTAAATTATGTTTCGTAAATCAAACATTGATGGAATATCTATCAAGTGAAAATCTGATTGTAGATCGGCGAAAAGTTGCATTCATCAGAAACCCGTGAACATCATGGATAGAGAAAGTAAGTCAACATTTAGCCTGATCTTATTCCCGTGGTTATGTTTGATGAAACTCGCGTATTATAATGAATTGCACTTGTGAGAAAAGACCGAATGTGGAGGAAATACCCACATGGCTTTAACTCTATAAGAAGCGAGTAGTAAGGTAAGATGATCTTTGAGGACAAAGATCCTGTTTAGGGGTAAATGTTGTGACAATCCGTCAATTTATGGTTGATATTTTTATTCTCAACTATTATTTGAAAATATTATTTTAATGATACAATATGAACTCACATATTTTTGGGAAGAAATTTGGATTTACGTCTTGAAGTAGCATCGACTACGTTTAAACCGGAGGATTCTACGTTACGTGCTTACGTTTACATACACCGTCTTTGGTGACAGTCCGACATTTCAGAAAATAAATTTATCCGTGAATATTATTTTGGAGTTTTAAATTTGTGTTAGTTCATAAACTCACAAATTTACGAGAAGAGATTAGGACTTACGATTTTATTTTAACGTCCTTTACGACTAAACCGGAAACCTTAGGATTTCGTATTTACGTTTTCGAACTCCGTTTTTGATGAGACAATTTTTATTGGATTCGTTTTGTGACGTCGGTTCATAATTTATAAAAACGTTTTTCGTAAAACGACCCGAGGGCACGCAAATCGAGGAAACTAGAATCGAGGAGTACCCGTAAATAAATGGGATGAGACAAGTGGGACACTTGTCCCACCCCACACTCAAAACCGGCCCAAATTAGCCACACCACACCACATGTTTTCTCAAGTTGTAAGCTAAGTAACACTTGTCACTTAGGCTTACAAGTTAAGCTTCCCACTAGCTAGAAAACATCAAAACCATGTAACTAAACCACTTACCACTCACACACTCATGCAAACAACTTCCATCCTCCCTCTCTCACTCTAAAATGCCGTCCATATCCACCACAAGAACACCCTCATTTGATCTAAATTAACCACAAAATCCCATGTTATTCATATACATGTTGAAGTCCTTTTGAAACCTTATTGATTGGTGGTACTTATAACATCCAAGGAGGAGTTTTCATGGAGTAGGAGGGCTGATTTTCTACAAGGAGATTAGGAAGATTGGTGGTCATGAAGAAGGTCTTGGTGCATCATAAGTTTCTCCATCCAAAACCATGCCAAACTCATAACCTACATCAAGTTGGTGGTATAAAGATTGTCCTCCTCAAATTCTTGTTATTTTGATTATGTAAACATGTATTTTATTTCCTATTGTATATATTTATGATGATTATATGATGATAAAAATGTTATGTGGGGATTTGTTGTTGATAATCATGGATAAAAAGGTGAAAAACCATAAGAAACAAGGTTAAAATCTTGATTAATTTACATAGCTGTATAAAACAGTAAGTAAACATGTTATGAACTGATAATATGATGAAGTAGAACCCATTTACAGTAAGCTATGGGTCTTGTACACATGTGAGAGTTGGCCATACAATGGAATCAAAATAATAAGTGAGATATGATCAAAACAAGTTTAGGGTATAAATTTGAAGTTACTGTTTTGGACGATTTTTAGAAAATATTTAGAAGATGATTCAACAGTAGCTATAGAAGAGTTAAATGTAGCACATATCATGTAGTTTATGTGATAAAAATTTGAGCTTCTATCTCCATGTAGAACTCAAGATATGGCAGTTTTGGTGAAGATGAAGTTAAAAAAAATCAGATTTTTGGAAATTAAAGAATAATACTATTATATAAGCACTCACATTTTAATATATAAAATGTAAAATAAAAACCCACTAACTTATAAAACTTATTTATATAAATATATATATAAAAGGTTAATCAAATGGATAAATAATATAAATGGTGGTGAAATAATGTTTATAAGTAATAAAAACTATAAATATGATTTTTACGACTTTTTCGGCTATTGCCGTAAAATTAACGTTTTTGTTAAATAAAACTTAGATGGTTGGACCCGTCTAATGAAAACTTTATAAAACCTATATACTGATATATAGACATGTATAACAAGTAAAAACCGACAAAACCCGAACTATAGGGCATACGAACATTAACAAGTTAAATAAACATATTGGACTAATAAATGGACTAAATAGGATAAAAACTTGTAAAAAGAATCTATTGGGCTTAACCCATTTAGGCCCAACTTGGAAAGTATACATACTGATAATATATGTACAAAATGGGTTAAATTAAGTTAAATAACTTATAATAAGCTTATTGGGCTTAAGACACGTAAACGGGTAAAACTAGTAAACTAATATAAAAGTTATCGACATATAACACTAAAAGGAGTAAACGAGAATATGTAAACCCACTTGATCATCATATATATATAATAATCATATGTATACATAATTTTTATTTTATAAAGTCATTGGACATGAGTCTAAGACGAAGTATTATTTGTTTAGGTTTCCGTGATTGAAGCACGTACCGTACGTCCGAATTGCCGACAACCCGCCTTCCCACATCAACGTGAGTTCATAGCCTCGCACTCTTTTAAATGTGTTTATAAATGTTTTATAAACCCGCGAGGGAGATAACATGTTAGTTTTTATTAAATAGGACACCATTTGTCCCGATTGTTTGTTTATTGATTTTGGACCCGAATGATTGAATGACCCGATTGTATGACCCGATAAATGATTAAAGGACCCGATAGATGAAAATAAATGGATTATTAAAGTTAGGTTATGTCACTAAAAGTCCCATTAGCATGAATTGTGAACTACCGGGAGTTGGTAGACGCTTATGCATTTAATAGTACTATTTGGGGACGATCACCCCAGTTCGCGCCTTGACGGTTGATCCCCGTCGTGCCACATTGATTGGTAAGCGAATTAATGTATGAGAAGATTTCAATAGCGTGACCTTTGTGACGACACGCTACTTTAGATGGGCAAAATTGGTATCGGGTTAGCTACCCGTTTTGGTATAGTAAGGTAACAATGTCATGCGGCTTATAATAATCCAAAAACTAACGAAATACTATTAGACGCATCGAATTACGAAGTATTGCCTGACTAGCAATACGGGGTCATACTATTGATATTATGTTTGTATTTTGGTTTTCATAACCATATTCATATAACGGTTTTTATTTGATTTTATACAACGTCATAAGACGTATTGTATGATGTTTTTACGACATTGGTTCGTATAATGATTTTTACGGCAAATGCCTATATTATGATTTTCGATAACGATTTGTATAAAATGACTTTGGCTATTTTATGGCCTATCAAAACGATTTGTACAAAATGATTTTCAGTAATACTTTTATACTGATGTTATATTGATGGAATTTATTAAACTCTATGAATTCACTCGGCGTTATCGCTGACCTTTTCTTTTAACATGTTTTATCTCAGGTACTTGAAGGTAATTCTCGGGAAGACGACAAGAATTCATGGCCCGCACTTAAACAATATTTTTCCATTCAAATACTTGTAAAACTTTGTATTAAATACAATGACTTGGGACCGATGTATCTTTGATATTTATGAATGGAAATGTTTTATTATTAAACGACGCGATTTTTATGCGTTGTCTATGATGTGAGTAATGTGCTATCCCGTAACACCAACTAGTCTTCCGCTGTACTGAGTTGTATAAATTTGGGGGTGTTACAATGGGACTTTTAGTGACATAACCTAACTTTAATAATCCATTTCATTTCATTTATCGGGTCATATAATCATTAATCGGGTCATACAATCATTCGGGTCTAAATCAATAAACAAACAATCGGGACAAATGGTGTCCTATTTTATCAAAGCTAACATGTTATCTCCCTCGCGGGTTTATAAAATATTTCATAAAAACATTTAAAAGAGTGTGAGGCTATGAACTCACGTTGATGTGGGAAAGCGGTTTATCGGCAATTCGGATGTACGGTACGTGCTTCAATCACGAAAACCTAGACAAATAATACTCGTCTTAGACTTTTGTCCAATGACTTTATCAAAATAACAATTATGTATATATATGATGACTTTATAACAATTATGTATATATAGTGTTTATGTGTTGGTAACATTTTTATACTAGTTTTACTAGTTTAACTTATTTACATGTTTTAGGCCCAATAAGCCTATTACAATCCCAATAATTTATATTAGTCTAATTATACCTTTAATATCAGTATTATACTTTACATGTTGGGTCCAAGTGGGTTAAGCTCAAATAAGTAAATTTATAAGTGTTTAACTTATTTAGTTAAATTATTAGTCCAAATATGCTAACTTAGCTCGTTAATGCCGTATGTCATATAGTTCGGGTTTTATCGGTTTTTACTTGTATTAGGTACTTATATATATCAGTATATGACTTTTAAAAACTTTACATTAGACGGGTTTTGATCGTCTAAGTTTTAATTGGCGAAAAACGTTAATTTTACGATAATAGCTGAAAAGTCGTAAAAATCATGTTTATAGTTTTTATAACTTATAAATCTTATTCAACTACCATTTTTATAAAGTGTCCATTTATTAAACCTTATAAATATTTATATAAATGAAATTTATAAGTTAGTGGGTTTTAATTCACATTTTATACTATATTAGTTTGAGTGCTTATATAATACTATTAAACATTAATTCTTCAAAATCTGATTTTTAGTTTCATCTTCACCATTTTTATCATATCTTGAGTTCTATAAGGAGATAGAAGCTCATTTTTGGATGGCATAAACTTCATATTATGTGCTACAAACAAGTTAGTTATAGCTACTGCTCATTCCATGTCTAACTATCCTTAAAAGTCCCTACAAAACAGACTATTCAGATTGGTACACTCATCTTGTTTTGATCATATCGCACTCATTTTGATGATTCCATTGCATGGCAAACTCTCACATGTGTATAACACCTAATACTTACTGTATATTGATTCCAATTTACCATTTTATCAGTTTATCATTTGTTTACTTACTATTTTTATACAGTCATCTTAGTAAGCAAGATTTAACCATTTTTACGTGTGGTTTTTCCATCTCTTTTTTACCCATGTTTATCAAATCTATCAACACCAAATCCCCACATAATATTTTTATCATCATTAATCATCATATACATATACATAAATAAAGAAAATACAATATTACATAATCAAAATAACAAGAGGATAGGAAGAACAATCTCTATACCACCATTAGTGATGAAAAGATGAGGTTTTTGATGAACAAGACTTGGTTCTTGTTATCAAATCTTTAACTTTAGCAAGACAACCTCTTGGGTCCTTTGGATGGATGAACATCTCCATGAAATAAGCCCTTTAACCTCATGAAAACTCCTTCTTCATAGGTTATGATCACCTCAAATCTTCATATCTTCAAAGGGTTTCCATCATATGTAAATTATACATATGATTTATGGCTAGATTTTTGGTTCATGGTGGTGTTTGATGGTGATATATGGACGAATTTTAGAGAGAGGAGAGGAGAGAATGAGAGTGGTATTGCATGTGATGTGTGTGAGAAATGGTTTAAGTGTTTAGTGGTTTTGCTAGTTAGTTTGTTTGTGTAAGTAGCTAGGACAAGTGTCCTAGCTTACTTACTATGCTTTGACACATCTTAGATGTGTTGGTCGATACTTGTGGCCATCCCATGTGTTAGTGGGGTGGGATAAACTTGTTTTGTCCCATCCCGCTAATTTACGGGTATTCCTAGATTCTAGTTTCCTTGATTTGCGTGCCCTCGGGTCGTTTTACGAAAAACGTTTTTATAAATTATGAATCAACGGCACAAAACGAATCTAATAAAAATGTCTCATCAAAAACGGAGTTCGAAAACGTAAATACGTAATCCTAAGGTTTCCGGTTTAGTCGTAAAGGACGTTAAATTATAATCGTAAGTTCTAATCTCTTCTCGTAAACTTGTGAGTTTATGAACCAACTCAAAATTAAAATCCCAAAATAATATTTACGGATAAATTTATTTTCTGAAATGTCGGACTGTCACCAAAGACGGTGTATGTAAACGTAAGCACGTAACGTAGAATCCTTCGGTTTAGACGTAGTCGATGCTACTTCAAGACGTAAATCCAAATTTTGTTCCCAAAAATAAGTGAGTTCATAATATAACATTAAAATAATATTTTTAAATAATATTTGAGAATAAAATATCAACCATAAATTGACGGATTGTCACAAAACTTGTCTCATCCCTAATATTTTACGGGTACTCCTCGATTCTAGTTTCCTCGATTTACGTGCCCTCGGGTGGATTTACGAAAAACATTTTTGCAAATTATGAAACTACGGCACAAAACGATTCTAAAAAAAATTGTCTCATAAAAAACGGAGCACAAAAGCGTAAATACGTAAACCTAGGGTTTCCGTTTTAATCGTAAAAGACGTTAATTTATGCACGTAAGCCGTAATTTCATCCCGTAAATATGTGAGTTCATGAACCAACACTAAAATAAAATATAAAAATAATATATGAGAATAAATTTACTACCTGAAAATGTCAGATTTTCACATCTTGTCACATGTCCTAGGATGTATATAGAAGTGGAAATCAGAATGGGTATGGAGATTAAGAGAAAACGGGGTGCAAGTTCTCTACTATGTGTTTCGTCCCTATTTATAGCAATTTCGACCATTAGGCTCCAAGATAAGGCCTAGGATGTGTGAGATAGATAGAGTACTGACTAAGTGATGATAGTTAAGGTCTATTCACGTTTGTAGAGCCTAGCTTCATTCCTATCTTCAACTTGTGGCTAAAAATGTACATGGATAGGATTAGGATAAGAATGGTGATTCATTGTCTACAAGATGGTGATCCAGCAGCTTAGAGGGCTTCTAGAAGTCCTAAATATCTTGTAACTATCAGGTTTGAAGTTTAAAACTGGAGGGAAAGGTTTGAAATGGGTTTTTGGAGGGAAAAACCAAAACCAGGTTCAATTCTAGGGCTTGTAACTTATGGTTTATGTTTTTGGTGATTAGGGACTTAGAAAAGTGATTAGTGAATGATTAAATCTTAAATAGGGTTTAGACATTCTTTTTAAGAGATTTGGATCCTTGGTTTGAAGCTTAACAAAGGTTTGATTTGAAAATGGGAAGTATATTTTTGTAGATTAGGATTTTCTAATGATCTATGGTTTAATCATAGTAAAAGTTATTATCCTTCAAGTAACTACTGATTTAAACTCAATTTATACATCCAAGATTGTCCTTAATGTGTTCATGAAGTCCCTACATTGGTTTTATTAAGTTATTTTAAGTAAACATGTCCAAAGGGTGAAAATACCCATTTTGACCTAATTTATAAGCCATGCATTAAAATCTTGTACCTTGTGCATTAGGGTACTTTTACATTGTCTTAACATAATCTTATAACCTTAATGAATCCTTATAAATATTTATTGACTTGTCCAAAAAGACTAGGTAGTGTATCTATGTAGATTTCTTAATATAAGGGGTTTTAGGTCATTAATCCTAATGACTTTCTATCTTGGGTAATTAGGTTTTATATCCTAATTTATGCTTATTCTAGGGCTCATATAGTATTTTTATGACATATATGGATTCTACATTCTTGGTTTAAGGTTTTATATAGGCTTACCATATTCTAGGGATAATTATGGGAGCTTAAGATCCTATTCTTTGATAACTTGTACCTTATGCTTTATGAACTTGTAACTTAACTTGAAATAAATTTATAATCTTAATATGATACATAGTTGAGTTTTATAATTTCTGGCAAAAGATTAGACTCTAATTCAATATGAAATGGATTTTATATGCTAATCATGGTTATTAGGTCTTAACTTGTAATTAGCCTTAGATTAGTGAATATTAGCATTTTTTGATCAATTAAGTTTCCTTTATATGATAGATTATAATTAGTATATTGTTTTTGATACTTGTACATAGATATTAGGTAATTATATTTCTTGGAACATTGTTTATCAAAGGTTTCTAGGTGGTGATCTAGACTATTATTTACATTTATTTGTACTTAGCTTTGTATAGTTTGGTCTTGCCATTCTTAGGTATTATTATGTCTTCAAAGTATAGTTTACAACTTTTTTTTAATCCATAATGACTTATTCATATGTATTCTTCATTCATAGTTTATCATTTTTGAGTTTACAACTCATTTATAGGGATTCTAGGGTTTCTAAGGGGATTTAGGGTGTCAGAGTTACGTTTGAGATGTTCTTATTATTATGGTACTTATAGGATTTTTTTTAGATTATAGACTTCATATATACATTGTATTGACAACATATAGCAATATGTTGTAATGGCAGTTCAGGTTGTGAAAACCAGTTCATCTTACCAAGTAAGGTACATAAAGCAAAAATTTCTAGCCAAATTTTCATATTGAGACAGTTATAGCTTAAAACACATAAGTGAAATTTTAGGATTGTCACAGTCTCTCCCCCTTAAAGAAATCCCGTCCCGAGATTTGGATAAAGAGTGATGTCATAAAACGAAAAAGAGCATAATCTTCGCATTTCCAAAAAAATTCATACCCTCTCTCAGGGTTTCAATAATTCAATAATAAGAAATATAACAGTACACCACATAATTTAGTTAATCATTTTTCCTTGGGATGATAAGATATTCATCAGATAAACATTTCTTTAAATTCATAATGTGAAAAGTATCATGAATAATACTGAGTTCTTTGGAAAACTCAAGTCAATATGTCACTGCTCAATTCAAAATATTGAATTGATTATCGCATTTTTCAAAATCAAATTAGGTAATTGATAGAGAAAAGATCCTTTTCAACTAGATACTGTTTAATATGCTGTAGTTTCTCATTCATAGTGAGAAATCTTTATTAAAACAGTCTTTCCAATTTACCATTTAAATCTAGCAGTTACCTAACGGTTACTATTCAACGTACTATGAAGCTCTATTCTCATATAACCTACTCAAATAGTTTCATGAACTACTTTGGGTTTCGTAAGTTGAAAATCTCCAACTTTAGCCCAACAGATACGCGAATGGCACTTCTCTCCATAGAGTGCTTTGAATACTACTGCTTTAAGTATAGCAGGATAACTATTGTCAGACGAGAAATTGTATCAATCTTAAGTGTCCTTCCAAACTTTATAAGACATATAGGAAGTATGTAGTTTAGTATCTGGGTAATTCTTTCACTTAGTACCTTAGTATACTTATCTTGAGTAAGTATAACATACTACCCTCGGGTATTTTGTATATTCTTTTAGGATTAAGATGTGAAACACTCGTCACGATCTTAGGTGATAGATATTGATTCTCTATGTTGACAGATTATTTATGGTATAACCTCGTCAGAGTTCCTATATCATTACTTTTCTTGATACAAATAAATCCTTTATCTTTAATAAAACACTCGACAATGACCCAGATGGCGTCATGTCTACCTGAAGTAAACAAAATCCTCATTGTTCTTTCTTATTTCCATGGGGGAAATTCGGATTGAACTAGTAAGTTGGATGACTTAATATTCTGCTTTATTTCAAAAACCATAATATATGAATTTCAGAGTTTTTTCAAGTTGAATGGAATACTTCACATTCCAAATTCTAAATCTTAGACGAATATTGACGTACTTTTATAATATAGTAATAAACGTAATTTGTCACTTAGAATTCTAACGTCTTATTAAGTCCACACTTGTCTTATATCTAATCTCTTTAAGTCCATTTATAAATTCTCACTAACATAAAGATGCGTCCAACTTTATGCAAAGAAGAAATTATAAATTTGGTGATTTAAATTTATTTATTTGACTGAAGAGGCGTCCTAATTCAATCAAATAAATAAAATGTAAATCATTGACTTAGAAATTTCCCACATAACACGAGTATAGACAAATATTATAGCATTTGACATATTTATCATACCCTTAAGTTTCCTAATCCAACGACCTACTATGTTGAGAATCCGACACCAGATGGTGTAAAGTCCTGTGTGATGCAGAGTGCATTTTCTTCACAGAATAAGATTTCCATCATATTTACCGTATGTTGGATCTATAATCCTATGTTCTGGTTTACTAGAATCTATGGACGTTCATTCACTGCCGAGTTTACGCTTAAGATTTTTCTTATTTTTGCACAGGATTGTGCTTAATTACCTTGTTCATTAACTTTTGGGATATGTTAATCACTTCTTCCAATAATTTGGGATTTTTGGAAGTGGTAATCTTTCTTTAAAATCTTTGATAAAATTCCTAAACTTTCCTAAAAAAATCTTCTGATGGGGTCTTCTTAATAGAATTTCAGATGAAATTCCATGAAATAATTCCATGATAAAATCTTCGGATGAAGGCTTTTATCATTCTACGGAATATGATCTAACTCTACTAACTTTTGAAATTTCCTCGTGTATGTATCGAGATTAATTCCTTTTATCATTAGTTAGCGGAGTTCTTCTTTCATCTTCTCGATAAGAAATATTTGAAATTAATCAAGCGATCGTATGTATTTCTTTTATCTCAATGGGTTGATTATAAAGAATTTACCAAGATAACTGGCGAAGTGCTATCTTCTTATAGCAAGCTTCATTTTATAATTTCAAATACGATATGAAACTGAATTGGCTCTTTCAATCTAACGGTGATACTAATAGCATCTTTTCTTCCTTGGATATCAAAAACTAACTAGTCATCAAGTATTCTTCCGAATAATACTTCTTATTGACAATTTGCACTTGCAGGATTGCAACCACATCATCGTTAATTCTTCGTCAAATACTTTTTAGGGTTTAGAATGAGGGGAAAGAATAGAAATAACTCAGAATCCAGGGTATACTTATATCGGAAAACATTTGTCACATATGTATATGGATACATATAAATGCTTATCGAACACAAGGTATATCTTTTGGGGTTTATAGGAAACTCACTATGTTGATTATCATTCATATCTAAGGATAATAAATCCAGTTATAATAAAATTCAAAGTTGACAATGGATTTATAAAGATATGACTCTTGCATAATCGTAACATATTTTTTTCCATGATATGGAATGAAGGAATATAATAGAATGTGTAAAAACTCGTCTTACAAAACAAGCTTCTCTTTTACACATCATATAAAAAGAATCTTTTGATAGACAAAAGACGAGAATAGAATATTTCTATAAAAGTTGGGAAGTTTCCTTACTCTTTCTTCAAACTTGCGGGTTATATTCAAGTTGATAATTATTATTATCATAGAAGATAATAGAAATTCCAGGAATATATACTTTATTAAGTGTATTCTTTTCTTAGAATTAACGCAATATTCATGATCATGTATGAGAAAACCAAGAAATAGGAGTTTCTTATTTCTCAAAAACTGTTGGTCCCTTGTAATTCGTTATTACTTATTAACTTAAGTAATAACTCCTTACTTCGACTCAAGTGTGTTGTTTTAATAATAGATACGAACTATGAACAATTAAAAGAGTAATACCAATATACTTTTCGACGCATAGACTTTTATTAGAATCAAATAAAGAATCTATAACCCACTTTGTTTGCGGAATACAAAGTGGTTGAATGACAATGGGGTTTGATATCCTCTACTTAAACGTCTAACCAAGGTTAAAGTCTAAGCTCCAATCTAAACGTTCATATGCATCTTGGCTATATGGTTTAGTTGGTATCGAGAGAAGAAAGGTTTTCCAGAGTTTTATCTCTTGTATTGGTTAACCCTTTCTCTCCCAATGTACACTCCTTATATAGGCAGTGTAAACTAGGGTTTGCATTTTGCATGTTTCAATGCATAGGTTTATCCAGTGGGTAGTTGATGCCCATGCTGGATAACCAGTACAAAGTACATATTAAACTATTCTAGAAAAGATAAAGGTTGTACTTATATCTAAGTATACAAGAAACCTACTTTGACTTAAAGTTATCTTTTCCCGCCTAATGCAAACCATCAGAATACTGAAGAGTCTTCGGTATCCTAGAGGAGATCGACATCATTCATTTTGGTATTGTCAAACCAAACTGAACTGAAAGCCCTTCTTCAGTCCTTGTTCTTCAGCAACTTAAGGGGATTTTATATTCAAATTCTAGAGTTGCTTCAGGGTCAGTAAATACTAACCCAACAATCTCCCCTATTTGGATATACGAATAGCCTAAGTCCAATGTTAGTAGTAAGTGAGCATAACAACTTCTTCTTACTTGCACTGAAAAATTAAATACTTATAAACATCAGATAATCATTTATTCATGAGCATTACAAATTATAACAAAAATAATACAAATGATTATTCAAATCTCCTTAGGCCTAAGTTCTTCAATAATGGGAGTCTGAGTTAGTGGATCTGAGTTTCTGTGGTCCAATATAGCAAGCAAGCACATGTTGAAGGTTTTAGAAGCATCAGTACGTCCTGGACCACCATGAAGAGAGTAAAAGATCCTTTGAACATTTGAGAGAAGTTCATTGTTCATTTCATCAAGATCACTTATGCCCACAAAGTCTTGACGTTCTTGATGATTGAACATAATCATTTCTAGTTCTGGTTCGTCCAGTACATGACCAGGGAGATGATTTTGAAACTAAACAAAGCCTTTGTATTTCTTAGTGGTGACAAAGATGTCACCCACTTCAGGTTGTATCAAATTTGCTCTTTTGTTCAGGTCCAGTATTGGATCTTGATCCTCCATAGAAACTTGAGTGTTGATGTTCAGAATCTCGCCCAGTCTTTCATGATTTCTCATATAGTGCTCAACCCTGGTGCGAACTTTATCCCATCTTTTGGATTTTCTTTTCTCGATCAACAGACTCTTCTCTTATTTATACTTACAGAACAAGCTTCTCTGTTAACATAAAAGTAAAGACATAAAGTTGAAAGTATTTATAACTTAATAATCTAATGTTTTCATTTCTCCCTCTTAAGTTATTTGATGGCATAAAAAGACTTCGTATATTGGCTCGATGTCTAATTTGAATGTCCTCAATGACTAACTCAAGAGTAGAAATATTCAGTCAAGCTTTAACAATTTCTTCATCTTGTATCATATGTCTTCTCTGCAACTTAGCTTTAGCCTCTTCTAAATCTCCTTCTAACTTCTCAAAATCTCGTTGTATAATTCTTTGGCCTTTCTGAAGTCCTTCAACTTTATCTTCAAGATCTTCAATACGCTCAGGAGGAACTTCTTTCATATAGGCTAGGACATCTATAAGTTGTTGTTCATAGGTATTTTTAGATATGGTTTCAGTTATAGGTGATGGTATATTAATAGGGTAAGGTGATGGAAAATCTTTTCAAGGTGTAAAATCTACTTCTTCATTATATGCTCGTATAACTTGCATATAGGGGTCGTCATCAAAGGGTAAAACGGATTTTGGGATTTTCTGGTCTTTGGGTCTATTTTCTAAAGTATGTTAGGACCTATGTAATACATATTTGAAATAGATAAACTAGGAGGTATGTAGTTCCTCCTGGTCCTAGTAGTAGTAGAAGCAACACGTGCTCCTGGTCTAGTATAAAGTCAAACATTATTATTCTTAGTAGTTTGTTAGGATATGCATGAGATATGTTAGGAAAGGATATGCATATCAGGAGTTACACGTTTTGGTTTAATGTAGTATTAGGGTTTCCTTATAGTATAAAAGGAACCCATTGGCAGAAGGGTTAGACACACCTTTCACCATTATTCATTTCATATTAATAGTAGAAATCCTTAGTAAGGATCAAGTTATTTTAGTTATTCTGTTTCTTCTTGTTCATAGTATTTGTATTCCGCACTTATACTTTGTATTACATTAAGAGTCTCTATGTGAATAGACTTGTGATTACATAAGTTGTTCACCATCCTAAACTGGCTGCAAGATCCACATCTAGTAGACCCTATAAGTGGTATCAGAGCCTGGGAGAGTCTCTGCTAAAGAAGAACCATTTTTTTTTGTTATTAACATCTTTGTTTAATCATGTCTGCTTCTAGTTCTACTCAAACAGGATAAGCAAGCACCAACACAACACAGCAAACACAGCAAATCGTTGCTACTGTTTCTAATACAAATGGAAAATTCCCCACTCTTGAAGAAGGAGGAGTATGATAGCTGGGCCATGAAAATGGAGTGCTGGATCACCAACACTGATCTAGACCTTTGGAAAATTATTCAGAGTGCCAACAGTAAGAAGCTTACTGGTAGAGACAAGAATGGTAATGTCATCCTTCGAGACCCTAAAACTCATGAAGGAATCACAGCTATTAAGAAGGAAATCAATCAAAAACTATTTTGCTTCAGTCTCTTCCTGATGATCATATGGGTGATTTCTATCACCTAGATGATGCTAGAGAGATTTGGATATTAAGGCAAGATTTAGAGGGAATGAAGAATCCAAAAAGATGCGCAGATCAATGCTAAGAAATGAATTTACAGAATTCAAGATCTCTGAGACAGAAGGTCTTCATCAAGGCTATGACAGGTTCCAGAAGATAATCAGCCAATTGAACCAACTTCGCTCCAAACCAGAGATTGAAGACATTAATGCCAGGTTTCTCAGATCCCTGGCCCATTCATGGAACCAGGCAGTCATCTCTCTAAAGGCCAAAGGTGGGCTTGATTATCTTTCTTTTGATGACTTGTTCTATAAACTCAAAACCTTTGAGTCACATATAAGAGGGTACTCAAGTGATTCTTTTTCCACTCCTGCTAACTCTGCCTTTGTGAGTTCCATGGGCTCTAGTCTAATGTCTTATGCCAGTAGCCCAAGCTATACCGTGACATCCCAACATACTACTGCTCCTGAATCAAAAGCCAAGACGAGTAGCATTGTGGAAACTGTTCTTCACTCCTTTGTTGCTGATGTTGATCCACAACAGCAGCTAGCTTTTGATGATTTCAAACAGGTTGATAAGCTTGACTTGGATGAAATGGATCTAAAGTGGAAGATGGCTAGACTTACTCTCAGGGTTCATAAGTTTGAAAAGAAAGCTGGTAGAAAGTTCACCTACAACCCAAGAGAGCAAGCCAGGTTTGATAGGAGCAAGGTCAAATACTATTATTATTAGCAGCAAGGACATTTTTCTAGGGAATGCCCTAACAAAAATGACCAGGAGAAGAACAGGTATTCAGCCTTCATGGTTCAAGAGCTCAAGGATGAGAAGAAAGCCTTTGTGTCAGTTGATTCTATGGTCAACTGGAATGAGCATGAGACACCAGCATTGGAATCAGTCGAGTCTTCTACTGATGTGTTTGTTATGATTGATGGTCACATATCTTGTGACAATCCATCAATTTGAGTTCGTTATTTTATTCTCAATTATCACTTATAATCATTATTTTATTGTTAGTTTATGAACTCACATAATTACAGGAAGAAATTAGGGTTTATGTGCATAATTTAACGTCTTTTACGTTTAAACCGGGAACCCTATGTTTACGTATTTACGCTTTTGTGCTCCATTTTTATGAGACAATTTTTATTAGAATCGTGTTGTGTCGTAGTATCATAATTTGAAATTTTTTTTCGTAAATCGACCCGAGGGTACGTAAATCTAGGACACTAGAATCGAGGAGTACCCGTAAAATATTAGGGATGAGACAAGTATAACACTTGTCCCACCCCTAATAGGGGCGAACTTCAAAAGGGTATGACACCCTTTGTGTCAAGTTTCTAGCTAAACATGAGACACTTGTCTCATGAAAGCTTAAGATACATAAGTCCCAAAACTTCTCACACACACACACTTGCATTTGTAACTAACAAGTTTTCACCAAAACTCTCTCTTCTCTCCCACTTTGGCCGTCCACCACCATCACCATAACACCACTTTCATCAAATTTTAACATACAACTTAAACAATAATGAACACATGATGATAACCACTTAAAAGGAGGATGATTGAAGGTGATTACAACTTGTGAAAGGAAGTTTCTAAGGAGCTCTTGGGCTGATTGCTCAAGAGGAGTTTATATATTGGAATATTTCAAAAAGTTATCTTGAAAGGTTAAAGATTTGAGTACTTAGATCAAGCTTGTTCATCCAAATCTCAACCTTTTCCATCACTTTGGTTGGTATAAAGATTGTTTTCTTTCTATCATCCTATCATTTTTGTAAATGTACTTGTCTATTTATTTCCAAATGTATATGTATGATAGTGTCGAATGATGATCAAAGTGTTGCATGGGGATTTTGTGTCACTAGATTAAGTTAAAAAGGGTAAAACTACAAGTAAAAGACGATAAAATCTTAACTAGTTATGTAGGCTGTGAAAAACAGTAAGTTTCAATATTTTTACCTGATTAAATGGATTAGATTATTTGATATAATGATATATAAATAATTTTTACACATGTGGTTAATTGGCCACACAATGGAATGTTAAAAATGAGCAAGATATGGCCAAAACACTTTTGAGGATATAATCTGACTGATCTATTTTGGACGAATTAACACTGATATTTAGAGGCTGTTTGAGAAGGATCCATAGGAGAGTAAATTATAGAGAATATCATGTAGTTTCTACAATAAAAATTTGGGTTTCTAACTCATTATAGCACTTAAGATATGACAAAAATAGTGAACATGACTTTTGACATCAGATTTCACTATAAGTTATATAATATTAAAAGACCACTTGAAGTAAATTAATATATAAAATAAGTATGTAAAAGTAAATAAATGATAATAACTACTATAAAATATGTTTATATAATAAATAAATACCACATTTTATAAAAATAAAATTCAAATGGTTTTCTAACTACAAACTATATATATATATATATATATATATATATGATTTTTAAATCTTTTCGGCTAAAACGAAAGGATGGCGTTTTCGCCAAATAAAACTTAGATGGTCGGACCCATCTAATGTAAAATTTTTATGGAACATATACTAATACATAAACACATCTAACAAGTAAAAACTGACAAAACCGAGCTTTGTAACTTATGGACCATAATGGACCAAATTAGTCTTGTTGGACCACTAGGCCCAACAAGTTGGTTTAACACTATTGGACTTGCTCATGGGCTTACCCCACTTGGGCCCAAAATATGAGTAGAGGCCTGTTCCTAAATAGATAATTGGACTATTAGAAAGATATTGGACTCTTAATGGGCCTATTAGGCCTTAACATATACATGGTCTAAAATTTGTATAATTGGACTAAGTTAGCTAAATACTTAGCAACTAATAATTTTGTATAATGTGATAAAATCCCACTTGATCATCATATTTATGACTTGATTACATATAAATAATAACTGTTTATAAATATTATTCGACATAGTCTAAGATCGGGTATTATTTGTCTAGGTTTCCCGTGATCGAGACACGCACCGTACATCTTAATTGCCGATAACCTGCCTTCCCAAGCTAACGTGAGTTCATATCCTCGCACTCTTTTAAATGTTTTATGAAGTGTTTTATAAACCCTCGAGGGAGATAACATGCTAGTTTTAATAGAACATAAGTGCTCCCGATTGTATGCTTATTGATATGGACCCGATTGATTGGATGGCCCAATGAATGATTGAAATGGATTATTATTAGTTAGATTATGTTACTAGAAGTCCCATTAGCATGAATAGTGAACTACCGGGAGTGGGTAGACGCTTATGCATATAATAGTACTATTTGGGGAAGATCACCCTAGTTCGCGTCTTGACGGCTGATCCCTGTTGTGTCACATTGATTGGCAAGCGAATTTATGTATGAGAGGGATATATTTAGCGTGATTTTTGTGACGACACACTGTTTTAAATGGGAAAATGAATTTCAAGCTAGCTACCCCATATATATTATAGAAAGGTAACAATGTCATGCGGCTTATAATAATCCGATAATAATAATGATAATGGTAACACTGAGGCTGCGGTCTCAGGAATAGTGCATGATATATGATTTGAATTATAATATATTGCCTGACTAGCAATATGGGCTCTTATTTATTATTATACCTGTGTTATGGTTTTACATAACTGTTTTATATAACGGTTTTTATTATACTAAAAACAACGTTATAAAACGTATTGTATGGTGCTGTTACGACAATGGTTCGTATAATGGTTTTGACGGCAAAGGCCTATGCTATGATTTACGACAATGATTCGTATAAAATGTTTTTGGCCTATGTTATGGTCTACAACAAAGAATTGTACAAAATGTTTTTCGGTAATGCTTATATACCGGTTTTATGTTAATGGTATTTATTTAACTCTATAAGCTCACTCGGTGTTTCGCTGACTTTTAGCGTGTTTTATGTTAGGTACTTGAAGGTAATTCTAGGGAAGGCGGCAAGAGTTTATGGCCCGCATTTAAATAAAAATTTCCATTCAAATGTTTTGTAAATTATAAGACATACTTTGATCTTCGGACCTATGTAATTTGATATTTATGAATGGAAAATGCTTTATTATTGAACGACGCGATTTTTAAGCGTTGTTTATGATTTGAGTAATGTGATATCCCGTAACACCAACGACTCTTCCGCTGATTCAAAATATAAATATTTGGGGGTGTTACAGTTTGGTACCAGAGCTCTCGTTATAGAGAACAAAAGATTTTTAAAAACCAAGGTTTTGAATAAAACATTTAAAAAATCGTTTAACTATAAATATTTTTAAATAAATATTTTGAGTAAAATGTTTAAAAATCTTTTGACTATAACGGTGCCGAAGAATTCCTGAGTTACCGACAAGGCCAGACTGAGAAGTGTTATTTAATATATATATACATATATAACTTGGATTATATATTTGTTGTAATTTGATTACATTATTGTTTGATGATTATTCTAATACTTATACGAGATATTTATACGACGTAGATTGTCACAAGGAACCCTAACTCTTATAGCAAATCAATCGAAGCTATTTCTGTAGGAATTCTAGCTATTCCAGATCTAAACCAAGTTGTGGATGTTTATGATCCCAATTAAATGGTTGATATTCCAAGAAATGTCGATATTAGTTGATCGTGATATTCAAGATGAATTGTCGAGATTAAATCTGATATCGATGTCATGACGATCTTACCTTATAGAGTGGAGTTTGACAAAACCTCACCACCTAGAAATGTGTCATCTGATTCGGTGTCACCCAATTCTTAAATTTGAAATCGAAAAGGTAAATGTTGCACTTGAGGCTGTCATTGGAACCCTTACCCAAAAGCCTCATGCCACTTGTACCTTTCCGAGAAGTCTAATTAAATGTGTGAGTCATTTCCTACTCGTGACTCATTTGATAATTATTGTTATAAGAGCTATAGAATTGGAAATTAAGTGTTGTTCATGTCGAGCTTTTATTGCCCTTCCAAAGTCGAAGAATAGGGTTGAAAGTATTGGAGAATGAGGTAGGATGTCGCATTAAGTATAAGTTGGTTGACACTTGAATAAAGTCAAATTTAACTTGTATGGAATATGAGATTGTTAAGAGGGAGTCGTTAAGTCATGTGGTTGAATTATAAGGTTTTAAATGATTGTTGGTTCGTGTTAAAGGTTGTTCCTAGGCCATTGTCCAATGACGAGGATGCCCAATGTCCAAGAAGGAAATCGAAGAAATCTTCTTCTAGTTTGGAACCAATGGATCTTCCAGGACACGTGGAACACCTAATGACTTTTGTAGATTAGTATTAATTATAGTATCTTTTAAAATCACTAACTTAACTGAGACATTAGTTGGTAGGACGAGTCCTTGGAATTGTATAACATTACATGATGACATGTAATGTGTGACGATACAACTTTTGACTAGTTTGTGATTAATGAAAAGACTATCTTCGATTGTTAAACTCTACATGTATCGATGTTATCTATCTTTTCATGCTTCTTCATAATGTTCGAATTAGTGATGCAACCATTGAACGAGTAGTCATCTCGATTTGAGTTGCGTTTTGAATTATTCTTTCGTATTCATGAGTGCCATCGATGTCATAAACCTCATGATTATTTGGCTATGCTCATTTCCTATCATATCGTAATTAGTTCTTGGTGAACAACTCTTCATCACTCTTTTGCAGATCATTCATTGTTTTTATAAGTAATACAATACCATCTGTGGAAAATATGAAATTCTTATTTTCATATGAGTTATTTAAATCGGTACTATTAAGTAATTACTATCGAAATAAGGTTTTTATTTAAACATATTGTAAATGGAAATTCTTTCATAATGATGAACATTTCGGTAAAATCATTTTTATTTTTATTTCATAATTAAACATGAATATATATTTTAAACATGATGACAAAATTTTGAAGAACTGAGTATTGCATCGTTAATCCTAAGTTGTACATAGAAGCGCGCCTACGTACAATATGGAAGGGACCATGCAAGGCTGATTAGTAGTCACCATGAAATTGTTAATAAACACTAAATTTTTCTTTATAATTATGAAAGATTAAATTTTTATGAGATCTGCAGGAAGTGCAAAAATAGGGACATATTGTTAGGGACACCTACATATGTGCCCGTACCATTTTTCCGAATTGAATTTACTCATCTGTGAATATTGTCTTATTTGACAATTAACATCCCCTTCTTGTTCAATTCTTTCATGGCAAGATTCTTTGGAAAATTTTCTAGTTATCGAGTGTTGATACCCGACTGGGTGTATCGACGTTCCTATCATTTCTTTTGATTAGATTCCATTTGAATGACATGGGTAACGATCTGAGGTGCTTTCGGATGCATACATAATACATGAAAACATAGGATATATCCATATTCGTTAATGGTTTCATCTTAATCTGATTTGAAATTCTCTCGCGTAAATCATGCATTGACCTTACTCTTTAAATGTTTGCTATGTCTCCAGATATCCTTGATTTGTGAAGCGTTATGAGTTATTCTTAGTCTTTTGAGAAGTTCTCGTCTTATCAACAGTAATAAAACTGGAAAGTTGGTAGTGCCATTAGGATGGATTATTGATTATGACATGATGTCATTGTCTTAATTGATGGGAACATGAGTAGAATTTCCCTAAAGGATAAGATGTTGATTATCAAAGGTGATCTAAATAATTCCCGATGGGTGACTGTATCCTACATTCGGGATTGAAATTCTACCATGAATGATTGTGAACTAGTCATAGATCTAGCAATCTAGAAAGAACCTAAGGTGAATTAAATAAGAAAATGTTCCTGTTATCTGAGACTTTCTGAGGTGTTTGCTGATGAATTACCTAGACTTCCGCCATTAAGGCAAGTTGAATTTGGTATTGATTATATTCCCGGTGCGGCACGTGTGGCATGTGTGCACCATGCGTCAGCACCATCTGAATCAAAAGAGTTACCGTGCAACTAAGAGAGTTGTCGAAGAAAGCTTTTATTCTACCAAGCTCGTCATCATGAAGAGCTATGGTATTATCATTTCATATATTCATTGGCTACCGTGAACTGAATAAATTGGCGATCAAAATTGATATCCAGTACCCAAGATGAAAGATTTGTTTGATCATTTACAAGGCTCTATCTTATATTCAAAATTTTGATCTACCGCATGGTTATCATCAAATTCGCGTCCGTAAAGAAGATTATCTATTCCAATCACTACATCCAGAACTCGTAATGAACATTGAGTTTCATGTGATGTCGTTTGGATTGAGCAACGCTCTGGTCGCATTCATGAATTTGATGACTCACGCATGTAAGTCGTATTTTGATAAATTCATGCTTGTGATCATTACGGACCATCTGATTATTTCCAAGAATAAGAAGGAGCTTAATAATTATTTGTAGACTACCTTGATCAACTGAGATGTGAAACATTGTGCATTAAATATTTAAAGTGGGATGTTAGGCTTGATCCCTTACATTCTTTGACCGTGTGATTATTGGTAGTGGAATCTATGTTGACTCATCAAATATCGGAGCCATTAAGGCTTTCGGTTATATCAAAAAGCAAGTGCGAAGATGCATTGACAGATATTTATCGAAGGATTATTAAGGAATTAATCTCTCATACCCAGATCATTTAACTAAACTCCCTTAGGTGTAGATGTTTGTGTATACCTCAAGACAACCTAGGAGGAATTGAGGAAACCATATAGCCCATGATTTGGAATTTGGAGCGGCAGTTTTTGCTCTTCAACTAAGAAAATTTTGACCAAAAGTTTAAACAAAGATTTTTCGAAATTTACGGATCTTGTTAATTATTTTAGATAAATCAACGAAGATCGTGTTAACTAAATTCAAATTTATTTTGAATATTTTTCTATAGTTGGACGAACTGAGAAATTTAAAAATTTTACGTTTATGTTTCATAAATTAAATATTTATTATTTAATTACTTGTAATATTTATCGACGTTTTAAACGTCGGACTGGGCAAAACTAATAAAGATAATAGTTGAGACAAAACTAAAACTTAGAAAATATGAAGAAAGAATTTCTGAGTGATTATGGTCATGATAATTATTTCATCGGGGAAGGTGAATGTAGTTGCTGACGCATTATGTAGAAAGGATAAAGAACCAATTAGGATGTGTTCCTTAGTAATGACCGTGCAGAATAATTTGCCCAAGCAATTTAGAAATAGCCGATGCTTGTAAGAAGGATAATATAGATGATGAAGGGTTTCGCGGCTAATGAAAACCATTAGAGATGGGAGCCGATGGCGTTAAGTTTTTAAAAGGTCGTTTGTGGTTGCCTAAATATGGAGGATTTTGAGATTTAGTCATGTTGGAATCTCATAAGTTTAAGTATTCTATTCATACCATTTCTGATAAAATGTATCTTTATTTGAAGAAGTTTTACTGATGGCCAAATATGAAAGCAGACATCACCATATACGTTAGTAAATATCTAACTTTTGTGAAGGTCAAGGCTGAACACCAAAATCCATCAAGATTGTTTTCACAGCTTATTATTCCTATTTGGAAGTGGGATAGAATCACCATGGATTTTATCACAAACCTTCCAAAGACATCATCTGGATTTGATTCGATTTGGGTCATCATCGACAGACTGACCAAATCTGCTCATTTCATTCCCGTTAATGATAGGTTCTCGATAGAGAAGTTGGCTCATTTGTATTTAAATGAGTTGTGTAAGCATGGTGTGCCTGTATCGATCATCTCTATCAAGATCCTCGTTTTGCATCGAATTTTTGGAGATTCCTTAAGAATTCATTGGGAACGAATCTTGATATGAGTACTGCTTACCAACCCCAATCGGAGGGATAAGGTGAAGGAACGAGATAGACACTAGAAGGCTTGTTTCATGCTTGTATGATTGACCTTTGGTAATGAACAGGATAAGGACTTTCCTTTGGATGGATTATCATTGATAATTATCGCATTAGGATTAAGATCGAATCTTGTGAGGATCTATATGAAGAGCACCTATAGGTGGGAGTTGGGATGAAGATACCCGACCCGCGAGACCTGAAATGATTGTGGAAATTAGGATCTGATTATTGACTGTCGGTAGTGGGCAGGAGGTTATGTGAATATGAGATGTAGATCTTGAAGTGCATGTTGGGTAGCAAAGTTATGCCGAGAATTTTCATCGTGGAAAGATGAATTGATGATCTGAAAGATCGTGGGAAGCTAAGTCCCTGTTGTATGGGACCATTGAGATAATGTAAAGAGTTGGTCCGAGAGGCATATAAGCTAGACTACCCTAGGACTTCAAGGGCTGCATGAAATATGTTCCGTATATCGAACTTGATAAAATGTCTATTAAGTGAAAATCTGATTATTTCTTAATGACGTTTGGGTTGGCGAAAAGTTGCATTCATCGAAAACTCGTGGGCATCATGGAAAGAGAAAGTAAGTTAACTTAAGCATGATCGTATTCCCATAGTTATGATTGATGAAACTCGCGTATTGTAATGAATTACGCTTGAGAGAAAAGATCGAATGTGGAGGAAATTCTCACATGTCTTTAACTCTATAAGAAGCGAGTAGTAAGATGAATTGATCTTTGAGGACAAAGATCCTCTTTAGGGGGAAATGCTGTGACAATCCGTCAATTTGATGTCGTTATTTTATTCTCAAGTATTACTTATAATCATTATTTTATTGTTAGTTTATTAACTCACATAATTACAGGAAGAAATTAGGGTTTATGTGCATAATTTAATGTCTTTTACGTTTAAACCGGGAACCCTAGGTTTACGTATTTACACTTTTGTGCTCTGTTTTTTATGAGACATTTTTTATTAGAATCATTTTGTGCCGTAGTTTCATAATTAGCAAAATGTTTTTCGTAAATCGACCCGAGGGCACGTAAATCGAGGAAACTAGAATCGAGGAGTACCCGTAAAATGTTAGGGATGAGACAAGTTTAACACTTGTCCCACCCCTAATAGGGGCGGATTTCACAAGGGTATGACACCTTTTGGTGTCAAGTTTCTAGCTAAACATGAGACACTTGTCTCATGAAAGCTTACGATACATAAGTCTCAAAACTTCACCCACACACACACAGTTGCATGTGTAACTAACAAGTTTTCACGAAAACTCTATCTTCTCTCCCTCTTTAGCCGTCCACCACCATCACCATAACACCGCTTTAGTCAAATTTTAACTTACAACTTAAACTATAATCAATACATGATGATAACCACTTAAAAGGAGGATGATTGGAGGTGATTACAACTTGTGAAAGGAAGTTTCTAAGGAGTTCTTGGGCTGATTTCTCAAAAGGAGTTTATATATTTGAATATTTCAAAAAGTTGTCTTGAAAAGTTAAAGATTTGGGTACAAAGATCAAGTTTTTTCAACCAAATCTCAACCTTTTCCATCACTTTGGTTGGTATAAAGATAGTTTTCTTTCTATCACCCTATCATTTTTGTAAATGTACTTGTCTATTTATTTCCAAATATATATGTATGATAGTGATGAATGATGATCAAAGTGTAGCATGGGGATTTTTTCTTCACTTGATTAAGTTAAAAAGGCTAAAACTACAAGTAAAAGATGATAAAATCTTAACTAGTTATGTAGGCTGTGAAAAACAGTAAGTTTCAATATTTTTACTTGATTAAATGCATTATATTATTTGATACAATGATAGATAAATAATTTTTACACATGTGGTTAATTGGCCACACAATGGAATGTTAAAAATGAGCAAGATATGGCCAAAATACTTTTGAGGTATTAATTTGACTGATCTGTTTGGGACGAATTAAAACTGATATTTAGAGGTTGTTTGAGAAGGAGTCAAAGAGAGTAAATTGTAGAGCATATCATTTAGTTTCTACAGTAAAAATTTAGGGTTCTAACTCATTATAAAACTCAAGATATGACAAAAATGGTGAACATAACTTTTGACATCACATTTCACTATAAGTTATATAATGCTAAAAGACCACCTGAAATAAATTAATAAATAAAATAAGTATGTAAAAGTAAATAAATGATAATAACTACTATAAAATATGTTTATATACTATAATAAATAAATACCACATTTTATAAAAATAAAATTCAAATGGGTTTCTAACTACAAACTATATATATATGATTTTTACGTCTTTTCGGCTAAAATCGAATGGATGGCGTTTTCGCCAAATAAAACTTAGATGGTCGGACCCATCTAATATAACATTTTTATAGAACATATACTGATATATAAACACATCTAACAAGTAAAATCCGACAAAACCGAGTTTTGTAACTTATGGACCATAATGGACCAAATTAGTCTTGTTGGACCACTAGGCCCAACTAGTTGGTTTAGCACTATTAGACTTGCTCATGGGCTTACCCCACTTGGGCCCAACATATGAGTAGAGTCCTGGTCCTAAATAGATAATTGGACTAATAAAAAGATATTGGACTCTTAATGGGCCTATTGGGGCTTAACATATACATGGGCTAAAATTTGTATAATTGGCCTAAGTTCGCTAAATACTTAGCAACTAATAATATTGTATAATGTGATAAAATCCCACTTGATCATCATGTTTATGACTTGATTACATATACATAATAACTTTTTATAAATATTATTCGACATAGTCTAAGATCGAGTATTATTTGTCTAGGTTTCTCGTGATCGAGACACGCACCGTACATCTTAATTGCCAATAACCCGTCTTCCCAAGCCAACGTGAGTTCATAGCCTCGCACTCTTTTAAATGTTTTATGAAGTGTTTTATAAACCCGCGAGGGAGATAACATGCTATTTTTAATAGAAAACAAGTGGTCCCGATTGTATGCTTATTGATATGGACCCGATTGATTGGATGACCCAATGAATGATTGAAATGGATTATTATTAGTTAGATTATGTCACTATAAGTCCCATTAGCATGAATTGTGAACTACCGGGAGTGGGTAGACGCTTTTTCATATAATAGTACTATTTGGGGAAGATCACCCCAGTTCGTGTCTTGACGGCTGATGAGACTGCTTTTATACATAGTCTCCTCGTCCAAAACGGGCTTCAAATGCATTAAATATCATAAAAAGCCTAAATATATGCTTGTGTTTGTTACATGTGTCGTTTAGGTACGGATATTGAGAAAATGACAAAAGATCACAAGAAACAAGCAAAAACGAACACGGGAAACGAAGCCGCACAATGAACCAAGCCCTAATGGTGAATTTCCAAGAATAACCCTTAAAGATTTAAAGATTGTACAAGAAGGGTCCTCCAATATTGAAGAACTGACACTTTAAACCCTTGTATATTCATAATTACAAGTTTGGTCCTTAAAGTTTGTCAATTTACAAAGAGGGCCCTCCACTTTAAAGAATTGGCAAGAGTGGATCCTCAAAAATGAAGACTTGTCAATATTAGTCTTCCAAGAAGTCAATCATACAAGTCAAGACCATAAACTTTGAAGAAAATGCCAAAACAGCCCTTCAAGGATCATGAATTGGCAAGAAATACCCCTGAAAATACTTTGCAAAACTTTTTGGGGCAAAAGTATAAGAAATGAAACTTGAATAACAAAGGAATTCGGATTTATCATGTTTCAAACTAAAATGAAAGGGAAATGAAAGAAGGAGGGGGAAACTTGGCAGACAACCAAACTTACCTTAACTAATCCCCACATGCCACCTCACCCCACTCACCCTCTCATCCAATCACCTTTCACCCTTTGGCCACGTCAAATCCCACTCACACATGCCTATAACTAATTTTAATTTGTTAATAATATGGCGCCTAACACCACATTTAAATCCTAAACCAGATCAAAACATGCACTATTCACCGTATGAACAAATTTGGGTTTTCTTTAATCACTTGTAATTAAGCCATGAAACTATCCAGAATTATGATTAAGGTCATCTTAATCATAACCCAACTCACAAAACGCATGCCACCTCATCAGCCATGTCACATGTTAGCTACCATGCACACGTTTTGGAGATGAAGACAAACAAGACAAAGTCATCCAACACCCCACATTCAACTTACTACCTAAGCACTCCTATGAACCCTTTGATGCAATTCCACCCTTTACACCTCACACAAACTGCCAAGGTTCCATCACATTAGCTCAAATTTAAAAATCCCTCAAGGGTATTTCTGGAAGATCAAGCACTAGGGTTTACATTTTTTTAATGTTTCATAGAACTCATGTAGCCTATATAAAGGCATTAGGGTCCTTTATTTAGTTTCTGCTCTTGGTTTTCCTTTGGTCAACATTTCTGTAAATCCTTGTTTAAGATTAATGAAAAGTGTTTGAAATTGTGTGACGAATTCTAAGTGCCAACTTATTACTTGCTTGTTTATGTTTCATGTTTATGATTTTGGAATCTTAAAACCTATTTTTAAATCTTGTGCAAGAAAATGCCAAGTTTTTTAAAAACTTGATATTTTGCTAAGTCTTTGGTACATTCTTGGAATTTTTGGATTACAAGTGATCTAAACACCCTGATAAGAAGATTATCAAGGTGTTGGGAGCTTGTGGTTTAGGGATAATCAAGAAGTGGGTACAAAGGTTGCATTAATCAAGATTTTTTTTCATCTTTATGTTTTATGTATTTGTTCTCTAACCTTGTTGAATCTTAGCAGCTTTGTTGTGGAAGCTTGTGCCTTATTTTGCTAGGCACATCAGCTCAAAAATTCGTGAGTGTGGATGTACATTCATGAGGTTTGAGCCCTTGTACCCAAAATCTGTAAAAAAAAATACTTGATTTTTGTGATATTGAGTTCTGATGTTGTTCTTGTTGTTTATGTGGCTTAAAATTGCTTGATACTGCATAATGTTGTTGTTATTGTGTTAGATTGGGCTTGGGATAAACTAAATCACACACTTTCTTTGTTAATCTTAGATTGAAAAAAGTTAAGGGGTGTTTGGGTTAACCTGTTTGAGATTGTAATTTGTTTTTGAGTTATAAGAAAGTGTTGTTTTTTGTTGGTATCTGATATATACTTGGTTGTATGCTATTTGCTGCAAGTTCTTGGCTTTTAAACATCAAAATCTTGATTGTGCTATAAAAGTTGGAAATCTCCTTGTTTTGACCTAAGACTCGAAAACACTTAGTTTGTATGCATGCTTAGGGATAACAAGTGATTAAACAAAGTTTATATAACCTGTTAAGAATATTTGAGTGTTTGAAATTGGATTTGTGGTCAAGTATATCAGCAAAGTGTAAAATCTGCTTGTTTAGTGTTCATCAGTAACATTCATTTGCTAGAATCTTGATCTAAACTTTGAATAATTGCATGAAACTTGTTTATTTATGTTCATTTGAATTATTTATAGCTTGTGTATGCATTTGGTGAAGTTTGGCTGGCTTATTCTTGCTTAAATTGCTTATTGGTTGAAAACTGCTTATTGTTCATGTCTAGTGCATATATGTGGATGTTTTGATTAAATTGTACTAATTTGTTTGGTGAATTTGTGATTTGATTGTTGTTATTAACTCCTTGTGATTCACTGATCACTTGGGTGCCTTTGCTTAACCTGAATCCAACAAAAAGTCACATAAGACAAAAAGTCAAATTAGTCAAGCAGTGGGAACCCCTTTCCCCTGTTGCTAGCCACTGCTAGTGCTATTTGATCAACAGCTTATTCATAAGCCATTTTGGCTTATCCAGACTTGCAACAACTTATTTTTTGTGATAGATCTTCCTTATTTGACCCATTGATTTGAACTGGAGCTTATTAGTGTTTGACTTTTAAGTTTGACTAGAAAACCAAACAGTTTGACTTTTACATAAGTGCTTATTTACTTATTCAAGCTTATTTAGTGTGCTTATTGGAATAATTTTTGATTATTTTGCTTAATTAAATCATTTAAAACCTTTTGCAACTTGAATCAGCACTTGAGGTAGCCTAGAACTCAAAAAACGACTATTTTGTCGTTTTGTGAAGAGAGCTTTTGCGTATTTCAGGCTTATTTCTTGGGCTTTTTGAAAATTTCTTTTCACAGATCTCTTTGGTAAATCAAAAGAAGCTTGTGTGTCAAATTAGAGCTTATGGCATTAGCTTATGGCTTAATGGGCCAAAAAGCCTATTAAGAATAAGCTGTTGACAATTAAGCCGTGATAAGCATATTTTCAGCTTTTGGGCCTTCGGAGTTTTGTGCTTAAAATCAAATTTTGAGTCAAGTAGCTGATTTTGGGCTTATTTGGTTGACTTTTTCTTATTGGGCCTAATTTCAGCCCATTATGGGAATGTTTTTTATTTTAGCCCATTTTAAGACCCATTAGGGGTATTTTGGTAATTTCAAGTTCATTTCTGTGTTTATTAGGTTAAAATAAACTAGTTTGCAACTTTTTATAATTTTTTATAAAATTTGGATTTTTAATGTTATCTTTTATTAAAAATTAAAATTTATATTTTTGCAAGTTTATCATTTTTCCCGGTTCAAATACATTAAGTTAGGAATTTTAAAATTTTTAGTTTAATTTTATTGTCATTAGATTAATTTTTAGAATTATTTTATGTTTTATTAGTTTTTAATCATTTTTAAATAGTTTTTATTAATTTTAAAATTTTCAAAAATAGTTTTATATTTATTTAAGTCATTTTAGAGGTTTACAAGTTAAAAAATCTCATTTTGGGCTTTTTGTTAATTAAATTGATTTTTGGGCTTTAATTAGCATTAAATAATTAATATTTAAATAAATAAAAGGTTTGAGTGATTTTTGATTTTTTGTAAACTCTAATTAGATTTTTAGGATTTATTGCAATTTTCTAGGAATTTTTAGGGTAATTTTAAATTTAGTCACTTTTTACGGTTTTACGTGCACGACTTCGTCTTACTGTAATTCATGATCGTAACCGTCATTCCTTTCTACTTTCTTTTCTCTTTTATTTTCTTCATAAACATAATCACAAACACTTAATCATCTCTTTACACAACACACTAGCCTCCTTGAGAACGATCCCCATTTTGGGTCGTTTAGTTGTGGTTTTCCTAAATCACTTGTGTACTTACCCTAATTACCTTGTTTTCCTAAACAAGTGCTAAGTTACAACTATCATTTTGGCGCCACTGCCGGGGAGGCGTGTTGTGTCTTGATTTGAACAATTGTTGTTTTTATACTAACCATAATAGCTATTTGTATTAGTAGCACTCTACTAATACGTATTATCGGTTTTTCGTTTTTTGTGTGAATATTACTATATTGTATACGTAGAACAATAAATTCACAAGTACTCCAAAAGTGTGAAAACACAACCTTGATTGGGAGGTCATTACTCAATCATTGTATTTGAATCTCAAACAAAGAAAAAAGGCAAAATAGATAATTACTTTCGTGAAGCTTAATTTTGACAAACACAAACTATAAGGTGGGTATTATAAAAATACCCTAAGGAAAAAGGCTCTTAAGTGCTTCGCGCCGCCTCGTTTCCCCGCTTGCTTGTGCGTGTTTAGATAAAAAAGGGCTAATCGAGGGTTTGCCAACCCAAGTATTATCTAAGTATAATATATATTTTCTTGGTTTCATTTGATTAAACCCTCTTGAACGTTTTGGTGTTCCACCAACGTTCTAAAGTCATCAAAGGCGTTTACTTCACGTGATTGTTTTCATTCCTTGAGGCTCCTTTAATCAAGAGATTTGAATTAAAGGAGAGATTTGTAGATTTTTGTCTACTTAATACATTCACCAAAATCTAAAAAAGGTAAAAACAATCAAAAACCACAAAAAAATGGAAAAATTAAAAACACCAAAATAATCTTCTTTGCTCATCCCCACTTTGTACGTGACGTTTATGCTCACTCGTAATCAAGCAAGACGTGCACGTAAACGAAAAAACTGAAAGGAGACCACACCTAATCTTTCTAGTGAGGAGTCTCCTATTGACGAACCTATCGTAGAAGAAGAACCAACCAAGGGAAATCGAACTATGATGGAGTTACTTCAAGCACCCACCGAGGGTTATGGAGAGGCTATTGTGATTCCCCCCATCCTTACGGATAATTTTGAAGTGAAAACGGGTTTGTTGTCAATGATCCAAAACAACATATTCCGTGGTGATGAAAAGGACAACCCAACCATATCCGCCAATTCAATCGTCTTACCGCCACTTGCAAATTTAAGGATGTTGCTAATGACTCGATTAAGATGATGCTTTTTCTGTATTCCTTAGCGGGGCCCGCTAAAATTTGGTTAGAGATAGAGCCACCCAATTCTATATTGACGTGGAAGGATCTCGTTTCAAAATTTGTGAACCAATTTCTCCCGCCCTCTAAGACTACGCATTTGAAAAACGAGATTTCAAAATTTTCACAAGAATTTAATGAGAGATTTTCTACGGCTTGGAATCAGTTTAAGGAAATGTTACATGAGTGTCCTCATCACGGTTTTTCCGACTTGCATCAAATTGACACGTTTTACAATGGATTGAATGATCATGAAAGGGATTATCTTAATGCCGCCGCGGGTGGTAATTTTTTGTGTAAAACGGTTGAGGAAGCGTTGTTGATTATTGAGAATAGATCTAAGGTGTATAGTCCTCGTAACACATCGAGTGTTCGTAAGGCTTCGTCTTCGGCTTCACCTTCATTGTCCAATACCATCGATGCTTGCCAAATTGAGGCGAATTTGGAAAACAAAATCTTTGATAAGCTTAAAGGTCTTTTAATTGAATTCAAAGTTGGTGAATGAAGTGCTCCCGCTACAGCTAAAGTGGTTAAGGTTTCATGTATGTATTGTGGTGGAGGTCATGATTTCTCCGAGTGCATTACCAACGATGGTAACACTTCGAGTGCCTACGCGGCCACGGGAAATTACAACCAAAACGGTCAAGTTACCCGCTCTAATCAATTGACTCCACCGGGTTTTGCTCATAATCAAAATGCTAACAACAAATATCGAAATAATCAAGTTGGTTACAAAAACAATTACAAGGGTAACAACTATGGGAATCAAGGGGCTAATAACAATCAAGTTTCAAACAAAAATCAAAACAATGATTTTCAAAACAACAACAAGAGTTTGCAAACTTTGAAAGATCTTCCAAATGAATTTGTTGAATACGCAAATGGAAACGATGCTAGGTTTGATAATATTCAAAGAGAGATCATTAGCCTAAGATCCGAGTTTAAGAATGACTTGAAAAAGGAATTGAAAAATGAGTTAGCAAATGATCTTAAGATCCATACAAACAAAAAGGAGGGAAATGGAACTAGGTTACAACAAAACCAACAAAGAATGGAACAAGGGAAACATGAAATAAAACAAGAGATGCTTAAGGCTGACAAGAGGCAATCTATGTTTGAGGATAAAATTTCATCCATGTTTGAGGCTATAATGTGTAAACCGTCTTCGAGTAGTCTTCCTAGCAACACCATATCGAACCCTAAGGGAGAGATGAAAGTGATTACCACAAGAAGTGGTAAGACACTTAAGGAACCGACTCCTCAACCAATTACTCTAACGGTGGAGGACATTGAGGAAGAACCCGAGGTGGTGGTCGAAAAGGAGCATGTCCTAATCCTACGAAGTACCGCTCATGCCACGCCTACGGTTGACCCATTACCACAATTGGAACCCGATATTCCAAAGGCTATGCCTATGCCTCAACCCACACCACCTTTGCCCTATCCATCTAGACTTAGAAAGGAGAAACGTCAAGAGCGCGACAATTACCAATTTGAACTTTTTATGAAAATGTTTCGTGATTTGCATTTCAATATAAGTTTTTCCAATGCTTTGGTCATGATGCCTTGATTTGCCGCTAACTTTAAGAGTATGTTAAACAACAATGAGAAATTGCAACAATTGTCTAGTTGTTCATCGGTTTATCTTAACCGCATACCTCCAAAAGTCGGTGATCCCGGTAAATTCTTGATTCCATGTGCAATTCAAGATATGGAAGAATGCTATGCCTTGGCCGATCTTGGTGATAGTATTAACTTGATGCCACTTGCAATTATCAAGTCGCTCAATCTTCCTAATCTTACTCCTTCACTAATGTCTATCAAATAGGCCGATCATTCCACGCTTCCCGCATGTGGATTGGCCGAAGACGTTTTTGTGAAAGTGGGAAAGTTCTATTATCCGGTAGACTTTATCGTTGTCGATATTCCCACGGATCCTCAAGTTCCTCTTAGTTTAGGTCATTCGCTTTTAGATATGTCTATGGCATTGATCGATGTGCATGCTAGAAAGATCACCTTACGTTTCAACGACGAGGAACTAGTTATAAACGCAACTCAAAACTCTCAACTCTCACATGTTTATCCCGTTGCAACCATAAACCTCGTTGATATGATCGACGTTGTTTGAGAGGAATTTTCACAAGAAGTTTTAGGTTTTGGTGACGATGAAAATAGTGGCAATCCCACTATGCTTGATCCCATTATTGATAAATCGACTCCATCCTTCACTCCATTTGAAAGTGGTGGTTTTACGTTGGAAGAATTTGATGTTCCGCGTACTTGTGACGAAGACCTCGACAACGATGAGGACTTCTCGCTTATCAAGGATTTTCTTAACGATTTCCCATTTCCTCCACCCGAGGAGGTTATGAGTATCAAGCCCAAATCTTCAATTGAGGAACCACCAATCCTCGAGTTGAAAGATTTACCTCCTCATCTTGA
Source organism: Glebionis coronaria (assembly GCA_025667525.1). Classification (NCBI taxonomy): domain Eukaryota; kingdom Viridiplantae; phylum Streptophyta; class Magnoliopsida; order Asterales; family Asteraceae; genus Glebionis; species Glebionis coronaria. The sequence goes on along the minus strand of CM046881.1, from coordinate 333,909,961 downwards.
ATATGTATTTTTGGAGGAGTAGGACAAGTTGCCGGTTATTATTGCGAAAGATCTTTCGAATGATGAAAAAACCGCACTTGTCGATGTTCTAAAGGATCACAAAGGGGCAATTGCATGGAAATTATCCGACATTAAGGGAATCGATCCCAAATTTTGTACCCATAAAATCTTAATGGATGAGGAATACAAACCCGCAATCCAATGCCAAAGGAGGGTGAACCCCAAAATTCACGACGTCATCAAAAAGGAGGTCCTTAAACTCCTTGACGCGGGAATGATTTACCCTATTTCTGATAGCCCTTGGGTGAGTCCTATTCATTGTGTCCCTAAGAAAGGAGGAATGACCGTAGGGCCAAACGATGCCAACGAGTTAATTCCAACTCGACTCGTGACCGGTTGGAGGGTGTGTATCGACTATCGTAAGTTGAATGACGCCACTCGTAAAGACCATTTTCCCTTGCCCTTCATGGACCAAATCTTGGAGCGTCTTGCGTGAAACGATTTCTATTGCTTTTTAGATGGTTTTTCTGGTTACTTCCAAATCCCCGTCGATCCTCGTGATCAAGAAAAAACTACGTTCACGTGTCCATATGGAACGTTTGCCTATCGTAGAATGCCATTCGAACTTTGCAATGCACCGGGAACCTTTCAAAGGTGCATGATGGTTATTTTTTTCATGATATGATCGAGAAGAAGATGGAAGTATTTATGGATGATCTTTCCGTATTTGGTTGTTCTTTTACTTTGTGTTTGTCGAATCTTGAGAGAATGTTGAAACGTTGTGAGGAAACCAACCTTGTGCTTAATTGAGAAAAATGTCATTTTATGGTTAAAAGTGGAATCGTCTTAGGGCACAAGGTTTCGAAAGCGGGGATTGAGGTAGATAAAGCTAAGGTAGACGTCATCGCCAAATTACCTCATCCCAAAACCGTCAAGGGAGTTAGGAGTTTCCTAGGCCACGCGGGCTTTTATCATCGATTCATCAAGGATTTCTAAAAGATTTCTCGACCTATTACACATCTACTATAAAAAGATGCACCATTTATCTTTAACGAAGATTGTGTACGAGCCTTTGAATTCCTTAAGAGGAAACTTACCGAAGCTCCCATTCTTGTTGCTCCCAATTGGAACCTCACCTTTGAGCTCATGTGTGATGCTAGTGACTACGCTATTGGGGCCGTATTGGGGCAGCTTCATGAAAAACACTTATTGCCTATTCACTATGCTAGCAAGACGATGACCGAGGCTCAATTGAAATATACTACAACGGAAAAGGAATTCCTTGCCGTGGTGTATGCATTTGAGAAATTCTGACCTTACCTCGTCTTGACTCGATGCATAGTGTATACGGATCATTCGGCTATAAAGTATCTCATGGCTAAACAAGATGCAAAGCTGAGATTACTTCGTAGGATTCTCCTCCTACAAGAATTTGATGTCGAAATTCTTGACAAAAAAGGAGCCGAGAATCTAGCGGCCGATCATCTTTCTCGTTTGGAAGATCCCCACCAAAGTGTTTACGAGCCAAAGGAAATCACCGAAACATTTCCTCTCGAGACACTTGGTGTAATGAAATCTAAGCTTGATTCATCTACCCCATGGTTTGCGGACATCGCAAATTACCATGCCGGGAACTTCATCATTAAGGGTATGATGACTCAACAAAAACGAAAATTCTTTCGTGATGTCAAGTTCTACTTTTGGAACGACCCTTATCTATTTTGGACTTGTGCGGATCAAATCATTTGAAGTTGTGTCTTTGGTACCGAAGCTTCTAACGTCCTTAGAGCTTGTCACGAGGGACCCACGGGTGGTCACCACGGTGCTAATCTCACGGATAAGAAGGTCTTTGATGTCGGTTTCTTTTGTCCTACTATTTACCGAGATGCACACGCACTTGTGAAGTCATGTGACTCATGCCAACGACAAGGAAAAGCCTCACAAAATGATGAAATGCCACAAAATATCATCCAAGTAAATGAGATCTTTGACGTTTGGGGAATTGATTTTATGGGGCCGTTCCCATCATCTCGTGGTAATAAGTATATCCTTGTCTCCATTGACTACCTATCCAAGTGGGTGGAAGCTAAGGCTTTACCCACGAACGATGCTTGTGTGGTAGTCAAGTTTTTGAAAAGATTCTTTTCTCGGTTTGGAACCCCTCGTGCGATCATAAGCGATCGTGGAACCCATTTTTGTAACGACCAATTCGAAAGGGTCCTAAGGAAATATGGGGTTACACATCGGCTTTATACGGCTTATCACCCACAAACAAGTGGGCAAGTCGAGGTTTCAAACCGAGCGTTGTAGAGGATCTTGGAGAGATCGATTGGAGAAAACCGACAATCTTGGTCGGATAAGTTGGACAATGCTTTATGGGCCTTTCGGACCGCTCATAAGACGCCCATCGGGTGCACTCCTTATAAGCTTGTGTATGCGAAGAATTGTCACTTGCCAATTGAACTTGAACACAAAGCTTATTGGGCCTTTAAGCATTGTAATGATGATATTGAGACCGCGAGAAAATACAAAAAAATGCAATTGAATGAATTGGATGAATTAATAGATATTGCTTATGAAAATTCATTGATTTACAAGGAAAAAACTAAAAAGTTTCATGACTCAAAAATTAAAAATCTGGTTTTTAACATTGGAGATCAAGTGTTTCTTTTTAACTCACGTTTTAAAATCTCTTCCAGCAAGTTGAAATCCCGTTAGTCCGGTCCAGTCACCGTTACCCAAGTTTTTTCTTATGGGACTATCGAGCTAGCTCAAAATGATGGCCCCAATTTCAAGGTGAATGGACATAGGTTGAAGCACTACTTTGGCGGGGAAGTTCCATCCTTGAACTACCTCGACCAAATCACCTTCCCCAACGATAATTAGTATTGAGGGGATCGAGTCGAGCTCATGACTCAGTAATCAAAAACGAGGTGCCTCGTGGGGGAGTCTCATGCTTATCCCATGTACATATTATCGCTTTCTAATGTAGTAACGTGAGGGGATTTGTGCCCTTCCAACCTTTGTTCCGTGGTTGTTTTTGATATGAGTTTTTAGATGATCATGATTTTCACGATTGGAGCCTCTCGTGTTCGTTTTATGGGAGCCCTCGATCATTTGCTTTGGAGAATTTCTCAATATCCATGATATATCCTTTAATGTTCTAACCTTAGGTTTATAGCACACTTCATAAATGGCTTTAAATTTAACAGTTACACCCTTTTCATGCTAGATTAAGCATTCGACTACGTCTTTAGTATGGGGGTTTCCAACCCTTAGACTCGAAACATTGAGGACAATGTTTAATTTTAGTATGGGGGGGGGGGGTGAATAGATACTTGCCTTGCCAAACCATCACGCTTTCCAAAGTTTATCTTTTTGTTTTTTCGTTTTTGTTGCAAAATAAGGCTAAAAATGGCCAAATTTTAAATTTTTTCTCATGTTTTATAAGTGTTTGAAGACACGAATGTAGATTTTCCAATTGCGAGAATAAGAGTAATCTTTTACTCGACCGTGCGTGTTGAGCACTTAGCTTCGATTCCTTAACTTTATATTAGGCTAAGTCTCTTAAATGAGAACGAGAAATGATAGAGTTAATTATAAGTTACTATGCTAAACGTAGAGTATTCGTATTCTTTCAAAAATTCATGTGTTCTCGTTATTTGCTTATTCTCCCTTCGCTTGTAAATATATTTAGCTTAATAAGTATTGACTTAGCGGTTTAGTCTTGATTGTTGGTTTATAGTCTTTTCTAGTAGCTTCCATGTAATTAAATTGGGAAGACATTAAGATATCGCCAGCGTCACGGTTTTGAAGTATTGGCAACCCGAATAATCGAAAGCTTCAGCCAATAGTAGGATTTCAAGTGCTCACCTAAATCAAGCAAACAATTTGAAGCTCACAAGGCCGAAAAATCTATGAGAAATCAAAAGTGAATCAAGCCTTAACCTTTGAAGCTTTAAAGATCCAAAATTCGCTTTAGCGTGAGGATATACATCTTTGGCCATAATAAACCACCGATGAGGAGGATAATGAAAGGCAAGGAAGGTCCAAAGTCATAATAAAAGCTTCATGGCGAAGTTGAATAAAAGATGGAGGTAAACCTATGATAATAAGGCACATCCGGTAGGGGGCGTATAAAAGTCTTGGTAATAAGTCTCATGTTCAAAACCGTTATAAAATCGTGTTTATCAATCCTTCTTGTTGACTTAATTATTTGACATCGTTGTCTATTAGGAGGGGTTATTAATTCAATGGTCTTGGTTACACCGTTATGACTCTATTTTTAGACCTAAATCTCTATTTATCGCATAAGTAAAAAATGTATCCTCGTGAACATTCAAGATAAAAATAAAATATAAGAGATACAACTTAGGAAAATGGGAGGATAAGTACGTGATTAGGGCATATGAGTAGTATTAGCATTACTAACTTATAATGAAAATGATCTCGTTGCACGCTTTGCATGGAATTAGGGTGAAAATCGAGGATGACGAAATTATTTCTAACGAAGCATTCACGTGTTCTTGGTCTATGAACCTAAACGTCCCATTTTGCGATGAAAATCATACATTATTTCCAAAACGCAAGTAGTAGTAGTAGTATAGCAAGTTTACCATTCAATAAAAGTAAATAAAAATGAATTTTAGAGGTGCTATGATACTTTATTCTAGCATTGCGTGAGGGCACGAAAATGGTTTAGTATGGGGGAGTGATGAGACTGCTTTTATACATAGTCTCATCGTCCAAAACGGGCTTATAATGCACTAAATATCATGAAAAAGGCCAAATATATGCTTGTGTTTGTTACATGTGTATTTTAGGTACGAATATTGAGAAAATGACAAAAGATCACAAGAAACAAGCAAAAACGAATACGGGAAACGAAGCCGCACAATGAACCAAGCCCTAATGGTGATTTTCCAAGAATAACCCTTGACGATTTGAAGATTGTACAAGAAGGGTCCTCCAATATTGAAGAATTGACACTTTAAACCCTTGTATATCATAATTACAAGTTTGGTCCTTAAAGTTTGTCAATTTACAAAAAGGGCCCTCCACTTTGAAGAATTGGCAAGAATGGTCCCTCAAAAATGAAGACTTGTCAATATTAGTCCTCCAAGAAGTCAATCATATAAGTCAAGATCATAAACTTTGAAGAAAATGCCAAAACAGCCCTTCAAGAATCATGAATTGGCAAGAAATACCTCTGAAAATACTTTGCAAAACTTTTTAGGGCAAAAGTTTAAGAAATGAAATTTGAATAACAAAGGAATTCGGATTTATCAAGTTTCAAACTGAAATGAAAGGGAAATGAAAGAAGGAGGGGGAAACTTGGTAGACAACCAAACTTACCTTAACCAATCCCCACATGCCACCTCACCCCAGTCACCCTCTCATCCAATCACCTTTCACCCTTTGGCCACGCCAAATCCCACTCACACCTGCCTATAACTAATTTTAATTAGTTAATAATATGGCGCCTAACACCACATTTTAATCCCAAACCAGATCAAAATATGCACTATTCACCGTATGAACAAATTTGGGTTTTCTTTAATCACTTGTAATTAAGCCATGAAACTATCCAGAATTATGATTAAGGTCATCTTAATCATAACCCAACTCACAAAACGCATGTCACCTCATCACCCATGTCACATGTTAGCTACCATGCACACGTTTTGGAGAAGAAGACAAACAAGCCAAAGCCATCCAACGCCTCACATTCAGCTTACTTCCTAAGCACTCCTATGAACCCTTCGATGCAATTCCACCCTTTACACCTCGCACAAACTTACAAGGTTCCATCACATGAGCTCAAATTTAAAAATCCCTCAAGGGTATTTCTGGAAGATCAAGCACTAGGGTTTACGTTTTTTTAAGCTTTCATAGAACTCAGGTAGCCTATATAAAGGCATTAGGGTCCTTCATTTAGTTTCTCCTCTTGGTTTTCCTTTGGTCAACATTTCTGTAAATCCTTGTTCAAGATTAATGAAAAGTGTTTGAAATAGTGTGACGAATTCCAAGTGCCAACTTATTACTTTCTTGTTTATGTTTCATGTTTACGATTTTGGAATCATAAAACCTGTTTTTAAATCTTGTGCAAGAAATCGCCAAGTTTTCTAAAAACTTGATATTTTGCTAAGTCTTTGGTACATTCTTGGAATTTTTGTATTACAAGTGATCTAAAAACCCTGATAAGAAGATTATCAAGGTGTTGGGAGCTTGTGGTTTGGGGATAATCAAGAAGTGGGTACAAAGGTTGCATTAATCAAGATTTTTTTTCCTCTTTCTGTTTTATGTATTTGTGCTCTAACCTTGTTGAATCTTAGCAGCTTTGTTATGGAAGCTTGTGCCTCGTTTTTCTAGGCACATCAGCTGAAAAATTCGTGAGTGTGGATTCATGAGGTTTGAGCCCTTGTACCCAAAATCTGTCAAAAATACTTGATTTTTGTGATTTTGAGTTCTGCTGTTGTTCTTGTTGTTTTTGTGGCTTAAAATTTCTTGATACTGCATAATATTGTTGTTATTGTGTTAGATTGGGCTTGGGATAAACTAAATCACACACTTTCTTTGTTAATCTTGGATTGAAAAAAGTTAAGGGGTGTTTGGGTTAACCTGTTTGAGCTTGCAATTTGTTTTTGAGTTATTGGAAAGTGTTGTTTATTGTTGGTATCCGTTATATACTTGGTTGTATGCTATTTGCTGCAAGTTCTTGTCTTTTAAATATCAAAATCTTGATTTTGCTATAAAAGTTGGAAATCTGCTTGTTTTGACCTAAGACTTTGGAAACACTTAGTTTGTATGCATGCTTAGGGATAACAATTGATTAAACAAAGTTTATATAACATGTTAAGAAGATTTGAGGGTTTGAAATTGGATTTGTGGCCAAGTATATCAGCAAAGTGTAAAATCTGCTTGTTTAGTGTTCATCAGTAACATTCATTTTCTAGAATCTTGATCTAAACTTTGAATCATTGCATGAAACCTGTTTATTTAGGTTCATTTGAATTATTTATAGCTTGTGTATGCATTTGCTTATGTTTGGCTGGCTTATTCTTTCTTAAATTGCTTACTGGGTGAAAACTGCTTATTGTGATTTGATTTTTGTTACTGACTCCTTGTGATTCACTGATCACTTGGGTGCCTTTGCTTAACCGGAATCCAACAAAAAGTCACATAAGACAAAAATTCAAATTAGTCAAGCAGTGGGAACTCCTTTCCCTTGTTGCTAGCCACTGCTAGTGTTATTTGATCAACAGCTTATTCATAAGCCATTTTGGCTTATCCAGACTTGCAACAACTTACTTTTTGTGATAGATCTTCCTTATTTGACCCATTGATTTGAACTGGAGCTTATTAGGGTTTGACTTTTAAGTTTGACTAGAAAACCAAACAGTTTGACTTTTATATAAGTGCTTATTTGCTTATTCTAGCTTATTCATTGTGCTTATTGGAAAACTTTTTGATTATTTTGCTTTATTAAGTCATTTAAAACCTTTTGCAACTTGAATCAGCACTTGAGGTAGCCTAGAACTCAAAAACGACTATTTTGTCGTTTTGTGAAGAGAGGTTTTGCTTATATCAGGCTTATTTCTTGCGCTTTTTCAAAATTTCTTTTCACAGATCTCTTTGGTAACTCAAAAGAAGCTTGTGTGTCAAATTAGAGCTTATGGCTTAATGGGCCAAAAAGCCCATTAAGAATAAGTTGTTGACAATTAAGCTGTGATAAGCACACTTTCAGCTTTTGGCCCTTTAGAGTTTTGTGCTTAAAATCAAACTTTGAGTCAAGTAGGTGATTTTGGGCTTATTTGATTGACTTTTTCTTATTGGGCCTAATTTCAGCCCATTAAGGGACTGTTTTTTATTTTAGCCCATTTTAAGGCCCAATAGGGGTATTTAGGTAATTTCAAGTTCATTTATGTGTTTATTAGTTTAATATAAACTAGTTTGCAACTTTTTAGAATTTTTTATAAATTTTTTATTTTTAATATTATTTTATTATTATTTTATTATTATTTTATTATTAAAAATTAAAATTTAGATTTTTGCAAGTTTTTCATTTTTCCTAGTTCAAATACAATAAGTTAGGAATTTTCAAATTTTTAGTTTAATTTTATTGTCATTAGATTAATTTTTAGAATTATTTTAAGTTTTATTAGTTTATAATCATTTTTAAATAGTTCTTATTAATTTTAAATTTTTCAAAAATAGTTTTAAATTTAATTAAGTCATTTTAGTGGTTTACAAGCTAAAAATCGCATTTTGTGCTTTTTGTTAATTAAATTGACTTTTTGGGCTTTAATAACATTAAATAATTAATATTTAATTAAATAAAAGGTTTGAGTGATTTTTGATTTTTTGTAAACTCTAATTACATTTTTAGGATTTATTGCAATTTTCTAATAATTTTTAGGGTAATTTTTAAATTTAGTCGCTTTTTACCCTAATTACCTTGTTTTCCTAAACAAGTGCTAAATTACAAATATCAACGGCTGATCCCCGTTTTGTCACATTGACTGGCAAGCGGATTTATGTATGAGAGGGATATATTTAGCGTGATTTTTGTAATGACACGCTGTTTTAAATGGGGAAATGAATTTCGGGCTAGCTACCCAATATATATTATAGAAAGGTAACAATGTCATGCGGCTTACAATAATCCGATAATAATAATGATAATGGTAACACTGAGGCTGCGGTCTCAGGAATAGTGTATGATATATGATCTGAATTATAATATATTGCCTGACTAGCAATATGGGGTCTTATTTATTATTATACATGTGTTTTGGTTTTACATAACTGTTTTGTATACCGGTTTTTATTATACTAAAAACAACGTTATAAAACGTATTTTATGGTGTTGTTACGACAATGGTTCGTAAAATGGCTTTGACGGCAAAGGCCTATGCTATGATTTACGACAATGATTCGTATAAAATGTTTTTGACCTATGTTATGGTCTACAACAAAGAATTGTACAAAATGTTTTTCGGTAATGATTATATACCGGTTTTATGTTAATGGTATTTATTTAACTCTATGAACTCACTCGGCATTTCACTGACTTTTAGCATGTTTTATCTCAGGTACTTGAAGGTAATTCTCGGGAAGACGGCAAGAGTTTATGGCCCGCGTTTAAATAAGAATTTCCATTCAAATGTTTTTTAAATTATAAGACATACTTTGATCTGTGGACCTATGTAATTTGATATTTATGAATGGAAAATGCTTTATTATTGAACGACGCGATTTTTAAGCGTTGTCTATGATTTGAGTAATGTGTTATCCCGTAACACCAACGACTCTTCTGCTGATTCGAAATATGAATATCTGGGGGTGTTACATATCTGATGCAGTGGAAGCAGAGGAATTTGCTCTTATGGGAATCTCTCCTCAGGTACAAAAATGCCCTCTTTGTTGTGATGATAAATACTCAGACCTCTTAAGTCAATATAATGAACTAAATACTCAAAATGATAAATATTTTGTAGAAGTTCAAGCTTATAAGAGTTCTCTAAAAACTATAGAACAACAAAAGAAGTGACTTCAAAATACTCAACTTGAGTATGAGGATAAGATTCGTGTGTTAAACATTGATTTAGAGAATACCACTAACATGCTTAAATATACTGAAAAACTTAACAATGAGAGTATTAAGGCTAAGCAAGAAATGCAGGAAAAAGTGGATGCTACACTTTTAAGATTTGAAAAATGGCAAAAAGCACCCAAGAGTCTTTCAAATCTAATAGATAGTAGCATGTTTAGTATAACTAAGAGAGGGTTAGGATTTTATAAATATATTGATTCAGAAGATGTTTTTGACTTATCTTTTCAAGTGTCTTTGATCCTGACAAAGAGGAGGATGTAAAACCTAATTACAATAGGTTTAAACCAGCTACAGCAATGTATGTTGTTCCTCCACCTCTTAGAGGAACATTTATGCCCATATTTAGGCATACTGACTTGGATGGATCACAAATGCATGAGTCTCCCAAAAGCTCTACTAATACTAATGACTTTGTCTCTTGTACTTTTAGTGACAAGGCCAGTGACTATGTGTCACACCCAACCATGGCGGAATATGGGGCACGACGTATGGATATCATCACAACAATAGCGTGTCTATAGAGATAACTAAATGATATAAGAAATGTCATAAAATGGTGACACAAATGTCATGACAATATCTCAACAATGCAGGAGTCTAGGTAAGTAGGTAACAGTCCTACCACTTACCCGAGACAAACAATAAACATAATCAAATCAAACATATAGGTGCCAACAGTATCACTTATAAAACAAACAACAGAAACTAAGAAGGAACGGGGATCTCCTTCTAAATGCATTTCCTACGCTCTCCAAATCCTAGCCACTTCTATTCTCAAGCTTAACCATAAAATCATCTGAAAGAGACACTAAAACACGTCAACATAAAGTTGGTGAGAGTCATAGGTTTAGACTCCAACGCTAAATCAATTACAAGTTGTGAATAACAACCATCAACACAATAACATATGGACAATGTGCTACAATTATGTATTAACAACTAGCATTCAAGATCAATCATTCCAAACCAAAATCCAAGGCTCCTACCTTGCCAAACAACATGGTACCATAGATGATCACACTATGTACCTATCCCAAGGCCACTACCTTGTCAAACCACAAGGCCACTACCTTGTCAAACCACAATAACTGAGACGACACGTGTCCCCCGATCCAAATCATACACAATCAAAAATCACATAGCAGTTAATCACATAATGTACACACAAGTCCATCTCAAATCACAACCACATTCACAACATCAATTTATAAAATAACTCAACACAGTGTATCTTCCATCCCATCTGGAAGTCAAAATCATTAGTAAACATGGGAGTATGAAACTCACCTGATAGCTTCTTCACAAGTCCTTGCACTAGCAACAAGCTAACAAACCAAAAACACAAAATCAATACACGAACCAATCACTAAGATGGCTCATCAACCTATGATGGACATCTAGTCTATTCCCGTATAATTACCTCATTGTTAAGCTCTAATCACCCCATTACCCTTCCTTAACAAGTCCCTAACTTGGTTAAGTTTAATAGTTATCCCGTTCATAATTTTACACAAAACAGTCTCAGTTTTAGGTCTCAAAACTTTAAGTCAAACAACCACTTAAACATACCCATGGTTTCTGTAAAAGGAATATTCACACTTTTATACATGTTAGCTAAAACCTCCCACCTGCCCTAACCTTAAAGCTACTGTTAAGCCCAGATATATGTGTATATATTGCTACCTATCCCGAATTCACTGATTTTAAACGTATGAAAAGTTCATTACCATTAGAGGGTCTTACCCTAAACCACAATCTTAGCCCAAGTTCAGATCCTTACTACAATATATAAACCATCTCTCATGTTCGTGAGAAGATCCCAATGCAACCCTAAGTACCCTAAACAACCCAAAACTTAAAAACAAAACAGGCTGAATTCAAAACTGTTTTGACCTCCGACTGTTGTAACCTGTTTTTGACCCACTTCCCTACCTCCAATTTAGTTCTCGTTTCTTGCATTGGAAAGCCACTTCAATTAGCTTTCCAGGGATATGTGGATCGCAAAATAAGAGTTTGTAGAACTCCCTATATGATCAAAACAATGACCCAAAATTCTGCCCAGTTTTTAAAAACGGGTTTAACTAAATTAACCTCATTAATTAACCCTAATCCCACTAATTAGAAGCCCTAATTTATGTAATCATCTTGTTCTGATTAGTATAACATTAATTTACTGTTTTTATAATAAACCCTAACCTTAATCCATCATAAGATGATTAAAGAAAACATAAAAACAATTTAATTAAAAAGGGTTTGAAGATTTTACCTTAGATTTTTTGGAAAACAAGATTTTTGATGATGAACCCTAATTTTCTTCATGGATGTCGACCCATACTTGATCTCCAGGGATTTTATGAAGTGTTTTGATAAAAATAAGGCTTTCTATACTTTCCTAACAAGTCTTTGACCCATATACAAAAGCCCGGTTCCCTTTTTTTCCCTTTTTTCCCCTTTTCTTTTCTTTTTTTTCACATAAACGACCTATACCCATTTAATTTTGTTTTTTTTCCTTTTTATTATTAATATTTGTGTTAATAATATTACCTTAATTTTCCTTAATTTATTTCAGCTCCTAAAGCCTCCAAAACCTCAAAACCGTAAAACTAGTCAAATTTACGCGTTTTACCGTAAAAGACGTAAAATATACACTTTTAAAAAAAACTCAAATTTTGAAATAAACTTTATAACTAAGTCCTAAATGACTTAAAACCATCCTGAAAAATATCCATATAACTAATTACCTCATCCGAGACCTCTAAATGTTAAACCGTAAATCGTAAAAATACAATTTTCTATAATACATATACGTATACGTAAAACCACTAAATAACACCATCTCACTTCATATTCACTAACATGTGAACTCATGAACATGAAATCATCACACCTTGTTTCACTCACAAGGTACCCCGTACCGGAAACGATATCCAAACCACAATCTATACACACCAATAAGCACGTAAAGACACGTAACTAGCACAAAATAAAACTAAGTGACGAACCTCAAAACCAGGGTTGTCACATCACTCCCTCCTAATAGAAATCTCGTCCCGAGATTTACTCCTTAGGATCAACACACAACCAACAAATCACACGAGGATACTTGTTCTAAACGAACTCCCCTCATTTCCACGTGAACTTTAGTTCAAGTTTCAAAATACCACGTATACAAACCAAAAATAATTAAACTCATTGCCAAACTCTTGACCTCACAGTCAATAAATATCACAGATGACTCTTTGATAAAACAAAGACTCTTATTAACACAAGTCCCGAATAACCGTACATGCAAAATGCATTCTCAAACAACCTTTACCAATCTCAATACATGAAATGTATCATGTATACAACTCATTTCCCCAGGTAATTCAATGCTCATAAGCTAATGGTCCGATCTTTCCAAAGATCATAAATGGACCTACAAAACTCTACATCAACTCTTCCATTTTACCAAATCATACCACCCGTTACTATGGGTAAAACTTCCTACATAACTTTGTCACTAAATCTAGTGGTTTCCTCCCTTTTCTACATAGCATCCCTTGTTGCTCTCATCCTTTCCACAAACATTATTACCACATTAGTAGCCTCTTTTACCAATTCTAGTCCACAATGGGGAAAACTCACCGTATCCTTTCATATAGTGCCCCAAATGGCATTTATCGACTTCTAGTATGATAACTATCATTATATGAAAACTTAGCCATCGCTAATCATGTCCTCAGTGTGACTCCTAAGGTTGTATAAATATCTCAGATGCCTATCCTTTTCCAGTTAGCCGGATATACTCATATCCAATCATGTTCATCAACTCCCTTTAGTCCCTATGGCATATCACACCTATAACTCCTCATCCATTCGATTATCAATACTAATCCTCCCAAACAATCAGTACAGATCAGTGCCATTTCCTTTTCCAATATCGACCTATTTTTTCTTGCTTCGCTCCTATACACACTTCCTTCTTTTTCCTCAACTCATACCATACATCACAATGTGATGCTTCCCATCGTTTCTTCCCTTGCCATAATCCTTCCTAAGGCATTCCATACATATTAGGCTAACTTTTACGCAAAACCCTCCATTCTATCACATCCGTACGCAATCCTTCCAACTTCTCAACCACGTGACTTCTCATTCTTCTTGAAATATGAGATGAATTAGTTAGTCTATCGACTATCACCCAACTCTCGTCGTACTTATTCCTCCTCCCCATTATGTATCCCTTTCACTAACTTCATCCTTACATTGCCCTTTCTAAGCTACTCCTATCTATGTAGGAAGTATAGTCTACGTCCCTTTCTCCATATGATTGTCCAAGCCACGCAACATACATGTTGACGCGTTCTCTGCTTTAGACAACTCAACTCGTGCAACCTACATCCTTCATCCAAACCACCCTAATACGTCATCCATACAGTTCAAGTTCGTCTCAGCTTCACTTAATCCTTCTTATTCCATGTCTCATCAACCATGCTTGCCTTTCCCAGATGGTACTTGGCCTTGCAATTTTCTTTCATCAATTAACTCCACCCATCACCTTTGCCAAATGTTCAATCAAGATGATTGAATATGTGTTGGATACGTTCATGATCCGTATAGATCATTCTCCACGTCTCGTACACCAAATGCCTCTAGCATTCTAGGCAGATATAACAGTCCAGCTCCACTAACTAAGTTTATCCAGTTCTTTCAAATCTTTAGTTCCTGCAACGTATAAGCGATCGCCTTTCTTTGTCGTCCTCGTACACCTCCAAATCCTTGCTCCACGTATCGTCATGCTTCGCGAATTCATCCAGTCCTTCCGATAATGCCAAGATCGGCTCATTATCCAATCCACCTCTTCAGCCTCCAAAATGCTTCCTCATCCTTCTTCACTTCACCCCTTGCTGGTTCCATGATATGCCATCATTTCTAACTACTCATCATGGTAGACTTAATACTAAAACTCACACTTGAAAATCTCACGTATAATTCCACTCCAAAACCAACACGTACTTCACCTCACTCTCCTTCTTAGACTTTGAGTAGATCAAGATGTCGTCGATACTCCCGATGACAACTCGTTTATATACGTTCATGCACCCTCGGTTCATTGACTCCATGAGGACCGCTAGTGCTTTGGCGAAGCCAAATTCATAACCGTAAACCCAAAGCGTTCATACAACATCCTTAGCATTTTCAACTATGCCCTCCTTGCACCCTCTCTTAGCGGCAATACGAATAAATTCCTACCTCGTTCTACTCGCGAAAATCTACACGTATTCTATCAGACCAATACTTCCTCTTATCAGACCACTCAACCGCTTCCACATCACATTTACTACCAGGCAACTCAACTTTTATCCGGCATTCCTTGCAATTTCTAACAACTCTTGTTTTTAAATCATTCGATCAACAATTTCCTTGGAAAGGCACTAACTACAACTCCTCTCACTTCTCCTACTTGCTCTACTTATGGTTCTACCTCACAGTAATAGGCAAACCTACTAAATTTCAGGAAATTTTCGGAAAACTTACATGCCCTACGAACAATCATAAATACCTTTGAGGTATTACTTCCCCTTCCAACACTCTCTATGGCGCGTTACTTGTGCTAATATCCCACAAATCTCTATTCATCTCCTTGGTACTCCTAAGAGACCTCATGACCACACTAGTTCGTCTACGAACTTCTTTCCTCCCCACTAAGAGTATTCCGACCGTTCTCTCATGGTCACCTACTTAAGCGTGTAGGCGCGACCAAGTCTTTCATATGACTACCACAATGCTCCCGAACAATACGAAACTAAAACTATATCCTGAATCCACCAGATACAATCAACGAATCAAACCAACGGATAACTAACGACATTTCACGTGCACCAGTTAAAACAAGTCAAAAACCATGAGACTCAAAAGAAAACTCAAACCCAAAACGTGTATCAATTCAAAATGACCCATCACAACGAAAAATAATCCAAGAAACACCCAATGGCAACCAAACATATTACGCCCCGTGACATATTATTTAAACCGTGCAAAAGATCGACTTTTCCAAAAGAATTTATATCTTTTTTTATTATTATTATTACCTCCCACATCTATGTGACTCAAACAATCTACAAATAACCTTCTAGACGAACTCAAAACTCAACTCAAAAACTAGGTATCCCGTGCATCCCAAATTATAAAAAAATAAACTACTATTCAAACTCAACCTTTAACCCGACACTTGTACAATAATTTCGACTAGGACACTGACCTCCCATGACTATACATTCTGAATATTTGAAAAGTACGTTCCGATTAAATAATTTTAGGCTTTTAAATCATCCAAAAAGCTCTAAAAACGAACAAGTTATGACCAAAACAATTTTATACTAGTTGTTTTAAAATTAAAGAATAAACTTAGTGATTAATACAATCCTTTTAAATGAAAGATATAATTGTATGTGTAACCTTCATAAACTCAATTTAACCTCGTATTAATAATTATAAATGGCGTGAATCGGTTAAACCCAATTATATAAACTATGTAAGTAGAAAGAAATTTTACTTCGCTTTATTTTAAAGAAAGTCTTTTAGAATTTGAAATAAAAAGTGTTGATTAAAAAATAAATCTTATGTTGCACCTTGGTTCAAACACGACTCCAACACCTTACCCTTATTTTACCGAATACAACCAATTATCTAACCTATAATAGATTTCCAAGTCCCCCTTTTTCTCAATATATACCGACCAAAAGAAATGTAAGACCCAACACAAAAGATTCCATTATCTCAAAAGAAATCCCAAGTTATTTCAATAGACTTAAAACCAAGAACACCATTTTTAAAACGTACACGTGAAATACGAAACTCAAAGAATACGCTACAAGACACACTTCAAAAGATTAAAACGTCGTTGAAACTCCACCAAACTCGGGCACTAATAAATCGTTTAAACACAAGAGAGCACTAAGTACGTTCAAGTAATAATAACTACTGAACGACCGTAAATCATAACATAACATCTATCAGTATATATACATCCGCATATGTATACCTATTGAATCCCCCAAACATACTCGTTATCATATATGTCAAGTCAATCAATCGCTTTATACGCTCGTTTTTCCATACGAGTAATCACCATCTCACCGTGCCACAACAAGGCATAAAGCCCACCTCCAAAACCAAACCATATCGTGTGACCCCAAAATCACACAACACCACTATAATCCCAAAACATATAACACAAAAAGAACAATAGCCATATCATAGGCAGCCATTACATAAACTCATATATATACGTATACCCAAATTCCACATCTCATCATATACAAGCATGTACTAACCCTCTTTCATGCAATCGTACTTGAGAACCCATTAAAGTTGTGGTACTTGTATAACTATGTTGGCCACCATACTTATACAATTACCCTTCCCCAATGCACTCCCTCCTATGACGACACTTATAAGAATCAATACAACATATAACACATAAATCCATCTACTCACATAAGCTCATAACCACATAAACAAATAGGTCCAAAACCCCATCTATTAAAATAACATAGTAAAACTCTTGGAATACCGAAATCCATAGTCTAGCTAAAACAACATAGACTAAATACAAAACGAAAACATAATCAGTTATAAGTCATGTCGCCCATAAGAGTGGAAACAGCTTAAATTCCTTCCTACCTATGTACTCCTAGTAACTCGAACCACCACACGATTCTTAGAGAACATGGCTTAAACATCAAAAGAAAAATAACATACCTCAGGTATGTAAAATAACTCGATAAAAGATAGAAACTACCTTGTACTAAATTATGTACTATAATGTACAATTTAAGCAAAATACAACAGTGACTAGCGTGAACGATTATGGTTCAACCCGCACTAGTCACAAACCCGAAAAGAAAATAACATGTGACTAAGTATAAACATACTACGGTTCAATTCATACTAGTCAAAACATCGCAATAAATAACATCCAAACACATCAATTATTATAAAATGCACATACTCCTATGACGCCTATATGCAGGGACCCTTAAGCTATAGACTAGGCTACGCGACTAGGCAACCTAATTCTCTATAACCATTGTCTCTGATACCATTCTGTCACACCCCACCACGGCGGAATATGGGGCACGACGTATGGATATCATCACAACAATAGCGTGGCTATAGAGATAACTAAATGATATAAGAAATGTCATAAAATGGTGACACAAATGTCATGACAATATCTCAACAATACAGGAGTCTAGGTAAGTAGGTAACAGTCCTACCACTTACCCGAGACAAACAATAAACATAATCAAATCAAACATATAGGCGCCAACAGTATCACTAATAAAACAAACAACATAAACTAAGAAGGAACGGGGATCTCCTTCTAAATGCATTTCCTACGCTCTCCAAATCTTAGCCACTTCTATTCTCAAGCTTAACCATAAAATCACCTGAAAGAGGCACTAAAACACGTCAACATAAAGTTGGTGAGAGTCATAGGTTTAGACTCCAATGCTAAATCAATTACAAGCTGTGAATAACAACCATAAACACAATAACATATGGACAATGTGCTACAATTATGTATTAACAACTAGCATTCAAGATCAATCATTCCAAACCAAAATCCAAGGCTCCTACCTTGCCAAACAACATGGTACCATAGATGATCACACTATGTACCTATCCCAAGGCCACTACCTTGTCAAACCACAAGGCCACTACATTGTCAAACCTCAAGGCCACTACCTTGTCAAACCACAATAACTGAGACGGCACGTGTCCCCCGATCCAAATCATACACAATAAAAAATCACATAGCAGTTAATCACATAATGTACACACGAGTCCATCTCAAATCACAACCACATTCACAGCATCAATTTAGAAAATAACTCAACACAGTGTCTCTTCCATCCCATCTGGAAGTCAAAATCAATAGTAAACATGGGACTATGAAACTCACCTGATAGCTTCTTCACAAGTCCTCGCACTAGCAACAAGCTAACAAACCAAAAACATAAAATTAATACACGAACCAATCACTAAGATGGCTCATCAACCTATGATGGACATCTAGTCTATTCCCGTATAATTACCTCATTGTTAAGCTTTAATCACCCCATTACCCTTCCTTAACAAGTCCCTAACTTGGTTAAGTTTAATAGCTATCCCGTTCATAATTTTACACAAAACAGTCCTAGTTTTAGGTCTCAAAACTTTACGTCAAACATCCACTTAAACATACCCATGGTTTCTGTAAAATTAATATTCACACTTTTATACATGTTAGCTAAAACCTCCCACCTGCCCTAACCTTAAAGCTACTGTTAAGGCCCAGATATATGTGTATATATTGCTACCTATCCAGAATTCACTGATTTTAAACGTATGAAAAGTTCATTACCATTAGAGGGTCTTACCCTAAAACAAAATCTTAGCCCAACTGCAGATCCTTACTAAAATATATAAACCATCTCTCATGTTCGTGACAAGATCCCAATGCAACCCTAAGTACCCCAAACAACCCAAAACTTAAAAAGAAAACAGGCTGAATTCAAAACTGTTTTGACCTCCGACGGTTGTAACCTGTTTTTGACCCACTTCCCGGCCTCCAATTTAGTTCTCGTTTCCTGCATTGGAAAGCCACTTCAATTAGATTTCCAGGGATATGTGGATCGCAAAATAAGAGTTTGTAGAACTCCCTATATGATCAAAACAATGACCCAAAATTCTGCCCAGTTTTTAAAAACGGGTTTAACTAAATTAACCTCATTAGTTGACCCTAATCCCACTAATTACAAGCCCTAATTTATGTAATCATCATGTTATGATTAGTATAACATTAATTTACTGTTTTTATAATAAACCCTAACCTTAATCCATCATAAGATGATTAAAGAAAACATAAAAATAATTTAATTAAAAAGGGTTTGAAGATTTTACCTTAGATTTTTTGGAAAACAAGATTTTTGATGAAGAACCCTAATTTTCTCCATGGATGTCGACCCATACTTGATCTCCAGGGATTTTATGAAGTGTTTTGATAAAAATAAGGCTTTCTATACTTTCCTAACAAGTCTTTGGCCCATATTCAAAAGCCCGGTTCCCTTTTTTCCCCTTTTTCCCCTTTTCTTTTCTTTTTTTCACATAAACGACCTATACCCATTTAATTTTGTTTTTTTTTTCCTTTTTATTATTAATATTTGTATTAATAATATTACCTTAATTTTCCTTAATTTATTTCAGCTCCTAAAGCCTCCAAAACCTCAAAACCGTAAAACTAGTCAAATTTACGGGTTTTACCGTAAAAGACGTAAAATATACACTTTAAAAAAAACTCAAATTTTGAAATAAACTTTATAACTAAGTCCTAAATGACTTAAAACCATCCCGAAAAATATCCATATGACTAATTACCTCATCCGAGACCTCTAAATGTTAAACCATAAATCGTAAAAACACGATTTTCTATAATACATATACGTATACGTAAAACCACTAAATAACACCATCTCACTTCATAGTCACTACCATGTGAACTCATGAACATGAAATCATCACACCTTGTTTCACTCACAAGGTACCCCGTACAGGAAACGATATCCAAACCACAATCTATACACACCAATAAGCACATAAACACGTAAAGACACGTAACTAGCACAAAATAAAACTAAGTGACGAACCTCAAAACCAGGGTTGTCACACTATGCGTCCTGTGGTTCAAGTGAAGAGTCAAGACCTTCGAGCCCCAAGACAAATGATCCTGCTACTACTAGTGCTAGGATGAGTGATGAGAGAGTTGCTTCTGCTTCTACTTCCATTGTTTCTAGTTCTAGTTTGTTGAGTTCTAGGAATGTTGATTCTCCTAGAATTGTTTGTAATAAGAATAGCAGTTTAAAACAATGTCATTTGAGTAAAAGGTCTTTTAAAACATGCTTTGTTTGTGGTAGTAAATTTCATTTGATTAAAGATTGTGACTTTTATGATCAAAAGCCTTCTGGTTATCAAGCTTATGCTACCCCTGGTCCACCAGGAGTTGCTCCTTTTGGCATGGGTTTTGCTTCTAGAAGATAAAATCCAAGTGCCCAATGTTATCCTTCTACTAGAAGGACCTCTCCTTCAGCATCTACTTCTTGGAGAAGCGATGCTTATGTCTATACCTCTAATAGACCAACCAGCAACTATTTTCAGAATGTTAATCAGAATTATGCTATTAATTCAGACTAAATTTATTTTGGGTTGGGAAATTTAGGTACTGCTGTTAAGCCCTCAGTAGGTTGTTCTTGGACACAAAATAACACCCATATGATGCACAGGCAACGCAAGAAAAACAGTGGATCTCATCAATCTTCTTGTCTATCTACTAATGATCCACAAGGCAGACTCAAGCCTGAAAAGGTATGGGTCCCCTTAAGACCCTAACTTTTACCTATGACTTTTATGTTGTTGTAGATTACTCCATACCAAGATCCATCTCTTGGAATTGTAGATAGTGGATGCTCTAGGAGCATGACAGGGAATAGAGGACATTTAACCAAATTTGTACCATTTCAAGGCGGGAAGGTGTACTGTAGAGGTGGTGAAGGCAGGCTCTCTGGCAAAGGAACCATTAAGACCCCAAATCTTAGTTTTGAGCAGGTTTACTATGTCGAAGCACTTCAACACTTCAACTTGATCTTTGTATCTCAGATTTGTAACAAGAAGCAGTTTGTCCTCTTTACAGATACTGAAGTACTAGTGTTGTCCAAAGACTTTAAGTTACCGGATGACTCCCATGTTCTACTCAATATCCCAAGAAGACATAACCTATACAGTATCAAGCTGAATAAAGCTAATCCTACTGGCCAACTAGCTTGTTTGGTTGCCAAATCATCAGAAGATGAAGCCACCAAATGGCATAGGAGGATAGGGCATGTAAACTTCAAGACCATTCACAAACTGGCGAATATGAATTTGGTCTCTGGTTTACCTCCCAAAACATTCAGGAATGACATCAATTGCCTTGCTTGCAGCAAAGGCAAACAACACAAAGCATCCTTCAAAGCCATTACTGCTCTCAGCTTAATAACTGAACCATTGCAGCTGTTACATATGGATTTGTTTGGTCCTACCTCTATTAGGAGCATTGATCATAAACACTACTGTCTTGTGGTAACTGATGGCTATAGTAGGTTTTCATGGGTTTTCTTTATGGCTGCTAAGATTGAGACATACACCATTCTCAAAGACTTCATTACACTCATTGAGAATCAACTGTCCAAGAAGGTGAAAGGTATTTGTTGCGATAATGGAACTGAGTTCAAGAATGCAGACCTCATAGCACTTTGCAATTCCAAAGGTATAAAAAGAGATTATAGTGCAGCCAGGACTCCTCAACAAAATGGTGTTGCAGAAAGGAAAAACAGGACCCTTATAGAAGCAGCAAGAACCATGCTTGCTTATTCTAAGCTGTCGACTATGTTTTGGACAGAAGCTGTCAACACTACTTGTTATGTGCTGAATAGGGTCTCCATTACCAATCCACATAAGAAGATTCCGTAAGAGCTACTCACAGCTAACGTCCCAAACCTTACTCACTTGAAGCCATTTGGCTGTCCTGTCACCATTCTGAATATTAGTGACTATTTGGGGAAATTTGATGGCAAGGTGGATGAAGGCTACATTGTGGGGTATTCGGCTCACTCGAGAGCCTATAGGGTTTATAATCTCACAGCCAAGCGTGTCATTGAAACTATAAATCTCAGGTACTTTGAGGAAAACACAAACATCCAAGGCAAAGGTCATGAATGGTATTTTGACCTTGATTATCTTAGTGATTCGTTGGGATATTTTCGTTTCAAAACTAACCAAAATGCAGGTCCACAAGTGTTCGCTTCTTCTAGTGCAGGTGCTACAACTAGTTTTTCAGACTCAAAAGAAGATGATGACATTTTGGTCATACCACCCTATTCCACCACAGTCGCTCCCAACACCAATGCTACTCCTATTGATGCTACTTCATCAGACATTGTGGATTCACAAGGAGCTCTTGATACACTGCTTAAGCAACAACAAGATGCTACTACAGCAGCTACTCAAGGAGGCTTTGAGTTTCCTTTGGGTACTCATGTTGTACCTGTTACTCCTGGTGATCCTATTGTTACTCCTAGTGCAAGTTTAACACCTATTGGTAGTCCGGTTAGTGATCCTACCTACACAACTAGGTTCTCTGGTCCTTCTGAATTGGGAAACTATCAAAAGAAGTCTTCCACTAAGCTGGATGATATTCATACGCAACCAATAGATGGCATTTTCGACTCTGCCTCATATGATGATGACATAGTTGGGGATCTTAATAACTTGGCATCAGAAGTAGAAGTAGCTCATACTCCTATTCAGTAGATCAATAAAGACGATCCTACTACTCAAATCATAGGAGATCTTGGTTCTACTCTCAAGACTCGCCGCATGCATAAGAAAGCAACGTCTGGTCATCATGCTCTTGTGAGCTACCTTGAAGACCAAAAGCGTAATAATCACACATATTTTCTTCACTGTTTGTTTGCTTGTTTTCTCTCACAGGTGGAACCTAAGTCTGACTCACATGCTCTTGAGGATCAAAGTTTGGTGGAGGGTATGCAGGAGGAGATGTAGCAGTTCTTGTTTTAGAATGTTTGGATCCTAGTTGATTTACTAGATGGAAAGACAACAATTGGTACCAAATGGATTCTCAAGAACAAGAAAGATGAAAGGGGTATTGTGGTAAGGAATAAGGCTAGACTAGTCACACAAGGTCACACTCAACTAGAATGAATTGACTATACTAAAGTTTTTGCTCATGTTGCAAGAATTGAGGCCATTCGTCTGTTTTTGGCTTTTGCTTCTTATATTGGCTTTACGGTTTTTCAGATGGATGTCAAGAGTGCTTTTCTCTATGGCAAGATTGACGAGGAAGTTTATGTTACTCAACCTAAGGGATTTGTGGATCCACTTCTTCCTAAGAAAGTATACAAGGTGGTCAAAGCTCTTTATTGACTTCATCAGTATCCTAGAGCTTGGTATGAGCGTCTATCCACTTTCTTGTTGAAGCATGGCTATAGAAGAGGCATTATTGACAAAACATTGTTCCTTAAAAGGAATGCCAAAGACATCATCCTGGTCCAAGTATATGTGGATGATATTATCTTCGGTTCTACTAAGAAGAAATGGTGTTATGCGTTTGAACAGCTAATGAAAGGCGAATTTCAGATGAGTGCCATGGGAGAACTTACATTTTTCCTTAGAAATCAAGTCAAGCAGCAGTCGTATGGTATCTTCATTATTCAAGATAAGTATGTTCAAGAGATCATTCAGAAGTTTGATGTGGAACCTCTTAGACTAGAAGCAACACCTTATGAAGTCACTAAAGTCAAACTCAAGAATGAGCCAGATCCCCCGATAAATATTCACATGTACAGGTCAATGATTGGCTCACTCATGTATTTGACTGCCTCACGCTCGGACATTATGTTTGCTGTTAGTGCTTGTTCTAGACATCCGGTGGCACCAACCGTGTCTAATTTAAATGCATTCAAGAAAATCTTCAAGTATATCAAGGTACAACCCAAGCTAGGCTTGTGGTATCCAAGGGAATCACCTTTTGTTCTTGAAGCTTACAATGACAGTGATTATGCAGGTGCTAATAATGATAGGAAGTCCACTACTAGTGGTTGTTAGTTTTTAGGACGAAGACTTATTTCATGGTAATGTAAGAAACAGACAATAGTAGCTACTTCCTCAATAGAAGCTGAATATGTAGCTTGATGACGTATAGTCCCCAGCCGGGTCATGAGCCCAGCCCACGGGTACTACCCGTATCCGGCCCATCACAGATGGGTGGGAATAATGTTATCTGAGCTTATGGGCTTGGATGAACAGTAACCGCACACACGTGTACAGCCCACGACCCGGCATGCCCGGTGCAGGGTTAGACAGAATCATACTCCTAATATGATTAGGATTTATCCCAAAGGAGAGGATTTCACTCACCATAATTAGAAGATAACAATCAATATAATTCTTGTGTTTATCCTTTCCTTGGGGCCGAAGCATCAGTGAAAGCCCATTAGGGTTTCACTGCCTATATAAGGAACCCCCAAGGGTTCCACAAAGGGATTACATTCTACACACTCTCAAACTCTCATCCGATTCCTATAACCCTAACCGATTACATACTCTCACGTCGGAGTCTAATCGTGGGAAACATTCCCACGGTAAGCCTAACGCGTGTTGTTTAGTCTGCAGGATCCCAACCATACGATTCACTTGGTGCAGAAGCCGGAGTCCAGCCAACCCGAATTAAGCCTAATTCGGGTCTAGCAAGGGTCACCCAACTTTTGTATCAACAAGTTGGCTCCATCCGTGGGACCATTACACTAAGCTAGAGCAAAAATCTCATCTTGAATCTTCAATGACGAAGGGGCATCCGCAGGGAAATCCAAGGAACACAAATACTAGAAATCGGAAGTCCCAAGGGGAAGGGATACTCATTCCCAATCGATCCCCTAGCCATCAAGATGCCGGACCAAACAGCCGGTGTGGTCTTCAGTCCATGGGGGTGACGAGCACGTTCTCCATGACCCCACCACCTACTTCGACCTTGGATAATCCTGATCCAGGGAGTGCGCCCAATCCCCCTAACAAGGAGCCGCGCAGACCATCGACCGAGGAAGAAGTAGAAGTCGAAACACTCAGCGAGGAAGATCTCACTCGAGTTCTGACGCGGAACTTTGATAGGATCGTCCCAGGGATTGCATCAAGGTTGAATATAGGGAGGGACCTCCAATCTAGACTCAACTTTGGCAATGCCGGACCAAGAACCTCTTCTCAAGGTCAGAGGAAGAGAAGGACACGACCTCAGGAGCGGAGCCTCTTTGAGGAAACTGCCCAACCTAGGAATGTGTTCGAACGCATAGGGGATCGTCTCATGCAGGAACTAATACAGTCCAGAGAAGAGGGAGAGAAGTCCGGCGGTTCACCCGAATGACCAGATCTGGAACTAACCAGAACCAATCGCCACACAAGCGTGTGGGATAGGATGAATACCGGGAAGAAGGCTCCTGGCTCTTTTCACAAGAGCGGCCCCCACCCAAAAGATGGGGCACCACCTCCTTCTCCCGGTCCATCAAGAGAGGACTCAGATGACCATCCGCCCAAGCGTCGTAGACCTAGGCGCACTCCTCCACCACCACCAGACAATGAGGAGTACTATGGCGGTCCCTACTACCGAGAGACGGACGCAGGAGATCTTTCCCAACCGTGGTGTGACCCTAGTCTCACCCGTCCATGGGCAGACCCCAGGGAAGATCCTTTTACTCTCTGCATACGGAATTATTCCGAGGACAGAAAACGTCGCATGCCGGCGTGTGTCAAGATTTATGATGGAACTGGTGATCCGAATGATCACCTCAAGATATATGATACGCAGGCGAAAATTGAGCGATGGCCCATGCCTATATGGTGCCAAATGTTCAATTCAACCTTGATCGGCAATGCTCGTGACTAGTTTGAAGGACTTCCTCCGCGAAACATTGATAGCTTCACTGAATTACGCACTGCGTTCAAGAATAATTATACTCAGCGGAAGAAGTATAATAGGGACCCGGTCTCATTGGCGACCGTCAAGCAAAGGCCGGGGGAGTCTACGGAAGCCTTCACCAAACGCTTCAATGACGAGTGCACACGCACAAAGACAATGCCGAAACTCCTGAAAAATTCCGACTATATGCATGCCATAACAGATAGGGAATTAATCAGACTTCTCAATGACAAGCGTCCGGAGAGGTATGACGACCTCATGGAAAGGGTCAGAAACTTCATAGAAGGAGAAACCGCGGTTGCCGCGGCCTATCCTTCAAAAGGAAATAGCTACCGATCGAACGACCAGTCCAGGAGACAGTCGGGCGGTCAAAACAACCAGAACAATGGTAGGGGCTCAGATTACAAGAGCCAAAACAAGGGAGGACGGACGGACGATAAGTTTACCCCTCTAAAGATGTCCTACCGGGAGATCTTGCTGACAAAAGGGGCTAATTTCCCAAGACCTCCCCCAATGACGACTCCGCTGGACAGTCGTCAAGGAAATCGTTTTTGCGAATTCCATAACGACAAGGGCCATGATACGGAGGAATGTATCCATCTTAAGAAGCACATTGAGTCACTGATCAAGTCAGGTAAACTCAAGCATTTGGTCAAGGATTGGAAGGATGGGAAAGACAACAAGAAGTATGACAAGAAGGATCCCCAAAAGAACAAACCGTCAACTATATATATGATCCAATCCAGACAGCACCGCACGAGGCAGAAAATTAGTCAAAAATTTTCACGCGGCAGAGAAATCTCATTCCCTCCCATCACAGCGAGCGATGTGATTGATGCGCCTCTCACTATTGAGATAAGCATTGGAACACACAATGTTCACCGCATGTATGTGGATGGAGGGTCATCAGCAGAAGTACTGTACGAACACTGTTTTGTACAGTTACGACCAGAAATAAGAAGCCAATTGGTACAGCCACGGTGCCGCTCATTGGTTTTAATGGAGACACCATCGGGCCAATAGGGCAACTGCGTCTGCTTGTAACCATTGGGAACGAAGAGCACTCCACCACGGCGTGGATTAACTTTATAGTGATACGCTCACACTCTCCATACAATGGGATCATAGGCAGACCAGGTATCCTGGCCATACGAGCGGTACCTTCCACGGCACACGGAATGATCAAATTCCCTGTGGAAGGAGGAATTGTCACCATCTATAACACAATCGTATGATCATCCGAGTGTCATGCCGTGACAACACCGGTTCCACCTTTTCCCCCCAAGGACGGATCACCACCTCCCAATTGGAAGGTGGCAATCCATCCTGACTACCCGGAACAAGAGGTGTCCATAGGGGGAACGCTCTCGGATAATGGCAAGAGGGCCATGTGCTCTCTCTTGAAGGCAAACTTAGATGTATTCGCATGGGAGCCCAAGCATATGACGGGCGTACCACGCACGATAGCAGAACATAGGCTCCAGATTCGCCAGGGATACCTTCCTGTCAAGCAAAAGAAGCGGGGTCAGGCACCTGAGCGCAGCCAAGTGATATTGGATGAGGTACGGAAACTGGTGGATGCGGGTATCATGAGCGAGGTATACTACCACGAGTGGTTATGCAACCCAGTCATGGTCAAAAAGCACGACAGAAGCTGGCGTATATGCGTGGATTTCACAGATCTGAAGAAAGCCTGTCCACAGGATTGTTACCCGTTACCAGAGATTGACTGGAAGGTGGAATCTTTATGTGGATATCCGTTTAAGTGCTTCTTAGACGCATATAAAGGATACAACAAAATCCAGATGGCGGAAGAGGACGTAGAGAAGACGGCGTTCCATACTAGTCAAGGCGTGTACTGTTATACAAAAATGCCTTTCGGACTAAAGAACGCCAGGGAAACATACCAGCGGCTTGTTGACAAAGCCTTTGACTTACAAATAGGCCGCAACCTGGAGGTCTATGTGGATGACTTAGTCATCAAAAGTCATACGGAGGATGCACTTCTCCGAGATGTCCAAGAGACATTTGACACATTGAGGAGGATTAATATGAAGCTAAATCCAAAGAAATACATGTTTGGGGCAACGGAAGGAATGTTCCTTGGATATATGATTGATCCAGATGTTATCAAACCTTGCCCAGAAAAAACGGACGCAGTAATACAACTACCATCCCCTCAGACACGGAAGGAGGTGCAGTCCTTAAATGGGAAGCTGGACGGGCTAAACAGTTCTTATCAAAGTCCACAGAGAAGTCACTCCCCTATTCAAAACACTCAAGAAGTGCATTAAGAAGGGAGTCTTCCGGTGGACAAAGGAAGCCGAGGAAGCCTTTGGCCAACTCAAGCAACACCTCGCATCTCTCCCCATGCTAGTATCCCCCCGGCCAAAGGAGGAGCTCATTATGTATTTAACAGCCACACATGGAGCAATAAGTGTGGTACTTATGACGGATAGGGACACAGTCCAAACTCCAGTCTACTTCATAAGTAGAACACTGCAGGGGCCGAAGTTGAAATACTCCTCTATGGAAAAATTGGTTTTGGCATTAGTGTTTGCTACAAAACGGTTGCGCCGATACTTATAGGCGCACCCAATTGTATTCATTAATGATCAACCAATAAAACAAGTCATCTCCAGACCAGATGTGGCAGGTAGGCTACAAAAGTGGAGCATTCTATTGGGAGAACACAACATATCTTATAGACCAAGGACGGCTGTTAAAGGCCAAATCTTGGCGGATTTCTTGATAGAGAAGCCGGATGAAGAAGGACCAATCGTAAAACAAGACGAAACTCCAGCAGAACCATGTGAGTTATTTACGGACGGATCTTCGTGTACGGATGAGTCAGGAGCTGGTCTCATCCTTACGAACCCGGAAGGAATGGAGTTTACGTACGCCTTCGCTTTGAGTTCACAGCCACCAATAATGAGGCATAATATGAAGCATTGATTGCGGGTTTAAAAATCGCCGCTAGAATGGGAGTTCGCAACCTTTAGGCCTACGTGGACTCACGGCTTGTCGCGAACCACATTCTGGGAGGATATGTAGCTAAGGAGGATAACATGGTTCGATACTTGGAGAAAGTCAAGTCACTCATTGTGGCTTTCAGTAAGTTCTCTATCAAGCAGGTACCAAGAGGTGAGAACAAGAAGGCGGACGCTCTTAGCAAGATCGCGTCTACAAGTTTCGCCCACTTATCCAAGCAAGTCTTGGTGGAAATACTCAAGGAAAAGTCTATAACAGAAGGGGAGGTTGTTGCTATAGTTGAGGAGGATGGACCTACATGGATGACCCCGATCATCAACTATTTGACAAATGAAACCCTTGTAGACGAGGAAAAAGCGGTACATCGCATCAGAAGGAAGTCGCAGCACTTCGAGCTTCGAGAAGGTATTCTTTACAAGCGCTCTTTCTTGCAGCCGTGGTTGCGGTGTGTTGGACCACGCCAGGCCACTTACGTGATCAGTGAGATACGTGAAGTGTTATGCGGCATGCACGCGGGTCCCTGATCCGTGGTGGCCTGAGCCTTACGCATAGGATATTATTGGCCTACCATGCATAGGGACGCACGCGACATGATTCGCAAGTGTAGTGATTGCCAGGTGCACAGACTAGTGCCGCGACATCCGCAGTAGGAACTTACACCTATTACATCCCCATGGCCATTCTATAAGTGGGGGATCGACATTACAGGACCTTTCCCCTTAGCTGCGGGGGGAGTTAAGTTCCTGATTGTCGCGATGTACTACTTCACACGCTGGATAGAGGCCAAGGCAGTTAAATCCATCACAGGCAAACAAGTTAAAAAGTTTGTTTGGGAAAACATCGTGTGCCGTTTTGGCTTACCAGGAGAAATCATCTCGGACAACGGGAAGCAATTCGCGGATAATCCATTCAAGGACTGGTGCGTGACATTGAATATCAAACGGCGCTTCGCGTCTGTTAACCACCCGCAGACAAATGGTCTTGTGGAATGAGCAAATAGAAGCTTGGGAAACGGCATCAAGGCACGCTTGGAGGAGCGAAGTGCCAAATGGTTGGACGAACTACCACATGTTCTATGGGCGCATAGGACTATGATCAAAACTGCCAACGGGGACACTCCATTCGCATTGGCCTACGGCACTGAAGCTGTTATACCAGCAGAAATAGGAATGCCTACTATCCGTACGGCGAAGGTTATGTCGTCACGAACGACGAGCAACTCTGGATCAATCTGGATTTGTTGGAGGAAAAAAGGGAGATAGAGGCTATCAATGAGGCCAAGTCCAAGGCTAAAATGAAGGCTTATTATGACGCCAAGGTTAAAGGTGTTTCTTTTCGACCGAGAGATTATGTCTATCGCGCTAACGAAGCAAGTCGAGCGGAGAATACAAGGAAGCTGGGCCCTAAGTGGGAAGGACCATATGAGGTCACGGAGGCCTTAGGACGGGGCGCGTACAAGTTACGTGACATGGATGGCCACGATCTGGAACGCACATGGAATATCTCCAATCTCAAAAGGTGCTATCTTTAAAAGCTACGGCTTCCGCATGGACACTTTGCTATATTTGGCTTTAATGAAGATCCATGTGTTCTCTTTGTTTTGTTTCTTATGCTTTTATAGGTTCTTTTTGTTTTTAGGGTCTCCCATTCTTGTCAAAACAAAAAAATGTAAACATTCTAATAAAATGCCGTGGTGCCTGGCTAGCTCCACGACTAGTTTTCCGGGCAAATTGTTTGGTTATTCTTTAGATTCTATTATAGTCATATGGATTTAGTTATTTTTATAATATGCCATGTCTCATTCATATGCATTCATTCAATAACCGTACATGTACTATACGCCTCCAGGTGGGGTAAGAGGATTAAGTGAACCTAATAATTCAACTTGTCGCATAAGAGGGATGCAACCCCAGCAACGCGGATCATGTATCCTTAATAGACACCTTACTCACAAGACGTTGTGATAAGTTTCCGTATGCTGTACTCACGCAGTGCTTTGCATAGTAAAGACGCACGTCGCACGTCCAGTAAATTATAGACTTGATTGTATTTTTTTAGTAATACATGACATGTCATGCAGTGTAGGTATACGATACCCAAAAAAAATATACACAAGTTTCAAAATCATAACAAAATGGCCGTGGCTATCACGGATTTACTTGCTTACATATGACAAGTCATTTCACACATCAGTCTTTGCCGTGTACATACACGGAAGACTAAATGATACAAATGTTTACAAGGTAAATTACAACGGAGGTAGGAATTCCCCTATATCCTTCTTCCCTTCTTCAATCATGACGCGGAGGGCCTCCCCGTGAGCATTCTTCCCATCCTGAGCCTTGATCGCATTCGCATCCAACGCCTCGGCAAGCAGTTTTCACCTTTCATCACCTTTGACACGGAGTCATAGGTAGGCAAGGTCAGTTGGATGGGATCAGCAGTAAGCTTGGACATTATTACCTCATTAGGGGCATCTTTCAGCGCTTCTAGCTCGTCCAAGAGAGGATGTTGGATTTCAGCAAGAGCATCCGTTGACACAGTCATCTTGTCCGTGGATTGGGGGTTGTGGTAGGCGTGCTGAGTAATATCTTCCTTCTTACCTATTAGCTCTGCATCTTGGACCAGGCCTTCGTGCCTACCACGGTCAATCCCATCCGATACGATGCTTGCGAATGCTTGCAGCAGGTAAGGAGCTTCCATAACCTTGCTCACGGCAAGGCGCATTCCCTGACCAATCATCCACCTACGCCCAGCTATGGCTGATAGCAAAGGAGGGCACATCCTTTTAGCATAATCCGTGGCAATCTTGCTTAGCTCCTCCTCAGCTGTCGCAGCTTGCTCATCCAAAGTAATCCGCGCTTGGGTTAGCTCATCCTTCAGCGCGTCGCGCTCTTGTGTGATGTTGAATGCTTGTACGGTTACAGCTTTGGTAGAGGCTTCGGCTGCGGACACCTACATATAGCACTTAGAGTTATCACAGGAATAATGTGGTTTTTTTTTCTTGTGTGCAAATAAACGTTCATGTTGAAAGCATACCTTATCGTTGGATGCGGCTACAAGGGCCTCAAGCTCGGCGATGCGTTTTTCCCGAGTGTTGGCGTGATGGGCCTGTTCCTTCACGGTGGACTCTGCTACAACCAACGCCGTCTGCAAGGATGCGATGGTTTTCTCGTGCTTCACAACTAGTTCTTCACGACGAGCTATCTTTTTGTCCATACGCTTCACATTCGCCAAGGCCTTGATCAGACGGCGTCTTAAGGCTGCACCCACTATTACTTGCTGTGCGGATGACACATCGAACTGTTACAGCAAGGACTCATGGTCTAGTTCGTCCAAGTCTTGAGCCAGGGCTGGAGGAGTGATATGCTCGATAAATTCCGTACACTCGGACTCCGCCTCCAACCTAGTTAAACTGGATAAATTCCATGCTAGGCGCAGGCTGGTCTCCGGTCCTTCAGGAAGTGGCTCCTCGTCATGTGTCACAAGAGGGGATGGAGGTCTTATTGATGTCGTGGTTGAAGGGTCCCTTTCCACCTCTTCCTCTTGGGCTACTGTCGACGGATCCGCCCTGTTATTGACAAATTAATTTTGTTTATGCATTCTATCCTTAAAAAAAGAAAAAGAAAAAGAGGATAAAGAATGAGAAGGTGCTTACATGGTACCAGTTGTAGGATCCGGGACGGTAGAAGCTACGATACTCACGGGGGTGGCCATCCAGACTTGTTCTTCTACGTGCGATGTGGGGTTGACCTGGGCCGTCGTAGTGTCGCTTCTTTCCTGGTACTAGGGATGGTCTTTTCTTAGTTTCTTTGGGGGAGCGTTAGAGGCCCCCGCCCCATCCCCTGGCGTCTTTGCCACCCTCCTGGTGGTCTTTCTCTTTCTGGATACAGGCTTGGGGGACCCAGAGGCTTGGGTAATTTCTTCATCCTCACCAGTAAGGTTGATGAAATCCTCTTCTTCTGCATCCTCCTGGTGCGGCACGACGTCCTCCAGCAGCAACTCTCCACCATCTTCATTGTGGAAGTCAAGAGGGGATTTCTCGATACTAGGCTCTCCCTCATCTGATCTTTGCTCGGAAGTTTCTTCAAGGGGAATGGTTCGATCTACGGTTGCATCAAGGAGAGGAAGTTCATTCTCTTTCAGCGGGCGGAAACCTTCGGGCACTTTCGTTGGGTCGCCCTGGTGCAAAAGCCCATGTAGGTTCATCTCTACGGACGTATACAATTGTACGGATTAGTAAGTTCCTGACATGCAAATAGCATTTATCATATCTAAAAATATAAGTAAACCTACCCTGCCTACGTTCCGTCAGGAAGCAGGGATACATGTCTTCCGTCCCATAATAGTGGCGGCTTAATCCTACTAAGCACAGAAAATGCTCCGGCAACCCCCTATGGAATTCTGTGCGATGGGTATCTAGTATTTTCAAGTCTTTGCTGCTATAATCTTTGAATTTGGGTGGAAAATCTTTGGGTGCTCTGGTTTTAAGGACGAAAGGAGTAGGGAATACTTTCTCATCAACAAAGAAGTAATGATCGTACCAGCTTTTAAGGGAGTCTAAGGGCTTCCTGTACGTCATGGGGGCGTTCCCGGATCATTTTTTGAACGATAGCCACCCATTTACTAGTTGGGGGAGTAAAAGACCCTAAATAGGTTTACGATCGGGGTTACTCTGCATGTATGGCATGTAATCTCAAATTGATTGATTTTACACGCCCCTATGCAGTGCAGCTGGGTTATATGGAAATCATAGTACAGAAGCAGATCTACCAAGAACTTGGATAAGGGGATGCGGTAATTAGCCGAATCGAATAGGCGCGTATATACGCCTATCTTTCCTCACGGGGCATCCGTAATTGCTTCACCATCATCTGGATAGGTTGGGTGTACGCTTTCGGGGATGTAATACTTAGACAAAAAGTCTATGTATTTTTCCGCAGGCATCACATTCAAGACATCTGTAATAACGGGATTGTCCTTTACCATGTTTTATAAAAAGGGTTTCAAAGGCGTGATGATCTAACCTGTGGTGATGGAAATCCGTGGAATAAGAGGCAAAAGATGGAAGGGAGAAGCTTGAGAATAGCAATGGCGGAATGACTGTGAACTGTGGGTGTAACAGTTTCACACACCAACTCTTATATAGGGTTGCCTCGATTTCCGAGGTAACGTGGATGTTTGCCACGTGTAAAACACTACGCCCATCCAACGGGTGGGATTTCTGTCACTTCTGAAACGTCAGAAGAGACCCATGGGTCAGTTCTTAACAGTTTTACGTGGCTCAATGATGGGCATTAATGGAGCACTTTTGGTAGGTGTGTGACTGATTAGTTGACTACCATTAATGCATTCATTCTTGTGTCGGGTTATGCGGTCATACGTAAGACTATATTCAATGCTGTATTTATTTTGTCTCGGTCGTCACGTGCAGCTGAGGTACCATTGGAATAAATTCCTAAGTCAGGCAGCCATGTGCGGCCAAAACAAAATTTTCAATGTTTATCATTCCCTATAGTATCTTTCTTGGTATGTCCGGGGAACATCTTGATAGTCTAGAGGTTACGCCTACGGCTGTAACAACTAGACCGGGGGGACATGATGACATATAGTCCCCAGCCGGATCATGAGCCCGGCCCACGGGTACTACCCGTATTCGGCCCATCATAGATGGGTGGGAATAATGTTATCTGAGCTTATGGGCTTGGATGAACAGTAACCGCACACACGTGTGCGGCCCACGGCCCGGCATGCCCGGTGCAGGGTTAGACAGAATCATACTCCTAATATGATTAGGATTTATCCCAAAGGAGAGGATATTCACTCACCATAATTAAAAGATAACAATCAATCTAATTCTGGTGTTTATCCTTTCCTTGGGGCCGAAGCATCAGTGACAGCCCATTAGGGTTTCACTACCTATATAAGGAACCCCCAACGGTTCCACAAAGGGATTACATTCTACACACTCTCAAACTCTCATCCGATTCCTATAACCCTAACCGATTACTTACTCTCACGCCGGAGTCTAATCATGGGAAACATTCCCACGGTAAGCCTAACGCGTGTTGTTTAGTGTGCAGGATCCCAACCATACGATTCACTTGGTGCAGGAGCTGGAGTCCAGCCAACCCAAATTAAGCCTAATTCGGGTCTAGCAAGGGTCACCCAACTTTTGTATCAACATAGCTGCTGCTAGTTGTTATGGACAAGTCTTGTGGATACAAAATCAAATGCTGGATTATGGGTTCAACTTCATGAACACCAAAATTTTAATTGATAATCAAAGCACTATCTGCATTGTGAAGAATCATGTGTTTCATCAACGAACCAAGCATATAGAGATTCGACACCATTTTATACGTGATGCCAATGAGAAGAAGCTGATACAGGTTCTTAAGGTACATACGGATGATAACGTTGCTGATTTGTTGACTAAAGCATTTGATGGTCCATGGTTTAACCACCTGGTGGTTCACATTGGTATGGTCAATCCTTAAGGTCTAGGATTGAGGGGAGGCTAAGCCTAAGGGGAGGCTTATTGTATATATATACTTGTACATTCTTACCTCTGGTAGCTACTAACAACATTTTCAGTGGGTATTTGCGGTATGTACAACTTCTAGTGGAAGATTTTGGTTACTCCTAGTGGCACTCTTCTGCTCCTATTGGGTTAAAACCCCTATTCTTCACATATGTTTGGCTTCTAGTACAACATTGGGTCACTGTTCATTGTTTTGAATTTTGTTGACCACTCGCTGCTCCTAGTGTTGACTTCTACGCGTTTTGACTTTTAGTCAACGCGAGTTACTTCTGGTGCACATATTTTTTATCTTTGGTAAATGGGATTTGCTAATAATGGTTTAGAGGGCAAGTGGTTACTCAGCATTAATGACTTAATTTGGAAAGGGCAACCCCCATAATTAGGGGTCAATGAACAGTTTCCGTGACCATTATTTATGGTCAAAAGGCTCATTTGACTCACTTATCAAAACATAAACACACACACATACGCTCCTACCCTTAACCATCCTCAATCAATCATCTTCCACTACTCAAATCATCATCAGGCATCAATCCGATCACAACAAGGTTGCTTATCTCGGTGATGGTCCTAGAAGAGAGGAGTTTCTTGACATCTTGGAGTACATTGAAGCTTCTAATCTCAAGTATGACCTTACTGTTTGCCCAACTGTATATGATTCTGTCATTCGTCAGTTTTGGGCTACTGCCAACACCCATGTTGTTTTGGGTCACCCATTGGAGATCCATGCTACTATAGATGGTCGCTCCTATGTGGTGACAGAAGCATCTATTAGTTCTGCCCTTCATCTCCAAAATGAAGATGGCATTCTTTCTATTCCAAAAGCATAGGTGTTGGATGGTATGGCTGCGATTGGTTATAATAATGAGGGAACGTTTAACTTTCATAAAAATAGGTTTTCCCCTCAATAGAGGCTTGTTGTTGACTTCTTGATACAATGCTTAAGTCCCAAAGCTGGGTGTTGGGATGCATTTCCCATCTCTCTTGCTACTGGTTTGATGTGTATTGCTCAGGGTAGACCATTTAACTTTTCTTGTTATCTGCTTGATGGTATGCTTAGTAATCTTAGTGCTACTGGTTCTAGAAAGAAGTTTCTCATGTATCCTAGGTTGTTGCAGCAGATTCTTATGTGTATCCCTAGGAATAGGCAAGAATATCACCCTTCTAAGCTTACTCCTAAACTTTATGCGAATATGACCATTGGACATCTTGGACCTCACATGCCCCTTACTGCTGCTATGATGGGCCTTGCCCAAGGGGGTCCCAATGTGGTTCCTCCGGCTGGTCAAGCCGAGGAGGAACCTCATTTGGTGGATGATCCCATAGAGGAGGAGATTCATGATGCTGCTGTGCCACATGTGGAGGTAGAGGAGCCGCCTAGAGAGGTTGTGGTAGAAATGCCAGCTACCTCAAAGGCTCCCTCTTCTTCTCGCCCACATGTGTCCCCATTTGTTGATACTCCCCCTCCTATCCCACTACATCCTTCAGTTCATGAGCCCTCTAGCTCACGTGCACATATGGATGACCAATCCTTTGCTTCTAGTCCCAATGAAGCATCTCCCAAACGAAGTCCTCTTGGTGGGGAAGCTGAGGAACCTGTTACTCTGACTACTTTGCTTGCTCTTGTACACAGGTATTACGAGAAGACTGTTTCATTGGAGGATGAGCTCAATGAGCATCGCAAGCTCACAAGGGATTTTGTGCTCCCTTTGGCAAATAGGGTCAAATCATTGGAGACGCAACTAAAGCGCCATAAGAAGAAGGTGGTGTTATCTGATTCTGATGAAGATGAGGAGGAAGATGGGTTGACTGTGTTGGCAAGGGCTGCTTTTGCTGCCAAGCCAAGTGATGACCTGCCTGCTCCTCATAGTCCTTCACGCATTCCACCTGCTGCTGGCTGGCCCCATGCCAAAGGATGATACTGCTGGTCCTTCATCCCCCACTCCTGGTCCCTCTCATGATCTGAAGGGTAAAGCCCCTATGACTGATGCACCCTCCCCTCCTAGAAAAAGAACCCGTAGACAAACAGAGGAAGAAAGATTGGCAGAGGAGGTTGCTCGAAAGATGCAAGAGGAGTTTGAACAATAGGCTGCTGCTGCCTTAACGGCTGCGGCTGAGGATGAAGCCTTAAAACAACAAAGACGTGAGCAGATAAGGCACAATGCCATGTTTTGGGATAATGCAGAATGGATGAATGTGATTACAGTCCTCACTTCTGACTACTCTCAATTTACTGATGTGTTGGGTGCGGATGTGAATCAGGGAAATTGTGTTCAAAGGGTGATGTCTTTGAGGCAAAGGCAAAGGGAAGATCTAGCTGCTCAACTTCGTGAAAAACCCGTCGCAATCGCCCTCTGTCTTATGCTGAGCAAAAGAGGTTGATGCAGCAGTATGTGAAGAATCAATCTGGCGCCTATTATCAGACTGGTTGGACATGGAAGAAGGTGAGGAAGCTATCTGATGATGAGCTTAAAGAGTTGTACACCAAGATGATCAAGCAGAAGGATGTCCGTATGCCTGATCATGCTATCTATCGCCCACCTCCTCGTGTTGTGCACACCTCCAAGCCTACTGTTGCTCCCACTACATCCTCGGTTGTTCAAGAAAGAGGTACTTCTAGTGTTCCATCTCCTGGTGAAGCTACTACTGCTGTTACTACTTCTTCTTTAAAGGTTGACCCCACCCTTTCTCATGTTGAAGCTACTACCATCCCTTCTACTGTTGATGCTACCACCACTCATGAAGCTACTACCACACATGATTTTGCTACCACTCATGCTGCTAATCCTACACCTGTTGTTGATTCTACACCTCCACCGGTTTCTGAACCAACTCTCACTCAACATGCAGCTCCAACGACTATTGAGCCTATGACTATTGATGATCATGTTCTTACTGCTGCTGCACCTACCACTATCAAGGTAAAGGAGGAGTCCTCTTCTGGTGTCCCCACCCCTCGTCGTTCTATTCGCAAGAAGAAGGCTCGTCATGGTAAGACTGTTCCATTTGAGAACAGGGATCCTGCTCACTTAATAGATGTTGCTTCGGATAGCGAGGATGAGTTACCCCTTTGCCGCAGCTGGATTGTAGCTTGGGAGGTTCAGCCATCCCCCATTTCCGTTGGTACATATACACATGTGATCACGATTAGTGATGGCTACACTCGGTATGTATCTGGACTGCAAAGCATTTTGTCGTGGGTGAGACGTCGTGATCTTATGTTGTTGTATGGGTTGGTTGATGCTGAAATTCCTAAGTCCCCTAGTGAGGTTCCTAACTGGCCTGGGTTGGCTCTTTGGGGAGATTTGAAGTTAATGTTGGATTCCCCCTGATTCTCCTAGTGCTGGTGTGTGGAAGGAACAACCTCGTTGGGTGGTAAAGAGGTGGAAGCTGTATGCGGGATGTGTTGTGCATGTGTTGGAACTAGAATCTGGTGCTTGTGTTTTTATGCTTGTTGATTTGAAGTATCCCTTGACCATTTCTACCATGGAAGCCATGTTGGAGAGCCACCTGGTGGTGTCCGATGCTCCGTTTGGCAACGAGTCTGCTATGGCCACCTCCTTGGTTGAAGGAATTCAAGCTCGGCTACATGCGGACAACGTTTCTTCTTCTGGTCAGTAATTGGTTTGTTTCTACTCTAATTTTGATACTTTATACATTCTTTTCACCAATATGTACAGTGATTGGTGACTAACACTTTACTTAGTTAAAAAAAACAAAAAAAAAGAATAATTTTATATAATATCTTCTTATACTTCTAACATGTGATGGAATTTCAAAACTTATAAATCATATAATATCTGCTTATACTTTTCCATCATGAAACTGTTTAACACTTGGACTTTTCACACTTGGGCTGTCATGTGGTATACTACTGGTGTTTGGACCTCGTCCACACAACAAATGGTGTTCAACTAACCATTTCTTACAGACAAGAAAGAGTTGATTCACCATGAGGGTACGACTCTGGTGCGATTCTCAAATCCGTTGATGATTTCCAGTTTACCCAAAACTGGATGGTTTTCACTTTCCTTGGTCCTAGACTGAAAAGCGGCTAGTCCAAGGGGGTACGGCTCTTGGTAAAGAATCATATCAAATCCGTTGATAGCAGTAATAGCTTGCTCAAAGCTATAGGGTTTTCAGCTCACCGATGCTTTATTGCTAAGAGTTGGCTAGTCCAGAAGGGTACGGCTTCTGGTAAAGATCTAAATCAAATCCGTTGACGGCTGTGATGATTTACCCAAAATCATTAGGGTACTCCCACTCACCATTGATTTACGTTCTAAGAGTTGGTATGGGTTTTGGTCTCCCAGAGTGATGATTATTCCACCACAAAGACTAGCTAGCCCAAGAGCGAGTAGCTACTTGGTAAAGGCTTATCAAATCTGCTCATGTTTCTGTGAAGATGCAACATGTGCATATATGTTCCAAGCTTTCAAGAAGCTTCTCAGAGTTACTAGTTGCAGCAGTGTTTGTGCTTTCGATTCTAATGGTTATATTGCTGCTGTTTATTTTGATGTTTCAATCCTCATGCTGTTTTGCAAGATCTACCAAGAAACTTGAACTCAACCAGTCAAATTCAAGTTTAGGTGTAACACCCCCAAATATATACAACTTAATACAGCGGAAGACTCGTTGGTGTTACGGGATAGCACATTACTCACATCATGGAAAACGCATAAAAATCGCGTCGTTTAATAATAAAAGCATTTCCATTCATAAATATCAAAGTTACATCGGTCCCAAGTCATTATATTTTATACAAAGTTTTACAAAGTATTTGAATGGAAAATATTGTTTAAGTGCGGGCCATGAATTCTTGTCGTCTTCCCGAGAATTACCTTCAAGTACCTGAGATAAAACATGTTAAAAGAAAAGGTCAGCGATAACGCCGAGTGAATTCATAGAGTTTAATAAAATCCATCAATATAATATCAGTATAATATTATTACTGAAAATCAATTGGTACAAATCATTTTAATAGGCCATAAAATAGCCAAAGTCATTTTAATACAAATCTTCATCAAAATCATAATATAGGCGTTTGCCTTAAAAATCATTATACGAGCCAATGTCGTAAAAACATCATACAATACGTCTTATAACGTTGTATGAAAAATAAAAACCGTTATATGAATATGGTTATGAAAACCAAAACACAAACATAATATCAATAGTATCACCCAGTATTGCTAGTCAGGCAATACATCGTAATTCGGAGCGTCTAGTAGTATTTCATTAGTTTTGGATTACTATAAGCCGCATGACATTGTTACCTTACTAAACCAACAACGGGTAGCTAACCCGATACCAATTTTGCCCATCTAAAGTAGCGTGTCGTCACAAAGATCACGCTATGGAAATCTTCTCATACATAAATTCGCTTACCAATCAATGTGGCACGACGGGGATCAACCGTCAAGGCGCGAACTAGGGTGATCGTCCCCAAATAGTACTATTAAATGCATAAGCGTCTACCAAATCCCGGTAGTTCACAATTCATGCTAATGGGACTTTTAGTGACATAACCTAACTTTAATAATCCATTTAATTTCATCTATCGGGTCCTTTAATCATTTATCGG
Organism: Glebionis coronaria; assembly: GCA_025667525.1. Taxonomy (NCBI): domain Eukaryota; kingdom Viridiplantae; phylum Streptophyta; class Magnoliopsida; order Asterales; family Asteraceae; genus Glebionis; species Glebionis coronaria. The sequence continues at coordinate 333,868,677 of CM046881.1, read as the reverse complement.
GTCATACAATCGGGTTATACAATCATTCGGGTCCAAATCAATAAACAACAATCGGGACAAATGGTGTCCTATTTTTATAAAAACTAACATGTTATCTCCCTCGCGGGTTTATAAAACATTTATAAAAACATTTAAAAGAGTGCGAGGCTATGAACTCACGTGGATGTGGGAAGATGATTATCGGCGATTTGGATGTACGGTACGTGCTTCAATCACGTAAACCTAGACAAATAATACTCGTCTTAGACTCATGTCCAATGACTTTATAAAAATAAAAATTATGTATACATATGATGATTATATATATATGATGATCAAGTGGGTTTATATATCCTCGTTTACTCATTTTAGTGTTATGTGTCGATAACTTTTATACTAGTTTACTAGTTTTACCTATTTACGTGTTTTAAGTCCAATAAACTTATTATAAGTTCTTTAACTTGTATTTATCCATTTCATACTTATATTATCAGTAGTTATACTTTATATGTTGGGCCCAAATGGGTTAAGCCCAATAATAAGTTCATATGTGTCTTAGTCCATTTTGTTGTATTATTAGTCCAATAACGTTAACTTAGTCCGTTAATGTTCGTATGTTATATAGTTCGGGTTTTATCGGTTTTTACTTGTTATACATGTTTATATATCAGTATATAAGTTTTATAAAAGTTTATATTAGACGGGTCCAACCATCTAAGTTTTATTTAACAAAAACGTTAATTTTACGGTATTAGCCGAAAAAGTCGTAAAAATCAAGTTTATAGTTTTTATTACTTATAAGTGTTATTCCACTATCATTTTTATAATTTATACACTTATTTAACCTTTTATATATTTATATAAATAAAATCCATAAGTTAGTGGGTTTTAACTTTACATTTTATACAATATAATTTTGAGTGCTTATATAATAGTAATAAACATTAATTCTCAAAATCTGATTTTTTTCTTTCATCTTCACCAAAACTACCATATCTAGAGTTCTATATGGAGATAGAAGCTCAAATTGTTATCACATAAACTACATGATATGTGCTCCATTTAACTCTTCTATAGCTACTGTTGAATCATCTTCTAAGTATTTTCTAAAAATCGTCCAAAACAGTAAACTCAGATTGGTACTCTAAATTTGTTTTGATCATATCTCACTCATTACAATGATTCCATTGCATGGCCAACTCTCACATGTGTACAAGACCCATAGCTTACTGTATATCAATTTATTCAATTCATTTTACCAGTTTACCATATGGTTCTTTACTGTTTTATACAGCCATCTAAATTAAGCAAGATTTTAACCTTGTTTCTTATAGTTTTTCATCTTTTTAAGCATGTTTATCAACACCAAATCCCCACACAATATTTTTAATCATCATTCATCATCATATACATATACATAAGTGAAAGAAATACAAGATTACATAATCATAAATAACAAGAGGATGAGGAGGACAATCTTTATACCACCATGATGATGAAAAGATGGGATTGATGATGAACAAGACTTGGATTTCGGTAACCAATCTTATGAGAAATCAGCCCTAAGACACCAATAAATCTCCTCCTTGGATGTTAAAATCACCTCCAATCTTCAAGACTTCAAAGGAGCATCATCATGTGTATGAATAACACATGAATTTATGGTTAAAATAGATCAAATGAGGGTTATTTTTGAGGATTGTGGGACGAAATGATAGAGAGAGGAAGGGTGGTTTAGTGGTTTTGCATGTACAAGTGAAGAAATGGTTAGTGAAAGATGGTTTTGTTTGTTGGATAGCTTACTTGTTAAGCTTAGGCTAACAAGTGTAGCTAGTAAGCTTACACACTTGACACCTCATGGTGTTGAGTCAATGTTTTGGCCATCCCATGTTAGTGGGGTGGGGCAAAACTTGTTTTGTCTCATCCCACTAATTTACGGGTATTACTCGATTCTAGTTTCCTTGATTTGCGTGCCCTCGGGTCGTTTTACGAAAAACGTTTTTATAAATTATGAATCAACGGCACAAAACGAATCTAATAAAAATTGTCTCATCAAAAACGGAGTTCGAAAACGTAAATACGTAATCCTAAGGTTTCTGGTTTAGTCGTAAAGGACGTTAAATTATAATCGTTAGTCCTAATCTCTTCTTGTAAATTTGTGGGTTTATGAACCAACACAAATTTAAAATCTCAAAATAATATTCACGGACAAATTTATTTTCTGAAATGTCGGACTGTCACCAAAATGGTGTATGTAAACGTAAGCACGTAATGTTGAATCCTCCGGTTTAGACGTAGTCGATGCTACTTCAAGACGTAAATCCAAATTACTTCCCAAAAATAAGTGAGTTCATAATATAACATTAAAATAATATTTTCAAATAAATATTGAGAATAAAATATCAACCATGAATTGACGGATTGTCACAGCATTTACCCCTAAACAGAATCTTTGTCCTCAAAGATCATCTTACTACTCGCTTCTTATAGAGTTAAAGCCATGTGGGTATTTCCTCCACATTCGGTCTTTTCTTACAAGTGTAATCCATTACAATACGCGAGTTTCATCAAAGATAACTACGGGATAAGATCAGGCTTAATGTTGACTTACTTTCTCTATCCATGATGTTCACGGGTTTTTGATGAATGCAACTTTTCGCCGATCTAAACTTTATTAAGAAGAATTCAGATTTTTACTTGATAGATATTCCATCAAGTTCGATTTACGAAACATAATTCACGCAGTTCTTGAAGTCCTAGGGTAGATCCAGCTTATATGCCTTTCAATCCCAACTTTTACATCATCTCAATGGTCCCATACAACGGGGACTTATATCCCATGATTTGTCAGATCATGAATTCATTTTTCCAAGTTTAAAAATTATGGCATAACTTCGCTACCCATTTGGCACTTCAAGATCTACATTTCACATTCACATAACCTCTTGCCCACTACCGGCTGTCAATAATCAGATGCTAATTTCAACAATCATTTCAGATCTCGCGGGTCGGGTATTTTGTAAGGTTAGGTTCGCCATCGTAGGAAACCTTAAACCTAAAAGACATGTCCAACTCACAATGGGTGTATGTCGGTTGTCTTTATCTCAACTCCTGCTTACAGATGCTCTAATATTTAGATTCTAACAAGATTCGACCTCAATCCTAATACGATGATTATCAATGATAATCTCTCCAAAGGAAAACGATTATTCGGTCTATTACCAAAGGTCAATCATTCAAACATAAAACAGCACTTATATTAGTTTGTATCGTTACTTTACCTCGTCCCTTCGATTTGGGGTGGTAAACAGTACTCTCATCAAGGTTCGTTCCCAACGACTTCTGAGCAAATCTCTAGAAATTCGATGAGAAGCGAGGATCTTGATAAAGATGTTTGATACAGGCACACTATGTTTACATAACTCTTTTTGTATTTATCATTAACGGGAATGATATTAGCAGATTTGGTCAGTCGGTCGACGATGACCCAAATCGAATCAAATTCAGATGATGACCTTTGCAATAGCTATACATTTACTAATGTATGAGGCGATGTCTGCCTTCATAATTGCCATTAGTACAACTTCTTTAGACAAAGATACTTTTAGTCAAAAATGACATACATATAATACTTACACTTACAAGTTCCAACATAACTATATCTCACAATCTCCATATTTAGGCAACCACAAGTGGCCTTTAAAACATTTAACGCTATTGGCTTCTCAATTTTTAATGGTTCATATTAGTCGCGAATCCCTTTTAATATCTATATTATCCTTTTTACAAACATTGTTTATTTTTATATTGTTCGGCAATTTATTTTGCACCTTCATTATTAAGGAACATGTCCTAACTGGTTCTTTATCTTTTCTACATAATGCGTCAGTATCTATATTCACTTCTGATGATGATATAATTATCATATCCACAATTTACTCAGATATTATTTCTATATTATGCGTCAGTAATTACGTTCACCTTTCTTTATATTTTCTAAGTTTCAGTTTCGTCTCATCTATCAATTTTATCAGTTTTTTTTTTTTTTTTCAATCCAGCGTTTAAAGCGTCGATAATTATTATGATTAATTAAATAATTATTAGTTAACTTTTATGCAGCATTAACATAAAATTTTAAGTTTCCTAGTTCGACCAATTATATAAAATGTTCAAAATAAATTTAAGTTTAATTAACAAGATTTTCGTTGATTTATACAAAATATTTAATAAGATCCGTAATTGTTCGAAAAATCTTTGGTTTATACTTTGGTCAAAATTTTCTTAGTTGAAAAGCAAAAAGTGTCGTTTAAAATTTCAAGTCATGGTATAAATGGTTTTACTCAATCCTTCTTAAGTTATCTTGAGGTATACACAAACATTTACCCCTAAACAGAAGTTTAGTTAAATGTTTAGTGTATAAGGGAATAATCCCTTTAAAATCCTTTGTTAAAACATTTGTCAAAACATATTTCCATTTCTTTTTGGTAAAATCCAAAGTCTTAAAAGGGCTCTTAATTTTTGAAGAGTCAATTTATATTCCATTATCTATTAATCACATGGTTAAATCATGTAAAGGTTCAAGTCTTTAATCACGTGTTAATTATTCAAGGTTCAGGTTTTCACTGTTCGGCCAATTCAGGGCAGTCTATAAATAATTATTAACTCATTCTTATTCTGATAAACAAACATATAGTCCTTAATGATCACGAGCATGAATTTATCAAATTACAGCCTACACACGTGATTCATCATAATTATGAATACTGCATTTGCATTGCCAATCCAAACGACATCACGTGAAACTCATAACGTTCATCACAAGTTCGGGATGTGATGATTGGAATAGATAATCTTCTTCGCAGATGCGAAGTTGATAATAACCATGCCGTGGATCAAATCTTTAAAACATACGCTAGAACCTTGTAAATGATCGAACAAATCTTCCATTTCGAGTTATGGATATCGTTTTCGATTGTCAATTTACTCAGTCACAGTAATCTATAAATATAAGGAATGATAACACCATAGCTCTTCAGGATGTCAGGCTTGGTATAATAAAATCTTTCTCCGACAACTCTCTCAGTTGTACGGTAATTCCTTTAATTTAGATGGTGCTGACGTATAGTTTACAAGCCACAAGTGCAACACCGGGAATATAATCAATACCAATTTCAACTTGCCTTAATGGCAAAAGTCTAGGTAAACCATCAACAAATATTTACTAAAGTTTCAAATAACAGAAACATCTTTTAATAATTCAATATTAGGTTCTTCTAGATTACAATGTCTATGACTAATTCACAACCATTTACGGTATAATCCCAAGTCTAAATACAGGATATGGTCATCCATCAAGAATTATTTAGTTCACTTTTGATAATCAACATCTTATCATTTAGGGGAATTCTATTCGAATTCCCATCAATTAAGACAATTTCGTCATGTCATAATCAATCAATCCATTCTACTGGCATTACTAACTTTCCAGTTTCGTTGCCGTCGATAAGATGTGAACTTCTCAAAAGACTAATAATAACTCATAATCCTTCACAAATTCAGGGATATCAGGAGACATAACTATCATCTAAAGAGTAAGGTCAACGCATAATCTATGCGATAGAATTTCAAATCAGATACAGACGAAAACATTTAACGAATATGAATATATCCCATGTTTTCAGAATTTGAGTACGCATACGAAAGCTCCTCGGATCGTTACCCAGGTCATTCAAATGAAATCAAATCAAAAGAAATGATAGGAACGTCGATACATCCAGTCGGGCATCAACACTCGAAAATAAAATACTTTTCCCAAGAATCTTACTACGGGAGAATTGAACAAGAAAGAATTGTCAATTGTCAAATAAGACAATTTCCACAGATGAGTAAATTCGACTCAGAAGAATAGATGCTACAGGCACATATGTAGGTGTCCCTAACATTATGTCCTTATTTTTCACTTCTTGCAGATCTCATAAAATTTAATCTTTCACAATCTTCAAAGAAAATGTAGTGTTTATTCATTAGTATTATGGTGACTACTAATCAGCCTTGCATGGTCCATTCCAAATTGTATGTAGGCGCGCAACTATATACAATTTCAAGATTAACGATGCAATACTCAGTTCGTCAAAATTTTATCATCATGTTTATAATAAAAACATTTTCATGCTTAATTCTTAGATAAGAATCAGAAATAAGTTTACAAAGATTTTTCTTGTTATGAAAACAATTAAGTTTTCCAAGGTACTTTATAAAAAACCTCATTTTGATAACAATCACTTATAAATATCATTTTAAATAATCCTTACAGTGATGAAAATTCAATTTTTCTCAAGGGATACTGTTTTAACTTTATAAAAACAATGAGTGATCTGCAGAAAAGTGATGAAGGCTTGTTCACCAAGAATTAACTACGATATGATAGGAAATGAGCTTAGCCAAATAATCATGAGGTTCATGATCTCGATGGCACTCAAAAGAATACAAATAGAATAATCCACAACGTAACTCAATTCGAGATGAGTACATGTTCAATGGTTGCGTCACTAATGCGAACATTAGGATGAAGCAATAAAAGATAGATAACATCGATATATGTAGGATTTAGCAATCAAAGGTAGTCTTTTTCATTAATCACAAACAAGTCAAAATTGTACCGTAACACATTACGTGTCACTGTGTCATACAATTCTCAGAACTCATCCTACTAACTGATATCCCAGTTAAGTTACGGATTTTTAAAAGATACCACAATGAATACTAATCTACAAGAGTCATTAGGTGTTCCACATGTCCCGGAAGATCCATCGGTCTCAATTCAGAAGAAGATTTCTTCAATTTATTTCTTGGACACTGGGCATCCTCATTAGTGGACAATGGCCTAGGAACAACACTTAACACGAATCAGCAATCAATTAAACCCTATAATTCAATCACAGGACTCAACAACTTCCTCTTAACAATTTCTTATTCCATACAGGTTAAATTTTTACTTCATTCAAGTTTTAATCAACTTATACTCAATGCGATATCCTATCTCATTTTCCAATACTTTCAATCTTATTCTTACACCTTGAAAGGGCAATAAAAGCTCGATATGATCAACACTTAATTTCCAGTCCTATTAGCTCTAACAACAATTATCAAATGAGTCACTAGCATGAGATAACTCACACATTCAATTAGACTTCTCGGAAAGGTACTAGTGCCATGAGGCTTTTGGGTAATGGTTCCAATGACAGCCTCAAGTGCAACATTCATCCTTTCGATTTCAATTTAAGAATTGGATGACAACGAATCAGATGACATCTTTCTAGGTGGTAACGTTTTGTCAAACTCCACTTTATAAGGAAAGATCGCCATGACATCGATATCAGATTTAATCTCGCTAATTCTTTTTCAATATCACAATCAACTAATATCTACATTTCTACGAATATCAACCATTTGTTGGGATCATAAATATCCACAACTTGGTTTAGATCTAGGATAGCTAGAATTCCTACGAGAATAGCTTCGATTAATTTACTAGGGGATTTGGAGTTTCTTGTGACAATCTACGTCGTATAAATACCTCGTATAAATATCAAAATAATCATCAAACAATCATGTAATAAAATTACATCAAATATATATATATATATAATCCAAGTTATATATATATTAAAATAACACTTCTCAGTTTGGCCTTGTCGGTAACTCGGGAATTCTTCGGCACCGTTATAGTCAAAAGATTTTTAGACATTTTTAGAAAAATGTTTATAGTTAAAAGATTTTAAAATGTTTTATTCAAAATCTTGGTTTTAAAAATCTTTCGTTCTCTATAACGAGAGCTCTGGTACCAAACTGTAACACCCAAAAATATATACAACTTAATACAGTGGAAGACTCATTGGTGTTACGGGATAGCACATTACTCACATCATAGACAACGCATAAAAATTGGGTCATTTAATAATAAAAGCATTTCCATTCATAAATATCAAAGTTACATCGGTCCCAAGTCAGTATATTTTATACAAAGTTTTACAAAGTATTTGAATGGAAAATATTGTTTAAGTGCGGGCCATGAATTCTTGTCGTCTTCCCGAGAATTACCTTCAAGTACCTGAGATAAAACATGTTAAAAGAAAAGGTCAGCGATAACGCCGAGTGAATTCATAGAGTTTAATAAAATCCATCAATATAATATCAGTATAATATTATTACTGAAAATCAATTGGTACAAATCATTTTAATAGGCCATAAAATAGCCAAAGTCATTTTAATACAAATCTTCATCAAAATCATAATATAGGCGTTTGCCTTAAAAATCATTATACGAGCCAATGTCGTAAAAACATCATACAATACGTCTTATAACGTTGTATGAAAAATAAAAACCGTTATATGAATATGGTTATGAAAACCAAAACACAAACATAATATCAATAGTATCACCCAGTATTGCTAGTCAGGCAATACATCGTAATTCGGAGCGTCTAGTAGTATTTCGTTAGTTTTGGATTATTATAAGCCGCATGACATTGTTACCTTACTAAACCAACAACGGGTAGCTAACCTGATACCAATTTTTCCCATCTAAAGTAGCGTGTCGTCACAAAGGTCACGCTATGGAAATCTTCTCATACATAAATTCGCATACCAATCAATGTGGCACGACGGGGATCAACCGTCAAGGCGCGAACTGGGGTGATCGTCCCCAAATAGTACTATTAAATGCATAAGCGTCTACCAAATCCCGGTAGTTCACAATTCATGCTAATGGGACTTTTAGTGACATAACCTAACTTTAATAATCCATTTAATTTCATCTATCGGGTCCTTTAATCATTTATCGGGTCATACAATCGGGTTATACAATCATTCGGGTCCAAATCAATAAACAACAATCGGGACAAATGGTGTCCTATTTTTATAAAAACTAACATGTTATCTCCCTCGCGGGTTTATAAAAGATTTATAAAAATATTTAAAAGAGTGCGAGGCTATGAACTCAAGTGGATGTGGGAAGATGATTATCGGCGATTTGGATGTACGGTACGTGCTGTTGATCCCAAACTTAGATCGATTAAGCTTTGTGTATACGAGATTAGATCAAGTAATACACGTAGAGAAACCTTTGCTTAGGAATAAAGTAACTAAGTGTTATGCGGAATTAACACTTAATCTAAAACACAAAGATGTTAAACAAACTTTCACTTGTATTAGAATAATCGTGCTTGATTACAATGAAAGAGGTTTAACTTGCGAATACTTATGAAAACTGATATATTACTTTAACCTAAAAGACCTTCTTTTATAGATCAAGAAGTCTTGTACAATAAGCTACGAATCAACTATTCTAGGTAAAGATAATAATGGGAAATACAATGTCGAGCTTATCTTTACCATACATAAATAAAGAAACAAATAAACAAAAAGATTCGTATGAAGATATTCCATCAGTGTCAATCTTCAAGGCTGTCAGCGTTGACTTCTTCAATGTCAACGCTTGGCTGTCAGCGTCCAGTGTCTTCTTATCAGCGTTGACAATCTTCTTATCAGCGTCTAGTGAACTGACCCATATTTTATTCCCAACAATCCTCCCCTAAACTTGATATCTATTCCAATGATCAAGTTTCTGAATAAAAACTTAAGACTTAGTAGGAATCTTGCAAAAACTTCTTATGTTGGTGATAAACATATCTAATCAAGTCCTTGGCCACGTCACTAGTATAATCAATCTCCAAGGGTGTCTCTAGCATCTTCTCCAACACTTCTTTGGACAAGAAATAATCAGCATCCACAAGTAAATACTCTGAAAACTTTGTAGAGCTCAAATGAAATACACCACAAGTAGAATAAAGCCTCCAATGAAGATTACTGAGATCATCTTCAAGATCCTTCCATATGGCAGGATCTGCTTCTCTTGGACCACACAAAGTCAAAAATGTGTTCCAAAGTCTTATTCCATTTGCTGAAGTAGGTGCTTCAGCTGTATACTTGGCCTCTATTAATCTCCATAGATGCACCAAGTCTTCTCTGTCTATGCTTGCAAAGATAGCAATAACTGAAGTGAAAGTATGTACCTCCTTTCCAAATCTACCAATCTTCCAAAATCCACACTCATCTTCATCAAAACTGATGATTGGATTTCTGTCATCTAGAGGTACTACATTAACCAAATCTGAAGCTTCCAATGGAGAAAGCTTGAGATGCTTCCTTATTACACCTTCAGTTGGAAAATACACATCCATATCTTTGGGAAATTGAAAAGGATCTCCTTTCTTTACTGGTCTTTGAGCAATCCTCATTTCCTTTTGAATCTGCATTTCCTCAGCAAGCTCTTGTTTCCTTTCTTCTGAAAGAAACTGATAGACATTATTTTCTTGCACACTCCTCCAAATAGGATGTGCCCTATACTCTAGCTCCTCAAAAGATAAAGCCAGCAACTTCTTGGATGTCCAGTTAGGTTGATGACATCTAAGCAACTTGTAGTACAACTGCCTTCTATCTCTTTTGAGCCAAGTCTTGACCTCCTGTGCATTATACTTCAAAATCACCTTTATATCATCTTGTACCCTGAGAAGAACTTCCAACCCCCAAATTTGATCTGACAAACTCATCCCTTGGTTGTCCATAACCTTGTCTTCCCAAGCATGGTACATTCTGGTGATTTCTGGTAGGTCCCAATCAATCTGATTCTTCAAATCACTCAACCTTTCCTTTGCTAACTCATCCCCATATTCAAGTCTTTCTGGATCGTCAATAATTTGAACACTTGAATCTGAGCTATCACCTTCTTTTCCATCACCACTTTCTTCCTCACTCTCAGAAACAACAAATGGTGATCTACCACTCCTCTTCAAATCTCTTTCCAAAAGTTGTGCAGCCAACTGTTCATCAAATGCAATTTGTGCTGCATCTTTCTTTGGAACATCTTCTTCAACCAATTTTCCTTTACCTTTGTCTTTTGGATCAATAATAGGTAAAGTAGAAGAAGAAACCTGTGTGGACACATCTTTGATGATTGTTGATGGCTGGAATACATCAACACCACCTGCAACTTTATCAGCGTCGAAGTTACCTCTATCAGCGCCACGATTACCTTTGTCAGCGCTGGATGTGTCAGCGTTCAAACCTGTATCAGCGCCCATTGTTTCTTTGAAAGATCCTTCCAAGTTTAATGGTGTCACCTTGGATGTATCAATAACTGGGTGCTTCTTCAAGTTGGTGAGTGCTTCAGCAACCTGCAAAGATTCACTAAATTGTGAACTCTTCTCTGAACTCTTCTCACTAGCTGTATGAATCAGCTCATCCTCTTCATCCTCTTCATCCTCCCCTTTGGAAGATTCCTCCATTAGACTCCTGCTACTTGGATTCTCCAAAACAGTTACCCGCTCCCTCAATACTTGGAGTTCACGGCCCTGGTTGTTGACAGTTTGTACAAGGCTGACATTTTGCTTTTGCAAGCTAATGACAGCAGCCGTCAATTCAGTCAATGTCATAGGTTCCAATCTGCCCTTAGCTAGAATGGGGATTTGACCTCCCAAAATAGAATCATAGGGCATGGATGAGGTCTTAATGATGTTGGGACTGTCTTGACCAGCATCTAAGCCTGTGTCAATAGCCCCAGCCTCACCCATGTCACCAGCCACACTTGTGGAGGTGGTTCTCTCTGCTACAAGGCTAGGACCACTAGAGGAGAACACTCCAGTAGTCCTTTGGCGTTTATTCAACCTAGATTGTAATGGGGTGGAAGATGAAGTAGATTGTGTGGGTGTTGGTTGTTTAAGGAGTGTTTGGGATTGTTCAGGGATGGTATCAGCGTTGGGATTGGCTGTGTCAGCGCCAACATCTTGAGTGTCAGCGTTGGGTTGGTCAATGTCCATGTGATCAGGTAAAGGTAATGGTTCATGAATAGGCTCAAGTTGGGGTTCAGGGTCTGGTTGTGGTTGTGGTTGAGCAGCCTGAATTACTTCAAGCATGGGTTGGGTAAGAGGTATGGATCTGTTTGTGGAGCTCATTTTAGCAAAAATGGTTTTCTGTTGTTTAGGGATCTCATAAAAAGTGTCATGATCCCTAGAACAATATTCTTGTAAATCAAAGACCATTTGCAAAAATCTAGGGTAAGCCAAAGTCATTTTACTTCCCTTATTTTTACACATCCCTTCAAAAATCATTTTTGAAAAATTATACTTAAGCCCACGTGTGATACAAACCAAAGCACTTGCAATTGACCTGTTTATTTCATTAAAAGAAGTACATTTTGGACTTAAGCATTGTAAAAGGACATGTATCAAATATTTCCAGTCAGAGGGAAATTCCTGCTTATGATATTTATTTAAAGTGACATCAGCAGGAATAGGATAACCCAATTCCCTAAGACCTTGTTCTATTATTGCAATGGCAAGGGTAGTCACACCATCAGCGTCATCAAGACGCAAAGCTTGGCGAACCAAGGCTTCAGTGACCACCCATGTTCTTCCATGAACAGTAGATGTTAATGTGGTCACTCCATTAGCTGTTGTGGAACTAGCAGTGTTCCAAAACTGTCTAATGTGTGCGACAGGGACTAATGGTGTATGAGAAAGTGCATACCTTAATGAGGATGCATTTAAAAATGCCACCATTTGGGAATACTGAGGGAACAAATCAGGATCAGCAGTCAAGTAACCTACCATATTATGTTGGCTCTTGAACTCCAATGTTAAATTCTTTGAGTTGAACTTGGGTGCCATGTTGAAAGCTGTTTAGGTTATGTGATATGGGAAAAATCTAGGAGAAAAGTGTTAGACAAGAAAATATGAATACCAAGAATAAAAAGTTTAACCAAATTTATAGGAGAGATGCATGATTTTGATTGGTCAAAAATGAGGCGGTTATATTCAAAGAGCAATGATGAAAATATTGAATCAAATATAACTTATCGCATGCATTAATTAAAAGTAACAACTCCCCAAAATTACGGCCAAAGATTAGTCAAAAATAACAACTGGGTAGGGCCCACTAGGTGTCAACGGTCAAAAATAGCCCATCAGCGCCCAACGGCTATATTTTCTTGTCAGTGTTTGCCTAAAGCCTTGTCAGCGTCACGATTGGTCGTAACAGCGTTTGGAGAAAAACTTGTCAGCGTCTAAAAATAAAAATATTTAAAAAGAAAAAGACCTTAACAAAGTAATTTATCCTAAGGGAAATATCTTACAAGTTGATAATAATTACTGGGCGGCAAGCACTGTCCATTTATGCACACTTGCTTAAGCAAGATAGACACAAATGTCCTCTAGTGTCCCTTGCTAACCAAAATACTTACCAACAAAGTTATTTCATAAAATTCTTTGTAACTCCCAGGTAAACCCATAACAAAACTATTTCCAAGTCTCCCATCAGACCACAACCAATTCTAGGCCAAAAATGTCTTGGCAGCATGCATAGTTTATCAACTTTGCATGCTACAGTGCCTCATGGTTTAGTAAAACTAACCCATACTCACCTGTGGACACAATCTAGAATTGTGATGAGAGTATTCTAAGAATACCCAAGAGTCCTAAAGGTTCCTTAAACCTCCCCTTAAACTATGATACATGAGTTCTCAAAATATATATGAACATTAAAAATTTATGTCAAGATAGGAATATAAATATTCCAACCATCATCCATAAACAAAAACATGTCCAAATAGCTCTTCAAAGATCCATAAGCAACTCTGTATCCAATGGCATAAAGCTACCACCTACCTACACATTTAGATGAAAACCACAAAACTAACATTTGTTGCTGACAGCGCCCCGACAACACTTATCAGCGTTGAAGGAACTCTTGTCAGCGTTAGACAATAATATCTCTAACAACGGCAAAATAACACTTATCAGCGTTACATTTACCTTTGTCAGTGTTAGAAAAATAAAGTGGAAAATCTAAATCATCACAAAGACCAATAACAATGCATTATCCTGTACATACTTTTACAAAAAGGTTCCAAAACACATATTAAGTGAGATTAACCATTCCAATATTTGTTACCAAATATTGAAATCTTCCAGCATCAAAAGGTTTAGTTAATAAATCAGCCACATTATCTTCTGTGGCTACCCTATCTGGTTGTATTAAACCTTTCTCAAAGCAATCTCTTATAAAATGATGTCTAATTTCTATGTGTTTGGTTTTAGAATGATGTACAGGATTTTTAATAATGCATAAAGTACTGTTATTGTCTACAAAAATCTTGATATGCATGAAATTATACCCATAATCCAACAGCTGGTTCTGAATCCATAAGACTTGTCCACAACAAGCAGCTGCAGTCACATATTCTGCTTCAGTTGTAGAGTTTGCCACCACTGTTTGTTTCTTGCATTGCCAAGATATCAATCTACTCCCAAGAAATTGACATCCACCAGTTATGGATTTCCTATCAAACTTGTCACCACCATAGTCACTGTCTGAATATGCAATAAGGTCCAATGGAGAATCTTTTGGGTACCACAAGCCAAGATCTGGATAACATCTTAGGTACCTAAAAATTCTCTTCACAGCAAAAAGGTGACATTCTTTGGGAGTCACTTGATGGCGTGCACATGCACACACAGCAAACATGATGTCAGGTCTTGAAGCTGTAAGATACATCAATGAACCAATCATTGATCTATAGTGCCTAACATCCACATCCTTTCCAGCTCCAATTTTTCCCCAAGGGTGTTCCCTATCCATAGGAGTGGAAGCATCCTTTTCATGTGGAGAAAAACCATATTTCTTCAAGATTTCAGCTACATACTTGTCTTGGGAGATGAAGATACCATCTTCTTTCTGCTGAACTTGTAAACCTAGAAAGAAGTTCATCTCACCCATTGCACTCATCTTGAATTTATCTGTCATGAGCTTGGAAAAGTCCTCACTCATTTTTGGATCAGTAGACCCAAAAATGATGTCATCAACATAGACCTGCACAAGCAACACATGTTTTCCTTTCTTCTTTGTAAATAGTGTCTGATCTATGGTGCCCCTCTTGAATCCATTGTCCACCAAATATGTAGACAAGGTACCATACCATGCTCTTGGGGCCTGATGAAGTCCATACATTGCTTTCTTCACTCTATAAACCTTGTCTGGATTTTCAGGATCTTCAAAACCAGGAGGTTGCATGACATATACTTCCTCAACAATTGTCCCATAGAGGAAAGCACTCTTCACATCCATTTGATAAACAGTGAAGTTCATGCAAGAGGCATAAGCTAAGAAAATTCTGATAGCTTCAATTCTTGCAACAGGAGCAAAAACTTCTTCATAATCTATGCCTTCCTCTTGTGTATATCCCTGAGCTACCAAACGTGCCTTGTTTCTGACCACAATGCCTCTTTCATCTTTCTTGTTTCTTAGAACCCATCTTGTCCCAATTGGTCTCACATATCTAGGACAATCAACCAGCTCCCAAACATCCTGTATAGCAAATTGGTGAAGCTCATCCTGCATTGCTTCCACCCAACTGGGTTCTTTGAGAGCATCAAAAATTTTCTTGGGTTCTTCCTGTGACAGAAAACAGGCAAACAAACATGCTTGTACAAGAGGGGTATCAACCTTCTTGTGTATATTGGCAATAAATCCACCAAGACTTTGAT
The DNA here is from genome assembly GCA_025667525.1 of Glebionis coronaria. NCBI lineage: Eukaryota > Viridiplantae > Streptophyta > Magnoliopsida > Asterales > Asteraceae > Glebionis > Glebionis coronaria. The sequence continues at coordinate 333,853,099 of CM046881.1, read as the reverse complement.
GGGATCTTCTTGTCTGAACTGGAGCCATAACATCACCAATGATCTGAGATGTGGGGTGATCCTTTGTTGTGGAAATGAGAACTCCTCCTTCAAAAAGTCTGGTGTCCTCAACTTCACGCTCCATGTTGCCAATATCTTCTTCATCAGACTCTCTTTGATCAACATGAATCTCTTCATGGACATTGGAAGGTCCACCTTGTTCAAAATGGGAAGAGAAAAGCTGTGTAAAGGTGTCACCAAAGTCTGATCCTTGCTTGTCAGCGCTTGGGCTAACAGCGCTTGAACTGTTGTTGTCAGCGTCTAAGCCATCAGCGTCTGAATTGGTCTTGTCAGCGCTTGATTTCCCTTTGTCAGCGCCTGAAGAACCATGCATGTTTGTATTTGGTGGTACTTGGAGACCACCATTATCTTTCCTAGCAGCAGCAGCAGCAGCATAATACTCATCTGTCCATATAGGAAGTGTAACATATTCTTGTGTGGGAGATGATTTAACTGCTGGTGGTCCATCCTCCTTAGCAACCTGTATACCTGAAACATTACCAATTCTCTTTTCCAAAACACTTGAAGTTACCTTCACAATGTCTGGATCAGTAACAGGCATATAATTTAAAGCTCTAGATAAAGGTTCTAAGTCAAACAACCAATTTGGACCACTTTCAGGATCACTAGGTTTACTCTCTAAAAACCTAACATGTACTTTTTCAAGTATACGTTTTTCCTTTTTAATGTAAACCTTATATCCTTTGCTCTGCACTGAATAACCCATGAAGTAGCCTTCATCACCTTTAGAATCAAATTTACCTAGGGCCTCACTAGTTTCTAAAACAACTACATGACAACCAAAAGGCTTAAGAAAGCCAATATTGGGCTTCCTTCCCCAAAGTAATTCATAAGGTGTCTTATTATGTATCTTGTTGACCAATGCCCTATTTTGAACATAACAGGCTGTGTTAACAGCTTCAGCCCAAAAGGCTATAGGAAAGTGGGCATCAGCCAACATGGTTCTGGCTGCTTCAATTAGGGTTCTATTCTTCCTTTCAGCAACCCCATTTTGCTGTGGGGTTCTAGCTATGGTAAACTGCCTAGTAATCCCTTTCTTGGCACAAAAATCATCTAACAATTGATTTCTAAACTCACCCCCATTGTCACTTCTAATAATTCTGACCTCATTACCATTCTTCTTTTCAATCTGGGTAATGAAATTAATCAGACTTTGGGCAGTTTCACTTTTCTTGGCTAAAAAGAAAGTCCATGTAAACCTGGAATAATCATCAGTGATAACAAAACAATATGATTTACCCTTCAAACTTTCTATATTATTTGGACCAAAGAGGTCCATATGCAATAAGTGAAGTGGTTTAGAACTAGAGTGCACCTGTTTAGACCTGAATGAGACCTTGTGCTGCTTGCCCTTAAGACATGCAACACAAGTGTGGTCATTGTGGAAAGCCTTTTCAGGCAAACCATCAACTAAACCAAGCCTCACAAGTCTATTGATATTCTTAAAGTTTATGTGCCCTAATCTCCTGTGCCAAAGATTACTTTCATCTACTGAGGCTTTAGCATAAAGACATGACATCATTTTATTATTTACCTTAATTCCATTAAGATTCACATTATATATGTCTTTATGCCTTGGTGTTCTAAAATCTATGTATTTTTCCTCAGGGAGCTTATAATCTTTGCTTAACACCAAGCACTCAGTATCTATGAAAAGAACCTTATTTTTGTTATCACACACTTGTGATACACTAAACAAATTATAATCCAGTTCTTTTACCAAGAAGACATTCTCAAACCGTAGATTGTTGGTGACAAGGGTTCCTTTTCCAGTGATGGTGCCGTAGCCCCCTCCAAAGTATACCTTATCACCATCTTGAATTGGAGTGAAGTTTGTCAGATAGTCTTCCTTTCCCGTCATGTGCCTTGAGCATCCACTATCCCAGTATCCATAATCATTGATCTTCTTCTGAATGCCCTGCACATAAAGAAAACACATTAGTTTTCTTTGGGAACCCAAGCCTTGGAAGACTTGGATTCATCTGGTTGTTCAACAAGAACAGACTTGGTTCTCATAACAACCCCATTTTCATCCCTTTTAGAATGAAATTCCCAGTTAACCCCAATTGGTGTTGACATTGCTTTTGAAATATAATGAAACCTATTGCATGTCATAGAAACACCAGTAGAATTAGAGTTTTGGTCTTGTTTTGGTCTCCATGTTAAGCTAGTAGAAGCTTTAGACCTATTTCCCTGTGGTTGCAAATACCTAGGTTTGGCAGTGTGTCTGTCAGCGCTAAAACTACTCTTGTCAGCGTCCCGATTGCCTTTATCAGCGTTGAACCTAGGGTTTGCTACAGGAACCCATTGCCTATTGGACCAAGTGTTTGACTTTTGAAAAGGTCTTAGGCCTTGTGTGTTAGACCCTCTAGAAAAGAATGGGGCTGGTCTAACTACTTGTGAACTTTTGTTCACAAAGGTATTGGGTCTGACAGTGTTTGACCTATGTTGACTTTTGTTAGCGCTGAAATGGTTCCTATCAGCGTTGACATTGGAAGCGTTGACACATTTGTATGCCAAATGTGAGAAGCTACCACATGTGTAACAAGCTTTTCTAGATATAGTCTTAGGTCTAGAAGCAAAGAAGCCTGTTCCTTGGTTACTAACTTGGCTTTTTGGTGACCTAGTATTCCTATACATCTCTGCATACTTAACACTAGGTTTTCTAACAGTTTGTGGGCCAAGGTCAACAGCTTTGCCAGTGGTAGGGTGTGTGATTTTAATAGGTTTAGGATCATTGGACTCCACAATTGGTATCATGATTGGTGTGGGCTCATTCGGACTTTCACACAACAACCCTCCCTTAACAAACAAGGTGTGGTTAGCTTTCTTCCACTCATCTAGGTCAGTCAGTTTTTGCTTGTATTCCTCAACTGGGGAAGTCACTCTAGGTGGAGGAATAAATTCCTTCTCTTGAAGTTCTGGCAAGCCTGTCCAAGATAAGTCCTTTGATTGGACACCATAGAAATCCCCAGCTGGTGGTGGAACACCAGTATAATCTTTCATCCCAATCCCACTCATATCCTTAGAGTCTCTTTGTTTACTAACACACTCTCCTAGGGATTGTGTGGCCTTATCAAATCTCTGGATTTTAAGACTCACATTATCTTTATTTTTGTTAGCCTCCTCTAACTGAGCTATCAAATCAAGATTAACCCTATTTACTATATCTTGCACATCTTTACTCTGATGTAACTCATGTTTTAAGATATTTATTTGATCCTTTAAATCAAACTCCATTTTCTTATACTCAGCTACTGTCTTTTCTGTTTGGGTAAGAGCAATTTGATAATTAGATACTTTGCATCTTTCAGTACTTGCCTCATCTAATAATTTTACTATCTCTTGATTTAGTTTTTCAGTATTTAAACGACAACCCTTAGAACAGAAAGCATCATCATATACCTCATTATCTGATGAAGAGGAGGAGTGTGCCATGAGAGCATATTCAACATGCTCTTCTTTAACTTCAGCAATCAAGGCTCTGTCCTCTTCCTCATCCTTAGCCATAAAGTTCCAGCTCCAGTCCCATCCTCCAACACCATCAATTTGTTGAACAGCAACCATGGCCTTGGGATCTTGGCTCTTAACCATTTGGCTTGAGGGCTTACCAGCATCAGATCTTCTTGGAGATCTACATTCCCTCATAAAGTGCCCCATCCGATGACAATTGTAGCACTCAACCTTTGATTTGTCAAATCCAGCAACATCCTTAGCATTAAAGGTCATCTTCTTCTTGAACCTTTTATTAAACCTGTTTGCTCTTAAACTTACAAGAGCCATAGTCCACTTGATGTCCATCTCTTCCAATTGTTCATCACTTATCTGCTCAAGATCTTCATATGTAATCCTTGAATCACTGGGCAAAGAAGCAATGAATGCACACACAGTATCTAGATCTAAACCAGCAGGTTTAATTCTATCAGCGCCAAAGTTGTGTGTGTCAGCGCTTGAGTATAAAGCGTTGACAGGATATGATCCAGCGCTGACAAACTGAGATCCAGCGCTGACACATTGAGATCCAGTGGCTGGATGTCCATAGAAGTTCATGGAATCAAATTGGCCTTCACTTTGTGAGAAGAAGGCCATGTTACTACTGGAAGATTTATTATCACTATCCAATTGCCATTCATTCTCCAACAGTCTTAGTTTGTTGAAGATGTCATCAAACCTGGAGGTCTTGTGGGTGTTATTGACAAGAATGGATCTTGTCTCAATCTTCCATACATCACCAAGGCTTTTGAGAAAAGTAGCATTCAATTCAGGGTCATCAATCTGTGTTCCCATGAAGGAAAGTTGACTTGTGATGTCAAGCAGTCTACTTCTCACACTACTGAGATTCTCATTAGGTTGAGCTTTAAAGACAGCATACTCATGCAAGAGTTGCTTCTTCTTTTCTTCTTTTGTGTCAGCATTGCCACCATGTGCTACTTCAAGAGCTTCCCAAAGCTCTTTTGCAGACTCAAAGCGTTTGTATTTGTGCTGATTCTCATGACCTAGGGCGTGTTTCATGATGTTCAAGATTTTCATGTCCACTCTCTTCTTGGCTATATCTTCAACAGATACAGCTCTTCCATCTCCAGGCTTTTCCTTCTTATCAGCTTCAGGACAATTAGGAACAGCTGTCCTTGTGGCAATAGCAGCAGCAATCTTTTGTGCTTTGTCGAATGTGTTCCCATATTCAACAATCTCCCAAAGAGTGTAGTCATGAATAGATATGTATTGCTCAAAATTGGACTTCCAAAGCTCGAAGTTCCTGGCATTAAACATGGGAATTTGATACTAGGATTTGTGGAGTTGTTTTGTAGCAAAGCAGCAGGTTGATCTGTGCCAGACATGATGTTTTTAGGGTTTTGAGAATTTTAGGGTTTTTAGGGTTTTTGGTGTTTTAGGGTTCTTGCGTTACTTAAAGATCAAAAGTTTCTCAACAAGCTCTGATACCACTTGTTGATCCCAAACTTAGATCGATTAAGCTTTGTGTATACGAGATTAGATCAAGTAATACACGTAGAGAAACCTTTGCTTATGAATAAAGTAACTAAGCGTTATGCGGAATTAACACTTAATCTAAAACACAAAGATGTTAAACAAACTTTCACTTGTATTAGAATAATCGTGCTTGATTACAATGAAAGAGGTTTAACTTGCGAATACTTATGAAAACTGATATATTACTTTAACCTAAAAGACCTTCTTTTATAGATCAAGAAGTCTTGTACAATAAGCTACGAATCAACTATTCTAGGTAAAGATAATAATGGGAAATACAATGTCGAGCTTATCTTTACCATACATAAATAAAGAAACAAATAAACAAAAAGATTCGTATGAAGATATTCCATCAGTGTCAATCTTCAAGGCTGTCAGCGTTGACTTCTTCAATGTCAACGCTTGGCTGTCAGCGTCCAATGTCTTCTTATCAGCGTTGACAATCTTCTTATCAGCGTCTAGTGAACTGACCCATATTTTATTCCCAACACGTGCTTCAATCACGGAAACCTAGACAAATAATACTCGTCTTAGACTCATGTCCAATGACTTTATAAAAATAAAAATTATGTATACATATGATGATTATATATATATGATGATCAAGTGGGTTTATATATCCTCGTTTACTCATTTTAGTGTTATGTGTCGATAACTTTTATACTAGTTTGCTAGTTTTACCTATTTACGTGTTTTAAGTTCAATAAAATTATTATAAGTTCTTTAACTTGTATTTATCCATTTCATACTTATATTATCAGTAGTTATACTTTATATGTTGGGCCCAAATGGGTTAAGCCCAATAATAAGTTCATATGTGTCTTAGTCCATTTTGTTGTATTATTAGTCCAATAACGTTAACTTAGTCCGTTAATGTCCGTATGTTATATAGTTCGTGTTTTATCGATTTTTCCTTGTTATACATGTTTATATATCAGTATATAAGTTTTATAAAAGTTTACATTAGACGGGTCCAACCATCTAAGGTTTAATTAACAAAAACGTTAATTTTACGGTATTAGCCGAAAAAGTCGTAAAAATCAAGTTTATACTTTTTATTACTTATAAGTGTTATTCCACTACCATTTTTATAATTTATACACTTATTTAACCTTTTACATATTTATATAAATAAAATCCATAAGTTAGTGGGTTTTAACTTTTCATTTTATACAATATAATTTTGAGTGCTTATATAATAGTAATAAACATTAATTCTCAAAATCTGAGTTTTACTTTCATCTTCACCAAAACTGCCATATCTAGAGTTCTATATGGAGATAGAAGCTAAAATATTTATCACATAAACTACATGATATGTGCTCCATTTAACTCTTCTATTGCTACTGTTGAATCATCTTCTAAGTATTTTCTAAAAATCGTACAAAATAGTAAACTCAGATTGGTACTCTAAACTTGTTTTGATCATATCTCACTCATTACAATGATTCCATTGCCTGGCCAACTCTCACATGTGTACAAGACCCATAACTTACTGTATATCAATTTATTCAAGTCATTTTACTAGTTTACCATATGGTTCTTTACTGTTTTATACAGCCATCTAAATTAAGCAAGATTTTAACCTTGTTTCTTATAGTTTTTCATCTTTTTAAGCATGTTTATCAACACCAAATCCCCACACAATATTTTTAATCATCATTCATCATCATATACATATACATAAGTGAAATAAATACAAGATTACATAATCATAAATAACAAGAGGATGAGAAGGACAATCTTTATACCACCATGATGATGAAAAGATGAGATTGATGATAAACAAGACTTGGTTTTGGGTAACCAATCTTATGAGATATCAACAACACTTCTAGGATCATTAAGTATTTGTATACTCTTGGAGAAATCAGCCCTAAGACACCAATAAATCTCCTCCTTGGATGTTAAAATCACCTCCAATGTTCAAGACTTCAAAGGAGCATCATCATGTGTATGAATAACACATGAATTTATGGTTAAAATAGATCAAATGAGGGTTATTTTTGAGGATTGTGGGACGAAATGATAGAGAGATGAAGGGTGTTTTAGTGGTTTTGCATGTACAAGTGAAGAAATGGTTAGTGAAAGATGGTTTTGTTTGTTGGATAGCTTACTTGTTAAGCTTAGGCTAACAAGTGTAGCTAGTAAGCTTAAACACTTGACACCTCATGGTGTTGAGTCAATGTTTTGGCCATCCCATGTTAGTGGGGTGGGGCAAAACTTGTTTTGTCTCATCCCACTAATTTACGGGTATTACTCGATTCTAGTTTCCTCGATTTGCGTGCCCTCGGGTCGTTTTACGAAAAACGTTTTTATAAATTATGAATCAACGGCACAAAACGAATCTAATAAAAATTGTCTCATAAAAAACGGAGTTCGAAAACGTAAATACGTAATCCTAAGGTTTCCGGTTTAGTCGTAAAGGACGTTAAATTATAATCGTTAGTCCTAATCTCTTCTCGTAAATTTGTGAGTTTATGAACCAACACAAATTTAAAATCTCAAAATAATATTCACGGACAAATTTATTTTCTGAAATGTCGGACTGTCACCAAAATGGTGTATGTAAACGTAAGTACGTAATGTTGAATCCTCCGGTTTAGACGTAGTCGATGCTACTTCAAGACGTAAATCCAAATTACTTCCAAAAAATAAGTGAGTTCATAATATAACATTAAAATAATATTTTCAAATAAATATTGAGAATAAAATATCAACCATGAATTGACGGATTGTCACATTAGGGGAGGATTGTTAGGACCTATGTAATAGATATTTGTAATAGATAAACTAGGAGGTATGTAGTACCTCCTGGTCCTAGTAGTAGTAGGAGCAACATGTGCTCCTGGTCTAGTATAAAGTCAAACATTATTATTCTTAGTAGTTTGTTAGGATATGCATGAGATATGTTAGGAAAGGATATGCATATCAGGAGTTACACATTTTGTTTTAATGTAGTATAAAAGGAACCCATTGGTAGAAGGGTTAGACACACCTTTCACCATTATTCATTTCATATTAATAGTAGAAATCCTTAGTAAGGATCAAGTTATTTTAGTTATTCTGTTTCTTCTTGTTCATAGTATTTGTATTCCGCACTTATACTTTGTATTACATTAAGAGTCTCTCTGTGAATAGACTTGTGATTACAGAAGTTGTTCACCATCCTTAACAGGCTGCAAGATCCACATCTAGTGGACCCTACAAAGTATCATAAGGATTATTCATCGGAAGATGGGAAATATTCTTAGGAATACTTACAGAACACTCATCTTCGAATCCAATAAGATGGTATTAGGAATACCTTATTCTAGGGACGTCGGTAAATCCTAACTTATTGATAGTAGGTTACGTACACAAAAACATAGTATCTAAACATGAAATCTCTTATGCATAATATCAAATAAACATACACATAATCCTGGGGAATATCAGTACAATCATTCTTGTAGCAGCACTGGCTTTTACACACGAGGACTTGTTGGGAATAAATACAAGTATATTAGTTACCCCTGCTAGTTGGTCATTTGTCCCCCTGCTAGAGTAAGTTCCCCTGCCAAATAAAAAAGGCAGGGGGATTGGTTCCCCTGCTGAAGTCAAAGGCCCTGCTGCTAGAGAAAAACTTGGAATAGATTATTACGCGTTTCTGTTACTACTCCGAGATACTTTCCAAGTTTGTTAGTAGTAATCTTGTACGTGAGTCCTTATGCCTATAAAAGGACTCACTAGGTTATCATGCAAAGTGTGTCTTTCTCTATTGTCTTTCATTTCATACTTTAAGGTTTTTGTAACCCAAATACCATTTTTGGGTATTCGTATATCATTGATATATTAAAGTTTAATGTTTGCCTTAATCATTTGTTCTTGTGCTAAACACTATATTCCACATCTTATTTAGTTACTTTGTATTGCAAAGTTTCTCTAGTGTTAGATTGGATTTATTCTTTCTATCACAACCCTTAAAAAAGCTATAAAGGTTTAAGATCTGAGTTTGGGATCAACAAGTGGTATCAGAGCTTGTTGAGAAACTTTGACTAAACCAAGAACAAAACCCTCATTACAACCATGTCTTCAGACTCTTCCTCAAACAACAACAACCAAAACAACCTCAAACTACCCATGATGGATCCTGAAAACTTTAAATTATAGGAATTCAGAATCCAACAATATCTCAAAATGGAACACTATATTCTCTGGGAGATCATAGAGTTTGGTGATCTATTCACCAAAACAATGGCGGTTGAAGATGGCAAGGGAGAAGAGAAAGGTGAAAGTTCCAAAGGTGGTAAGGACAAGAAGAAATCTGATGCTCTTTGTGATAAGGAAATACTGGCCAGAAGGCATGATGTCAGAGCTTACAGTTCATTGCTGTTGGCTCTACCTGATAGACATCAGCTAAGATTCAGAAAGTACAAAACAGCTAAGGAACTCTGGGAAGCCATAGGCATAACTTTTGGAGGAAATGAATCCACAAAGGAGAAGAAGAATAATCAAATGCTTGATGAATTTGCTTCTTTCAAAGAAATTGGTGACGAATCAATTGGTGCTATTTACAATAGGCTTCAAGATATGGTGGCTCAGTTGGAGTACTTTGAAATTAATGTGACAAGAGAACAGGTGAATACCAGGTTTCTTAACAATCTTCAGAAAGAATGGTTCTTCTACAAAGTTATTTGGCAGAATAAGGATGACTTAGATAACAAGAACATTGATGACATATACAATAACTTGATAGTTTTTGAACCTGTTGTCAATGAGATGAAGTCAAAAGGAACAATTCCCACCAACTCAAGTGGAACTACTGATTCCCCTGCTAACATGGCGTTCATATCACAAAGTAGTAGAATCTCCAAAGGCAGTGGAATCGAAGTTGGCCCTGCTACTTATTCCCCTTCTACCAGGTCTGGATCATCTTATGATGAAGAAATGCCTGCCACATTCAGTCTTGACACTGCTTGTGCTTTTATAACATCCCAAGGGACACAAGGATCACTGTGTTACACGAAGATCTGAGTCAAATCAGTAAGCAAGGACTGGAGGAGATGGATATCAAGTGGAACATGGCTCTGCTTAGTATGAGAGCTAACAGGTTTTACAAGAAGTATGGGAAGAAGATCTCCATCAATCCCTCTGACGTGGCTGGGTTTGACAAAACGAAGGTTTAATGCTACAAATGTGGCAAGAAAGGTCATTTTGCTAGGGAATGTAGAGGACCTAAAAATGGGAACAGCTATAGGAAGGAAACCAAAGATGATTATTCTGGTGCTAAGGCTATGGTAGCCATGCAGGGGATAGATGGAGCAGGTGGATAGGATTGAAGTGCTATGACAGAGAGTGTTGAAAGAAATCAAGCATTGATTGTTGAGGAAAAAGAGGAAGATTTTGCTCTTATGGCTATGTCAAGCTCCAGCTCAGACAATGAGGTATATGATGATTCGTATTGTACTAAAGCTTGTAGCAAAAATACTGAGTCATTAAATATTCAAATCAGAAAGATAAAAGTTGATTATATCAATTGTGACAATGACCTTGATAATTACAAACGTGCTTTAGAACAGCTAGAGTCTACCATAAGAGAATATAAACAAAGAGAAAGTGATTATAAAGATCACATTGTGATTCTAGAGAGAGATGCTAAGGAAAATAATGATTCCATTAAGGAGCTGACTGTTGAACTTGAAATCTTTAAATCTAATAAAAAGATAGATGATGAAACTGTTGAAAAATTTAGAAAAGCTTCTAAAGATTTAACTAAAGCAGGTGAAATTGGTCAATCTCCTAGGGACAAAATAGGTTTTGAGATTAAAAATGAGCATGCTACCATACCACCACCTCCTGCCAATATTCATGCACCTTTTCCTAGAAAAGACTTGTCTTGGACTGGTCTTTCTTGTTTCCAAAAATAGGAAGATATTGAATTTGACTTGAGTGCTTACATACCTAATAGTCTTGAAACAGAAGAGCCACTAGTAAAAACTAGTATTGTTAGGGACTTTGAAAAGGAACAGATTGCTTTAAAACAATGGAAAATATATAACCCTATTCTCTTTTCAAGAGAAGGACTTTTTGGTAGTGATTCTAGTTCTAAGAGTAGTTCACCCAAATCCAAAATAGGACCAACGTCCTCTAAGTCCACTATTAAATATGCTGGTATGTATAGGTCTGTCAGAGGTAATCAGAGAAATTGGAATGACCAAAAGTCTCACCAATTAGGAGAAGACTTTGTGATAAATACAAAACCCTGTTTCACTTGTGGCAGTTTTGATCAATGGAAGTTGTGGCTGCAAATCCTTTAAAGGATATGAAACCTAAAGCCATTCTTTAAAGGATATGGAACCTAAATCCATTCTTCTAAATGCAGGGGAAAAATCCTTTTCCCCTGCCAAGTATGTTGCCCCTGCTTTGAGAAACAGGGTTACTATCAAATATGTTGTTCCTGCTCTAAGAAAGGTCAATGATGTTCATCCCAAGACCAGCTCTTCCATGACTAACCCAACACCTCATAATGCATACAGATATGTCCCTAGACCTTACCAACACATAAATAGAGGCCAAAACAAAAGATGGGTTCCCTCTGCTAAGCATAGGGATTCCCTTGCTAAATTTGGGGTATCCCGTGCTAGCAAAGTTTTGCCCTCTAGGAACATGGGCAGATGGGGAAAAGCTGTGACAGCCTCAGCTCGTTGGGTTTGGGTACCCAAAAGAGGTGCTCAGTCTAATGGTGTATCTCTAGTTTTTGATAAGTTATCCTACATTGATACACGAGGTAGATCCAAGTTTGTAATGGCTTGGGTCCCTAAGAAAAACTAATTTGTTTTTCATTTTGTAGGTGACAAAGAAGACAAGGGATGATAGAGCTTATTGGGATAGTGGATGCTCAAGGAGCATGACTGGACAAAAATCTTATCTGTCTAACTTTGTTCCCCTGCATGACAATGATGGTGTTTCCTTTGGAGATGGGCATGGAACAATCACAAGAAAAGGAACTATTGTCACCAATGGGATGACCTTTGACAATGTCTATTTAGTGAAAGAACTCAAGTACAATATCTTCAGTGTGTCACAGATGACTGATAACAAGAATTTTGTCTTGTTTACAGATACTGAACGTCTGGTGTTAGGAAAGGAGTTTGTCTTACCACCCAACACTCCTATTGTACTCAGAACACCAAGACAAAAGAACATGTACACAATTGATCTCAAAGACATCTCTCTTCAAGACAATGAAACTTGTTTCATTGCCAAAGCCTCAATTGATGAGTGTAAGAAATGGCATAGAATACTTGGTCATCTTAATTTTAACAACATGAACAAACTGGTAAAATATAATCTGGTTCATGGTCTTCCTTCAAAGTCCTTTGTCAATGATCATACTTGTGCTGCTTGTCTGAAAGGGAAGCAACATAGAGCATCTTGCAAATAAAAAACAAGTATGTCCACTACCAAGCCATTGGAACTACTGCATATGGATCTTTTTGGTCCTACTTCTGTGGCAAGCATAAAGAAGAAATGGTACTGCCTAGTGATTACTGATGATTTTTCAAGGTTCACATGGACATTCTTTCTGTTTGAAAAGAGAGACACAGCTGATGTACTCATTGGGTTCATCAATCAGATTGAACTATCAAAAAGCATGAAGGTAGTGACCATGAGATCAGATAATGGTGGTGAATTCAGGAATCAGAAACTGGACACTTTCTGCATAAACAAAGGAATCAAGAGGGAATTTAGCATTACAAGAACACCTCAACAAAATGAAGTTGTAGAAAGAAGGAATAGGACACTCATTGAAGCAGCAAGAACTATGTTGTCTAATTCCAAACTTCCAGTTATCTTTTGGGCTGAGGCTGTATCCACTGCTTGTTATGTCCAAAACAGGGCCTTCGTGGTTAAGGCACACAACAAGACCCCTTATCAGCTGTTCAATGGAAGACCTCATTTAATTGACTTCTTTAGACTATTTGGATGTCATGTGATCATTTTGAACACAATTGACAATCTAGGCAAGTTCAGTGAAAAGGGGGATGATGGATATTTTGTTGGTTATTCATTAAACAGAAAGGGATATAGGGTCTTCAATAAGAAGACAAGCAAAATAACAGAAAATCTTCATGTGGATTTTATTGAAGACAAGCCTGAAGATGTTCAAACAGGCCCTGATTGGTTCTTTGATATTGAGGTTCTTTTGAAATCTATGAATTTTGTACTTGTTACATTGTAGAATACTAACATTTCAGGTACTCAAGAACCAACTGGTGTAGAGAAGCCACCATTGAGGTACATGAATGTACCCTCACTATTTCCCATTGAAGCTGCTTCAAAAACAGGTGAAGAAAATGATACCTCTCAAAAGAAAGAACAGACAATCTCTTCCCCTGCTAAGTCACCTTCTGAAAGCAGTGGAATGGCTGAAAGCAGTGGAATTCAGGATTCCCCTACTAGATCAATTGCTTCCCCTGCTACAAAGGATCCAGCTGTCAATGACATCAATGATGAAGAAAGAGAATCCCCACTCATTTCCTCATCTACACCCATATCTGATGGTCCTCTCATATCCAGCAGTGGAAGCATAATAATTAAGAGTGGAGGTCCAAGTTATTCAGAGCTGCATTCAGCTCATCAACACCCATCTCTAGGTCATGTTGTATCTTTTGGAAGCTCTTTTGAGGAGTTCTTTCCCAATCAAGATAGACCCATTAATTCTGATTTGGAAGAGGATGAAACAGAAGTAATCATGAGTATGCAGCCTACCTACAGAATCAATAAGGATCACCCTCTCTCACAAATCATTGGTGATCCTGAAGCCCCTAGACATACAAGGTATACAACAAAGGAGCACAACTTCATTGCTAACATCACCATGAAGTTTAACCATGAAAACATGCAATGTTGTCTGTTTACTGCATTTTTGTCACAAGAAGAGCCAAAGAAGATTTTTCAGGCTTCAAATGATCCAAGTTGGGCTGAAGCTATGCAAGAGGAGCTCTTACAGTTTGACATTTAAGCGGTTTGGATTCTGGTAGATTGTCCAAAATGGGCAAGGCCTATTGGTACAAAGTGGGTGCTCAGGAACAAAAAGGATGAGAGGGGTATAGTAGTCAGAAACAAAGCAAGACTGGTGGCACAAGGATATACACAGGAATAAGGCATTGATTATGAGGAAGTCTTTGCTCCAGTTGCCAGGATTGAAGCCATTAGATTATTTCTTGCTTATGCTTCATTTATGGAGTTCATAGTGTTCCAAATGGATGTAAAGATTGCCTTTCTGTATGGCAACATTGATGAAGAAGTCTATGTTATGCAACCTCCAGGGTTTGAAGACCCAGAACATCCAGACAAGGTATACAAGGTGAAAAAGGCTATGTATGGACTTCACCAAGCTCCCAGGGCCTGGTATGGAACTCTTTCTAAATATTGGATAATGGCTTCAACAGGGGGAAGATTGATCAGACCCTGTTTATCAAGAAACAAAAGGGTGACCTTCTGTTGGTACAAGTCTATGTTGATGATATCATCTTTGGGTCCACAAACTCTATGCTTAGCAAAGAGTTTGCCAAGTTGATGCAAGAAAAATTCCAAATGAGTGCCATGGGTGAGCTAAACTTCTTTTTGGGGTTACAAGTTCAACAGAGGAAAGATGGAATATTTATCTCACAAGACAAATATGTGGCTGAAATTGTGAAGAAGTTTGGTATGTTTGAGGGAAAGAAGGTGTCCACACCAATGGACAAGGATCATCCATGGGGAAAAGATGGTCCTGGAAAGCTTATAGATGTCAGGAATTACAGGTCTATGATTGGGTCTCTCATGTACCTCACAGCTTCAAGACCTGACATCATGTTTGTAGTCTGCTTATGTGCAAGATACCAGGTGGCACCAACAGAGTGTCATTTATTTGCTGTAAAGAGAATTTTTAGGTATCTAAAGTGCCATCCAACCTTAGGAATTTGGTATCCCAAGGAGTCACCATTTGACCTGATATCCTACTCAGATAGTGACTATGCTGGTGACAATAATGACAGGAAGTCTACGACAGGTGGATGCCAATTTTTGGGAAGCAGGCTTATATCTTGGCAATGTAAGAAGCAGACTATTATGGCCACATCAACAACTGAAGCTGAGTATGTAGCAACTACTGCATGTTGTGGTCAAGTTCTATGGGTTCAGAATCAACTGCTTGATTATGGGTATAACTTTCTTACACCAAGATATTTATTGACAACAACAACACCATTTGCATTATTAAGAATCCTGTTTTTCATAGCAAGACTAAGCATATTGAAATAAGACATTATTTTATTAGAGATTCTTTTGAAAAAGGGCTAATTGTTCCTGAGAAAATTGATACAGAACTTAATGTTGCTGATCTTTTGACAAAAGCTTTTGAAATGGGGAGGTTTCAGTACCTGGTTGCAGGTATTGGAATGGTTTCTCCCTAAAAATTGATGCCTATTGTGTCTTGTATATCAAGGGTTGCTTTATTGCTGTTGTTTTACAAATGTTAGTCAATTTTTCCATCACTTTTCATTCCACTGTTTTTGAACAAAGATTCCCCTGCTGGGGGTCCTTCCCCTGCTAAAAGAGTTTTTTCTTAAGTTGGGTTTGTTCTTTTTAAAAAGTGGTTATATGTGGTTTTAGACTAATAATGTATAGATCCAAATGGTGCATATTACACTCATGGTGAATCAGGTATATGCTCTATGTTTTAGGGGAGGTTAGGTCACACCTTTAGGACTGAGGGTATCCTTAGGATACTCATATATGATGCTAGATCATATCCATTGGTGAGTAAGGGTTCAGAATGATGAAGACTTGCTGCAAAGCTTGTCAAAATTATGAAACCTTAAGGCTCTTCAATGTGTGCTTGTCCTTCTATATCAAAACAGCTTGCTGTTTAGGTATAGATGTGTGGTACACATTGCCAAGACTAAACTGACCATAGGTAACGGAAAAGGTAGGGTTGGTGACTAGGGTATGCTTATTTTATTGGGTTGACCAGGTGCAGGATGACTTATGTGTTAACTTTTTGTGCTTAGACCATTGCTGATTAGAGGACTCTTGAGTTTCTGTGTATCTACCTTGTGTATACAAGGGTGTGCATTAGATCAGAGCTAGTTAGCATTGGTCTCTCCATGATTAGTCTAATACCCCTAGGAAAGTTTCCCCTGCTTTCACCTTTTGATTCCCCTGCTTAAACATCATTCCCTTGTTTGACCATTGACCGACAATACCGTTACCCTGCTTATAGCCGTTGGTCCTGCTTGGTAAAATTTTGGCTAGGGAATATTTTATTCTTTTCAAAAGATATTTAAGTCGCTTTCTTCGATGATTGGTAATCTTTTCTTTATTATTTCAAATAAATTAATTTTTTATCAAGATTTATCTTTGATATTTTTGCAATTTGAAAATCTGGTCCAATCACAGCTCTTTAATTCGCCTATAAAAACTTAATTCCCTTCACCAGCAGGTCCATCTCTCTCCCTCGACTAAATCCCACCTAACTCACACCATTATAAACCTTCAAACATTTTCAACCTTTATCATGCCTCTCAAAATTGCTGCTAATCATAATCAAATTGCTTTATTACATGATGAACCAGCAGAATTTGTTGATGCTGTGGCTTTTCTAAAATCCTCGTATTTTAGAGTGGCTCTTCTCATCAACCCTAGGATTTACACCTCACACATTCAGAAGTTTTGGTCTAAATCAATGACCAAAATAGTGAATGGAGAGGTAACAATTCAAAGCACAATAGATGGTCATCCCAAGGTGATTACACTTGCCTCCATTAGAGACAAACTTATTCTAGATGATGAGGATGGGATAAGCAACCTACCTGAGGCTGACATCTTTGAGGGTCTTGTTAAATTGGGGTATACTCTTTCTGCAGATAAAAAATGTAAGTTTGCTAAAGGTCAGTTTGCCCCACATTGGAAATATTTGATTCATACAATTTTACAATGTTTGTCACCTAAAACCACTACTTTCAATGAATTTGGTAGTGAGATTGCTTCTGCCTTGATTTGCTTAGCAACAGGGAGGAAGTACTGTTTTTCTCAAATGATTTTCAAAGGAATGGTTAAAAATGTTTCAAGCAATTCAAAATTTTGTATGTACCTAAGGTTTATAGAACTTTTACTGAATATGAGTGAACATGGTCATATAACACACAAAAAATACTTTTCAGCAACCAAACATACTACTAAACTATTCACCACACTCCTTGCACCATCTCCACAATTTTCTGGTAGGTCCATTCCACTTACTTCAATCATGATGAAACAAATCAGACAGGAAGAAGCCAAAACAAAAACAGCCACACACAAACCTTTTGATTCCCCTGCCAAGAAACTACCCCCTGCCAGTCCTCTACCCCTTGCTGATCCACAACATGAAAGGAGATCTAAATCCAGGTTTGCCAGGTCTCCCTTTCTTGATGAATCTTCACAAGTATCAGAGAGGAGAGCCTCCAAGAGGTTGGAGCACATTGAGGGTTTGGCTGCCACTACTATCTCATCCTCAAGGGGTGAGCAGGATAGTGACACCATCAGTAAGTCCTCTCCCTCACTCAATGATATCCAAAAAGGGGAGAAATACCCTTCTAGGGTTGAGAGCAGCATGCAACCAATGACCATTTTGGAATTGACGAATATGTGCATGAGCTTGAAAAAGCAGAATGCACAACTTGTGCAAACTGTCAAAAAGCAAGGTCTGGTTATCAATAATTTGGAAACCAGAATTGCTACACTTGAGGGGAGGAGAAAGCCCAAGCTAATCATATCTACAGATGAGGATGCTTCCAAAGGGGAGGAAGTTCCTAATACAGAAGAATCTACTCGGTATTATTCATATCCTGGTGGTCAGAGTTTTAAGCAAGGAAAGATAGCAAGTGCTAAGAAAGGAAGTGCTGAGAAAGGAAGTGATTAGGGGAGCGCAACAAAAGAGATTGCTCAAATATTGCTAAGTACGGGCAATCAAGAAGAAGCCACTACTTCAAAATTTGCCCCTGCTATTGCTGATCCCACTGCAGTAAGTCATTCCCCTGCTAAGCCTATTACCTAAACTTTTGTTAGAAAGAATAGAAGGCAACCAGCTCAGAAGGGAATTACAATTAGAGAACCTGCACCTAAAGCCAAATCAACACCAGTAGTGGATCCAAAAGACAAGGGAAAGGGGATTATGGTTGAACATCTGATAGGTGTGAAAACACCCATCCTTTTACCACTTAATTATAATAATAACCAAGCCAAAACGTGTATTTTATGTCTTAAATGTCGGAAGTATGCGTGGTTTGTGTTTTTATTGTGTTTTAGGACCAAAAGATGAAAAAGGGAGAAAACACGGAGTTTCACGGGCTTTTATCGAAGAAAACGAGAAAAGACGAAGTCAAAAGATCAAGAGTGCAAAAAGAACGGAAGTCCAAGGCCTATTATGAAGATTTATCGAAGAAAAAGTCTAAAGACGGAAGTTTAATGAAGTCGAAGAACTCAAGTCTAATTATTGAAGAAATTATAAGACAAGTTCAATTTATCGACAAATCCCGAGACGACGTCGAGAAAGACAAAGAATTAAAAGACGAGAACGAGAAAGAGAAATAAAAAGAAGGAAGCAACACATACACTCCTCACTTCCTATATATACCCTCCTAATGACACATTAGGAGGGTGTTAGAAAATTAGGAGTATATTAGAGTAGGAGTAGAAGTAGGTGTTTTTACTTTCTCTCTCTAGTTTTTTCTTTAAAGTTTTAAGCTTTTCACTTTAATCTTCATCTTTAAATTCAACTTTATTATAATCATCTCATTCTTCTCTTCTTGTTTTAAAATCTTTTGTTTCATTTGTTTAATCTTCAAGTTTTCATCTTTATGCTTAATTTGATTAAAGTTCTCATCTTTTTGTTATTATCATTTTTGTGTGATTCATGGTCTTAGCTTATTGTGCTTTTTGCTTAATTGGTGTCTAGCTTATTTTCATTTAAGTGTTTTTAAAAGTTTAATCTTTTTAAAGTTTATTTTATAAATTTTGTTTATTTAGTGTTTTGAAAGTTTTTAAATTTGAGCTTATTTAGCTTTTCTTTTTATTGTTTTAATTAAGTTTGTGGTGATTGCTTATTATTAAAGTGCTTATTTGGTTTTGCTTATTTGCCTCTTGTATACCATCGTAATTTTACTTGTTCCGATCTAGTTTCGTGATCGCATCAACCCCGGGGGGTTCTACTTGCGATCCAAACTAAGATCACTCATTAAGATCACTGAGTAAGATCACTCATTAAGATCACTGAGTAAGATCACTCATTAAGATCACTGAGTAAGATCACTCATTAAGATCACTGAGTACGATCATTGAGTAAGATCACTGAGTGCGATCACTGAGTGCGACCGGGAGTGCGATCGGGAGTGCGATCCGGGAGTGCGATCCGGGAGTGCGGTCGGGAGTGCGATGGGGAGTGCGATCCAGAGTGCGATGGGGAGTGCGATCGAGAGTGCGATGGGGAGTGCGATTAAGAGTGCGATCGGGAGTGCGATCGGATTGCATTTTTCATTTTTTATTTCCTGTTTTTATTTTTAAATTCAAATTTAACTTTTCCAGCCATTTTTACTTAGAATTATTTTAAACTTGTTTTGTCTTAGTTTTATTTTTAAGTTTGCAAATTTTACTTTTTGTCGAGTTTTAATTTTTCGTCATTTATTTTTAAAGTTTTATTTTTAGTTTAATCTTTTCAAGCTTTTATCTATATTTCGTTTAAGTCTTTATTAGTTTATCCTTTTATTAATTTGCCATTTACTTTAAAGTTTTCATTTTTATTTTGTTACACAACGACAACCTTTTATTTTGATCCACCAAAGACGACTGAGTCACACATTTAATCCGTGATCAATTCGGTTAGACCGTGAACAACGAACTTTTAACCTAGCAAAACCTTACTTTCAAATGGCGCCGTTGCCGGCTCTTTTCGTGAAGATTAACGGTTTTTGTGAGAGACGCGTTGGATTTTGGGATCCGTTCACTTTTGAACGTTATTTTTCCTGCAAATTTTTTTTTCAAAAATCCAAAAAAAAATTAAAAAAAAAATTCAAAAATCTAAAAACATTTGAAAAATCATAAAAGCATTTCTTTTTCGAAATTTTTGCACCAAAAATAATCTTCTTGCTTATCTATTGTTCTTCATGGATTCTTATGTCCATTGCGTAGGGTGTGGGAGACGATTATATGGGTGCGAATCATGCCAATGGTGTTCATGCGAGTAATGAGGAAAAGACCTTCCTCCTATTTCAATCGATTCACAATTGGGATTTTGTCCATCGTGCAACTCGACTAATTCTTCCTTTTCTAATATTTTACCGGGGTTGCATTCCCCTTTACCCAAAAAAAAATTCTTCCTTTTCTAATCCACCTCCTACTCCCCCTTGCATATATTGTGGAAGCGATTCTCATTGGCATGTTTCGTGTCCAATTCGATACCCGCCTCATGGCGAGCAAGAACTGGGTTACAATTATGACAATGGTAATAGATATCTACAAGAAGCACCGGGTTTTTCTCCATACCCATGTTGCCAAAATTATGGGAGCCCTCACTATACTTCTTATTGTCAGCCAATGAATTATTATGAGCAAAATCCGTGTCCTCAGTTTTCTTCACCAATGGATTATTATGAACCAAATCCATGTTCTAATTCTTCTCAACCGATGAACTACTATGAGCCACACCCATGCTATAATTCAGGTTTTCAACATTTTGAGCCCCCACAACACTTCCTCGATCATCAACCCTCTTTTGCATTTCCTCCTGAGCAAATTGCCACTCTTTTTGACAACTTTCAAAAAGTTCAAGAAGCTTGCAACAAGATCATCGAAAAATGTCAAGAGGATCAACGAAATGAGCAAATATCGAATATCGAGACTTATACTCCTCCTCCGGTGTATCCATACAATTATGATGATGATGATGACGATGAGCCTACTATTTCTTGGAATGATCTTGTTGCTCAATGTCCTAGTGCAATTGTCATCCCTTCTCTCGATATCCCAAACGCGTCTAAGGATTGTGATACATTGAGTGAGATTAGTGATTTTGGTCTTGATAAATTCTTTGATGAGGTTTGTGATGCATCGAATTTTGTGGAGCCTACGGACGAGGTCGCTCTTAATGATGATTAATTTTCTCCATGCTATGAGAATTTAACTTTTGAAATTTCTCCTTCTCCTCCGGGCGATGAAGGCGATGTTGATTTATTCTCTCCGACTTACGAGAAGTTCACCTCTGAACTTGGTCTTGTAGATGAGGTGGAAGACGTTATTCTTCGCGACAAATTACTGAAAGTTCATCTTCTTATTGCTAAGATTGAAGCTTTGAATTCTGCTCCTATTTCTGAGTCTTTACCTCCTTCTGTTATTTTAGTTGAGAATAATGATGCAGCTATGGAGGAAATCGACATTCTCTCAATACCTCCGAGTATTGATGATGATGACACGGAGGGGGATATTATTTTTGATAATTTGCTGCATGAAGATATCGTCTCAAGTTCCCCTCCCGAGCACCTTCTATCCCAACCTTTAGAAACCATTACCGAGGATGAGTGCTTTGACCCGGGGGGTGACATTGACCATTCCTTAATTGACACCTTTACGGCTTTGCCGCTTGGTCAACATCCATTGTCTTTGGGTGATGACAATGTGCTTCCTTTACCCACCCCACCTCCCGTGGATCACAACCTCACATACTTTTCGTATGTTGAGAGGACTTTTCTACCCTTCAAGACTTATCCTCCGGCCTCTCCTGTTGTATTTTTCTCCGGGAACGAGGACAATGTCTTTGATCCTGGTATTACATTCGAGGCTTCCCCATGGACCATTTAATTCGGGGACGAGTCAGGCTCGTGAATCGGTTAACAAAAACAAGCGCTTGTCCGGAGGCATGTGACAATCCGTCAATTTATGGTTGATATTTTATTCTCAATATTATTTAAAAACAATTTACAATATGAACTCACATATTTTTGGGAAGAAATTTGGATTTACATCTTGTAGTAGCATCGACTACGTCTAAACCGGAGGATTCAACGTTACGTGCTTACGTTTACATACACCGTCTTTGGAGACAGTCCGACATTTCAGAAAATAAATTTGTCCATGAATATTATTTTGGAGTTTTAAATTTGTGTTGGTTCATAAACTCACAAATTTACGAGAAGAGATTAGGACTTTCGATTTTATTTTAACGTCCTTTACGACTAAACCGGAAACCTTAGGATTACGTATTTACGTTTTCGAACTCCGTTTTTGATGAGACAATTTTTATTGGATTCGTTTTGTGCCGTTGATTCATAATTTATAAAAACGTTTTTCGTAAAACGACCCGAGGGCACGCAAATCGAGGAAACTAGAATCGAGGAATACCCGTAAATTAGTGGGATGAGACAAGATAAATCTTGCCCCACCCCACTAGCATGGGATGGCCAAAAGGGACACCACATCAAAGATGTGGCACCCTTGTAAACTATTAGCTTACACTTGTAAGCTTAGCCTAATTTTTAAGGCAACTTTCCATCAAAACCACTTGCACAAACAAAACCATTTCTCATTCATGCAAACCACCTCAAAATCCTCTCATATCTCTCTCTTAGTTCGTCCATAGCTCACCCTAAACACCCTAATTTGATCAAAATTAACCACAAAATCTCATGTTATTCATATACATGTTGATGCCCTTTTGAAGCCCTATTGATTGGTGCAAGTTATAACATCCAAGGAGGAGTTTCCATGGAGTCTTGAGGCTGATTTTCCACAAGGAGTTTATGAATATTGGTGATCATGAAGATGGTCTTGGTGCATCACAAGTATCTCCATCAAAATCCATGTTTTGATCACAACCTACATCATCATGGTGATATAAAGATTGTCCTCCTCATCTTCTTATTATTTTTATTATGTAAACATGTATTTTATTTCCTATTGTATATGTATATGATGATTATATGATGATAAAAATGTTATGTGGGGATTTGGTGTTGATAAATATGATTAAAAAGGTGAAAAACTATAAGAAACAAGGTTAAAATCTTGATTAATTTACATGGCTGTATAAAACAGTAAAGAAACAGGTCATGGACTGATAAAATGATGAATTAGAATGTATTTACAGTAAGCTATGGGTCTTGTGCACATGTGAGAGTTGGCCATGCAATGGCATCAAAATAATGAGTGAGATATGATCAAAACAAGTTTAGGGTATAAATCTGAGGTTACTGTTTTGGACGATTTTTAGAAAATACTTAGAAGATGATTCAACAGTAGCTATAGAAGAGTTAAATGTAGCACATATCATGTAGTTTATGTGATAAAAATTTGAGCTTCTATCTCCATATAGAACTCACGATATGGCAGTTTTGGTGAAAGTGAAGATAAAAATCAGATTTTGGAAAATAAAGTATAATACTATTATATAAGCACTCAAAAATTATATTGTATAAAATGTAAAGTTAAAACCCACTAACTCTTGGATTCTATTTATATAAATATGTAAAAGGTGGAATAAGTATATAAATTATAAAAATGGTTGTGGAATAACACTTATAAGTGATAAAACTATAAACTTGATTTTTACGACTTTTTCGGCTATCGCCGTAAAATTAACGTTTTTGTTAAATAAAACTTAGATGGTTGGACCCGTCTAATGTAAACTTTATATAACTTATATACTGATATATAAACATGTATAACAAGTAAAAACCGATAAAACCCGAACTATAGGACATACGGACGTTAACGGACTAAATTAACGTTATTGGACTAACAATACAACAAAAATGGACTAAAACACTTATAAACTTATTATTGAGCTTAACCCATTTGGGCCCAACTTGAAAGTTTAAATACTGATAATATAAGTATGAAATGGATTAATACAAGTTAATAAACTTATAATAGGCTTATTGGACCTAAAACACGTAAAAAGGTAAAACTAGTAAACTAGTATCAAAGTTATCGACATATAACACTAAAATGAGTAAACGAAAATATGTAAACCCACTTGATCATCATATATATATAATCATCATATGTATACATAATTGTTATTTTTATAAGTCATTGGACATGAGTCTAAGACGAGTATTATTTGTTTAGGTTTCCGTGATTGAAGCACGTACCGTACATCCAAATCGCCGATAATCGTCTTCCCACATCAACGTGAGTTCATAGCCTCGCACTCTTTTAAATGTTTTTATAAATGTTTTATAAACCCGCAAGGGAGATAACATGTTAGATTTTATAAAATAGGACACCATTTGTCCCGATTGTTTGTTTATTGATTTTGGACCCGAATGATTGAATGACCCGATTGTATGACCCGATAAATGATTAATGGACCCGATAGATGAAATAAAATGGATTATTAAAGTTAGGTTATGTCACTAAAAGTCCCATTAGCATGAATTGTGAACTACCGGGAGTTGGTAGACGCTTATGCATTTAATAGTACTATTTGGGGACGATCACCCCAGTTCGCGCCTTGACGGTTGATCCCCGTCGTGCCACATTGATTGGTAAGCGAATTTATGTATGAGAAGATTTCCATAGCGTGACCTTTGTGACGACACGCTACTTTAGATGGGAAAATTGTGGATCGGGTTAGCTACCCGTTGTTGGTTTAGTAAGGTAACAATGTCATGCGGCTTATAATAATCCAAAATTAACGAAATACTAATAGACGCTCCGAATTACGATGTATTGCCTGACTAGCAATACAGGGTCATACTATTGATATTATGTTCGTGTTTTGGTTTTCATAACCATATTCATATAACGGTTTTTATTTTCATACAACGTCGTAAGACGTATTGTATGATGTTTTTACGACATTGGTTCGTATAATGATTTTTAAGGCAAATGCCTATACTATGATTTTCGATAAGGATTTGTATAAAATGATTTTGGATATTTCATGGCCTATCAAAACGATTTGTACAAAATGATTTTCAGTAACACTTTTATACTGATATTATATTAATGGAATTTATTAAACTCTATGAATTCACTCGGCGTTATCACTGACCTTTTCTTTTAACATGTTTTATCTCAGGTACTTGAAGGTAATTCTCGGGAAGACAACAAGAATTCATGGCCCGCACTTAAACAATACTTTCCATTCAAATATTTTGTAAAACATTGTATGAAATGTAATGACTTGGGACCGATGTAACTTTGATATTTATGAATGGAAATGATTTATTATTAAACGACGGGATTTTTATGCGTTGTCTATGATGTGAGTAATGTGCTATCCCGTAACACCAACGAGTCTTCCGCTGTATTGAGTTGTATAAATTTGGGGGTGTTACAGCTTGGTACCAGAGCTCTCGTTATAGAGAACGAAAGATTTTTAAAACCAAGGTTTTGAATAAAACTTTTCAAAATCTTTTAACTATAAACATTTTTCTAAAAATGTCTAAAAATCTTTTGACTATAACGGTGCCGAAGAATTCCTGAGTTACGGACAAGGCCAGACTGAGAAGTGTTATTTTAATATATATATATATATAACTTGGATTATATATATATGATGTAATTTGATTACATGATTGTTTGATGATTATTTTAATATTTATACGAGGTATTTATACGACGTCGATTGTCACAAGAAACCCTAAATCCCCTAGTAAATTAATCGAAGCTATTCTCGTAGGAATTCTAGCTATCCTAGATCTAAACCAAGTTGCGGATATTTATGATCCCAACAAATGGTTGATATTCGTAGAAATGTAGATATTAGTTGATTGTGATATTGAAAAACAATTGGCGAGATTAAAACTGATATCGATGTCATGACGATCTTTCCTTATAGAGTGGAGTTTGACAAAACGTTACCACCTAGAAAGATGTCATCTGATTCGTTGTCATCCAATTCTTAAATTGAAATCGAAAGAGTGAATGTTGCACTTGAGGCTGTTATTGGAACCATTACCCAAATGCCTCATGCCACTAATACCTTTCCGAGAAGTCTAGTTGAATGATCGAGTCATTTCATACTAGTGACTCATTTGATAATTGTTGTTGTAAGAGATATAGGATTGGAAATTAAGTGTTGATTTATATTGAGATTGTATTGCCTTTACAAGGCCGAAGAATAAGATTGAAAGTATTGGAATATGAGGTAGGATATTGAATTGAGTATAAAATTGGTTGAAATTTGAATAAAGTAAAATTTAACCCGTATGGAATGTGAGATTATTAATAGAAGTTGTTAGGTTCTGTGATTGAATTATAAGGTTTTAATTGATTGTAGGTTTGTGTTAAAGGTTGTTCCTAGGCCATGGTCCACTAACGAGGATGCCCAGTGTCCAAGAAATGAATTGAAGAAATCTTCTTCTGAATTGAGACCGATGGATCTTCTGGGACATGTGGAACACCTAATGACTCTTGTAGATTAGTATTCATTGTGGTATCTTTTAAAAATCCCTAACTTAACTGAGATATCAGTTGGTAGGATGAGTTCTGAGAATTGTATGACATAGTGACGCGTAATGTGTTACGGTACAATTTTGACTTGTTTGTGATTAATGAAAAGACTACCTTTGATCGCTAAATTCTACACGTATCGATGTTATCTATCCTTTATTGCTTCATCCTAATGCTCGCATTAGTGATGCAACCATTGAACAAGTACCCATCTCGAATTGAGTTACGTTGTAGATTATTCTCTTTGTATTCCTGAGTGCCATCGAGATCATGAACCTCATGATTATTTGGCTAAGCTCATTTCCTGATATATATTGAAGTTAGTTCTTGGTGAACATCTTTCCATCACTCTTTTGCAGATCACACATTGTTTTTATAAAGTTAAAACAATATCCCTTGAGAAAATTTGAATTTTCATCACTATATGGATTATTTAAAAGTGAGATTTATAAGTGATTGTTATTGAAATGAAGTTGTTTATGAGACGCTTTGGAAAACTTAACTGTTTCCATAACAAAGAAAATCTTTGTAAATTTATTCTTGATCCTTATTTAAGAATTAAGCATGAAAATGTTTTTATTATAAACATAATGATAAAATTTTGACGAACTGAGTATTGCATCATTAATCTTGAAATTGTATATAGTTGCGCGCCTACATACAATTTGGAATGGACCATGCAAGGCTGATTAGTAGTCACCATAAAACTAATGAATAAACACTACATTTTCTTTGAAGATTGTGAAAGAATAAATTTTATGAGATCTGCAAGAAGTGAAAAATAAGGACATAGTGTTAGGGACACCTACATATGTGCCTGTAGCATCTATTCTTCTGAGTCGAATTTACTCATCTGTGGAAATTGTCTTATTTGACAATTGACAATTCTTTCTTGACCAATTCTCCCGTAGTGAGATTCTTAGGAAAAGTATCTGATTACCGAGTGTTGATACCCGACTGGATGTATTGACGTTCTTATCATTTCTTATGATTTGATTTCATTTGAATGACCTGGGTAACGATCCGAGGAGCTTTCGAATGCGTACTCAAATTAATGAAAACATGGGATATATTTATATTCGTTAGATGTTTTCATCTGTATCTGATTTGAAATTCGCTCGCATAGATTATGCGTTGACCTTACTCTTTTAATTGTAGTTGTGTCTCCATGTATCCTTGAATTTGTGAAGGATTATGAGTTATTATTAGTCTTTTGAGAAGTTCACATCTTATCAACGGCAATAAAACTGGAAAGTTGGTAATGCCAGTAGAATGGATTGATTGATTATGACATGACGACATTGTCTTAATTGATGGGAACTCGAGTAGAATTCCCCTAAATGATAAGATGCTGATTATCAAAAGTGATCTAAATAATTCTTGGTGGATGACGATATCCTGTATTTAGACTTAAAATTATAACGTGAATAGTTGTGAATTAGTCATAGATATTATAATCTAGATAGAACATAATATGAATTTATTAAAAGATATTTCTGTTATCTGAAACTTTAGGAGGTATTTGTTGGTGAATTACCTAGACTTTTGCCATTAAGGCAAGTTGAAATTAGTATTGATTATATTCCCGGTGCTGCACTTGTGGCGTGTGCACTATACGTCAGCACCATCTAAATTAAAGGAATTACCGTACAACTGAGAGTTGTCGGAGAAAGATTTCATTATATCAAGCCTGTCATCATGAAGAGCTATGGTGTTATCATTCCTTATATTTATAAATTACTGTGAACTGAGTAAATTGACAATCGAAAACGATATCCATAACTCGAAATGGAAGATTTGTTCGATCATTTACAAGGTTTTAGCGTATGTTTTAAAGATTTGATTCACGGCATGGTTATCATCAACTTCGCATCTGCGGAAAAGTTTATCTATTCCAATCACTACATCCGATACTTGTAATGAACGTTATGAGTTTCACGTGATGCCGTTTGGATTGACTAACGCACATGTAGTATTCATAAATTTGGTGAATCACGTGTGTAGGTTGTAATTTGATAAATTCATGCTCGTGATCATTAAGGACCATTTATTTGTTTATAAGAATAAGAATGGGTTAATAATTAATTATAGATTGCCCTGAATTGGCCGAACAATGAAAACATGTATCTTAAATATTTAACATATGACTTAAGACTTAATATTTTACATGATTTAACCATGTGATTAATAGATGATGAAATATATTGACTCTTTACAAATTAAGAGCCCTTTTAAGACTTTAAGTATTGCTAAAAAGAAAATGGAAATATGTTTTGACAAATGTATTAACAAAGGATGTTTAAAGATTACTCCCTTATACACAAACCATTTAACTAAACTTTTGTTTAGGGGTAAATGTTTGTGTATACCTCAAGATAACTTAAGAAGGATTGAGTAAAACCATTTATACCATAACCTGAAAACCTAAAACGAAAATTTCTGCTTTTCAACTAAGAAAACTTTGACCAAAGTATAAATAAAGGTTTTTCGAACATTTACGAATCTTATTAAATATTTTCGATAAATCAACAAAAATCTTGTTAATTAAATTCAAATTTATTTTGAACATTTTATAATTTGTCGAACTAGGAAATTTAAAATTTTACGTTTATGTTTCATAAAAATTTAAATATCTAACCTTTAATTACTTCTAATACTTATCGACGCTTAAAACGTTGGATTGAGAAAAACTGATAAAAATGATAGATGAAACGAAACTAAAACATAGAAAATGTGAAGAAATGATTATTGAATAAATACAGTTATGATATTTATTTCATCAGGAGAAAGTGAACATAATTACTGACGCATAATATAGAAAGAATATTTGAGTGAATTGTGAACATGATAATTATATCATCATGAGAGGTGAATATAGATACCGATATATTATATAGAAAGTATAAAGATTCCATTAAGATATATTTCTTAATAATGAAGGTGCAATATAAATTGCCGAACAATTTAAAATATAACCGATGCTTATAAAAGGGATAATATAGTTAAAAAAAAGGGGTTCGTGGATAATGTGAACCATTAAAATTGAGAAGCCGATAGCGTTAAATGTTTTAAAGACCACTTATGGTTGCCTAAATATGAAGGATTGTGAGATATAGTTATAGTGGAACTTTGTAAGTATAAGTATTCTATTTATGTCATTTATGACTAAAAGTATCTTTGTCTGAAGAAGTTGTACTAATGGCAAATTATGAAGGCAGACATCTCCTCATACATTAGTAAACGCCTAGCTATTGCAAAGGTCATCATCTGAATTTGATTTGATTTGGGTCATCATCGACAGACTGACCAAATCTGCTAATATCATTCCCGTTAATGATAAATGCAAAAGAGTTATGTAAACATAGTGTGCTTGTATCAAACATCTTTATCAAGATCCTCGCTTCGCAACTAATTTCTAGAGATTTGCTCAGAAATCATTGAGAACGAACCTTGATGAGAGTACTATGTACCACCCCAAATCGAAGGCGCGAGGTAAAGTAACAATACAAAATACTATAAGCATTGTTCTATGTTTGAATGATTGACCTTTGGCAATAGACCGTATAATCGTTTTCCTTTGGAGAGATTATCCTTGATAATCATCGTATTAGGATTGAGATCGAATCTTGTTAGAATCTAAATGTTAGAGCATCTGTAAGCCAGAGTTGAGATGAAGACACCCGACATACACCCATTGTGAGTTGGACATGTCTTTTAGGTTTAAGGTTTCCTATGATGGCAAACCTAACCTTACAAAATACCCGACCCGCGAAATCTGAAATGATTGTTGAAATTAGGATCTGATTATTGACAGCCGGTAGTGGGCAAGAGGTTATGTGAATGTGAAATGTAGATCTTGAAGTGCCAAATGGGTAGCGAAGTTATGCCACAATTTTTAACCTTGGAAAAATGAATTCATGATCTGACAAATCATGGGATATAAGTCCCCGTTGTATGGGACCATTGAGATGATATAAAAGATTGGTTTGAAAGGCATATAAGTTGGATCTACCCCAGGACTTCAAAGACTGCGTGAATTATGTTTCGTATATCGAACTTGATGGAATATCTATCAAGTGAGAATCTGATTATTCTTAGTAGAGCTTAGATCGGCGAAAAGTTGCATTCATCAGAAACCCGTGAACATCATGGATAGAGAAAGTAAGTCAACATTTAGCCTGATCTTATTCTCATAGTTATGTTTGATGAAACTCGCGTATTGTAATGAATTGCACTTGTGAGAAAAGACCGAATGTGGAGGAAATACCCACATGGCTTTAACTCTATAAGAAGCGAGTAGTAAGGTAAGATGATCTTTGAGGACAAAGATCCTGTTTAGGGGTAAATGCTGTGACAATCCGTAAATTTATGGTTGATATTTTATTCTCAATATTATTTAAAAACAATTTACAATATGAACTCACATATTTTTGGGAAGAAATTTTGATTTACGTCTTGTAGTAGCATCGACTACGTCTAAACCGGAGGATTCAACGTTACGTGCTTACGTTTACATACACCGTCTTTGGAGACAGTCCGACATTTCAGAAAATAAATTTGTCCATGAATATTATTTTGGAGTTTTAAATTTGTGTTGGTTCATAAACTCACAAATTTACGAGAAGAGATTAGGACTTTCGATTTTATTTTAACGTCCTTTACGACTAAACCGGAAACCTTAGGAGTACGTATTTACGTTTTCGAACTCCGTTTTTGATGAGACAATTTTTATTGGATTCGTTTTGTGCCGTTGATTCATAATTTATAAAAACATTTTTCGTAAAACGACCCGAGGGCACGCAAATCGAGGAAACTAGAATCGAGGAATACCCGTAAATTAGTGGGATGAGACAAGATAAATCTTGCCCCACCCCACTAGCATGGGATGGCCAAAAGGGACACCACATCAAAGATGTGGCACCCTTGTAAACTACTAGCTTACACTTGTAAGCTTAGCCTAATTTTTAAGGCAACTTTCCATCAAAACCACTTGCACAAACAAAACCATTTCTCATTCATGCAAACCACCTCAAAATCCTCTCATATCTCTCTCTTAGTTCGTCCATAGCTCACCCTAAACACCCTAATTTGATCAAAATTAACCACAAAATCTCATGTTATTCATATATATGTTGATGCCCTTTTGAAGCCCTATTGATTGGTGCAAGTTATAACATCCAAGGAGGAGTTTCCATGGAGTCTTGAGGCTGATTTTCCACAAGGAGTTTATGAAGATTGGTGATCATGAAGATGGTCTTGGTGCATCACAAGTATCTCCATCAAAATCCATGTTTTGATCACAACCTACATCATCATGGTGATATAAAGATTGTCCTCCTCATCTTCTTATTATTTTGATTATGTAAACATGTATTTTATTTCCTATTGTATATGTATATGATGATTATATGATGATAAAAATGTTATGTGGGGATTTGGTGTTCATAAATATGATTAAAAAGGTGAAAAACTATAAGAAACAAGGTTAAAATCTTGATTAATTTACATGGCTGTATAAAACAGTAAAGAAACAGGTCATGGACTGATAAAATGATGAAGTAGAATGTATTTACAGTAAGCTATGGGTCTTGTGCACATGTGAGAGTTGGCCATGCAATGGAATCAAAATAATGAGTGAGATATGATCAAAACAAGTTTAGGGTATAAATCTGAGGTTACTGTTTTGGACGATTTTTAGAAAATACTTAGAAGATGATTCAACAGTAGCTATAGTAGAGTTAAATGTATCACATATCATGTAGTTTATGTGATAAAAATTTGAGCTTCTATCTCCATACAGAACTCAAGATATGGCAGTTTTGGTGAAAGTGAAGATAAAAATCAGATTTTGGAAAATAAAGTATAATACTATTATATAAGCACTCAAAAATTATATTGTATAAAATGTAAAGTTAAAACCCACTAACTCTTGGATTCTATTTATATAAATATGTAAAAGGTGGAATAAGTATATAAATTATAAAAATGGTAGTGGAATAACACTTATAAGTTATAAAACTATAAACTTGATTTTTACGACTTTTTCGGCTATCGCCGTAAAATTAACGTTTTTGTTAAATAAAACTTAGATGGTTGGACCCGTCTAATGTAAACTTTATAAAACTTATATACTGATATATAAACATGTATAACAAGTAAAAACCGATAAAACCCGAAGTATAGGACATACGGACGTTAACGGACTAAATTAACGTTATTGGACTAACAATACAACAAAAATGGACTAAAACACTTATAAACTTATTATTGAGCTTAACCCATTTGGGCCCAACTTGAAAGTTTAAATACTGATAATATAAGTATGAAATGGATTAATACAATTTAATAAACTTATAATAGGCTTATTGGACCTAAAACACGTAAAAAGGTAAAACTAGTAAACTAGTATCAAAGTTATCGACATATAACACTAAAATGAGTAAACGAAAATATGTAAACCCACTTGATCATCATATATATATAATCATCATATGTATACATAATTGTTATTTTTATAAGTCATTGGACATGAGTCTAAGACGAGTATTATTTGTTTAGGTTTTCGTGATTGAAGAACGTACCGTACATCCAAATCGCCGATAATCGTCTTCCCACATCAACGTGAGTTCATAGCCTCGCACTCTTTTAAATGTTTTTATAAATGTTTTATAAACCCGCGAGGGAGATAACATGTTAGATTTTATAAAATAGGACACCATTTGTCCCGATTGTTTGTTTATTGATTTTGGACCCGAATGATTGAATGACCCGATTGTATGACCCGATAAATGATTAATGGACCCGATAGATGAAATAAAATGGATTATTAATGTTAGGTTATGTCACTAAAAGTCCCATTAGCATGAATTGTGAACTACTGGGAGTTGGTAGACGCTTATGCATTTAATAGTACTATTTGGGGACGATCACCCCAGTTCGCGCCTTGACGGTTGATCCCCGTCGTGCCACATTGATTGGTAAGCGAATTTATGTATGAGAAGATTTCCATAGCGTGACCTTTGTGACGACACGCTACTTTAGATGGGCAAATTGTGGATCGGGTTAGCTACCCGTTGTTGGTTTAGTAAGGTAACAATGTCATGCGGCTTATAATAATCCAAAATTAACGAAATACTAATAGACGCTCCGAATTACGATGTATTGCCTGACTAGCAATACAGGGTCATACTATTGATATTATGTTCGTGTTTTGGTTTTCATAACCATATTCATATAACGGTTTTTATTTTCATACAACGTCGTAAGACGTATTGTATGATGTTTTTACTACATTGGTTCGTATAATGATTTTTAAGGCAAATGCCTATACTATGATTTTCGATAACGATTTGTATAAAATGATTTTGGCTATTTCATGGCCTATCAAAACGATTTGTACAAAATGATTTTCAGTAACACTTTTATACTGATATTATATTAATGGAATTTATTAAACTCTATGAATTCACTCGGCGTTATCGCTGACCTTTTCTTTTAACATGTTTTATCTCAGGTACTTGAAGGTAATTCTCGGGAAGACAACAAGAATTCATGGCCCGCACTTAAACAATACTTTCCATTCAAATATTTTGTAAAACATTGTATGAAATGTAATGACTTGGGACCGATGTAACTTTGATATTTATGAATGGAAATGATTTATTATTAAACGACGCGATTTTTATGCGTTGTCTATGATGTGAGTAATGTGCTATCCCGTAACACCAACGAGTCTTCCGCTGTATTGAGTTGTATAAATTTGGGGTGTTACAAGGTAACCCAATTATCTATCCTTTTATTCCGTTTTTCTAATAAGTGTAGGGGAGACCCTAGTATGTGTTTGTTGTTTTCTTTCTTATCTTGTGCAGAGATTCGAGCTTTCAAAGATCCATTCTTGATGACTTTTGACGACCCGTGATTCCGTGTACCCGTCTTCCCGGTTCTATCCTATACTCTTTTGATTCTCTATTTTATATTTATTCAATATTAAAATAGGAATCACTTTAGTTGTCCTTTCCTTAGCAAGATTTAAACAAAGTGCACAATGTCCTAAGTGTAGGGGAGTTTACTCCCATATGCTTAAACATTGAGGACAATGTAGGGGGACTTCTATCGAAGTTAAGTGGTCTTTTCCATGAATTTGCCCTCATTTTAACCGGAAAATTTGATTTTTCGACATTTTTCAAGTTTTAATCTATTTTGGCCTAGTAGTATAGTAGTATTCTCCTTTGTTATCGTTATTTACTTTCCTTGCTTAAATAAAAGTTTAATAAAGTGGTTTTAAATTTTTCAGTCGTGAATATTTTGACTCAACCCGAGTTTACTTATCCAAGTTTACTCTAGCTAGTATCCTTAACGTGTATAAGTCAAGTTTTGATAGGCTTTTATATAGGGAATTTTAAAACGCGAAAGTCTTGACTCTCACGGGTTAAGAACAAGAACTTTTCGCAAGTTCCTATAATTGATCCTAGAAAGTCGTTTATCAAGGGAACTTTAAAATGCGAATTCTAAACTTGAAAGAGTCTAAGAATTTGCAAGATCCTATAGATGACTTGAAAACCCAAAACTTTGGTTTAATTGGCTAAGCATCCACGAGTCTCATTCCTTGAGATTTTAAATTATGGAGAACGAGAGATGATAGAGTCAATTATAAGTTTGGTATTCTTTCATAAATTTATGTCAGTTAATTATGAGTTTTTCCTCCTATCGCTTGCTAATAAATTTAATTGCAATAAATAAGGTTGTACGATTTGAAAAGTTACTTAGCTTCTAACACAAGATCGTTTAAAAGTTTCTCGGTATTAATTAGAGTTCATAGCCAAGGCATAACTTATTGAAGCGGGATGCGAAGATTGGCGAGTCCGAAAAGGCCCTAACATGGCATGAGGGCTACATTTTGTTGCTAAAGATCCAAAAGTGATGTGAAGAATCATTTATCAAAAATCAATATGAAGGATCGAGACACACGACGAAAATCAAATACTTCCCTAAAGATCATGGAGAAGTTTATCCGAAAAGACCCTAGCAAGGTATGAGGATAAATAGATCCAAGTCTTAAAAGGAGGCGGATCGTTGTAAATCAAAATCCCAAATAAAGATTGGAGAAAAATGAAGAAGTCGTGGTCCAAGTATGAAGAATCTCTAAAAACTTCAAGTGAAGAAATTCTTATTATGAAGAGAAGACCATAATTTCAAGAATGTCTCTTAAGATTCTAAGTATGAAGTCGCTGCCAAATATCGGTCCGAGAAAGGTCTCAAATCGTGAAGCGAGTTATGCCAAGATATGAACTTTATGAGGTCCCGAGAAGCAGTTTTAAAAGATTTTGTCCTTTAGCTAACTATTGATTAAATCGTCCTAACTTTATTTTCAGCCTAAATAACTATCAGAATAAGTCAACAATGCATCCTCGTGATCATTAAAGACAACAATAAAATATAAGAGATACACCTAGGAATAAGGGAGTCTAAGTGAATAATTGGCCCACATGAGTTTGTGTTAGTTTGCTAACTTATAATAACAATGATCTCGTTTTTAAGCTTGGTATGGGGAACGCGAAACTTGAGGATGATAATCATTCACGATATCTAAAACCCCAATGTAAGTCTTTAATCTCTTAATTTGTTTTTCTTCCTTTAATTTTTCATATGTTTAATAAAGGCCAAGGTGAGTTAATTATGATGAAAAATGTAAAACGTGCTTTGTAATTAATGCATTGCATGAGGGCATTACAATGGTCAAGTGTAGGGGATTTGATAGGTGTAAAAACACCCATCCTTTTACCACTTAATTATAATAATAACCAAGCCAAAACGTGTATTTTATGTCGTAAATGTCGGAATTATGCGTGGTTTGTGTTTTTATTGTGTTTTAGGACCAACAGATGAAAAAGGGAGAAAACACGGACTTTCACGGGCTTTTATCGAAGAAAACGAGAAAAGACGAAGTCAAAATATCAAGAGTGCAAAAAGAACGGAAGTCCAAGGCCTATTCTGAAGATTTATCAAAGAAAAAGTCTAAATGCGGAAGTTTAATGAAGTCGAAGAACTCAAGTCTAATTATTGAAGAAATTATAAGACAAGTTCAATTTATCGACAAATCCCGAGACGATGTCGAGAAAGACAAAGAATTAAACGACGGGAACGAGAAAGAGAAAGAAAGAAGGAAGCAACACATGCACTCCTCACTTCCTATATATACCCTCCTAATGACACATTAGGAGGGTGTTAGAAAATTAGGAGTATATTAGAGTAGGAGTAGAAGTAGGTGTTTTTACTTTCTCTCTCTAGTTTTTTCTTTAAAGTTTTAATCTTTTCCCTTTAATCTTGTATTTGAATCTTTAATCTTCATCTTTAAATTCAAGTTTATTATAATCATCTCATTCTTCTCTTCTTGTTTTAAAATCTTTTGTTTCATTTGTTTAATCTTCAAGTTTTCATCTTTATGCTTAATTTGATTAAAGTTCTTATCTTTTTGTTATTATCATTTTCGTGTGATTCATGGTCTTAGCTTATTGTGCTTTTTGCTTAATTGGTGTCTAGCTTATTTTCATTTAAGTGTTTTTAAAAGTTTAATCTTTTTAAACTTTATTTTATAAATTTTGTTTATTTAGTGTTTTGAAAGTTTTTAAATTTGAGCTTATTTAGCTTTTCTTTTTATTGTTTTAATTAAGTTTTTGGTAATTGCTTATTAGTAAAGTGCTTATTTGGTTTTGCTTATTTGCCTCTTGTATACCATCGTAATTTTACTTGTTCCGATCTAGTTTCGTGATCGCATCAACCCCGGGGGTTTCTACTTGCGATAAAAACTAAGATCACTCATTAAGATCACTGATACAATGATTTTCATAGGGGGTTCAGATTTATGTCTCGGAATCTTCTCGAATTGATTACAGCTCAAAGTGGAATAATTGTTCTTGGTGACAAATAGGGGGTTTGGGTTTTCTATTCTACTAAAAGGATTAAATGCGTAAAGTGATAAAAATAAGCTAAAAGCAATTAACTAATAAAAACAAAACAATAAAAATAATAAACGTAGATTTAGAACGAAATAATTAATAAAAATAAAACTAAAAGACGAAATTAATTATCGACTCGAAAATAAAGTTTACTAAATGAAAAAGGAGAGAATAAAACTAAAATGGTACTTTAAAGCTAAACGAGGCAAAACCTAAAGCGGGTGCTAAATAAAAGATAAAACTTAAACTTTACGAAAAACTATTAATAGTAAAAATCGACGAAAAATTCAACTAAAAATACGTAACTTTCAAAAATAAAATCGGAACAACTTTCAAATAAAACTAAACAATTACGGAACAATACTATTAAATAAACAAGCTAGCAGGCTAGCTGCTGGAAGCAGCCAGGCAGCCTGGTGAAACTTTAATACTTTTGGTTCGGAAGATTTGTTTGGTTCGAAACATTTATTTTCATTGTTCGGAACTTTTTTTTTAAAATCTGGATCGGAACTTTTCAACAAAAATCTGGTTCGGAACTTTTTTATCAAATCTGGATCGGAACTTTTTTATAAAATCTGGATCGGAACTTTTCAACAAAAATCTTGATCGGAACTTTTAGATAAAGTTGGTTCGGAACTTTTAGCAAAAATCTGACTCGGAACTTTTTAATCAACTTGGTTCGGAACTTCAAAAAGAAAAGCACTCATTCGGGACTTTTAAAATACACACTCATTCAGAACTTTTTCAAATGGACTGATTCGGAACCTGGTAAAATGATGAAGACGAAGAACAGTAGCAATATAAGAACACGATTTTTAGCCAAAATCCACCAAGTTTTTAACCAAAAATTAACCCAATTTAACCACTAATCATCTACTAACCATAAACAACAAATCCCAATAATAAAAACATAAAACCCAACAACTTTTGAAGATCAAAATCAACCAAATAAGAACTTTAAGCTTTAACTCAAAAAGATGAAGATGAACAAGATTAATGGAAGGATTAAATTGATAGATTAATGTAGAGTAAATAAAAGGAAAGATTAAACACTTACAAAATCAAAGATTCAACAAAATGAAAATCACCAACACCTTAATGGTGTTGGCTTCCTACGAAAGAAAAGAAAATGACTGGGAATGAAAAACTTCCAAAAAGTGTGAAGGGTTTGTCTATTTTTAGGCTAGTGGTTGGTTGGTGAAGTGGGCTTTCTCCCTTTCTTCTTGTCTTCTCGTCTTTTCAGAAAAGTTGACGTTTTCGATTCTGATTCGGGATTTGCCGACGATTAAATTCAACTCGTCTTTTAACTTCTTCGTTTAATAGACTTGAGTTTCTTCGACATATGTAAATCTTCCATCTTTGGTCCTTTTCTTCGATAAATCTTCAAATAGGCCCATTGACTTCAAATCTTTTGCATCTCTTGGACAATAGACTTCGTCTTGAGTCTTTTTCTTCGATAAATCCCGTGCAATCCCATGTTTTCTCCAATATCCATCCGGTTGGCTCTGAAAACACAATAAACACAAAAACCATGCATAATTCCAAACAAATGATATTAAACACGCGTTTTGGTCTCGTTTTAGCCCGTTATAAGTGGTAAA
This sequence comes from Glebionis coronaria, assembly GCA_025667525.1. Classification (NCBI taxonomy): domain Eukaryota; kingdom Viridiplantae; phylum Streptophyta; class Magnoliopsida; order Asterales; family Asteraceae; genus Glebionis; species Glebionis coronaria. Next base: position 333,814,035 of record CM046881.1, on the reverse strand, counting down.
AGGATGGGTGTTTACACACCTATCAAATCCCCTACACTTAACCATTGCCATGCCCTCATGCAATGCTTAGTGATTAAGCAAAAATTTTCACTTTTCTCATAATCAATCAACCTTGGCCTTATTAACATACTACTCAACAAAAAATTAAAGTACTAGGAGAAATTAAAATTTTAAAGTAAACAAAAGGATAGAAAACCATTTTCACTCGAAAATAGCTACATGGAAATAACTTGCAAAGAGATCTAAGACTTACATTAGGGCTTCAGTGCTCCGAAGATTTATCACTCTCAAGTTTCACGTTCCCCAAACTAAGCTTAAAAACGAGATCATTGTTATTATAAGTTAGCAAATTAAACACTTACACACATGGCTTAATTATATGCTTAAACTCCCTTATTCCTAGGTGTATCTCTTATATTTTATTTTTGTCTTAGAATGATCATGGAGATGCATTTTTGGACTTATTTCGATAGTTTATTTAGGCTGAAAGCAAAGTAGGACGATTTGATCAATAGTTAGCTAAAGGACAAAATCTCTTAAAACTGCTTCTCGGGATATCAAAAAGTTCATATCTTGGCATAACTCGCTTCGCGATTTGAGACCTTTCTCGGGCCGATATTTGGCATGTACTTCATACTTCATATCTTGAGAGACGTTCATGAGATAATGGTCTTCTCTTCGTTAATAGAGTTTCTTCACTTGGAGACTTTTGAGGGGTACTCCAACTTTGTTGACCACGACTTCATCATTATTTCTTCAATAGCTAATTGGGATTTTGAGATACAACGATCCGCCTCCTTTTCGGACTTGGATCTATTTATCCTCATACCTTGTTAGGGTCTTTTCGGATAGACTTCTCCATGATCTTTACGGGAGTTGATTGCTTTTTGTCGTGAGTCTTGATCCTTCATATTGATTTTGGGAATAATGCTTTTCACATCACCTTGGATCTTTAGCAATAAGATTGTATCATCATGCCTTGTTAGGGCCTTTTCGGACTCGCCAATCTTCGCGCCCCGCTTCATAAGTTATGCCTTGGCTATGAACTCTTATCATTACCGAGCAACTTTTAAACGATCTTGGGCTAGAAGCTAAGTAACTTTTCAAATCGTACGACCTTACTTATTGCAGATAAATTATTAGCAAGTGATGGGAGAATAGGCAGATAATTACACCAAGTGTGCTTGTGCAAGAATACCGACTTATAATTGACTCTATCATTTCTCGTTCTCCACAATTTAAAATCTCAAGTCATGAGACTCGTGGATGCTTAGCCTAATAAACCAATTAAGGTCTACATGGTTAAGGATACTAGCTAGAATAAACTTGGATACGTCTATTCGGGTTGAGTCAAAATAATCGCAACGGGCCTAATATGTCAAAGACTTCTAAACTAGCTACACCACTTTATTAATATTTTTGACTTTATTGCGGGATATATACATATGAAAGCAACGATAAAAATTTAAAAATTACGACTAGATGGCCAAAGTTAATAAAAAATTTGAAAAATGTTGAAAAAGATGATTTTCCGGTTAAATGAAGGCATTTCCATGGAAAAGTACACTTAAAACTTCGATAGAAGTCCCACCTACACTTAAGATAAACATTGTCCTCAATGTTTAAGCATGTGGAAAAAGTCTCCCCTACACTTATGACATTGTGCACGTTGGTTAAATCAAGTTAAGGAAGAGACGACTAACGTGATCAATTTCAAATGTGAGTATGAAGAAAATTGAATCACGATAGTTGAGAGATAGAACTAGATTTCGGATAACACGGGAGCACGGTTCTTCAAAGGTTCCAAAAGTGCACTTATCCCTGTAATCACATCACCACACAAAGACAAACAACCTATAGAGGTCCCCCTACACTTAGGAGGTTAAAACGGATAAGGATAGATACTCGGGTTGCCTCCCGAGGAGCGCTTGTTTTTATAACCGAGTCACGAGCCTGACTCGACCCAAAATTAGTTCATGGGGAACGTGGTGAGGGATGGAATCATCTCTTGAGAGATGTCCTCACCAAAGTACAACTTCACTCGTTGGCCATTCACCTTAAAATTAGGTCCATTAGGTTGAGCGAGCTCGAGAGTACCATATGGAAAAATTTGGGCAATGGTGAATGGGCCGGACCAACGAGATTTCAGCTTGCCCGAAAAGATTTTCAACCGAGAGTTAAAGAGTAACACTTTGTCTCCAACTTGGAACTTTCGGTTTTTAATCTTAGAGTCGTGAATGAGCTTAGTCCTTTAATAAGTGTGAAAACACTTATCCTTTTACCACTTATTTCCAATAATAACAAGACCAAAACGTGTATTTTGTGTCGTAAAAGTCAGAATTATGCGTGGTTTGTGTTTTTATTGTGTTTTAGGACCAAAATATGAAAAAGGAAGAAAACACGGGCTTTTATCGAAGAAAACGGGAAAAGACGAAGTCAAAGGATCAAGAGTGCAAAAAGAACGAAAGTCCAAGACCTATTCTGAAGATTTATCGAAGAAAAAGTCTAAAGACGGAAGTTTAATGAAGTCGAAGAACTTAAGTCTAATAGAAGAAGAAAATTAAAAGACAAGTTCAAATCCCGAGACGACATCGAGAAAAGACAAAGAATTAAAGTCGAGTCGAGAAGACGTGAAGAAAGAAAGAAAGAAGATGCAACACATGCACTCCTTCCACTTTTCCTATAAATACTCTCCTAATACACATTAGGAGGGAGTTAGTCTTTATTTTTCTTTCATTTTGTAGTTTTCAAATTCTAGAGAGAGAAAGCTTAACTTTCTCTCACTAGAAAACTTCATCTTTTATCTTTCTTGTTTTCATCTTATTAATCTTGTCTTAATCAAACCTTACTTTTAAGCTTAATCTTGTCTTAATCTTCATCTTATTAATCTTTCTTGTTAATCTCAATCATCTCAATCTTGTTTTCATCATCTTTTTATCAAGTTTTTACATAAAGTTCAAGTCTTTTTGATTTTTTCGTGGCTTAAAGTTGATGTTTTTATAAGTTTTGATCTTCTCCCTAGCTTATTGGTAGCTTATTGGAGTTTTTCTTGGCTTATTGTCCTTGAAAAAGTGCTAAAAAGTTGCTTATTTTCGTCCTATATCCGGATCCTATTTTCTAGGAACGTCTGATTCGATTTTGCAATTCTTTTTAAAGTTGCGAATTTGATCTTTATGTGGTATTGCGAATTTGATCTTTTTAAAGTTGCGAATTTGATCTTTATTTGGTATTGCGAATTTTATCTTTTTAAAGTTGCGAATTTGATCTTTATGTGGTATTGCGAATTTGATCTTTTTAAAGTTGCGAATTTGATCTTTATTTGGTATTGCGAATTTGATATTTTTAAAGTTGCGAATTTGATCTTTTTAAACTTGCGAATTTGATCTCTTTAAAGTTGCGAATTTGATCTTTTTAAAGTTGCGAATTTGATCTCCTTAAAGTTGCGAATTTGATCTTTATTTGGTATTGCGAATTTGATCTTTTTAAAGTTGCGAATTTGATCTTTATTTGGTATTGCGAAATTGATCTTTTTAAAGTTGCGAAATTCATCATTTCGCAATCATTGCGAAATTGTTCCTATTTTCTGAGTATTGCGGATTTATTGCAATGACTAGATTGCGAAATTGATCTTCTATTGCGGAATTGTTTCAGAGTTGCGAAATTACTTGTTTTCATTTTAAATTTAATTTTCAAACTTGTTTTTCCCGCCAATTTTCTTAGTGTTATTTTTACTCGTTCATCTTAGTTTAATTTTCGAGCATTTAAATTTTCAAAGTTTTCATTTTAATTAGGTTTTTAAGTTTTCATATTTATGTTTAATTAGTTTAATTTCTCGTCATTTATTTTTGAAAGTCTTTAATTTTAGTTTAATCTTTAAAACTTCTACTTTACTCAACGACACTTACTTATTTGCTATTGGTTAAAATTAGATAAACAAAACCAAACCATTCTCTTGTTCACCAAAAGACGATTGAGTCGCACTCTTGACCGGTAATCAATTCGAAAAGATCGGAACAACGAATTTTCATAACTAAGTAAAATCTAGTTATTAAATGGCGCCGCTGCCGGCTCTTTTCATTAAGATTAACGGTTTTTAGTGAGAGACGCGTTGGATTTTTGGGATCCATTCTTTGAACGTTATTTTCCTTGCTTTAAAAATTTTCAAAAATCCTAAAAAAAATATATATAAAATTCTTCAAAAATACAAAAAACATTGAAAAATCATAAAAAGCAATTCTTTTCCAAAAGGTTTTGCACCAAAAAGATTATATAGATATTCTTTCTGTGTATATTTTTTTCTGCAGGTGTATGCGTACTAGATCTTCGAACTATTATGAGCCCGAGACTCGTGAAGATTTAGATATGGCTGGTGTTAATAACAACAATAATAACCCACCTCTACCCAATTTGAACAACAACAACAACAACAATGTCCCCCTACCTGATTTACGAACAATGGAGGAATTGTGTCAACCCACCATGAACGGACGCGGAGGCCCGATTGCGCCGATGCACGTCACGGCTCAGGAGTTTTTGTTGAAGCATCACATGATCCAACAAGTGCAAACTAACCCATTTCGTGGAATTCTGGATGATGATGCCAACAAACACCTCGAGAAATTCATTACCATCACCCAAAGCATGAAGTGCCCCGGTGTTTCTATGTATGACCTTCGCCTTCAACTCTTTCCCCACTCGCTTTCTCACCATGCCGAAAAATGGTTTGACCGTCTCCCTAAGAATTCTATACATATGTGGAATGACATGACTCAACGCTTTTTTCGCGCTACTTCCCACCATCCATGGTCACCAGCCTTCGTAACCAAATTAGTGGATTCATGCAAGACAATGACGAATCGCTCTTTGATGCTTGGGAACGATACAATGATTTGATCAACCACTGTCCAAATCACAACATGCTCCCCGTCACTCTCATTGATACTTTCTACAATGGTCTCACTTTTCGTGATCGTGACACGATCAACGCCGCCGCCGGTGGTACTTTTATGAAAAGGAGACCGGAGGAATGTAGAGAGTTGATTGAAAACATGACTACTCATCACAAGAATTGGGATTCATCCGCATCCTCAAGATCTAATCAGAGAGTCAATGTTTCATCTACTTCTTCCACCACCGACATGTCCGTCATGGAACGTGATATTCTGGATATTAACAAAAGTCTCCAAATTTTGACTTCTAACCAAACTCAACAAGCTAAAGCCGTTGCTATTTCTTGTGACACATGTGGTGGTCCTCATTCCTACAATGATTGTCCTTCTACTCAAGGCAATTTTTCTGAAGACGTTAACGCGGCATACGGTACTTACCCCACGGGAGGCTATCAAGCTCATCCTCAAGGAGATCGTAGCTTGCTAAGTTATCGTTCAAATAACTATCTTGCTCCGCCCGGTTTCCCCCCTCAAAACCAAAACCAACAACAAAGCTATAACCGAAACAACCAATCCCAACCTCGTGCTACCAATCAATATCAATCCCAAAGAAACCCATACCCAACTCAAGGAAATTCTCAAGCTTACCAAGCTCCACCTCTCAATCAACTGATGGCATTGAGTCCAGACGTCGAAACGTTCATGAAGACTAATCGGGAGCTGGTGACGAATCTTCAGAGTCAAGTCATCAACTTGAAGGGCGAAATGGCGAAACAAGGGACCGATATTCGAGCCGAGCTAAGGAATGATATGGTAAAACAAAGCAATGAAATTCGTGCCGACATCAGAGATTCTTTCAGCACTCAAGCGCTTAACATTCGTGATATGATTGGTTCGCTCATCCAAGGTAATCAACCCTCTTCTTCGGGTACTCTTCCGAGTAACACCGTTGCGAATCCAAGAGGGGAGATGAAAGCAATCACCACTCGTAGTGGAAAAGGTTATTCGGAACCCGAGCTTCCAACACCTCCACCCGTGATTGTGAACAAGGAAAAAGAGCAACTCTCCTCACCTCCTTCACCTTCTATCCCTATTTCCCCACCACCCGTGGTTGTGAGTGATCCTACTCCCCTAAAGCCTTCTTCTTCATCCAATATACCTTATCCTTCAAGGTTGCGAAAAGAGAAGCAAAAGAGCAAGGATGATATTCAGGTTTCAAACTTTCTCAAAATGTTTAAACAATTGAATTTTAACATCTCCTTTGCCGAGGTTCTCGCTCACATGCCCAAATACGCTAAGATGTTTAAAGATCTTCTAAGTGATAAGGAGAAGCTTCTTGACATTGCTCAGACCCAACTTAATGAGAACTGCTCCGCAGTGCTCTTAAGGAAATTGCCCACCAATCTTGGTGATCCGGGTCGCTTCTTGATTCTTTGCAACTTCTCGGGAGTAGAGAATTGCATGGCCCTAGCCGATATAGGTGCCAGTATAAACTTAATGCCTTTAAGTGTTTGGAAGCAATTATCTCTCCCCGAGCTAGTCCCCACCAAAATGACTTTGGAATTAGCTAACCGTACGGTTTCTTATCCAGTGGAGATAGCCGAAGACGTCTTTGTTGGCGTTGACAAATTCACCTTCCCGGTGGATTTTGTTGTCGTTGACTACGAGATGGACCCCTGTGTTCCATTAATCGTGGGACGTCCCTTCCTAAGGACCGGTCGCACTCTCATTGATGTAGCCGCGGGCGAATAATGATGAGAGTCGGTGACGATAAAATTGTCTTCAACATGGGTAAGATTTCTAAGCAACCTTATTCATATGAGAGTGTTAATGCTATTGATGTTCTCGATGAGGCTTGTGAAGAACATTTTCATGATGCTTGCAAAAGTACTCTTTCTTCTCTACCCAATGTTGAGACCGTTGCCTCAATTGCTCTGGCATTGACTCCTTTTGGAGAAAGTGACTTGGATGATTTCGAAGCTAGCTTGGGTCCTCTCGATATTAAGTATGATAATTCGTCCACCGATTGGGATGAAGACATTCGTACTATTGAGAGACTTCTCAATGAAGACCCGTTTTCTCCTCCTTCTCCTAAAGAGGTGACTAATGATGATCCATCGTTAGTTTCACCATCTATTGAGGATCCTCCCACTCTTGAGCTTAAGGACCTACCCCCTCATCTTGAGTACGTTTTCCTTGAAGACAACGAGAAGTTACCGGTCATCATTGCAAAGGACCTTAAAGAAGAAGTAAAAGCCTGACTTATCGCCGTGTTGAAGAAGCATAAAAGAGCTATCGCTTGGAAAATCTCCGACATTCGCGGAATTGATCCTCACTTTTGCACACATAAAATTTCTCATGGAGGACGACTTTAAGCCCACAATTCAAAGCCAACGAAGGGTGAATCCTAAAATCCATGAAGTCATAAAAAAAGAGGTTATCAAACTTCTTGATGCGGGTATGATTTACCCTATTTCGGATTCACCATGGGTTAGTCCAGTCCATTGTGTGCCTAAGAAAGGCGGAATCACCGTTGTGCCCAATGCTAACAACGAGTTAATTCCTACACGTCTCGTTACTGGGGGGAGAGTTTGTATAGACTACGGCAAACTCAATGATGCCACGAGAAAGGATCATTTCCCTCAACCTTTTATGGACCAAATGCTTGAACGTTTAGCGGGTAATGAATATTACTGCTTTCTTGATGGTTTCTCGGGTTATTTCCAAATACCCATCGATCCCCAAGATCAAGAGAAGACAACATTCACTTGTCCCTATGGCACATTTGCCTACAAAAGGATGCCTTTTGGCTTATGCAATGCCCCTGGGACTTTCCAAAGGTGCATGTTGGCTATCTTCCATAACATGGTTGAGCAAACCATGGAAGTCTTCATGGATGATTTCTCGGTCTTTGGGGATTCCTTCTCTTCTTGCCTTGCCAATTTGGAACGTATGCTTAAGCGGTGCGAAGACACTCGCCTTGTTCTAAATTGGGAAAAATGTCATTTTATGGTAAAAGAAGGCATTGTACTAGGACACAAAATCTCTAAAGCCGGTCTTGAAGTCGACCGTGCTAAAGTAGATGTCATAGCCAAATTACCTCCACCTTCAACCGTGAAGGGTGTGAGAAGTTTTCTGGGTCATGCGGGCTTCTATCGTCGATTCATTCAGGATTTCTCTAAAATCGCTCGCCCGATGACCCACCTCTTGGAAAAAGATACTCCTTTTATCTTTTCTAAAGAGTGTATCGAAGCCTTCAATCTTCTTAAGGATAAGCTAACTAAGGCACCGGTCTTGGTTACTCCTAATTGGGAGCTACCCTTTGAGTTGATGTGCGATGCTAGCGACTTTGCTATTGGTGCGGTTTTGGGACAAAGGATCAACAAACACTTCCAACCAATCCACTATGCTAGCAAAACAATGAAGGGGGCTCAATTACATTATACGACAACCGAAAAAGAGCTTTTAGTTGTTGTCTATGCTTTTGAAAAATTTCGCCCCTATCTTGTTTTATCCACCACCATCGTATACACGGACCATTCCGCGTTGAAGTACTTGATGACTAAGCACGACTGTAAGACAAGACTTCTTCGCTGGGTTTTACTCCTTCAATAATTCAACATTGAAATTCGTGACAAGAAGGGTGCCGAAAACCTAGCCGCGGATCATCTGAGCAGACTTGAGGATCTATATCAAGGGGATCATCCGAACAAAGAGATCAATGACTCTTTCCCCCTTGAGACCTTAATGTCTATAAATCTCAATCTGGATGACACCCCGTGGTTTGCTGATATTGCAAACTACTTAGCGGGTGGTGTTCTCATCAAATGGTTAACATCCCAACAAAAGAAGAAGTTCTTGAATGATGTTAAGACTTACTTTTGGGATGACCCTTTTCTATTCAAACAATGTGCTGATCTGATCATTCGTCGATGTGTTGACGGACCAGCCGCTTTGGACATTCTCCAGGCTTGCCACAAAGGACCCACCGGTGGTCACTTTGGTCCCAACTACACCGCTAAGAAAGTGTTTGACTCTGGATTCTATTGGCCCACCATTTATCGTGACGCTCACGAAATGGTTAAGCATTGTGATGCTTGCCAACGCCAAGGCAAGATCATACATAAAGATAAGATGCCTCAAAATTTCATACAGGAATGTGAAATCTTTGACGTATGGGGCATTGATGAGACTGCTTTTATACATGGTCTCATCGTCCAAATCGGGCTTTAAATGCATAAAATATCATAAAATATGCCAAATATATGCTCGTGTTTGTTACTTGTGTATTTTTAGGTACGGATATTGAGGAAATGGCAAAAGATCACAAGAATCATTCAAAAACGAACACGGGAAACGAAGTCGCACAATGAACCGGGCCCAAAAATGGAATTTTGCAAAAAGACCCCTCAAGTTTGAAGAATTGGCAAGAAAGGCCCCTCATCTTTGAAGAACTTGTCACATTTAACCCTCAAAAATATTAATTGTGCAAGTGTGGACCTTCAAGTTTGAAGATGTGATAATTTATGCCCTTGGAAATAGATTAAAAGTGCAAAAGTTAGTCTAAAAAGGCAAAAGGACTAACTTTGAATTGGTTTTGGACTATGGATGAAAGACACTTGACGATTTGGACTGGAAATGCAAAGACTTAACTAATGACTACGTTAAGTTTGGACTGGTGATGTTATTACCCAACCTAAGCCCACCAACACCCCAAGCCCAATACCCTATACCCGGTTTAGTTTTTAAACATGGTCAAATCTGGTCAACAACCCCCACTTAACCCCCTTCCCTCCTAAACAACTTTTCAAAAACGAATTAAGATTAAACCACCCCTTAATCCATTAGAACCCTAGAACACCACCTAAATCAATTAAGCTTTAACCAAGGGGATATCCCCTATAACCTTCCAGTTTGTTGATTAAGCCCACCCTTAACCAAACCCACCTCACCAAACAATGTCACATGCACTGTGGGACCCTCCCCAAGCCTCCCCTGCTCATGTCACTTTCCCCCAAACCCTATGTCCCGACAATTTCAACGATTGGATGTTACTACTTGACCTCCAAGCCATTTTGAACGCTCAAGATCAAGTCCACAGCTGTCAAATCACATGGCAAAGGCTTTTGACCAAGATTCGTCAAGAAGAAAAGGGCAAATTTGAGATTTCCATAGATTAGGGTTTCCAGCTTGTATTTTTTAATTCCTAGTCTAGATAGTTCCATTTAGTTGTATAAATAGGAGATGAGCCTGTTCACTCCTTCTTGTTCCAGTTTTTGCAAATCCTTTGTAATTCCTTTTTTAAAAATTTATAAAGTTGGTGTTTGATAAATTCAAGTATAATTCCTTTTATAGTTGTTTTAAAAAGTTGGTATAAGTAATGCAATAAACTGAGTTCCATTCTTAAAGTGTTAAAGATTTGTTTGAGGTTTCAAAATTCAAAAAGTTTTGAAAAGTGTTTTAATTTCAGAAAGTTTAAAAGATTTGGGAAGTGAAAGTGGACCAATCCTTTTGATTTTTCTGAGATTGAGTGTTTTTTTTAAAACGTGTGTGTAAGGTTTGGTAGTTTTTAGAAAAGATTTTAAGAAGGAAATAAAAAGAAAACAGATTACATATTTTTGTGCTTGTTATTCTTTTCTTTTTCTTCTTAGCAGGTTTTGGTAATTTTTTGTTGATCATTGTCAGCATATGCCCGGGCATATGGGAGGTGGTTATGCAACCACAATGAACCTTGGATGTAAGGTTCATTGGTAAGTTTCTTTTCCCTTTTGGAATTTTCAGAAAAAAAAAAGTGATTTGAGTGATTGGTTTGATTGTATGCTAAGTGTTTGAAATTGGTTTGGATTGTGTTTAAATGTTATGACATACATGTTTTAAGCTGTTGAAATCATTTTGAGTGTGTTTGAAAAGGTTTTGATTTGAAAAAGTGTGAAACTAAAATTTAAAGGGGTGTTTGGATTAATGTTTTAGCAGGGTAAGAATCTTAATTTGTATTTTAAAAAGTTGTTAGATAGGATAAATAGGATTGAGATAGGTTGTTTGCTAGTTTTAGTCTATATTGGATCAAGTTTGAGCATAGTTGTGTGTTTAAAAGAGAAAAAGTATAGCATAATCTGCATATCCATTTTTCTGCTTAATTTTCATGAAAACATGTGCTTGAATCTTGAAAGCTGTTAAGTGTTAGGGATATATAGGTTTGTAGTTTGTTTCTTTGCTGGTTTGTGAGTGTGTATGCAAGATTTAGGCCTTGGAAATTCATTTGTGTGCATTTGCTAGCTTAAAACATACCACCAGACCTAAAAACTGTCACAGCAACTTCATTTTACTTTCATATGCTTTGTTTTGATTTGATTGTCCAACTTTTGTGAGCTAAGTGATTGTTTTTCTGTTTGTTGTGACTCCCTTCACTCAGAAAGAGTGAAGGGGTGCCTGATTGTTCCATTAAACACCACCAATATCAAGCATCCAAGTCCTCTTGGAGTACCTTCATTAGTGAAGATAACAGAAAACACAAGCATACTTGCTTGTGTTCATAATTGAAACTGGACGATTTTGGATCATATTCTTGATTATAGCTGGTAAAAAGTGATAGTGGATTGTGTTTTCAAGTCACAAAAGGGTTAGTGTTTGATTGGAAAAGTAAAAAAAAAATAAAAAAGAAAAATTTTACAAAAACATACCCGCAACGGACTCGAACCCTAGACCTCTCGCTGGAGGAGTAAGGGCTCTACCGTTGATCTAGATAGTTTTTTACGTCTTAGTTTCATTTCATTACTTATTTAACCTGTTTTTGCATTCTAGCTTATTAATAAAGCCGTAGCTTAATTCGTCATTTTCTAGCTTATTATTAAGCTATTTTTGTTTAGCTTATTTTTCCTAGGATCCTTTTTAGGTTAGTGATTTTTCTAGCTTAGTTTCATATTTTTCCTTTTCTTTATTTATTTTTTATAATTTATTTAATAGCCGTATTTTATAAATTCAATAAAAAATAGAAAAAAGTGTTTTAATTTTTAGGAAAAATAATTTTTAGCTTTTTAATAAATATTTTAAGGTTTACATTAGGTTTTGGTTTTATAAACTTTAATTTTTAATTTTATATTATTTTAAGGTTCTTTATAAACTTTAATTATTTTTATAAAATTATTAAAAAGGGTTTAGGAACTTTAATTTGCATTTTCTTCTTAATTAGAATATTGAGGATTTTTGAGAATTTTTTAGAATTTATTTAAGAACTTTTAATTTTTTAGAATATTTTATTATTATTTTATTCATTAAAATTCAAAGTTTTATTTTTAACTTTTTTTCATTTTTCCTAGATTCTAGACATTAAAATAGGACCTTTGTCACTTTTCAATTAATTTTTAGGCTTTTCAATTAATTTTTAGAATTAATTTAAGATTTAATAGTTTTTAATAGTTTTTTAGTGTTTAAAAATAGTTTAAATTGGTTTTAAAATTTTTAAAAATACTTTTTAGCTTAATTAGGTCATTTTTGAGGTTTACAAACTATTAAATCTTGTTTAGGGCTTTTTAATATTTAAAAGTGATTTTTAGGGCTTTAATTAGCATTAAAAAGTCATTATTAAATTAATTAAAAGGTTTTGGCAAGTTTGGATTTTTTGTAAACTCTTAGAATTTTATTTGGGATTTTTAGAAATTTTTAGGAATTTTTAGGTTAAAATTTTAAATTTTGCACTTTTTACGTTCTACGTCGTAACTTTCTAGTAGTGTTTTTGCCTATTTTTCTATTTTTTTCGTCTTCGTCATTTTCTCTTCTTTTCTTCTTGTTAATAATCAAAAACATAAATCATCTTTCATTACACAACACACTAGCCTCCTCGAGAGAACGAACTCACTTTTAGGGTCATTCACACACGGTTTTCCTAAATCGTCGTGCACGCTTACCCCTATTTTATTGCTCTTTTCCTAAAGGGTAGTAAAAACAATACATCAATTTTTGGCGCCGCTGCCGGGGAGGCGTGTTGTGTTTTGATTGAACATTGTTGTTTTCAATATTAGCCATATAGTAATTGTATTAATAGCACTCTATTAATACGTATTATCGTTTTTCGGTTTTTGTGTGAATATTATTACTATATTGTATACGTAGAACAACAAATTCACAAGTACTCCAAATACGTGAGCAATCACAACCTTGATTCGGGATTTCATCACTCGATCATTGTATTCGAATCTCAAACCAAAGAAAAAGGCAAAAATAGATAAATACTTTCGTGAAGCTTAATCTTGATAATACAAACTATAAGGTGGGTATAAGGCGGTTGTATTTCACAACCTAAAGGAAAAAGGCTCTTAAGTGCTTCGCGCCGCCTCGGTTCCTCCGCTTGCTTGTGCGTATTTGATTTTGAGAATGAATCGAGGGTTTTGCCGCCCAAAGTATTATTACATATCATATATATTTTCTTGGTTTCTATTTGATTAAACCCTCTTGAACGATTTGGTGTTCCACCATCGTTCTAAAGTCATCGAAGGCGTTCACTCCACGTGATCGTTTTCATTCCTTGAGGCCTTTTTAATCAAGAGATTTGATTAGTGAGGAGATTTGTGGACTCATTGTCTACTTAATACATTCACCAATTTCCAAAAAAGGTTAATACAATCAAAAACCACAAAAAAAAAAAATTGAAAAAAACACAAAATACCAAAAAGAATCTTCTTTGCTCGTCTCCACGTTGTACGTGACGTTTATGCTCACTCGTAATCAAGCAAAACGTGCACGTAGACGCAAGAACAAAACTCCTACTAAAACTCATTCTAGTGAGGAGTCTCCAAGTGAGGAACCTATTGTAGAACAAGAAGCTATCATGGCTAATCGTACTATGATGGAGTTGCTTCAAGCACCCACCGAGGGTTTTGGAGAGGCCATTGTGATTCCCGCCATCCTTGCGGAGAACTTTGAGATCAAGACGGGTTTAATGTCTATGCTTCAAGCAAACAAGTTTCGCGGTCACGAAAAAGACAACCCACATTATCACATTAGGCAATTTAATCGTCTTACAGCGACAAGCAAGTTAAAGGATGTACCACACGATGCCATTAAGATGATGTTGTTTCCTTACTCGTTAGATGGACCCGCCAAGATTTGGCTTGAGAAAGAACCGCCGAATTCGATTTTGACATGGGCCGATCTCGTGTCTAAATTTGTGAATCAATTTTTTCCACCATCTAAGACAACACATTTGAAAAACGAGATTTCACGTTTTACACAAAGACCTAATGAAAGTTTTTCAATGGCTTGGGAAAGGTTTAAAGAAATGTTACATGAATGTCCACACCATGATTTTTCCGAATTGCATCAAATTGACACTTTTTATAATGGGCTTAATGAACATGAACGAGATTATTTAAATGCCGCCGCGGGTGGTAATTTTTTGTGCAAAACGACCAATGAGGCTTTGAAAATCATAGAAAATAGGTCTAAGGTCTATAGCCCTCGTAACACACCGAGTGTTGCCAATTTGGGCTCGTCATCATCTCGTTCCATTAATGCCTTGCAAGATGAAGCAAATGAGGAGAATCGGTTTTTCGATAGGTTTTGGACTCTTATGTCTCATTGGAAAGCTCAAGAAGCTTCAAACACCGCTTCGGTTAAAGCGGTTGCTAAGAGTTGTATTTCATGTGGTGGAGCTCATGATTTTTCCGAGTGCATTACCGCGGATGGTAACACTTCGAATGCTTATGTAGCCACGGGAACTTATAACCAAATCGGTCAAGGTTCCCGCCAAAATCAAGCTCCACAAAATCAAAATGCTAATAACTATCGAAACAACAATCAAGGTGGAAATTACCAAGGAAATCAAAGGAATTATAACAAGGGTAATTACCAAAGTGGAAATGGGCAAATTTCAAACCAAAACCAAAACCGTGATTTTCAAACTCCTACTCAAGGTTTTCAAAATGCTCACACTAAAAATTTGCAAGGAGAATTTTTAGATTATGCTAAGGCTAATGATGCTAAGTTTGATAACATGCAACGTGAGATGATTAGCTTAAGGTCCGAATTGAAAAACGAGCTTAAAAACGAACTTGCTAATGAACTTAAAACTCATGCTAATAAAATGGAAGGAAATGTCACACGACTCCAACAAAATCAACAAAAAATGGAGCAAGGACAACATGAGATTAAGCAAGAATTGTTAAAAGCGGATGCTAGGCAATCTAAGTTTGAAGACCGAATGGCCAAAATGTTTGAAGCTATCATGTGTAAGCCCTCTTCTTCGGGTGGTCTTCCTAGTGATACCATCGTAAACCCGAAAGGAGAATTGAAGGTTATTGCCACTCGTAGTGGTAAAACTTTCAAAGAACCCATTTCTCGTCCAAGTACTTCTATGGAGAAGGAAAAAGAGAAAGAACCCGAGGTTGTGGTTGAAAAGGAGCACATTGCAAGCCCACGAAGTACCGCTCAAACCACACCTACGGTTGAACCTACTATGGAACCCGAGATTCCAAGGCCGATGCCTATGCCTAATTTGCCCCAACCCACACCACCTTTACCCTACCCATCAAGACGAGAATAGGAAAAGGCACAAGAACGAAATAATTATCAATTTGAACTCTTTATGAAAATGTTTCGTGACTTGCATTTCAATATAAGTTTTACCGACGCCTTAGTCATGATGCCTCGATTTGCCGCGAACTTCAAAAGTATGTTGAATAACAAAGAGAAATTGCAAAAATCGTCTAGTTGTTCTTCGGTTTTTCTAAGCCGCATACCTCAAAAAGTCGGTGATCCTGGAAAGTTTTTAATCCCATGTGCTATCCAAGACATGGAAGAATGCTACGCCTTGGCCGATCTTGGTGCTAGTATTAATTTGATGCCTCTTGAGATTTTTAAATCGCTCAATCTTCCAAATCTCACTCCTTCAAGAATGTCAATCGAAATGGCCGATCATTCTACGATTCTAGCTTGTGGAGTTGCCGAGGACGTCTTTGTGAAAGTTGGAAAGTTCTACTACCCTGTAGACTTCATTGTTGTTGATATTCCCATCGATCCTAAAGTTCCGTTAATTTTAGGTCGATCTTTTTTGGATACCTCGAGAGCACTTATCGATGTGCATGCAAGAAAAATCACTCTTCGTTTCAATGAGGAAGAACTCGTCATTAATGCAACCCAAAACTCCACTCTTTCTCATGTTTATTCGATCACATCTTTGTACAATGTCAATCCCATCAAAAACATTTGCAAAAATATTTCCAATAGAGTTTTAGGAGTTGAGAAAAATGAAGTTCCGTCCCCTCCGCCGATGGAGGTTAAGAGTGTTAAGCCTATGATTCCAATCTCGAGTGATTCTTCGGATGATGAATACGTTGATCCCAATGGGGAGGTTTTCTTTGTTGACAAAAGATTTGAAAACTTGCCACCACCTAAACCAAAACGCTTTCAAAATGTGAGAATTTTTAGTGTGACTAACATTGTTTTAGATACACCAAATATTTTTGACATAATTAAATCGGGTTTTCACAAGGAGAGTTTTAAAGATGAAAAAGGAAAAGATTTTGAATTTAATTTAAAAGATTTTTCTACAATTCTAACTCCGTCATCACCGCGTTTATTGAGTACTACAAGCTCGTCTTCTCCTTTTGACGATGCTTTGTGTGGACCTAGTGTGGGGGAAGCCCCTTATGTTCCCTCCCCTTTCTCCACCGAGGACGAGATATTTGATCCTGGAATTGCTTATATAGGGACATCTCGGTCTTCCACCGATGCAATAAATGGAAAATCTTTTCATTTGATTGGTGCGAGTCTACCTCGAGTAGCTCAATGTTATGACTTACCCATTGTCCCACCCTTCTATTTCTTCTCTCCTATTTTCTTCTATCCCATTGGGATTTGTGTTGGAGTTGTGTTGTCTCGTCTTTCATCTGAAAACGAGGACGCTATCTTTGACCCCGGTATACGTTTATCGGATTTTTAAAGTACTTCACGTGCTTTTGGGCCTTGTTTATCATGTAAGCCCCACCAAAAATTGACCAAACCATGATTATCCCTAAATGATCACATTTATGGGGATTCGAGTCGAGCTTTTGACTCGGTTATCAAAAACAAGGTGCCTCGTGGGGGAGACCCATGCTTATCCATGTACATATTATTGCTTTCTAATTAGTGTAATGTGAGGGGATTTGTGCCCTTCCAACCTTTGTTCCGTGGTTGTTTGTGCATTGTGATTTTTAGATTATCATCTTCACGATTGGAGCCTCTCGTGTTCGTTTCAGGGGAGCACTCGATCGTTTGCTTTGGAGGCCATTCCCAATATCCATATGATATATCCTTTTATGTTCTAACCTTAGGTTATTAGCACACTTCATAAACGGCTATTTACTTAATGGTTACACCCTTTCCATGCTAGATTAGGCATTCGACTACGTCTCTAGTATGGGGTGTTTGCACCCCTAGACTCGAAACATTGAGGACAATGTTTAACTTTAGTATGGGGGGTGAATAGATACTTGCCTTGCCAAACCTTCACGCTTTCCAAAGTTTATCGTTTTGTTTATCATTTTCTTGAAAAATAAGGCTAAAAATGGCCAAAATTTAAAATTTTTCTCATGTTTCATAAGTGTTTGAAGACACGAATGTAGATTTTCCGATGGCGAGAATAAGAGTAATTTTTGACTCGACCGTGCGTGTTGAGCACTTAGCTTTGGTTCCTTAACTACACATTAGGCTAAGTCTCTTAAATGAGGACGAGAAATGATAGAGTTAATTATAAGTTACTATGCTAAACGTAGAGTACTCGTATTCTTTCAAAAACTCATGTGTTCTCGTTGTTTGCTTATTCTCCCTTCGCTTGTAAATATTTTTTGCTTAATAAATATTGACTTAGCGGTTTAGTTAGGATTGTTGGGTTTCTAGTCTTTTCTAGTAGCTTCCGTGTAATTAAATTGGGAAGACATAAGGTATCGCCAGCGTAACGGTTTTGAAGTATTGGCACCCTAATAATCGAAAGCTTCACCCAATAATAAGATTTCAAGTGCTCACCTAAATCTAGCAAACAATTTGAAGCCCCACAAGGCCTAAAATCTATGCAAAATTGAAAGTGAATCAAGCCTTAATCTTCGAAGCTTTAAAGATCCAAAATTCGCTTTAGCGTGAGGATATACGTCTTTGGCTAATAAAACCACCGATGATGGCGGATAATAAAAGTCAAGGCAAGACCGAAGTCATAATAAAAGCTTCATGGCGAAGTTGAATAAAAGATGGAGGTAAACCAAAGATAATAAGGCCCTTCCGTTAGGGGGCGTATAAAAGTCTTGGTAATAAGTCTCATGTTCAAAACCTTTATAAAACCGTGTTTATCGATTCTTCTTGTCAACTTAATTTTTTAACATCGTCGTTTATTAGGAAGGGTTATTGATTTGATGGTCTTGGTTACACCGTTATGACTCTATTTTTAGACCTAAATCTCTATTATCGCATAAGTCAATGATGCATCCTCGTGATCATTAAGACAAAATAAAATATAAGAGATACAACTTAGGAATAATGGGAGGATAAGTACGTGATTAGGGCATATGAGTAGTGTTAGCATTACTAACTTATAATGACAATGATCTCGTTGCACGCTTGGCATGGAATTAAGGTGAAAATCGAGGACGATGAAATTATTTCTAACGAAGCATTCACGTGTTCTTATTCTATGAACCTAAACGTCCCATTTTGCGATGAGAATCATACATTATGTCTAAAACACAAGTAGTAGTAATCATAGTGTGTAGCTAGTTTATCATTTCAATAAAAGTGAATAAAATTAAATTTTGGAGATGCTTTGATACTTTATTCTAGCATTGCGTGAGGGCACGGCAATGGTTTAGTATGGGGGAGTGATGAGACTGCTTTTATACATGGTCTCATCGTCCAAATCGGGCTTTAAATGCATAAAATATCATAAAATATGCCAAATATATGCTCGTGTTTGTTACTTGTGTATTTTTAGGTACGGATATTGAGGAAATGGCAAAAGATCACAAGAATCATTCAAAAACGAACACGTGAAACGAAGTCGCACAATGAACCGGGCCCAAAAATGGAATTTTGCAAAAAGACCCCTCAAGTTTGAAGAATTGGCAAGAAAGGCCCCTCATCTTTGAAGAACTTGTCACATTTAACCCTCAAAAATATTAATTGTGCAAGTGTGGACCTTCAAGTTTGAAGATGTGATAATTTATGCCCTTGGAAATAGATTAAAAGTGCAAAAGTTAGTCTAAAAAGGCAAAAGGACTAACTTTGAATTGGTTTTGGACTATGGATGAAAGACACTTGACGATTTGGACTGGAAATGCAAAGACTTAACTAATGACTACGTTAAGTTTGGACTGGTGATGTTATTACCCAACCTAAGCCCACCAACACCCCAAGCCCAATACCCTATACCCGGTTTAGTTTTTAAACATGGTCAAATCTGGTCAACAACCCCCACTTAACCCCCTTCCCTCCTAAACAACTTTTCAAAAACGAATTAAGATTAAACCACCCCTTAATCCATTAGAACCCTAGAACCCCACCCAAATCAATTAAGCTTTAACCAAGGGGATATCCCCTATAACCTTCCAGTTTGTTGATTAAGCCCACCCTTAACCAAACCCACCTCACCAAACAATGTCACATGCACTATGGGACCCTCCCCAAGCCTCCCCTGCTCATGTCACTTTCCCCCAAACCCTATGTCCCGACAATTTCAACGATTGGATGTTACTACTTGGCCTCCAAGCCATTTTGAACGCTCAAGATCAAGTCCACAGCTGTCATATCACATGGCAAAGGCTTTTGACCAAGATTCGTCAAGAAGAAAAGGGCAAATTTGAGATTTCCATAGATTAGGGTTTCCAGCTTGTATTTTTTAATTCCTAGTCTAGATAGTTCCATTTAGTTGTATAAATAGGAGATGAGCCTGTTCACTCCTTCTTGTTCCAGTTTTTGCAAATCCTTTGTAATTCCTTTTTTAAAAATTTATAAAGTTGGTGTTTGATAAATTCAAGTATAATTCCTTTTATAGTTGTTTTAAAAAGTTGGTATAAGTAATGCAATAAACTGAGTTCCATTCTTAAAGTGTTAAAGATTTGTTTGAGGTTTCAAAATTCAAAAAGTTTTGAAAAGTGTTTTAATTTCAGAAAGTTTAAAAGATTTGGGAAGTGAAAGTGGACCAATCCTTTTGATTTTTCTGAGATTGAGTGTTTTTTTTAAAACGTGTGTGTAAGGTTTGGTAGTTTTTAGAAAAGATTTTAAGAAGGAAATAAAAAGAAAACAGATTACATATTTTTGTGCTTGTTATTCTTTTCTTTTTCTTCTTAGCAGGTTTTGGTAATTTTTTGTTGATCATTGTCAGCATATGCCCGGGCATATGGGAGGTGGTTATGCAACCACAATGAACCTTGGATGTAAGGTTCATTGGTAAGTTTCTTTTCCCTTTTGGAATTTTCAAAAAAAAAAAGTGATTTGAGTGATTGGTTTGATTGTATGCTAAGTGTTTGAAATTGGTTTGGATTGTGTTTAAATGTTATGACATACATGTTTTAAGCTGTTGAAATCATTTTGAGTGTGTTTGAAAAGGTTTTGATTTGAAAAAGTGTGAAACTGAAATTTAAAGGGGTGTTTGGATTAATGTTTTAGCAGGGTAAGAATCTTAATTTGTGTTTTAAAAAGTTGTTAGATAGGATAAATAGGATTGAGATAGGTTGTTTGCTAGTTTTAGTCTATATTGGATCAAGTTTGAGCATAGTTGTGTGTTTAAAAGAGAAAAAGTATAGCATAATCTGCATATCCATTTTTCTGCTTAATTTTCATGAAAACATGTGCTTGAATCTTGAAAGCTGTTAAGTGTTAGGGATATATAGGTTTGCAGTTTGTTTTTATGCTGGTTTGTGAGTGTGTATGCAAGATTTAGGCCTTGGAAATTCATTTGTGTGCATTTGCTAGCTTAAAACGTACCACCAGACCTAAAAACTGTCACAGCAACTTCATTTTACTTTCATATGCTTTGTTTTGATTTGATTGTCCAACTTTTGTGAGCTAAGTGATTGTTTTTCTGTTTGTTGTGACTCCCTTCACTCAGAAAGAGTGAAGGGGTGCCTGATTGTTCCATTAAACACCACCAATATCAAGCATCCAAGTCCTCTTGGAGTACCTTCATTAGTGAAGATAACAGAAAACACAAGCATACTTGCTTGTGTTCATAATTGAAACTGGACGATTTTGGATCATATTCTTGATTATAGCTGGTAAAAAGTGATAGTGGATTGTGTTTTCAAGTCACAAAAGGGTCAGTGTTTGATTGGAAAAGTAAAAAAAAAATAAAAAAGAAAAATTTTACAAAAACATACCCGCAACGGACTCGAACCCTAGACCTCTCGCTGGAGGAGTAAGGGCTCTACCGTTGATCTAGATAGTTTTTTACGTCTTAGTTTCATTTCATTACTTATTTAACCTGTTTTTGCATTCTAGCTTATTAATAAAGCCGTAGCTTAATTCGTCATTTTCTAGCTTATTATTAAGCTATTTTTGTTTAGCTTATTTTTCCTAGGATCCTTTTTAGGTTAGTGATTTTTCTAGCTTAGTTTCATATTTTTCCTTTTCTTTATTTATTTTTTATAATTTATTTAATAGCCGTATTTTATAAATTCAATAAAAAATAGAAAAAAGTGTTTTAATTTTTAGGAAAAATAATTTTTAGCTTTTTAATAAATATTTTAAGGTTTACATTAGGTTTTGGTTTTATAAACTTTAATTTTTAATTTTATATTATTTTAAGGTTTTTTGTAAACTTTAATTATTTTTATAAAATTATTAAAAAGGGTTTAGGAACTTTAATTTGCATTTTCTTCTTAATTAGAATATTGAGGATTTTTGAGAATTTTTTAGAATTTATTTAAGAACTTTTAATTTTTTAGAATATTTTATTATTATTTTATTCATTAAAATTCAAAGTTTTATTTTTAACTTTTTTTCATTTTTCCTAGATTAGACATTAAAATAGGACCTTTGTCACTTTTCAATTAATTTTTAGGCTTTTCAATTAATTTTTAGAATTAATTTAAGATTTAATAGTTTTTAATAGTTTTTTAGTGTTTAAAAATAGTTTAAATTGGTTTTAAAATTTTTAAAAACAGTTTTTAGCTTAATTAGGTCATTTTTGAGGTTTACAAACTATTAAATCTTGTTTAGGGCTTTTTAATATTTAAAAGTGATTTTTAGGGCTTTAATTAGCATTAAAAAGTCATTATTAAATTAATTAAAAGGTTTTGGCAAGTTTGGATTTTTTGTAAACTCTTAGAATTTTATTTGGGATTTTTAGAAATTTTTAGGAATTTTTAGGTTAAAATTTTAAATTTTGCACTTTTTACGTTCTACGTCGTAACTTTCTAGTAGTGTTTTTGCCTATTTTTCTATTTTTTTCGTCTTCGTCATTTTCTCTTCTTTTCTTCTTGTTAATAATCAAAAACATAAATCATCTTTCATTACACAACACACTAGCCTCCTCGAGAGAACGAACTCACTTTTAGGGTCATTCACACACGGTTTTCCTAAATCGTCGTGCACGCTTACCCCTATTTTATTGCTCTTTTCCTAAAGGGTAGTAAAAAACAATACATCAGGCATCGACTTTATGGGGCCATTACCATCCTCCAAAGGGAACAAGTACATCCTCGTAGCCGTTGACTACGTTTCTAAATGGGTTGAAGCTAAGGCTCTCCCTACGAACGATGCGAGGGTGGTTGTGAACTTTTTAAAACAGTTGTTTGCTCGATTCGGCATTCCTCGTGCTATTATCAGTGACCGCGGGACTCATTTTTGCAACTATCAATTTGCAAGAGTCATGGCTAAGTATGGTGTCAATCACCGTCTTTCCACCGCCTATCATCCCCAAACCAATGGTCAAGCCGAGATATCCAACCGTGGATTGAAGAGAATTTTGGAGCGTACCGTGGGAGAGCATCGCGCCGCGTGGGCCGATAAGTTAGATGATGCTCTGTGGGCTTTCCGTACTGCTTATAAGACCCCGATCGGCTGTACGCCTTATCGTCTTGTGTACGAGAAAGCATGCCACCTCCCTAATACTGAGATTTTTACTCGTTGAAAGTTCGTTATTCTCGGTGTCTCTTCGAATTGATTTCCGGTTAATTGTGTGAGATTAGTTGTTCTTGGTGAAACAATATTTTTGGTTTTGGAAAAATAAATGTGCAAGACTAAATAATAAAGGACGAGTAATTAAAACTAAAACTAGTTGAAACGTAAACGGTGCAGTAATTAAAGCGTTAAAAGTAAATGACGAGAAATTAAATAACGTAAAATTAAAGCTTTGACGAAAAGTAAATTTACAATAAAATAAAAATGCGGAACGAAATTAAAATAGACTAAAAATAAAACGAGAGAAATTGACATTTAAACATTAGCAAAACCGTAGAACAAATCCTTCCATCGGAATACACCCGATCGGAATCCATAAGGATCCGATCGGAATGTACTTAAAAGGTCCCGATCGGAATACACACACACGACAACCAATCGGAATAACTGAGAAGTCCCCAATCGGAAACTAGAACAATTGCCCAGATCGGAAAACATGGGGAAGCCAATCGGAAAGCCCAAACCCCTATTTCGATTGTTCAATCGGAATGAAGGGAGGTGACCGGTCGGAAAACAGTGGTCGGAAAAGGGTTTTAAAACCCTTTCTGATTGGTTCTTTGATCCGAAAATAAAGGCAATGTTATTAAGCTATTGGAATAAGCTCAAACCAAAACTAGGACGAATCTCAAATGAAATAAATCGAATAAGCACAATTATAACTTAACAAAACTTAAAATCAACAAACTTTTAGAATCAAAACATAAAAAGATGAACTTTTTAAGCACGAACACATAAATGAACAACACGGATCATATGTGAATCGCACCAAAAGTAAAGTAGAATCAAGAAAGGAAGATGAGAGATTAACACAAGAAAAGTAAAGATTATAGATTAAAGAACAAACAATGAAAACTTACTTGAAAATTAAATAATTAAAAGTGCATAACATTTAATTAAAGTGCGAAAAATAAAATGACAATAAATGAAAATGGTGGAAGAGTGGTTTGTCAAGCCACCAACAACTCTCAACAAATGAGGTTGGTTGGTATTTATAGGGAGATTAGGGAGGAGCTTAGGAAGCTTCCTCCCTCTTTCTTCTTTCTCTTAATTGCGCACTTAGGTCCTTGATCTCTTTAATCTTTTGTTAGTCTTCTTAATACTTGGACTTTGTCTTGGGATTTCTTCAAACTCGTCTTGTATTTTCTTCGTAAATAAGACTCGAGTTCTTCGGCTTTTTAGTAAACTTCCGTCTTTTGACTTTTTCTTCAATAAATCTTCAGAATTAGTCTTGGACTTCCGTTCTTTTTCCACTTTTGATCTTTCGACTTCACCTTTCGTCTTTTTCTTCGATAAAAGCTCGTGAATGCCGTGTTTTCTCCACTTTTCACCTTTTCGTCCTAAATTACAACAAAAACACAAACCACGCGTAATTCCGACATAAATGACATAAAATACACGTTTTGGCTCGGTTATTATTGCAATTAAGTGGTAAAAAGGATGGGTGTTTTCACACCTATCAAATCCCCTACACTTAACCATTGCAATGTCCTCATGCATTGTATTAGTTACAAAGCAAGTTTACACTTTTCATCATAATCAATCCACGTTGGCCTTTATTAAAGAGATAGAAAATTATAAACATTCAAAGTAAAGAAACTAAAAACTTACCTTGGATTTTGGAAATGTCGTGAATGATCATCATCCTCAAGTTTCACGTTCCCCAAACTAAGCTTAAAAACGAGATCATTGTTATTATAAGTTAGTAGACTAACACGAACTCATGTGGGCCAATTATTCACTTAGACTCCCTTATTCCTATGGATATCTCTTATATTTTATTATTTGTCTTGAATGATCACGAGGATGCATTGTTCGACTTATTTAGATAGTTATTTAGTCTGAAAATAAGGTGCACGATTTAATCAATAGTTAGCTAAAGGACCAAATCTTTTAAAACTGCTTCTCGGGATATCAAAAAGTTCATATCTTGGCATAACTTGGTTCGCGATTTGAGACCTTTCTCGGGCCGATATTTGGCAGCGACTTCATACTTCGAATCTTTGAGAGACGTTCTTGAAATTATGGTCTTCTCTTCATATTAGGAATTTCTTCACTTGAAGTTTTTGAGAGATTCTTCATCTTTGGACCACGACTTCTTCATTTTTCTCCAATCTTTATTATGGACTTTGATTTACAACGATCCGCCTCCTTTTAGGACTTGGATCTATTTATCCTCATACCTTGTTAGGGTCTTTTCGGATAGATTTCTCCATGACTTTTGGGGAGTTCTTGCTTTTCGTCGTGTGTCTCGATCCTTCATATTGATTTTTGATAAATGATTCTTCACATCACTTTTGGATCTTTAGCAACAAAATGTAGCCCTCATGCCTTGTTAGGGCTTTTTCGGACTCGCCAATCTTCGCGCCCCGCTTCATAAGTTATGCCTTGGCTATGAACTCTCGTCATTACCGAGCAACTTTTAAACGATCTGGGGCTAGAAGCTAAGTAACCTTTTAAATCGTACAACCTTATTTATTAGCAGATAAATTATTTAGCAAGCGGAGGGAGAATAGGCTCATAATTAACTCACATAAATTCACGAAAGAATACCGAACTTATAATTGACTCTATCATCTCTCGTTCTCCACAGTTTAAAATCTCAAGGAATGAGACTCGTGGATGCTTAGCCAATTAAATCAAAGTTTTGGGTTTTCGAGTCGCCTATAGGATCTTGCAAATTCTTAGACTCTTTCAAGTTTAGAAATCGCATTTTAAAGTTCCCTTGATAAACGACTCTCTAGGATCAATTATAGGAACTTGCGAAAAGTTCTTGTTCTTAACCCGTGAGAGTTAAGACTTTCGCGTTTTATAGCTCCCTATATAAAAGCCTAGCAAAACTTGACTTAAACACGTTAAGGATACTAGCTAGAGTAAACTTAGGCAAGTAAACTCGGGTTGAGTCAAAATGTTCACGACAAAGAAAAATCTAAAACCACTTATTTGAAAATTTATTCTAGCAAAGGAAACATAACAAAGGCAAATACAGCTATACAACTAGGCCAAAATAGATTAAAAATTTTGAAAAATGTCGAAAAATCAAATTTTCCGGTCAAAATGAGGACAAATACAAGGAAAAGACCACTTAACTTCGATAGAAGTCCCCCCTACACTTAATATAAACATTGTCCTCAATGTTTAAGCATGTGGGAGTAAACTCCCCTACACTTAGGACATTGTGCACGTTGTTTAAATCTTGCTAAGGAAAGGACGACTAAAGAGATTCCTATTTTATTATTGAGAAAATATAAAATAGTGAATCGGAAAGAGTTTAGGATAGAACCGGGAAGAAGGGACACGGAATCACGATTCGTCAAAAGTCATCAAGAGTGTGTCTTTGAAGCTCTAATCCCTGCACATAATAAGAAAGAAAGCAAGAAACACCACGGGGCTCCCCCTACACTTATGGTGAAAACAGGTAAAGATAGATAATTGGGTTGCCTCCCAAAAAGCGCTTGTTTTTGTTATCCGAGTCACGAGCCTGACTCGTCCCCGAATTAAATAGTCCATGGGGAAGCCTCGAATGTGATACCGGGATCAAAGACCTTGTCCTCGTTCCCGGTGGACATTAACAAAGGGGAGGCGGGGGAATAAGTCTTAAATGGGGTAAAGGTCCGCTCAACATACGAGAGGTATGTGAGGTAATGATCCACGGGAGGTGAGGTGGGTAAAGGAATCACATTGTCATCCCCTAAAGACAATGGATGCTCAGCAGCAAGCGGCAAAGCCGTAAGGTCATCAATTAAAAAATAATCAATGACACCCCCCGGGTCAAAGCGCTCATCCTCATGAACGTTAATCTCTTCGATTTCTTCATCATAGATAGGTGCGTCAAACCAAGGTTTGTCGTTCCCATCACTGAGGATTTCAGAAACTCGCGCGAAAAGATCACGATCAAGTACGAAACCATCATTCATTTGTGGGGATTGTTGATAAGTTAGATCCGCACGAATGTGGTAAACGTAATTCTCAGTGGAGGAGTGTTGATTAGGTAACTCCTCGAGAATAGGATGATTGGACAAGTGAGGTGGTTCGTCATTATTATGAAAAATAAGACGCTCCAACTCATCAAGTTCGGCATCGATGTTGGAAAAATCGACCTCGCTTGTAGGAAGAAGCGGAGGTAACAGAGCTAGCTCTCGTTCGATAATTTCCGCAATCTCAGGCTCGAATTGGAATTCATCATGAAAAACAACCTCATCCTTAATTTCAGCAAAAGTAGTAAGATCACAAACCTCATCAAAGAATTCTTCAAGACAAAAATCACTAATCTCACTCAACGAATCACGATCCGTAGACGCATTGGTGTTATCAAGAATAGGAGTAGTCATCTCAGAAGATGGGTGGAGATCATTGACATCATCCTCGTCATCATCATAATAGTATGGATACACTGGAGGAGGAGTATAAGTCTCGATATTTGATATTTTCTCCTGTCGATGATCCTCTTGACGTTTCTCGATGATCGTGTTGCAAGCTTCTTGAAGTTGTTGACTTAGTTTAACAAGAGTGTCCCATTGTTCATGGGAGCGCAATTGTTCGAAGGAGGGTTGATTATCGATGATGTGCTGTGGGGGTTCAAAATGTTGAAAACCTGAATTATAGCATGGTTGTGGCTCATCGTAGTTCATCGGTTGAGAATAATTATAAACCGGATTTGGTTCATAATAATCCACTTGTGAAGAAAACTGAGGGCACGGATTTGGCTCATAACAATTCATTGGTTGACAATAATAAGTATCGTGAGGACCCCCACAGTTGTTGCAGAACGATTGAGGAGAAAGACTGGGTGCGTCTTGTAGATAGCTATTATCATAGTCATAATTGTACCCCGGTTCTTGCCCGTAATCATACGAGTATTGAACCGGGCACGAAACATGCCAAGGAGAATCGCTTCCACAATAGATGCACGGGGAAAGAGTAGGTGGGTTCAAAAAGGATGAATTAATTGAGGGACACAAAGGACAAAATCCTGGTATTGATTGTGTATCTTTGATATCGTTTCCGCACCGCTCACATGTACACCATTGACAAGAATCGTTCCCGTACAATCGTCTCCCACAACCGACGCAATGGACATAAGAATCCATAAGAAAAGATAGATGAGCAAGAAGAATATTTTTGGTGCAAAGCTTTTTTAAAAAGAAATGCTTTTTATGATTTTACAAATGTTTTTTTTGATTTTTGAAAATTTTTGGATACGAAAAATAACGTTCACAAGTGAACGGATCCCAAAAGCCAACGCTTCTCTCACAAAAAACTTTCGATCCTCACGAAAAGAGCCGGCAGCGGCGCCATTTAATACTGAGATTTTTACTCGTTGAAAGTTCGTTATTCTCGGTGTCTCTTCGAATTGATTTCCGGTTAATTGTGTGAGATTAGTTGTTCTTGGTGAAACAATATTTTTGGTTTTGGAAAAATAAATGTGCAAGACTAAATAATAAAGGACGAGTAATTAAAACTAAAACTAGTTGAAACGTAAACGGTGCAGTAATTAAAGCGTTAAAAGTAAATGACGAGAAATTAAATAACGTAAAATTAAAGCTTTGACGAAAAGTAAATTTACAATAAAATAAAAATGCGGAACGAAATTAAAATAGACTAAAAATAAAACGAGAGAAATTGACATTTAAACATTAGCAAAACCGTAGAACAAATCCTTCCATCGGAATACACCCGATCGGAATCCATAAGGATCCGATCGGAATGTACTTAAAAGGTCCCGATCGGAATACACACACACGACAACCAATCGGAATAACTGAGAAGTCCCCAATCGGAAACTAGAACAATTGCCCAGATCGGAAAACATGGGGAAGCCAATCGGAAAGCCCAAACCCCTATTTCGATTGTTCAATCGGAATGAAGGGAGGTGACCGGTCGGAAAACAGTGGTCGGAAAAGGGTTTTAAAACCCTTTCCGATTGGTTCTTTGATCCGAAAATAAAGGCAATGGTATTAAGCTATTGGAATAAGCTCAAACCAAAACTAGGACGAATCTCAAATGAAATAAATCGAATAAGCACAATTATAACTTAACAAAACTTAAAATCAACAAACTTTTAGAATCAAAACATAAAAAGATGAACTTTTTAAGCACGAACACATAAATGAACAACACGGATCATATGTGAATCGCACCAAAAGTAAAGTAGAATCAAGAAAGGAAGATGAGAGATTAACACAAGAAAAGTAAAGATTAAAGATTAAAGAACAAACAATGAAAACTTACTTGAAAATTAAATAATTAAAAGTGCATAACATTTAATTAAAGTGCGAAAAATAAAATGACAATAAATGAAAATGGTGGAAGAGTGGTTTGTCAAGCCACCAACAACTCTCAACAAATGAGGTTGGTTGGTATTTATAGGGAGATTAGGGAGGAGCTTAGGAAGCTTCCTCCCTCTTTCTTCTTTCTCTTAATTGCGCACTTAGGTCCTTGATCTCTTTAATCTTTTGTTAGTCTTCTTAATACTTGGACTTTGTCTTGGGATTTCTTCAAACTCGTCTTGTATTTTCTTCGTAAATAAGACTCGAGTTCTTCGGCTTTTTAGTAAACTTCCGTCTTTTGACTTTTTCTTCAATAAATCTTCAGAATTAGTCTTGGACTTCCGTTCTTTTTCCACTTTTGATCTTTCGACTTCACCTTTCGTCTTTTTCTTCGATAAAAGCTCGTGAATGCCGTGTTTTCTCCACTTTTCACCTTTTCGTCCTAAATTACAACAAAAACACAAACCACGCGTAATTCCGACATAAATGACATAAAATACACGTTTTGGCTCGGTTATTATTGCAATTAAGTGGTAAAAAGGATGGGTGTTTTCACACCTATCACTCCCCATCGAGCTGGAACATAAGGCGCACTGGGCCTTGAAGTGGGCTAACTTCGACATCAACAAAGCCGGTGATCATCGCAAGATTCAACTAAACGAGCTAAATGAACTGAGGAATGAAGCTTATGAGAACTCGCTGATCTACAAGGAGAAGACCAAGATCATCCACGATACTAGAATTAAGAACTGAGAGTTCCATGTTGGTGATCAAGTCTTACTTTTTAACTCTCGGTTAAAGATCTTCTCTGGCAAGTTGAAGAGCCGCTGGTCTGGTCCATTCACCGTCACCAAAGTCTTTCCATATGGGACCATTGAGCTTTCTCAGCCAAATGGGCCCAATTTCAAGGTGAATGGCCAGCGTCTGAAGCTGTACTTTGGTGAGGACATCTCTCATGAGATGATTCCATCCCTCACCACGTTCCCCATGAACTAAATTGGGTCGAGTCAGGCTCGTGACTCGGTGAACAAAAACAAGCGCTTCTCGGGAGGCAACCCGTGATCTATCCTTTACTGCTTTCATAATAAGTGTAGGGGAGCCCCGTATGCGTTTGTTGTCTTGTTTCTTGTGCTGTGCAGGGATTAAAGCTTCAACGAGCACCTTGATGACTTTTGATGAACCGTGACACCGTGTTCCCATCTTCCCGGTTCTATCCTAAACTCTTGTGATTCAATACTTTATATTTTATATGTTCACATTGAATTCACTTTAGTTGTCCTTTCCTTAGAAAGATTTAAACAAAGTACACAGTGTCATAAGTGTAGGGGAGTTTACTCCCACATGCTTAAACATTGAGGACAATGTTTATATCAAGTGTAGGGGGGACTTCTATCGAAGTAAGTGGTCTTTTCCATGAATTTGCCCTCATTTTAACCGGAAAATTTGATTTTTCGACATTTTTCAAAATTTTTAATCTATTTTGGCCTAGTTGTATAGTTGTATTTTCCTTCGTTATGGTTATTTTCTTTCCATTGCTAGAATAAATCTTCAATAAAGTGGTTTTAAATTTTTCTTAGTCATGAACATTTTGACTCAACCCGAGTTTACTTATCTAAGTTTACTCTAGCTAGTATCCTTAACGTGTTTAAGTCAAGTTTTGCTAAGCTTTTATATAGGGAGCTATAAAACGCGAAAGTCTTAGCTCTCACGGGTTAAGAACAAGAACTTTTCGCAAGTTCCTATAATTGATCCTAGAGAGTCGTTTATCAAGGGAACTTTAAAATGCGATTTCTAAAACTTGAAAAAGTCTAACAATTTGCAAGATCCTATAGACGACTCGAAAACCCAAAACTTTAATTTAATAGGCTAAGCATCCACGAGTCTCATTACTTAAGATTTTAAACTGTGGAGGACGAGAGATGATAGAGTCAATTATAAGTTTGGTATTCTTTCGTGAATTTATGTGAGTTAATTATAAGCCTATTCTCCCTTCGCTTGTTAATAAATTTATCTGCAATAAATAAGGTTGTACGATTTAAAAGGTTACTTAGCTTCTAGCCCAAGATCGTTTAAAAGTTGCTCGGTACGGATTAGAGTTCATAGCCAAGGCATAACTTATTGAAGCGGGATGCGAAGATTGGCGAGTCCGAAAAAACCCTAACAAGGCATGAGGGCTACATTTTGTTGCTAAAGATCCAAAAGTGATGTGAAGAATCATTTATCGAAAATCAATATGAATGATCGAGACACACGACGAAAAGCAAAAACTCCCCAAAAGATCATGGAGAAGTCTATCCGAAAAGACCCTAGCAAGGTATGAGGATAAATAGATCCAAGTCCTAAAAGGAGGCGGATCGTTGTATATCAAAGTCCAAAATAAAGATTGGAGAAAAATGAAGAAGTCGTGGTCCAAAGATGAAGAATCTCTCAAAACTTCAAGTGAAGAAATTCCTATTATGAAGAGAAGACCATAATATCATGAACGTCTCTCAAGATTCGAAGTATGAAGTCGCTGCCAAATATCGGTCCGAGAAAGGTCTCAAATCGTGAAGCGAGTTATGCCAAGATATGAACTTTATGAGGTCCCGAGAAGCAGTTTTAAAAGATTTTGTCCTTTAGCTAACTATTGATTAAATCGTTCACTTTATTTTCGGCCTAAATAACTATCGAAATAAGTCAAACAATGCATCCTCGTGATCATTCAAGACAAAAATAAAATATAAGAGATACACCTAGGAATAGGGGAGTCTAAGTGAATAATTGGCCCACATGAATTCGTGTTAGTTTGCTAACTTATAATAACAATGATCTCGTTTTTAAGCTTGGTATGGGGAACGTGAAACTTGAGGATGATAAACGTTCATGGCAGCCAAAACCCAATGTAAGTCTTTGATTTGTTTCTATCTTTTTATTTTCTTTAAATGTTTAGTACTTAATAAAGGCCAAGGTGGGTTATTTATGATGGAAAATGTAAACCGTGCTTTAAAATTAATGCATTGCATGAGGGCATTGCACTGGTCAAGTGTAGGGGATTTAATAAGTGTGAAAACATTTATCCTTTTACCACTTATTTCCAATAATAACAAGACCAAAACGTGTATTTTATGTCGTAAAAGTCGGGATTATGCGTGGTTTGTGTTTTTATTGTTTTTAGGACCAAAATATGAAAAAGGAAGAAAACACGGGCTTTCACGGGCTTTTATCGAAGAAAACGGGAAAAGACGAAGTCAAAGGATCAAGAGTGCAAAAAGAACGAAAGTCCAAGACCTATTCTGAAGATTTATCGAAGAAAAAGTCTAAAGACGGAAGTTTAATGAAGTCGAAGAACTTAAGTCTAATAGAAGAAGAAAATTAAAAGACAAGTTCAAATCTCGAGACGACATCGAGAAAAGATAAAGAATTAAAGTCGAGTCGAGAAGACGTGAAGAAAGAAAGAAAGAAGATGCAACACATGCACTCCTTCCACTTTTCCTATAAATACCCTCCTAATACACATTAGGAGGGAGTTAGTCTTTATTTTTCTTTCATTTTGTAGTTTTCAAATTCTAGAGAGAGAAAGCTTAACTTTCTCTCACTAGAAAACTTCATCTTTTATCTTTCTTGTTTTCATCTTATTAATCTTGTCTTAATCAAACCTTACTTTTAAGCTTAATCTTGTCTTAATCTTCATCTTATTAATCTTTCTTGTTAATCTCAATCATCTCAATCTTGTTTTCATCATCTTTTTATCAAGTTTTTACATAAAGTTCAAGTCTTTTTGATTTTTCGTGGCTTAAAGTTGATGTTTTTATAAGTTTTGATCTTCTCCCTAGCTTATTGGTAGCTTATTGGAGTTTTTCTTGGCTTATTGTCCTTGAAAAAGTGCTAAAAAGATGCTTATTTTCGTCCTATATCCGGATCCTTTTTTCTAGGAACGTCTGATTCGATTTTGCAATTCTTCTAAAAGTTGCGAATTTGATCTTTTTAAAGTTGCGAATTTGATCTTTTTAAAGTTGCGAATTTGATCTTTATTTGGTATTGCGAATTTGATCTTTTTAAAGTTGCGAATTTGATCTTTATGTGGTATTGCGAATTTGATCTTTTTAAAGTTAAGAATTTGATCTTTATTTGGTATTGCGAATTTGATCTTTTTAAAGTTGCGAATTTGATCTTTTTAAAGTTGCGAATTTGATCTCTTTAAAGTTGCGAATTTGATCTTTTTAAAGTTGCGAATTTGATCTCCTTAAAGTTGCGAATTTGATCTTTATTTGGTATTGCGAATTTGATCTTTTTAAAGTTGCGAATTTGATCTTTATTTGGTATTGCGAATCTCATCTTTTTAAAGTTGTGAAATTCATCATTTCGCAATCATTGCGAAATTGTTCCTATTTTCTGAGTATTGCGAATTTATTGCAATGACTAGATTGCGAAATTGATCTTCTATTGCGGAATTGTTTCAGAGTTGCGAAATTAATTGTTTTCATTTTAAATTTAATTTTCAAACTTGTTTTTCCCGCCAATTTCTTAGTGTTATTTTTACTCGTTCATCTTAGTTTAATTTTCGAGCATTTAAATTTTCAAAGTTTTCATTTTAATTAAGTTTTTAAGTTTTCATATTTACGTTTATTTAGTTTAATTTCTCGTCATTTATTTTTGAAAGTCTTTAATTTTAGTTTAATCTTTAAAACTTCTACTTTACTCAACGACTTATTTGCTATTGGTTAAAATTTGATAAACAAAACCAAACCATTCTCTTGTTCACCAAAAGACGATTGAGTCGCACTCTTGACCGGTAATCAATTTGAAAAGATCGGAACAACGAATTTTCATAACTAAGTAAAATCTAGTTATTATCCTTTCCTTATAGATCAAAGAATTTTCATAAGCCTCATTACGGAGTTCATTGAGCTCATTGAGTTGGATCTTGCATAGGTCACCGGCTTTTTTGATATCAAAATTAGCCCACTTCAAGGCCCAGTAAGACTTGTGCTCCAACTCAATGGGGAGGTGGCATGCTTTCCCGTACACGAGACGATATGGTGTACAACCAATCGGAGTATTGTATGCGGCACGAAAAGCCCACAAAGCATCATCAAGTTTATCAGCCCATGAGGCACGATGCTCTCCCACGGTTCTTTCAAGAATTTGATTTAATCCTCGGTTAGATATTTCAGCCTGGCCATTAGTTTGTGGGTGGTAGGCGGTGGAAAGACGATGATTTACACCATACTTAGCCATGACTCTTGCGAATTGATCATTGCAAAAATGAGTCCCGCGATCACTAATAATGGCACGAGGCACACCGAATCTAGCGAATAGCGACTTCAAAAAGTTACAAACCACCCTTACGTCATTAGTAGGTAAAGCTTTGGCTTCAACCCATTTTGAGACGTAGTCAATGGCTACAAGGATGTATTTGTTTCCTTTAGATGAAGGGAATGACCCCATAAAGTCGATACCCCAAACATCAAAGATTTCACATTCTTGTATGAAATTCTGAGGCATCTCGTCTTTATGTGTGATCTTGCCTTGTTTTTGGCAAGCATCACAATGTTTAACCATCTCGTGAGCATCACGATAAATGGTGGGCCAATAAAATCCCGAGTCAAACACTTTTTTGGCGGTGTAGTTGGGACAAAGTGACCACTGGTAGGTCCTTTGTGGCAAGCTTCGAGAATGTCTAAAGCGGCCGGTCCATCAACACATCGGCGAATAATCAAATCAGCGCATTGTTTGAAGAGATACGGGTCATCCCAAAAGTAAGTCTTAATGTCTTTGAAGAACTTTTTCTTTTGCTGGGATGTTAACCCGTCAATGAGAATTCCACCCGCCAAGTAGTTTGCAATGTCCGCAAACCACGGGGTTTCATCCTGAGTCGAATTGATAGACATTAAGGTCTCCAGGGGAAAAGAGTCATTGATCTCTTTGTTCGGATGTTCCCCTTGATAAGGATCCTCAAGTCTGCTGAGATGATCCGCGGCTAGGTTTTCAGCTCCCTTCTTATCACGAATTTCGATTTTAAATTCTTGAAGTAGCAAAACCCAGCGAAGAAGTCTTGGTTTGGAATCTTGTTTAGTTAACAAGTACTTCAACGCGGAATGATCGATATACACGATGGTGGTAGAAAGGACAAGATAGGGGCGGAATTTTTCAAAAGCATAGACAATAGCTAAAAGCTCTTTTTCGGTTCTCGTGTAATGCAATTGAGCCCCCGTCATTGTCTTGCTAGCGTAATGGATCGGTTGGAAGTGTTTGTTCACTCTTTGGCCCAAAACCGCTCCAATAACAAAGTCGCTAGCATCGCACATCAACTCGAAAGGCAGCTCCCAATTAGGGGTAACCAAGACCGGTGCCTTAGTTAGCTTATCCGTAAGAAGGTTGAAGGCTTCAATACACTCGTTGGAAAAGATAAAAGGAGTATCTTTTTCCAAGAGGTGGGTCATCGGGCGAGCGATTTTAGAAAAATCTTTGATAAAGCGACGGTAGAAGCCCGCATGACCAAGGAAACTTCTCACACCCTTCACGGTTGAAGGTGGAGGCAATCTAACAATAACATCGACTTTAGCACGGTCCACTTCAAGACCGGCTTTGGAGATCTTGTGTCCTAGCACGATGCCATCTTTTACCATGAAATGGCATTTTTCCCAATTAAGAACAAGGCGAGTGTCTTCACACCGTTTAAGCATACGTTCTAAATTGGCAAGGCAAGCAGAGAAAGAATCGCCATAAACCGAGAAATCATCCATGAATACTTCCATAGTTTCTTCAACCATGTCATGGAAGATAGCCATCATACACCTTTGGAACGTCCCAGGAGCATTGCATAAACCGAAAGGCATGTGGTTTTTTCTTGGTCTTTGGGATCGATAGGAATTTGAAAATACCCAGAGAAACCGTCTAAGAAGCAGTAATAGTCATTACCAGCTAGACGTTCGAGCATTTGATCCATGAAAGGAAGAGGAAAGTGATCTTTTCTCGTGGCATCATTGAGCTTGCGATAGTCGATACAAACTCTCCACCCAGTAACGAGACGAGTGGGAATCAACTCGTTGTGTTCATTAGGAACAACGGTTATTCCGCCCTTCTTGGGCACACAATGGACGGGACTTACCCAAGGCGAATCCGAAATAGGGTAAATCAAGCCGGCATCAAGAAGCTTGATAACCTCTTGTTTGATGACGTCATAAATGCGAGGATTAACCCTTCTTTGGCTCTGGATTGCGGGTTTAAAGTCATCTTCCATGAGAATCTTGTGAGTGCAAAAGTTTGGATCAATTCCGCGAATATCGGAAATTTTCCAAGCAATTGCCTTCTTATGATCTTTAAGCACGGCGATTAGGCGAGATTTCTCTTCTTCTTTCAAGTCCTTCGCGATAATGACGGGCGACTTCTTCTTTTCTTCAAGGAACACGTACTCGAGATGGGACGACAACTCCTTAAGTTCTAAATCCTGAGGATTTTCGATGGGAGGCGTATTCAAATTCGGTTCATCAATAGCAATAGCCTTGGGAGATGGTGGAGAAATATGGTCCTCTTTGAGAAGGTTCTCAATGAGACGAATGTGTTCATCCCAATTGGTGGGAGAATCGTCATTTTCTAAGTTCACATCTCCCATGGTGGCTTCCAAATCTTTCCAAAGGAAATCACTTTCTCCAAATAGAGATAGTGATGAATCAATAGAGGAAACGGTCTCAACATTGGGAAGAGAGGTAGGAATACTTTTACAAGCATCTTTGAAGTGTTCTTCACAAGCCTCATCAAGAACGTCGATACAATTAACACTCTCGTATGAATAAGGCTGGTTAGAAAGCTTTCCCATGTTGAAGACAATTTTATCGTCACCCACTCGCATGATAAGCTCACCCGCTTCAACATCGATGAGAGTGCGACCGGTCCTCAAGAATGGACGACCAACGATCAATGGCACACGAGGGTCCATGTCATAGTCAACAACAACGAAATCGGCAGGAAAAGTGAATTTGTCGACTCCTACAAAGACGTCTTCGGCTATCCCCACTGGATAAGCAACCGTACGGTTAGCTAATTCCAAAGTCATTTTGGTGGGGACTAGCTCAGGGAGAGATAATTGCTTCCAAACACTTAAAGGCATTAAGTTAATACTGGCACCTATATCGGCTAGGGCCATACAATTCTCTACTCCCGGGAAGTTGCAAGGGATTAAGAAACGACCCGGATCACCAAGTTTAGTTGGCAATTTCTTTAAGAGCACTACAGAGCAATTCTCATTAAGTTGGGTGTTAGCGATATCAAGAAGCTTCTCCTTGTCGCTAAGAAGATCTTTGAACATTTTTGCATATTTGGGCATGTGAGCGAGAGCCTCAGCGAAGGAGATGTTGAAATTCAATTGTTTAAACATTTTGAGAAAGTTCTAAACCTGAATATCGTCCTTGCTTTTGAGCTTCTCTTTCCTCAACCTTGAGGGATAAGGTATATCGGACGAAGAGGAAGGCTTTGGGATAGTAGGATCACTCACATCCTTGGGTGGAGGAGGGGTAGAAGTAAGAGGTGGAGGAATTGGGGAAGTAGAAGATTGAGGAAGAGGAGCAGGTGACTCGTTTTCCTTAGTCACAATCACCGGTGGAGGTATAGGAAGCTCGGGTTCCTTGGTACCTTTGCCACTGCGAGTGGTGATTGCTTTCATTTCCCCTCTTGGATTCGCAACGGTGTTACTCGGAAGAGTACCCGAAGAAGAGGATTGATTACCTTGGAAGAAACCAGCCATCATGTTCCTTAAGTCATTCGTTTGACTTGCCAAAGTGTTTCTCATATCAGCTCGAAGATCGTTCCCTTGTTTCACCATGTATGCTTTCAAGTTGAGCAATTCCCGCTGGAGATTTTCCACGATTACATCATTGGTCCTCATGTAGGTTTCAACATCTTGGTGTAATGCGGTGGGTTGGTTGGGAGGAGGAGCATGGTAGGCGGGTTGTTGATAAGCAGGTTGTTGGTAAACTTGGTTGTTTCTTTGAGGTGGATATGGTTGTTTGTGAGGTGGTTGGTATGGTGCACGAGGTTGTTGTTGAGGAGGGCGATTGAGGTTTTGTTGTTGGTTTGGGTTGTTAGGAGGAAAACCGGGCGGTGAGAGAAAGTTGTTTGAGCGGTAGCTAAGCAAGTTGCGGTCTCCTTGAGGACGAGCTTGATAAGCGGCCGGAGGATAGGTACCGTATGCTGCATTCACATTCTTAGAAAGGTAGTCTTGGGTGGTGGTACAAGTGGTGTAAGAGTGAGGACCTCCGCATATTTCACATGGTTGGCTGACAGCATTGACTTGAGCGTTTTTAGCATTGATGCTGTTGGTGTTGCTAGCGGTTTGGGTAGCAAGCGATTCAAGAAGCGTAGTAATTTTGTCAATTCGCTTATCGTTATCACTAGTACTAGCACTAGCGGCATTGGTCCGAACACTCTTGGTTTGCACACGAGACTTGTTCTCGATAATATCCCAAGCGGCATTAGAAGTCTTAACCAAAATATTACCCCCCGAGGCACTGTTTAGTGAATCTTGGTCATTCATGCTTAAACCATTATAAAAAGTATTAATTTGGTGCACTTTAGTAAAACCATGTTGTGGGCACTTTCTTAAAAGATCTTTAAAACGGTCCCAAGATTCACTAAAAGTCTCATCGTACTTTTGTTCAAAATTAATGATTTCATTCCGCAAAGCGGTAGTACGAAAGGGTGGGAAAAGTAGTTTATGAACTTGGTCTCCAAATCCGTCCACGTAAGAATACTTTGTGGCGGTTCCTTTGCAAGCCAATGTCGGGCTTGTCCCTCTAAGGAGAAAGGAAAAAGTTGCAAACGGATTACCTCTTGTGGAACACCATTGAATTTGACCGTATTTATGAGTTGTAAGAATCTTTTGATGTGGTCATGAGGATCATCAATGTTACGCCCCAAGAATGGTTGAGCAGAGACCATCTAAATAAAGCCGGATTTGAGCTCAAAGTTGTTGGCTGCAATCGCGGGTATGATAATTGGATCATTGTTGCCCTCCACATGTGCTTGTAACAGTTCAATCATAGGGCGATTGTCCGGTAAAGGTTCATTGTTGTTGTTATTATTGTTGTTGAGAGGTGGATTGTTATTGTTGTTGTTTTGAGGTGGGTTATTGTTGTTGTTGTTGTTGTGTACACCGAACATGTCTAAGTCTTCGAGAGGCTCAGGCTCTTGATAAGACGTTGATCGTGTACGCATGCACCTGCAAAAGAACTAACAAGGCAAACAAGAAATATTTTTGTCTTTTATGGTTTTTTAATTTTTTTGTATTTTTGAAGATTTTATATTTTTTAGGGTTTTTGAAAAAAATTTATGAAAAAGAAACGTTCACGGTGAACGGATCCCAAAATCCAAGTTCTCACAAAAACTGTTAATCTTAACGAGAAGAGGCGGCAGCGGCGCCATTTGATACAATGATTTTCATAGGGGGTTCAGATTTATGTCTCGGAATCTTCTCGAATTGATCACAGCTCAAAGTGGAGTAATTGTTCTTGGTGACAAGTAGGGGGTTTGGGTTTTCTATTCTACTAAAAGGATTAAATGCGTAAAGTGATAAAAATAAGCTAAAAGCAATTAACTAATAAAAACAAAACAATAAAAATAATAAAACGTAGATTTAGAAACTAATAATTAATAAAAATAAAACTAAAAGACGAAATTAATTATCGACTCAAAAATAAAGTTTACTAAATGAAAAAGGAGAGAATAAAACTAAAATGGTACTTTAAAGCTAAACGAGGCAAAACCTAAAGCGGGTGCTAAATAAAAGATAAAACTTAAACTTTA
Source organism: Glebionis coronaria (assembly GCA_025667525.1). NCBI lineage: Eukaryota > Viridiplantae > Streptophyta > Magnoliopsida > Asterales > Asteraceae > Glebionis > Glebionis coronaria. Next base: position 333,773,960 of record CM046881.1, on the reverse strand, counting down.
CGAAAAAATATTAATAGTAAAAATCGACGAAAATTCAACTAAAAATACGTAACTTTCAAAAATAAAATCGGAACAACTTTCAGATAAAACTAAAAAATTACGGAACAATACTATTAAATAAACAAGCTAGCAGGCTAGCTGCTGGAAGCAGCCAGGCAGCCTGGTGAAACTTGAATACTTTTGGTTCGGAAGATTTGTTTGGTTCAAAACATTTATTTTCATTGTTCGGAACTTTTTTTTTAAAAATCTGGATCGGAACTTTTCAACAAAAATCTGGTTCGGAACTTTTTTATCAAATCTGGATCGGAACTTTTTATAAAATCTGGATCGGAACTTTTCAACAAAAATCTGGATCGGAACTTTTAGATAAAGTTGGTTCGGAACTTTTAGCAAAAATCTGACTCGGAACTTTTTAATCAACTTGGTTCGGAACTTCAAAAAGAAAAGCACTCATTCCGGACTTTTAAAATACACACTCATTCGGAACTTTTTCAAATGGACTGATTCGGAACCTGGTAAAATGATGAAGACGAAGAACAGTAGCAATATAAGAACACGATTTTTAGCTAAAACCAACCAAGTTTTTAACCAAAACTTAACCCAATTTAACCACTAATCATCTACTAACCATAAACAACAAATCCCAACAATAAAAACATAAAACCCAACAACTTTTGAAGATCAAAATCAACCAAATAAGAACTTTAAGCTTTAACTCAAAAAGATGAAGATGAACAAGATTAATGGAAGGATTAAATTGATAGATTAATGTAGAGTAAACAAAAGGAAAGATTAAACACTTACAAAATCAAAGATTCAACAAAATGAAAATCACCAACACCTTAATGGTGTTGGCTTCCTACGAAAGAAAAGAAAATGACTGGGAATGAAAAACTTCCAAAAAGTGTGAAGGGTTTGTCTATTTATAGGCTAGTGGTTGGTTGGTGAAGTGGACTTTCTCCCTTTCTTCTTATCTTCTCGTCTTTTCAGAAAAGTTGACGTTTTCGATTCTGATTCGGGATTTGTCGACGATTAAATTCAACTCGTCTTTTAATTTCTTCGTTTAATAGACTTGAGTTTCTTCGACATATGTAAATCTTCCATCTTTGGTCCTTTTCTTCGATAAATCTTCAAATAGGCCCATTGACTTCAAATCTTTTGCATCTCTTGGACAATAGACTTCGTCTTGAGTCTTTTTCTTCCATAAATCCCGTGCAATCCCATGTTTTCTCCAATATCCATCCGGTTGGCTATGAAAACACAATAAACCAAAAACCACGCATAATTCCAAACAAATGATATTAAACACGCGTTTTGGTCTCGTTTTAGCCAGTTATAAGTGGTAAAAGGATGGGTGTTTACACACCTATCAATCACTGAGTAAGATCACTCATTAAGATCACTGAGTAAGATCACTCATTAAGATCACTGAGTAAGATCACTCATTAAGATCACTGAGTACGATCACTGAGTGCGATCACTGAGTGCGATCACTGAGTGCGATCACTGAGTGCGATCACTAAGTGCGATCGAGAGTGCGATCGGGAGTGCGATCCGGGAGTGCGATCCGGGAGTGCGATCGGGAGTGCGATGGGGAGTACGATCCAGAGTGCGATGGGGAGTGCGATCCAGAGTGCGATGGGGAGTGCGATCGAGAGTGCGATGGGGAGTGCGATCCAGAGTGCGATCGGGAGTGCGATCGGATTGCATTTTTCAGTTTTTATTTCCTGTTTTTATTTTTAAATTCAGATTTAACTTTTCCAGCCATTTTAACTTAGAATTATTTTAAACTTGTTTTGTCTTAGTTTTATTTTTAAGTTTGCAAATTTTACTTTTTGTCGAGTTTTAATTTTTCGTCATTTATTTTTAAAGTTTTATTTTTAGTTTAATCTTTTCAAGCTTTTATCTATATTTCGTTTAAGTCTTTATTAGTTTATCCTTTTATTAATTTGCCATTTACTTTAAAGTTTGCATTTTTATTTTGTTACACAACGACAACCTTTTATTTTGATCCACCAAAGACGACTGAGTCACACATTTAATCCGTGATCAATTCGATTAGACCGTGAACAACGAACTTTTAACCTAGCAAAACCTTACTTTCAACAGCCCAAGAGGAAATACAAGCATAGAACTCCTGAACAACAAAGGGCTCAAAAAGAACATGATGCACAGGTAGCTCTCAAGCTACAACAAGAGGAGATTGATATGCAGGATCAGAGAATGCAAAAGATGAGGCCCAGAGAAATGCTTAAGCAGGTTGAAATTATGCATAGAGAGTTGGATGAAAGGGTGCCTCATGTTCAAGAATTTCTAGATCAATGGGGGAAGGAGTTAGTAAATGCTCCTTTGGAAGACAGGTATGAATTGATTTGTCTAGTTTACAAATATCAAAATGAATATCTGGAAAGAAGGGTAAATCAGATTCAGAAGGAAAAATACTTGAATTCTGAGAAGGGAAGGCTGGCACACTACAAAGTTTTGCTCAAGAGACATAAGAAGTGGAAGGATGGTGATTTCACAGACATGACTTTTGGGGCTATAGAAAGGGCAGTCAGACCAGTTTTAAGAGAATTGGATGTGGAGGACTTCATGACTATTAACTCTCCTAAGGAAGCTGAGTATCTTAGGAAGCAAAATGAAGTGTTGCAGAAAGCTAGGGAATCCAGAAAAAGAAAGGCTGAAGGAATTACTTTGGAAACTACACAAGCTGGTGCATCATCCCAAGCAGGTGCATAATCACAAGTAGGGTTATCACATCAAGCAGGTGAATGTCTTCCAGCAATTGAGAGATCTGTACTCAATGCACAAAGGGCAGCCAAAAGACTCGAGAGGATGGAAAAAGTTGGCATGGTTACTAAGGAGTCTCAATGTCCTTCAAATGAAGAAATTGATAAACAGCTAACTGTGCAAGAAAATGATGATATCTCACCTAGTGAACTTGGGAAGAAATTTGCTATAATAGAATATGCTGTTTATGAACACAAGGGGAGGACTTGGTGGAAGCTTACAAGAGCTGACAATACAACACAGACATTTGTAAGTCTAGATGTCATGTTTCAGACCATGGATAGTGAGGACTTAGAAGATCTGTGGAAGATTTTGAAGAAGACCTTTTCTGCAAAACCTCCTACTATGGATGGTGTGGAGAAGGATTGGATGATCTGGGAGTGCATGCATAGGATGTATGAGCATGAATTGTTTGATCCCATATTTGATGCAGTGAATGGAGGAGATTTGTTGTATTGGAAGCTGTTTACCAATTCTGGGGTCTATGAGATAGTAATGGAAGGGGTAAGCGTTTATTTGATCAATCATCGTTATTATCCCTTCAACCAGGAGACCTTGAAGAAATTAGCGCAGGCTGACTTGATTGTAGATGCTAAAGAACCTGTTGCTTATGATCTGGTAAGGATGATGCATAGTCAGATTTGGCCAGTAAGTTTGTAAGCACCCTCATCAGCTAGCATTTATTCAGAAACTTGTCTTTAGGTGAAAGCATAAGTTTAGGGGAGGATTGTTAGGAATAAATACAAGTATATTAGTTACCCCTGCTAGTTGGTCATTTGTCCCCCTGCTAGAGTAAGTTCCCCCTGCCAAGTAACAAAGGCAGGGGGATTGGTTCCCCTGCTGAAGTCAAAGGCCCTGCCGCTAGAGATAAACTTGGAATAGATTATTACGCGTTTCTATTACTACTCTGAGATACTTTCCAAGTTTGTTAGTAGTAATCTTGTACGTGAGTCCTTATGCCTATAAAAGGACTCACTATGTTATCATGCAAAGTGTGTCTTTCTCTATTGTCTTTCATTTCATACTTTAAGGTTTTTGTAACCCTCATACCATTTTTGTGTATTCGTATATCATTGATATATTAAAGTTTAACGTTTGCCTTAATCATTTATTCTTGTGCTAAACGCTATATTCCGCATCTTGTTTAGTTACTTTGTATTGCAAAGTTTCTCTAGTGTTAGATTGGATTTATTCTTTCTATCACAACCCTTAAACAAGCTATAAAGGTTTAAGATCTGAGTTTGGGATCAACAGGACTTTCTTGAAATTATTTTAAAAGTAGTTATAGTCAATGTTTTATTTCTTGTTCTCTATAACCATGGCTCTAAGTACCAATCTGTAACACCTCCATTTTACCTTTACGCAGCGGAACATAGATCTAGGGTATTACTTCATAGAACACAAGTCATAATAATAGAAAACAACTCAAAAGAGTGATTAAATCAGCTTTCTTTATTTATCATCAAAAATTCAGATTATTACAATATGAGGTTCCCAAAATCTAGGTTAATAATTTCAAGCTTGTGCCTCTTCATGCCATCCTTGTGCTTCTTCATGCTATCAGCCACAATTATCTGAAATATATGTTTAAAGTCAACACAAAGATTGAGCGAATTCATAGGGTTAAACATATTTTGAATACAAGTATATCATCCGGGCTACAGTGATATACGCCCACATAAAATAGTTATCATACTGCACTATGCTCATGACCCCGCTGCTAGACAATATCATAACCAACAAACTGCCTTTATTAGAAGGAAGCCTGCCAGACTAACCATAGTTTAGCAAAATAAAGAGTATATGTTAGCCAAGGTAGGAACCTTCAGCTACTAGCAAGCGCGACTTGCCCAGATAGGGGATGTCAACCCCCAAATAGTACTATTCACAATATTAGCGCTCATTTTCAAGAAATGATTAGCGGTTTACGATTAAAAAAGGACTTAATGGCAGTAGTAAACTTAGTGTCAATAATCATATAATTTTAAAAGCACTTGTATTCTAGTTTTAGCATATATCCCCCTCACGGGTTTTCAAATCATTTATAAAGCATTTAAAAGTAAGGCTATGACCTCACCTTATGTCCATAGAATCTGATCTATAATCAATACTATTTCATTTACAGATAAACAGCTTGATCATACAAACCACAACTTGGTCCCATAAAAAACAGCTTGATCTCACACAAACCTGGATTAATACATTGTGTATAGTATCAAGTCTTTAATCTTTGTTCAATCTTTCTAATTATTGGTTATATATTCTTTAATTATTATTTGGTTGTAATTGTAGCACCATTGTTCGGGCCATCATACTTAGAAGCCATTATATAAACGTTTGAGGAGTGAGGGCACTTTAAATCGTAAACTCAGCCACTCAGTCAGAACGTAATATCGAGATGGAACATCTTTGTAAAAAGATCCCTACTAACATGATACTTTCATTACTTCCTCATATTCATAATTAATCTTCTTTAGTTTCAAAATTGGAAAAAATAGCCATGTTTGTTATACTTTGGTATAATTATACTTTTAACCCTTAAAGTATATAATTTAAGTATTTGCATTTTAAACCCTTAATATTTAACCTTAGGACCTCAAACTTTCCAATATTTATTATTATATATTTAACTTTCACAAAATGACACTTTTTGCCGAAAATGTTATATAGTTTCAAAAATGACAGTTTTAGTCCCTACACTTGTAAAAATCACATAACAACCTCAAAAATGGACCAAATGATCTAGGATTTAAAAAAAAGTTTCAAAAAAAGTTTATAATCATAATAACAACATTTCTCCAGAATTATAGCTTTTAAAATGTGTTTTTACTTATTATTTTATGTAAATTACTACTAGGGTTTTAAGACATTTTTAGCTTATAACTTCCATTTAAAATGATGAAATGACTTAGTTTATTTTAGATTATCTTTCTAACATTATTTTGGCATTATAAAAACTCTAATATTTCATTATAACAAGATCAAAGCATAGTTAACATAAAAATTACCTAGGATGCTCCAAAATGGCTCTTAATGGCTTCCTATGAGCACATCTTGCTATCAAAGCTTCAAGAGCTTCAATAGCTAGTTTCTAGACCTGGTTTCTGGTCTTGTTACATGTCCTAGGACGTATATATAAGTGAAATCAGAATGGGTATGGAGATTAAGAGAAAACGGGGTGCAAGTTCTCTACTATGTGTTTCGTCCCTGTTTATAGCAATTTCGATCCTTAGGCTCCAAGTTAAGGCTTGGGACGTTTAAGATAGATAGAGTACTGACTAAGGGAGTCTAGTGAAGGTATATTCACGTTTGTAGAGCCTAGCTTCATTCATATCTTCGACATGTGGCTAAAAATGCACACGGATAGGATTAGGATAAGAATGATGATTCATTGTCTACAAGATGGTGATCCAGCAGCTTAGAGGGCTTATAGAAGTCCTAAATATCTTGTAAATATCAGGTTTGAAGTTTAAAAGTGGAGGGAAAGGTTTGAAATGGGTTTTTGGAGGGAAAAACTAAAACCGTGTTCAATTCTAGGGCTTGTAACTTATGGTTTGTGTTTTTGGTGATTAGGGACTTAGGAAAGTGATTAGTGAATGATTAAGGCTTAATTAGGGTTTAGACATTCAATCTAAGAGATTTGGGTCCTTGGTTTGAACTTTAACAAAGGTTTGATGTGAAAATGGTAAGTATACTTTTGTAGATTAGGGTTTTCTAATGATCTAGGGTTTAATCTTAGTAAAAGTTATTATCCTTCAACTAACTACTGATGTAAACTCAATTTGTACATCCTACATTGTCCTTAATGTGTTCATGAAGTCCCTACATTGGTTTTATTAGGTTATTCTAAGTAAACATGTCCAAAGGGTGAAAATACCCATTTAGACCTAATTTACAAGCCATGCATTGAAATCTTTTTTTTTGGTAAAGGGTTTCCCCAATAAATATATTAACCAAAAAAGTGTTGAAGTACAAAGGAATGTGGCTAAGATACCACATTAACCGCATGCTACAGGAAGCATGTTAACACGTGATTATGTCATGGCATAAACACAAACTAATCTAGAACTACAATGCAAGTAAACTAGAAAGAAACCAAGATGCAAACATGAAGTCACACAATGTCTTCAGCTTCCTCCAACAGCATGAAAGGAGCAAATGAAATCCAAATGAGCCTGCCTCCTTAAAAAAACATGCCAAAGAAAACCCAATGGGAAAAACCTTGGACAAGGAAAAAAGAGTACAACCCTCACCCGGTACTACCATCATGAAGAACTCTAGAGATCGACACCCTCCATTTGTCAAGCAGCAAACTCGACCTGACAAACAACTTCTTAAAACGAAATGAAATCAACTTCAAACGAATAGTATCATAAATAAGCTAAACAATCTGATCAACGGCCAACAGCTTTTTCTTGAAAAGTCTTGAATTACGCTGCATCCATATAAAGTATGCAGTAGCAGCCAACACAAGACGGGCAAGGATGCTAGGACAAGACTTCCCCTTAGAAATTGGAATAACATAGGCTAAAATATCATCAATCCGAGGGGGGATGCTATCCATATCACATAGGCCCCGAACCTTCGACCAAACCTGCATAGAACAAGAACATTCAAAGAAAAGATGGTCCAAACATAATCTTATAACCTTAATGAAGTCCTATAAATATTTATAGACTTGTCCAAAAAGACTAGGTAGTGATCTATGTAGATTTCTTAATATAAGGGGTTTTAGGTCATTAATCCTAATGACTTTCTATATTGGGTAATTAGGGTTTATATTCTAATGTATGCTTATTCTAGGGCTCATATAGTATGTTTATGACTTATTGGATTCTACATTCTTGGTTTAAGGGTTTATATAGGTTTACAATATTCTAGGGATAATTATGGGAGCTTAAGATTCTATGCTTTGATAACTTATACCTTATTTATAATATTAATATGATACATAGTTGAGTTTTATAATTTATGGCAAAAGATTAGACTTTAATTCAATGTAAAATGGATTTTGTATGCTAATCTTGGTTACCAGGTCTTAACTTGTAATTAGACTTAGATTAATGAATATTAGCATTTTGTGATCAATTAACTTTCCATTATATGATAGATTATAATTAGTATATTGTTTTTGATACATGTACATAGATATTAGGTAATTATAGACTTGATATATACATTGTATTGACAACATATAGGAATATGTTGTAATGGCAGTTCAGGTTGTGAAAAGCAGTTCATCTTACCAAGTAAGGTACATAAAGCAAAAATTTCTAGCCAAATTTTCATATTGAGACAATTATAGCTTATAACACATAATTGAAATTTGAGGATTGTCACAGGCGGTCCATCGGTGAACCCCTCGAGAATGGAAACATCATGAGTAGAAAGAGAAGTCTCATCCTCAAGAGACTTTCGGCGGGTGACTAGCAAATTCGTCTCATCGAGTTTAGGATCCTTGTAATCCTCACTCTCGATGTCCTTGAAAGTATCATCAAAGAGAGGATTTACGTCACCAAAAATGAACGCGTCATCAAATTTGAATAAAGGTTTCGAAAAGATTATAAAGTCATTAGTTTGAACGTCCTCGTCGATTAGTGACTCGCCATCACTAGTTGAAAAATCATCGTCATCGAAGAGAGGGTTCGAAAAAGTCATTGATTTTCTCCCTGAAGTGTCACTGGTAGAGACATCATCACAAGACATTGATTCACACTCACTAATGTCATTTTTCCTCGTTAGAATCTTTGTGGAAAATTTCGTCGAGAGCAAAATCACTTAACTCATCTTTGGAGACAACTGTAGGGTTACATTGGATCGGAATAGGGATCTCGATACTAGGATTAGTGCCAAGATTCGTCTCCCCCATACTTAAAGAGGCATCAATTTCCATAGTGGGTATTGGAGTAGTTTTTCCATGAGATGGGTCGAGATAGAAAATATCGTATCTTAATCGTCGTAGTCGTAATCATATGGTATCACAAGAGATGTAGAGGCATAAGTATTTATATTTGACGCTTGCTCTCGTTGCTCTTCTATTTCTCTCTTCCCTTATACTACTAAAAATGTCCCTCACAGCTTGCAAGAGTTCTTCTCCATGGTCTAGTACGAAAGCGGCAAAGGAATTTTGTCTCTCGTTACTTGGCTCATGAGAATTTTGGTGTTCGAGATCGTATGTTAGGGTATCAAAATTGTCAAAACCAGAATTATAGTGTGAATTGGGTTCATCATAATCCATTGGTTGGCAAGAAAATGTATCGTGAGGCCCCCCACAATTGTCGCAACACGAATTTTGAGAAAAAAACCAGTTCGTCGTATGGATAACCATCCCTATTGTCGTAAATGTAACTCATGTCGTGTGTTTCATCAAAACCAAAAAATTGATTGTCGAAAGACGTATTATAGTTCATCGGTTGACAATCGCATCCATAACGAGGTTCATTTCCACAATATTCACATGACAGTGGGTAATTCGAAGATTGGTCAACGAAATTCGGATTCGGCTCGTTTTTGTGACCATTTGGGTATTGAATTGGACACTCATAATGCTAATGGGAAGGGCTTCTAGAATATAGGCAATGGAGGTGACGTTGTTCATTAGAAGTATATGAAGAGTCTGTCGGATTACACAATGGGGATGATCTAAATTCTATATAGTCGATATCATTTTCGCACCTCTCGCATACACACCATGGACATGATTCGGAATTAAACATTCATCTCCCACAACCTAGGCAATGAATATCCATGAAGAATTTAGAGGGTTTAATAAGAGAATTATTAAAATTAAGGGAAAGTAGAAGATTCTTTTTGTGTTTTTAGTTTTTCAAAATAAAATTTGGAGTTTTTTGGTGTATTACGGAGATATTAATCTACAAAAACTATCCACTAATCAAAGGTATCGATTAATGAATCCCAGAGGAGTGAAGGCAATTACGTGAAGTAAAAACATTCGTTCGACATTGAAACGTTGGCGGAACGCCAAAACGTTTCGAGGGTTCAATAATCTAAACTCACAAAAATAGATTAATAATACTTTATTTGGCAAACCCCTATTTAATCGTCACTTTCAAAATACACACAAGCGAGCGGAGAAAACAAGGCTGCGCGAAGCACTTAAGAGCCTTTTTTCTTTAGGTTGTGAAATAAAACCGCCTTACCCAACTTATAGTTTGTATTTATTGAGATTAAATCAATTAAGAGTATTTATCTATTTTGCCTTTGATTTCGTCTGAATTTGATACACTTAATAATGACCAGAACGCCCACTATTAAGGTGAGATTTCTCGCGCATTTGGATAGTTATTGTGTGTTAAATGTTCTACGTAAATACAATATATTATGCACAATAAAAACGAAAAAACAATTTTGTGTTAATTGAGTTTAATTTAACACGTATTTATTTCTATGGATACTAATATCGAAAAATAACAAAAGAGTATATACGATAAAAAAACATAAATACTCAAACAAACACGAATAATAAATATGGCTAAACACACCTCCCCAGCAGCGGCGCCATTTATGATATACTTTATTTTAGGAAAACAAAGCAACACAAAAGTCATTGTAAGTATTAAATTCTACGTCTTAGGAAAAACGTAAAATCGAATAATCGAGTTCGTTCTCGAGGAGGTATGGTGTTTGAGCCAATAAATACAGACGTTATTAATTTGAGTTATTACGCTTTTAGAATGAGAAAAGAAAAGAAAACAGAAAAGGATTACGCTAAAAAGAGTCGAAAACGCGTCAACGTACGAACGTTAAAACGCTACCAAATTAAAAATTTCATCTAAAAAATTATTAAGAAATTCTTAAATGTCCTAAAAGTTCTAATTAAGAAAAATATGTAAACAAAAAAATTTCAAAATGTTTTAGTTAGTTATTATTCATTATTAAAGTTAATTAAAAAAACCTAAAAATAAAAGTAACTAAGAAAAAGTTAACATCCAAATTTTAAAGTTTGTAAACCCAAAATACTTTTAATAATACCTAAAAATCATTTTTTTGAAAACTTTTATAAACCTTTTTCTATTTTTAAATGACATTTTAAAATTAAAAACTAAAATAATCCTAATAAATTAATAAATGGAAAAATATAAAGTTAACACTAAAAAATCCTAAACTACTATATAAATGTAGGAAAAATAAGAAAGATGCAAAATAATCAAAAAATAAGCTAGAATGTGGCTTATTACTCTCAAACTGTTTTTATTAAGCAAACTTAAATACCCCTTTTATACCGAGTGTAACCAAGATTTTCCAATTAAGAAAGCATGGATCATTGGATATCACGCACAGTCCCCCATCGAGGGGTCCTGTGGTCGAAACCAGGCCATGAATTTTTGTTCAATATTTTTTTTATTTTCTTTTGCTTTCTCTTGGATGCACAGTCACTAATTCCAACTCAAAACACTAAATCACTACTAGTGACAACGATTCACGCCCAAGATTTGGTCTCAGTTCACACAGTGATGAACAAGAAGAATAGCAGGCATTCTTCTTTATCTTTTTTTTCTTTTGATTTACTTGGTGTGTTTGGTTTTTGGATACACATGCCCAAACTCAAACTCAAGATACTAAAACACAAGCACAGTCCAATTCTACTCTTAATAAATTTATGGTCTCACTATTCTTGGAGTACTTTGGGGAGGCAAAGGCACCCCAAAGCAGTTGCTTGTGGGAATCACGAATTAAGCACAAGCAAATGGAATTCAAAACACTCTATACACCAAAATGACAAAACAAAAGAACTAAAATGCACTCAAACAAGCAGTTATCAACAAATAAACAGGTGCATCATATTTGATATGGACAGTGGGCAAAACTAGGGCATTTACGACTATGTTTATGAGCAGGTAGCTTGGATGAGCTATAAAACAACAAAGTGAATCTTAATTAACCTAAATCATACCTAAATCTAGTGGACTTCAACTTTTCCCCCTCTTGCCCTTCTATGATTCCGTATGACATTTTATGTGTTCAAGACTAACCCAAGCTAGACTAGTCACTTAAACCTAACACATTACAACCATAAGGTCACATAATGCTCAAAACATCAACAAGATTGCACCAAAAAGCACACATCTCTTACAAACAATAAGCGGGTACAAGTATTCCCTAGTCACAAGGCTTTACATGGCTTATTGGCAATTTTTAGATGAATTGTTGGCTAAGTAAACCACCAACCTGATATAACATCTAGTAGTTTTGACTATGTAATATCCATGTAAATAAAGAGGTGATTTTACTAAGAAATTTTTGCATTTTAATATGGTATATGACTGAATTGTTGAATATATGGATTCTCACAATCTTAATTATCGCTTCTACATATGCCTATATGATGTACACACTATATATATATATATCAAGTCTGAGTTCTAAAAGTAACTATATTTATAAACAATGAATAAGAACAATTCAAATACAACAAGGATACCCTAAATGGCCATAGAAACCATAGAAATCCCTTGTAAGCTAATGTTTCAAGCAATATAACTACTTAAATCTATGTACTATTATCATATACATTAATATAAAGGAAAGGTAAATAATCACAAAACACTAATATTCACTAATCTCCAGCTAATTACAAGAAAATGACCTAAAACCAAGATTAGGATATAAAATCCATTCTATAATGAATTAAAGTCTAATCTTTTGCAACTAATTATAAAACTCAACTAATCATAATAAGTTAATACATTTATCTTAAACCAAGTTACAAATTATTAAAGCATAAAGTACAAGTTTTTAAAGCATAGGACCTTAAGCTTACTTAATTAACCCTAGAATATGATCAACCTAAATAAACCATTAAAATAAGAATGTAAAACCCATAGAAGTCATAAGCATATCCTATAAGCCCTAGAATAAGTGTACATAAAGATATAAACACTAATTAGCCAAAATAGAAAGTTATAGGCTTGATGATATGGAAACCCTTATATTAAGAAATCTACATGGAATCATTACCTAGAGTTTTAGGATAAGTCTACAATTACTCATAGGACTTCATTAAGGTTATAAGATTATTTTAAGACAATGTACAAGTATCTTAATGCACAAGGTACAAGATTTCAATGCATGACATGTAATTTAGGTCAAAATAGGTATTTTCACTCTTTAGACATGTTTACCTAAACTAAACCATCAAACTAGGTGTAAGAACTCTTTGGACACTTAAAACACCATTTCCAGGATGTAAATTAAGTATAAAATAGAATCTAAGAGGAGGATAATGTAAAACCAGTAGTTTTTAGGTTTTGACTATGTCATCATTGTACACGTCACCTCATGATATATATATATATATATATATATATATATATATATATATATATATATATATATATATATATATATATATATATATATATATATATATATATATATATATATATATACACTTTTGCATAAATTTTGCACCATCATATGCATCATTCATGAGCATACATCATTTTTATCACTGAAACTTTGAGCATTTATCATATCTAGAACAGTTGAAACATTTGAGCAACATGAACTTTGAACAATTCCTTATGATTGTGAATATTCAGTCATAGGATCACAGAAAACAACATGTATGATTACATCTTTATGAGCATACGGACATACCACATTTTATCATATCTTATGTATGGCTACACTGTGTGAGCATACTAAAACAAGACATCATTTTGGGACTTTTAAGTCACCTGTAAACTCATGAGCATACTCATGCATCATTTTAGGATTTTAAAGACCTAAAACCATGATAACAATTAATACTACTTATTTTATATCATATTACTACAAAATATATAAATATTATATATTTTCTAAACAGTTTAAGTGTTTCAACAATCAATAAAAAGCTATTGTCATCATATAATTTTGTAAGTACAAAATTATAACAAATACATAAGTATCTTATACTTTTAATAAGTTAAACTACACTTTTATTTTATCTAGACTATACTTTCACTCAAAAACCCTAAAACCTAACCAAATCGACTTGGACTCAAACCTACTCATACAATATAACACTAGACTCCTAGTAACTACACACATTATAAATGGACTAAAAACAATCCCATGCTACCTACTATAGTCGAATACACCATGACCACATTTATGTTTACTTGAAAGTCTTGTAATTTTCCACTAGCCACCATTTGAAAACTTGTACATCACACCCTAATTAAACCTTACACTATTAAAACACCTCTTGTCCCCTTGACTCCACATCATGCGACGGCTAGGGAGTGTTTTTAGCATGCAAATGTACATCCTTATCATTAAACCTGGTACTACGCAAATCCTAGGTTAGATTCACTACGGTACTAGGAAGATTACACCAATCTTGCCATTTGCTTCTCTCTTGCCGTAGCCTAACCCCAAACCACACACCTTCACCACTCCTTGATATTTATCTAACACTTGAACTCCCAATCTCACTCACTTGGCACCATTTTCGGATCTCACCATTCACATACACGAACCAAACTTACATAAGCATTTACTATACGAAATCTTGGTCTCAAGGGCATTAAAGTGCAATCATTGAATACATCACTTAAACCTTAGTTTTCAAGACATCTAAGTCATGATATAAGGAGTACTAGGCGTGTAGAAATCAAGGAGCAAGCTAGTCTCGTTCATTCCTTTGTCACCACCATCATCCACATCAAACAAGTAAGAATACCATCATTATCTCCATTTCATTACTTCTTGTTACATACCATGCATATGGAACCCTTGACAACGTGACTAGGTTTGCATGCACACGTAAAACCACCATAAGTCAAATCACAAACACCATATAAGCCAAGTATAGATCTTTGGATAAATAAATCGTGTAGCTAAAAAGATTAGCAAGGGTTAGAGGAACCTAACAAGTAAACAATAAACTAGATAAGATGACATAAATAAGCCATAAGTTGAGACACAAATAATCCATAGGCCGAAACATAAATAATCCATAAGTCGAGACATACATAAGCCCATAAGCCCTAGAAACAAGTTTGGATTATTTAGTTTGCTTAATAAATATACTAGTAACTTAACTAGCCCATGACATGAGCCCGTTAGGCCCACGAAACCAAACCGGACCCTTAATGGGCCAACCGAGCCCATTAAACACTAAAAACTATACTTGGAGACTCTTTGTTCCAAAATATCCATGTTGTGAAAGTATAGGCTAGAAACATAATATATAAAACCTCCATATTCTTTTTCGAGATATTTGTAAAGTATAAGGACCAAAATTGCCAAAATTAAAAGTATAAGGGTGCATTTGTTTTGTACCGAGAACCAACAACAACCACAAGGACTAAATGTGACATTTTATAAACTCAAAACAAGCCCTAGTTACTTCTTTATAATTTTTGAGACTTGGAGGGGGGTGTTTTGTCATTTCACCAAAGATAACCGAGCCCTAGGGACTCAGTTTATATTTATTCGAAAGTAATGAAACCTTAGGGACTTTGTTTGCCTCATTTCGAAAGTATTATAAGCCCTAGGGGCGTTTTTGGAAATAAACATAACACATAAGGACGAACGATGTAATTCACTTAACGAACGAAACCCTAAGGGTTATTTTGGAAGTTATTATACTACAAGGACTTGTGTATAAATTTATTTTAATTAAAATATTAATAAATTATTTTATTAATACATTAAATTAAGTTATTTTGAGTATTAAATAAATTATTAGGAATTATTCACGACACTTTATAAAAAAGCGAATCCTATTAATACATTTGGATCCTTAAGAAAATTTAATGGAATATGTTATTTTCTTACAATTAATTAATTAAATAAAAATATATTTTATTGAATTTATTACACTTTTATTGAACAATTTAAATATATTTTTAGAAACTAAAAATATATTATTATCGACAACTCACTAAAAGTTTAACACTTAAACAATCATAACGACTTATTAATTCGTGATCATACATTTTCATCAGTTACATTTATTTGTGCATTATTATTGTGCATATACTGAGACATATAAATTACTTAGGTAAATTCACCACTTCGTGATCATACTGTTTTAGTGCATTCAGTGACATTATCATCACATTATTACTACTGAGGTGAGTTCATGGCCCCATCTTTTACTGTTTTATAACTGGGGGAGAAAACATACTTAATTATTGTTTATGCAAACGCTTACAGACAACAACAGATTGTTTGCCCCATTATTCTCGTGGACTATAATAGTTAATAGTGTAGCGTGAAATGTTATCGATAGATCTATTGGGGTATTGACAACACCCAGCCTCCGTGACTTGCTATCACGAAACGCTTAGGCCAAGCAACAAGTTTATTTCATTGTCGGACTGAGGGAACTCACATCAGGATGTCCTATTATTAGGCACTTGAGCATCATGTCTTGTGATAACCTGAAACCGAGGTCATTGCTTAATCTTATTTTACGACTATTTTTAAAATTTTTGATGAGTTTGAATGATATTTATTTTGGAAGTTTAAGTTTAAATCGATGTTGAAAGGCATGACCTTAATCTTATTTTACGACTATTTTTGAAATTTTTGATGAGTTTGAATGATATTTATTTTGGAGGTTTAAGTTTAAACTGATGTTGAAAGGCTTATATTTTATATTTTATAAGTATAAGGAGTATTAGCAAGCGTGATGTCGATGGATGCCAAATATTTTACGTTTTATTGTCGGTTGTTTGATGTCTGTCATTTTTTATGTTTTCTTTTAAATGACGTGTTAATTCGAGTCGGGAGTCGATATTATTATATTTGAGGTACGTTTTAACTTTTTAAAAGTATCTTTATGAAACCCGAGCCCCGTAAATATTTTTAAACTTTACTAATAGTTATTTCCTTCTTTTTAGCTAACTATTTTCATTTTGAGCCATAACAATTGCAAATTGACAACAATGGTCCCTCAACCACTATATAAAAGCTCATTTTTCACATAAACACACACACAATCCACTAACACAAATATTTACTCTCTCTCTCTTTTCTCTTTATTCTAGCCGTGACCCCCTCTTCACCCAAAACCAATCTTCAATCAATTTTTACTCCAATTCTAAGATGATCTAAGCAAAAATAACACAGGACCAATCATCAAAATTGTAAGGAGATCATTTTGGTACTAATTTTGGGTACATGTAAGATGTTTAGTTTTTTAGGTTTGGTAGGTGAGAATTATGATCATGCATGTTGTTTTTATGATTATCAAAAGGTTTTCTTGCTAAAGTTTTGTTAACAACTTGATTTTGATTTGAGGGTTTTGATTTTGATGATGATTCAAGTGTTATAGTTGAAATATGTTAGTGTTAGGGTTATGGGATGATCATATCTATAGTTGGTTTTAGCTAAAAACATGATTTTAATTAAGTTTTAGAAGGGTGTTTTACATCAGTGGGAAAAATCGTATTTTTGGGTATTTTATGTTATGATAATGGTTTAACTAATAGCCTAGGGTTGTTGAGCATTCGATTCGATATAAAGTAGAGCTTCTAGCTCCAAACGAGCACGAAGTTATGATGTTTTGATTATTCGTGTACCGGGAGACGAGTATCGGCACTACATATAGTTGTTGTCGATATTTGGATCGAATATCGGGGACTATAAACTGATGTTTTGAAATGATTCACATACTGATGATGAAGTGTAAAACCTAGAGGATGCGTTTATTTTCAAACCCAAGTGTCGGTTTTGTAAATGGAGTCGTTGAAAGAAGTTAAAATGGTTTTATGAATTATTAACATAAACTGTCCAGATTTTGTAGTTTGAAGATGAGTCAGGTAAAGAAAGGGGTAAATAAGCTAGTACATGTAGTATGTGTCGGCGGATTTTGTCGAAAGTGTAGAATGGTAAAGTAAATGTATAGAAGAGTGTAACAGAGTTATTTGTATCCTTTTCTCTCGAGTTTATCGTTATTTTATGAGTTTGAGTTTGATATTGTTATGTATGATTTATTTCTCGAGTCATTATTAATGAACGCGCCTTATTTGTTAGGTAGCGTTTCTCGTGTTTGAAAGGCATCCTCTATCATGACGATCATCTCACTAGATCTCTTATACTAAGGTGAGTCTGTAGCCTCGCTTTTTATGCTAGCTACTAAATGTTTTATTACCCGTGAGGGGGATACATGCTATTTGAAAATAAATGAACACAAGTCATGAGTAATTGTTCGACCCGAATGTTGCCTATGTTGTTTACATTGTATTGAGTACATTGTTGCTAAAGACCCTAAATTCATGAGCCGTTAACTATAATCTGACTTGATGTTGTGAGTCGGGAATAGCCGCTTATTCGAATGATAGTACTATTGGGTTGACAACCCTATTTGAGACCAGGGCATTACGCTGAGTAACCTTTGGGAAGGATAATTTACAGGAATAAGAATGTGGTATTCTAGCAACTGATACCCTAGAGGGGCAATGGTTTTATTCTAGTCAAGCTGGCATTTGGCGTGGGTGACTATTTGGTTAAGGGGTCGGTGTCATTATCTTAAATACAATGTGTTACCTTGAAATAGATTGTGTGCACGAAAATTCTATAAATGATTATGATTGATTTTCTTCTTGTGTTCAAATGTGATTTGATAAACCTATGGACTCGCTTAACATTATTGTTGACTCGTTTTAGCATGTGTTTCAGGTAATATGAAGTGATGGAAGGCGGAGATTTGCTATGGATGTTGTGGGTTGGCGTTTGGAAGAATGTTGGTCTAAAAACTATTTATATCCATTTATGTTGAACAATTAGTTCAATGTTTGTGTACTGTACTGAAACTTGTTGGTTTGCTGGTCGAGATCCTTGGGGACTAAACGCTTTACTCTGGTGTCATTTTAGTACATTATGGGATGAAATTATGTTTTAGACTTAATGTGAAAATCTTTTTTATATCTTATGTGTAAACGTCTCTCTTTTGAGTCGTTCAATATACCTTGTGTGACGATGCTTGTGTCTAGCACCCAATTGTGTATTTCTGTTGCGCAATGTAAATTGGGGGTGTTAGAGATTGGTAATCAAAGCTACAAGTTATAGAAAACTGGGTCGATTTTGAAAATTGTCCTAAACTATAACTTTGGTGTCGAAAGTATTTATTCTTCAAAAGCACACAACTCCTCTGCAACGCTCCGGTATGATAACTTTTAGTTTAGTTTTGTATTATAGATGTATCCCTGATAACTGAAATGAATTCTCGAGTATTTATTAAGTAAATACTATGATATTGTATTAATGTTATTGAAAGTACGCTGAGTGCTTGTTAGTATCATATTAACAAAATTTTGCGAGCATTGCATAAACATCATTTGCATTACGTTGCATAGCATGGATTACGTATAACATTTGCATAAGTATTGCATACTAATTTTTGTTTTGTTAACAATGACCTTAAGTATCCTTGAACCCTTATAATTGTAGAAAATGGCTGGTATACCTCGTGAGGATGGATGGATTGACATTACTGACGTATTGGACGGTGAGGAAGTCGATAACTTTGGTGCTAGTGACCATGAGGAGCCTTATGAGTATTTAGATGATGGAATTGCTCCTACTGCAGTTGGACAGACCGAGCCTGAAGTGATTCAAGGTAGTTATGTTCCAAGAGTTAATGTTGTGCCACAGACTGTTCAGGACTGTCAGCGACCTGTTGTACGTTCTTCGACGCTTACTTGTGATGCTTATTTGAGCAGTTTGCCTGGGATGGCATTTGCTAGGGGTGATGTTCTTGCTGAGGCGAGTAATGCTGCTAGTGTCCGATCTATTCATGATGGCATATCTAAGGTTTATTGTCTAGGTCCTAGGTCTTATGACGATATTTTCTGGTTTCTCAAAAAGTTTGATAGATCTTTGTTCGAAAGGTATTTAGTTGAAACCCGTGTGATTAGAAGGTTCTAGCAGAATGAAAAGAGGTTTGACAGGTTTGCTAATAGTGTGACGAGATCAGAGTATGTTAGAGCAAGGGAAATGGATGAAGTTGTTATATTAAGATCAATGGTGTTGAATTTGAGTGGGCAAATTGAAAGGTTTCGTGAGGAGCAAGAAAGGAATGCAAGGTTGAATGCGTGGGTTTGCGGATGAGATCTTTTCCTAGTCGAGGTGTGGTGATTCATGATGTACCAAGTCAGGTTGAAGCTCAAGTGTTGGTAAAGCCAAGTGAAGGAGGAAGTCGAAAGGGAAAGGAAAAAGTGGGGGAAGACTCTGAGGAAGATGATATCATCAGTGATGATGAGCCGATGTACAAGAAGTTGCGGGGATCAGATGTTTAGTTTTCTTATGTTGTTTTTATTTAGCCTTGTTGTAATAGAAATTAAGTAGACTAGTACTATAGTTTATGATGAAACTTAATGACTTTTAAGTTTGACATGATGAAGGGTTGTAGTGACATTACTTGTCACAATTTTGTGGAAATTTTTCCAATGCAATCCAAATTACCTTCATAACTTATGATTTGTCTTATTAGTTCTCTTGTGATTTGGTTGATGATTCATTGTGGACTGTGTTGTTGGTGCATGTAGTATCCATGTTACATCTTGATAGAGAAATCCTTCTTCTTATCTTGATATGAATACTTACTTGTTCTTTTCTTCTGTGTCATCACAGGAAGAAGATAGGAGGCATTTTTCTAACTTTACTAAATTGTTGTTTGGTTAGTTTCCTAATACATGTTGCCTAAATTGACAACTGCTACTGTTAATACCATGATTGAGCAAGCTATTGCTAGAGCACTAGAAGCTGAACGTGCTGCGAGGAACCAAGAGACTGAGAATAGGAATGCTGCTGGTCAAGTTGGAGGGAATGTTGCAAATCCAGTTACAGGTAATACTGATGAACCAGTGGGAGGAAATGTTGTGGAACAAGCTAGAGGTAATGCTGCTGTTCAGCAGATTCAGAAGGAATGTTCTTATGCTAGTTTCATGAAATGTGGACCTACCCAATTCCGTGGTATCGGTGGTCCTTCAGAATTAAGGAGGTGGATTGAAAGATTGAAAGTACTTTTGAAATCAGTGGATGTTCAGAAGCTAGTAAGGTGAAATTTGCTGCAGCTACTTTTCAGGATGATGCATTAAGCTGGTGGAATAGTCAGGTAGCTACTGTAGGTTTGGTTGAATCTAATGCTAGAACATGGACTGTGACCAAGGGACTGTTAACTGCTAAGTTTTGTCCTGAGGAAGAGTTAGGTCAGTTGGAGGATGAGTTGAGGCATTTGGTGCTGAGGAACAATGATATTGTGGCTTATACAAGGAGATTCTCTGATTTATGTTTGTTGTGTCCTGATGCTTTTGCTGATGACCGTAAGAAGATGAAGCAATATATCAGAGGTTTATCTAGTAATATCAAGGAAGAGATTACTTCGTCGAAACCCAAGTCATTTGATGAAGCTGTTCAGATGGCTCATGCTTTGATGGATGTAAAGCTGCAGGATCGAAAGGATAGTATTGCTGAGGGGAATAAGAGAAAGTGGAAGCTGCACACTCAAACCAAGGACAGAATCGTGGTGGTTATCGTAACAACAATAACCAAGGACCAAATAGAAATCAGCAATACAATTTGAGAAGGAATGATGGTGTTCGTGCTGCCACTGGAACCCAAGGTAACAAGGTGAACCTGAAGTGTGGTCGATGTAATCTATATCATGTTGGAAATTGTGCACCTGCTTGCAACAAGTGTGGGAAGGCCGAACATAAGATGGCAGATTGTAGGAACAAGGGTGTGGCCACTAGAGCAAATGCTGTCAAGGTAGTTAACTGTTCTGGATGTGGAGGTCGTGGACATAAGCAAGGGAACTGCCCGAGGGTTGGCACTCTACAAGGAGGCAATGTTGCTGTTATTGCTGTTGGGACTGCTGCTCCAGCCTATGTCATGGGAGATGCTGACAAACCTCAAGGGCCGAATATGGTGACTGGTACGTTCTTACTTGATGCTTGTTATGTTAGTGTGTTATTTGAGTCTGGATCCGATAGAAGTTTCGTAGATGTTAGATTCAGTCAGCTATTGGATAGAGAACCAGTGAGATTGGCAACTAGTTATAAGGTGAAGTTAGTTGATGGTAAGGTTGTAAGCACTAGTTCTATACTGAAAGGTTGTTCCTTGAAGTTAGGCAATTATGTGTTTAGTACTGATTTGATGCCCATAGAATTAGGATCCTTTGACGTGATTGTTGGAATGGATTGGTTAGTTGGTAATGGTGCAGTGATTGTTTGTGAAGAGAGATTAGTCCAGATACCGCTAAGGAATAGGTTATTGACTGTGAAAGGTGATGAATGTACTTCTCGTTTGAGAGTAGTTTCTTGTTTGAAGATGATGAGGTATATAGAATCAGGTTTTGATGTGTTTCTTGCACATATAAGTAATGATGGTGTGAATGAAAGGAAACTGGAGGATGTGCTTGTGATTAGAGAGTATCCTGAGGTTTTCCCTAAAGATCTGCCAAGATTACCGCCGCATCGTGAAGTGGAGTTTCGTATTGATTTAGTGTCAGGAGCTGCGCAAGTTGCTCGTGCACCGTATCGTTTATCTCCATTTGAGATGAAAGAATTATATGATCAATTGAAGGAATTGATGGATAAGGGATTTATTAGACCGAGTTCGTCGCCGTGGGGTGCTCCTGTTTGTTTGTTAGAAAGAAAGATGGTTTTTTTAGAATGTGTATTGATTATCGAGAGCTTAACAATTTGATTGCCAAGAGTCGGTATCCATTACCGAGGATTGATGATTTGTTTGATCAGTTGCAAGGATCAAGTGTATACTCGAAGATCGATTTGAGGTCTGGTTATCATCAACTGAGAGTTACGGAAGAAGATATTCCTATAACAG
Source organism: Glebionis coronaria (assembly GCA_025667525.1). Lineage (NCBI taxonomy): Eukaryota > Viridiplantae > Streptophyta > Magnoliopsida > Asterales > Asteraceae > Glebionis > Glebionis coronaria. The sequence continues at coordinate 333,751,364 of CM046881.1, read as the reverse complement.
CTTTTCGTACTCAATATGGACATTTTGAATTTCAAGTGATGCCTTTTGGATTAACGAATGCGCCTGCCGTATTCATGGATCTGATGAATCGTGTATGCAAGTCGTATGTGGATGAGTTTGTTATCGTATTCATTGATGATATTCTCATTTACTCCAAGAGTGAAGAACAACATGAGAAGCATTTGAGAATAATTTTGGAATTGTTGAAGAAAGAGAAGTTGTATGCGAAGTTCTCTAAGTGTGATTTTTGGTTGAAATCAGTGCAATTTCTGGGGAACGTGATTGATAGTGAAGGTGTTCGTGGGGATCCTGCTAAGATTGAGGCAATCAAAGATTGGTCAGTACCAACGACGCCGACTGAAGTTCGCCAATTTCTTGGTCTAGCTGGGTATTATAGAAGGTTTATCGAGAAGTTTTCACTAATTGCTAAACCATTGACCAAGCTTACTAAAAAGAATCGAGTGTTTGAATGGGGATTGGAAGAGGAATCTGCATTTAATATGTTGAAGGATAAGTTGTGTTCTGCGCCGATTTTGTCTTTGCCAGAAGGATCTGAAGATTTTGTGGTGTATTGTGACGCGTCTCATAAAGGATTTGGAGTTGTGTTGATGCAAAGGGAGAAAGTGATAGCATATGCATCGAGACAATTGAGAATGCATGAAGAGAATTACACTACTCATGATTTAGAACTTGGGGCTGTGATTTTTGCTTTGAAGCTGGGGAGACACTACTTGTATGGAACCAAGTGTGTGGTTTTCACTGACCATAAGAGTCTGCAATATATTTTGGATCAAAAGGAATTGAATATGAGACAAAGGAGATGGGTTGAGTTGCTGAGTGATTATGACTGTGAGATTCGTTATCATCCTGGTAAAGCGAATGTGGTAGCTGATGCACTTAGTAGAAAGGAAAGAGATAAGTCTATAAGAGTTAGAGCTTTGGCAATGATGGAAAGTGTTGATTTGACAAAAATGATATTGAAAGCCCAAGTTAATGGTTTGAAAGAAGAGAATATTGAGGTAGAAAATTTGCGTAGAATGTTGAAACCATTGTTTGAAGTAAGGTCAAATGGATTAAGATATTTTGAGAATAGGATTTGGTTACCATTGTGTCCGTCTGAGGAAGGTTCTTTAGGAGTGCGAGATTTAGTGATGAATGAATCTCATAAGTCAAAGTATTCAATACATTTTGGATCAGACAAGATGTATCAAGATCTTAAGAAAGTTTATTGGTGGCCGAATATGAAGGCAGATATAGCCCAGTTGGTCAATAAGTGTTTAACTTCTGCGAAAGTGAAAATCGAGTGGTTGTACCAGCCAAAAGTCATCTACGTATTATTGTAACATCTGCTGATGTACTTCATAGTTGGGCTGTACCTTCCTCAGGTGTCAAATGTGATGCTGTACCTGGTCGTTTAAATCAAATATCTATTTCGGTACAACGAGAAGGAGTTTACTATGGTCAGTGCAGTGAGATTTGTAGAACTAATCATGCCTTTATGCGTGCGCCTGGAAAGATAGGCCGACTACTGAGCCCACTCTGGCTCAGCCGCACCACCCTGGGTGCGAGCCACCCGAGAAGCAAGCTATTACAGCGAGCGGCTGGAGCAGTATGGAGCCGAGGAGCAAGGCAGTAGATAAGATAGAAGAAGTGTTCAGGCTCCCGGTGGAGCAGAGGATACGGTTAGGATAACGAACTTAAAACGCGGAGCCCGAGCGTCTGGCGAGCGAGTGGTTAGTGGCCAATAGCGCCCTAGTTGATGGCATTCCTTTCTACGGCTGGCACTCGAGGAACCACGGGGCACTCCATACAGAGCAAACAAGTCTTAGGGATGAGACGCCCGCGCAAGGACCTCAATTCTCATTAGGAGGTCGAACCAAGGACCTATGGAAGTCGGGGCTAGCCCGTCCCCATGGGTAACGCAACAGTGTCCTGAGGGAGGAGTTTAGAGGCCTTATAGTAGCCCGGACTTCTTTTTCTTTCTAGGTCATGCGAAGGGGGCCAGTCCAAGCTGAACATAAGAAACCGTCTAGATTATTAGTGCAACCTGAGATTCCTGAGTGGAAATGGGAGAAGATTACTATGGATTTTGTGACAGGTTTGCCAAGGACTGCTAGTAGTTGTGATATGATATGGGTTATTGTAGATAGATTGACTAAGTCTGCTCACTTTTTACCAATGAAGAAGACGGATAGTATGGAGACATTAACAACAGTGTACGTAACGAAGATTGTTTGTCGACATGGTGTACCTTTGTCAATAATTTCTTATCGTGATAGTAGGTTTACTTCAGAATTTTGGAAATCTTTGTAGAAAGCGATGGGAACGGAGTTAAGTTTGAGTACTGCATATCGTCCGGAAACTGATGGACAAAGTGAAAGAACGATTCAAACGTTAGAGGATATGCTTTGTGCGTGTGTGATTGAATTTGGAAATGGTTGGGATAAACATTTGCCATTGGTTGAATTTTCGTATAATAACAGTTATCATGCTAGTATTAAAGCCGCATCATTTAAAGCTTTGTATGGACGTAAGTGTAGATCTCCAGTGTGTTGGAGTGAAGTAGGAGAAAGTCAATTGACTAGACCTGAAATGATATTTGAGACGACTAAAAAGATTCTGCAAATTAAGAAGCGTTTGTTATCTGCCAGAAGTAGACAAAAGAGTTATGCTGATAACCGAAGGAAACCGTTGGAATTTGAAGTACGAGACATGGTTATGCTGAAGGTATCTTCATGGAAAGGAGTGATTTGTTTTGTAAAGAAAGGAAAGTCGAGCCCGAGATATATTGGACCATTTAAGATTAGCCAAAGGATTGGATTGGTTGCTTATAAGTTAGAGTTGCCTGATGAACTTAGGGCTATTCATAATACTTTTCATGTGTCTAATCTGAAGAAGTGTTTAGCTGAAAGGGATATGGTGATTCCATTGGAGGAAATTCAACTTGAAGATAAGTTGCATTTTATAGAGGAACCTGTACAGATTATGGATAGGGAAGTTAAGAAATTAAAGCATAGTAGGATTCCGATTGTGAAGGTGAGATGGAATTCTAGACGTGGACCAGAGTTTACCTGGGAACGTGAGGATTTCTTTAACGATAAGTATCCTCATCTTTTTAGGAAGGATTAAGCGCCGCGGATGTCGCTCTTTTTAAGAAGGAGGGGATGTGATAACCTGAAACCGAGGTCATTGCTTAATCTTATTTTACGACTATTTTTGAAATTTTTGATGAGTTTGAATGATATTTATTTTGGAGGTTTAAGTTTAAACCGATGTTGAAAGGCTTATATTTTATATTTAATAAGTATAAGGAGTATTAGAAAGCGTGATGTTGATGGATGCCAAATATTTTACGTTTTATTGTCGGTTGTTTGATGTTTGTCATTTTTGATGTTTTATTTTAAATGACGTGTTAACTCGAGTCGGGAGTCGATATTATTATATTTGAGGTACGTTTTAACTTTTTAAAAGTATCTTTAAGAAACCCGAGCACCGTAAATATTTTCAAAATTGACTAATAGTTATTTCCCGCTTTTTAGCTAACTATTTTCATTTTGGGCCATAACTATTGCAAATTGACAATAATGGTCCCTCAGCCACTATATAAAAGCAAATTTTTTTCACATAAACACACACACAATCTACTAACACAAAAATTTACTCTATCTCTCTTTTTTCTTTATTCTAGCTGTGACCCCCTCTTCACCCAAAACCAATCTTCAATTAATTTTTACTCCAATTCTAAGATGATCTAAGCAAAAATAACACAAGACCAATCTTCAAAATTGTAAGGAGATCATTTTGGTACTAATTTTGGGTACATGCAAGATGATTATTTTTTTTAGGTTTGGTAGGTGAGAATTATGATCATGCATGTTGTTTTTATGATGATTAAAAGGTTTTCTTGCTAAAGTTTTGTTAAAAACTTGATTTTGATTTGAGGGTTTTAATTTTGATGACGATTCAAGTGTTATAGTTGATATATGTTAGTGTTAGGGTTATGGGATGATCATATCTATGGTTGGTTTTAGCTAAAAACATGATTTTATATAAGTTTTAGAAGGGTGTTTTACATCAGTGGGTAAAACTGTATTTTTGGGTATTTTATGTTGTGATAATGGTTTAACTAATGGCATAGTGTTGTAGAGCATTCTATTAGCTTCGGTTTGATATAAAGTAGAGCTTCTAGCTCCAAACGAGCGCGAAGTTATGATGTTTTGATTATTCGTGTACCGGGAGACGAGTATCGGCACTATATATAGTCGTTGTCGATATTTGGATCGAATCTCGGAGACTCTAAATTGAAGTTCTGAAATGATTCACATACTGATGATGAAGTGTAAACCCTAGAGGGTGAGTTTATTTTCAAACCCAAGTGTCAGTTTTGTAAATGGAGTCGTTTAAAGAAGTTAAAATGGTTGTATGAATTATTAACATAAAACTGTCCGGATTTTGTAGTTTGAAGATGAGTCGGGTAAACAACTTTAAAAGTTATTTCATTTGATAAACTTGTTGGAGGACTTTCTATAGATAGTAAGTTAGTTCCTCGATTCGTTTCAAAAACGTTTGACGAGTGTAAAAGGGGTAAATAAGCTAGTGCATGTAGTATGTGCCGACGGATTTTGTCGAAAGTGTAGAATGGTAAAGTAAATGTATAGAAGAGTGTAATAGAGTTATTTGTATCCTTTTCTCTCGAGTTTATCATGATTTTATGAGTTTGAATTTGATATTGTTATGTATGATTTATTTCTCGAGTCATTATTAATGAACGCGCCTTATTTGATAGGTAGCGGTTCTCGTGTTTGAAAGGCATCCTCTATCATCAACGATCATCTCGCTAGATCTCTTATACAAAGGTGAGTCTGTAGCCTCGCTTTTTATGCTAGCTACTAAATGTTTTATTACCTGCGAGGGGGATACATGCTATTTGAAAATAAATGAACACAAGTCATGAGTAATTGTTGGACCCGAATGTTGCCTATGTTGTTTACATTGTATTGAGTACCTTGTTGCTAAAGACCCTAAATTCATGAGCCGTTAACAATATTCCGACTTGATGTTATGAGTCAGGAATAGCCGCCTATTCGAATGATAGTACTATTGGGTTGACCACCTATCTGAGACTAGGGCATTACGCTGAGTAACCTCTGGGAAGGATAATTTATAGGAATAAGAATGTGGTATTCTAGCAACTGATACCCTAGAGGGGCAATGGTTTTATTCTAGTCAAGCTGGCATTTGGCGTGGGTGACTATTTGGTTAAGGGGTTGGTGTCATGATCTTAAATACAATGTGTTACCTTGAAATAGATTGTGTGCACGATAATTCTATAAATGATTATGATTGATTTTCTTCTTGTGTTCAAATGTGATTTTATAAACCTATAGACTCGCTCAACATTATTGTTGACTCCTTTTAGCATGTATTTCAGGTAATAGGAAGTGATGGAAGGCGGAGCTTTGCTATGGATGTTGTGGGTTGGCTTTTAGAAGAATGTTGGTCTAAAAACTATTTCTATCTTTTTATTGTTAAATGTTTGTGTATTGTACTGAAACTTGTTGGTTTGCTGGTCGAGATTCTTGGGGACTAAACACTTTACTCTGGTGTCGTTTTAGTACATTATGGGATGAAATTATGTTTTAGACTTATTGTGAAAATCTTGTTTATATTTTATGTGTAAACGTCTCTCTTTTGAGTCGTCCAATATACCTTGTTTGTGTCTAGCACCCTAATACAAACCTTTTAGCTAAGTATAAAATATTATCGTCCGATCTCTTCGAATTGATTACTGGTAGAAAGTGCGACTCAATTGTTCTTTGTGGAAAATTAAATGGTTTGGATTGATTATCTAATTTTAAATTAAGAGCAAATAATTAAAATTGTCGTTGAGTAAATTGGAAGTCTTAAAAATTAAACTACAAATAAAAGTATGCAATCTTTGGAAATTAAAACTTAAATATTCAAATAACTTAAAAACTTGTTTAAAATAAACTAAGACAAAAGGCGGGAAAGATTAAATTTGAATGTCTAAGGAAAACAAGACAAAGCAGATCGCAATGCGATCGTACCCAAACAATAAGGGTGATCGTGCCCACCAAACGCACTCAATGCGATCACCACAAAAGAGATTAGATCGTACTCCTCAGTACGATGGGTAGGGGTGGACAGCTTGATCGTACTCCCAGATCGCAACCACGATCGCAATGAGTGATCGTGGCCTAATCGCAACACAATAGATCGCAATGAATGCGATCGAAACAAAGAAGAGTGACTAGATCGCACCCACAGATCGCAATGAGTGATCGTGGGTGTAGATCGTACCAGGGAAAAATGTGCAGATCGCAGTCAATGCGATCGAAGCCAGATGATCGTAACACCAAAACCCTCCTAAGATCGTAATGAAATCCCAAGAGTAACCAAGCTTAACGAATAAGCAGTAAACACAATAAGCACTTTCAAACTTTCAGACAAAGATAAATAAGCACAAATTTGAAACTTTTAGGAATCCAAACACGTAACCTTCATAAACCGAATATAAAACGATAAATCGTTTAGGAAAACTTAAAAGTAAATAAGCCAAAACAATCGAATAAGCCAATAAGCATCAAGGGCTTATAGCTTATACGTGTATGAGCTTATGTAGGAACCAGAAAGATTAATCTTTAATCACGAACTCATCAAATCACTCAAACCGTATGAAACAAAATAATCGGATCAAAGATTAAGGTAAACTAAGAAATGTAGAAGGAGATTAAAGAACTTAAAACTTAACTTGAACTTGATTGATGAAATCCAAATACACAAAGCTTAAACTTGAAAGATTAAAAGGAAGAAAAGATGAAAAATCTAGTGAGAGAAAGTTTAGAACTTTCTCTCTCTAAAAACTAGAAAGGAAAAAATTAAAAGTGAAACTAGCTAACCACCCTCCTAATGTGATTAGGAGAGTATTTATAGGCTAAGTGGGAAGTGTATGTGTGGTGTGCTTCTTTCTTTCTTTTCTTTTCGACTCGATTTAATTCTTTTTCTTTTCTTGGCGTTGTCTCGGGATTTGAACTTGTCTTAATAATTTTCTTCTATAATTTAGACTTGAGTTCTTCGACTTCATTAAACTTCCGTCTTTAGAATTTTTATTTGATAAATCTTCAGAATAGGTCTTGGACATCCGGCTTTTAAGCACCCTTGATCTCTTGACTTCGTCTTTTCTCATTTTCTTCGATAAAAGCCCGTGAAAGCCCGTGTTTTCTTCCTTTTTCATCTTTTGGTCCTAAAACACAATAAAAAACACAAACCACGCATAATTCCGACTTTTACGACATAAATTACACGTTTTGTTCTTGTTATTATTGGAAATAAGTGGTAAAAGGATAAGTGTTTTCACACTTATTACTCAAAATTGTGTATTTCCACTGCGCAATGTAAATTGGGGGTGTTAGATGTCTAGCATTTATTACAGGGCAATAGGAACTACTATAGTATGTGGCTTTATGCGCTGCTATCCCCGTGGTGTTTTGCATAACAATACTTTTACTTTATATTAAACCTGTGAATTCACCAACCTAGTGTTGACCCCCACATTTTACTTTCTATGTTTTCTCAGGAAAGTAAGCATGTACTTACATTGGATTCCAGCATTTTAAGAAGCATCATGTTTACCACTGGACTGGGATTTTCTAAATAATGTTTTCAAGACAATTATTTGATATACACAATTAAACTCATGTAATATGTTTTAATGTCATTTTAGGATCATTGCTCTATATATCGTGTACTATCGATCCACCTTCAAAAAGTAACACCCCTAACGTACCTTTCCGCTGCATTTGACCATTTTGGGGTGTTACAGAAATGGTATCAGAGCGCATAGTTAAAGAGAACCAGATCTAAAACTAAATTTTTTAAATACTAAAAATTTATAACTGGACTATAACTGAATTTAAAAATCAATGTTTATAAAATTTTGATTTTTGGGAAACCCTTATAGTTAGGAATACACATATAGAGCATACATATTGTGTGAGCTAACTGTGCATTGAAATATGGCTCTGCTATATGATCGTCTAAGTACCTACGTAATTTGGATTACACTGCTGCATGCATACATAAGCATTGCATATGCATCTTTTGAAAACTTTTTGAATTGTGTAAGCTAATACTTACCCAACCTTGAAATGCTATTATTTTCAGATTATCATGACGTCACCGACCATTGTGACTACTTTCGATGCGCTCATGACACCTGCTGCTGCAACTGTATCATCGACATCTGTACTACACATACTTGACTCCGACATAGAGTCCCGAGACCAGACGACAGAGGGGGTTTTCGTATTGACAGGTTCACCTACTCCATCGCCACCAACAGTACATGCTTCCCCACATAGGGAACCAGATCAGGTTGTACCCGCTCTGCCATCTCTACCACCACTCTCTACTCTTCATACATACCCTACTAGGGCTTTGCCACCTCGCAAGAGGAGGCACACCTCACCTCATGTCTCCACTTTTGAGATAAAAGAACGTTCAGGAGCCGGTTAGGCTAGACTTGAAACCATGTAGGCGCAGATTAACGCGCTAGTTGCTAGGCATGCATAGGATACTGCTCTTATCCATGCATTGCTACACGCGGACCAGCAGGGACATGTTGTGCTCCAGCAAAGGATGGATTCTCTCTACTGGTCAGTGGCTGCTGAGTCACAGGCTTCACAGGGTTCTTGGACGACTGTCCAGAACAAAATGTTGTGGTTACTCGAGGAGAACTCTACTCTCCATCATCGTCTATCATCTCTCGAGGGTCATCATCATGAGACCCACACTGTTGTACTGACCCGAGAGGAGACCTTTAGGATCTTCTTCTATCTATCCAAGATTCGTCATCAGGGGATGATTGCAGAGACTGACTACCTGAGGAGCACCGACACTGCTCGTCAGATTCAGCTATTGGAGGCTCTCCGACTTTCTAGGGAGACCAGAGACGTCCTGATCATGATACAGGATGCTCAGGCACCCATTCCACCAGCCAGACCAGCCGCACCTGCAGACAGTGACACTAGTGTAGGATAGATATCTTTGTATATCATGCCAAGCATTAAGTTGCATCTTAGCTCGCATGATTTAGGACTTTTGTATTGTATCTCTGTAGAAAAGTGATAATCTTTGAACTAATCAAGAGGGTTGTTGTTATTCTAGAGACAGAAAATAGAGAGAGAAACAAAGAGAACTTTATTAAGTGAAAAGTGAAATAAACAACCAACAACCCTTTCCTTCCTTGGAAAGGGCTTATATACCCAAGTCCTTAATGGACTTGGGCCTCCAACCCATGACAAGCCCATGGGCCGGGTTAAACATTAATATAACGTAACATTTAACTACGAGCTACTAAACGTATTACGATATTGTTGGAGTGACCGATACTTATAATATACGTTAAAAACATATTTCCAACAATCTCCCCCTAAGGGAGGTCACTCCAAATTACAAAGTCCTAAACCCAGCATACTATACTAAGTCTTCGTTCTTCAGCTCGTAGTCTTTTCACTTTTATCTTTTCTTTTTGTTGTGAATATGTTGATGTTGATCTTTAGGCTTTGGCTTTAGAGCATTGTTCTTTTGACCCTTCACGTGCGATCTTTGCCTTCTTATGATTCTTTCCTCCTCGTGACTCCATGTTCCACACACTTATGTTTTTTTGTTGAATTCTTGAAAGCTTCAGAGTTTGGTACAGCGGAAGACTTCATTTTGAACTTTCTTGAATTTTGCTGAAATTGATGCAGAAAAACATAAGCATGTGGGAACGACTTCATCTGGTACACCGCAACGCCACCATCTTCAAATGCCGCAACATAACAAGACACGAAAGAAATGGCTTAGAACATTTCATTCTAAATCGGTAGCATTTTACCTCCGGTCGGTGAAGACCATTGGACGATATTAAATATTGTACCTGTGACGGATAGTTTCAATTAAGTAACTTCCTGACAGGATTTCGCGGGTAAACCTGTTCTCTTTATTCGACGATCACTAAGCCTGACTGCGAACATAAAGAGTGAATCACTTGGATTAATTATCCTTGTGATTGAAGCCGTCAATTCATGAACCTGGAACAAGTGAATTTCAATTGAAATTTTCAACATTGTTGCTTTCCAGTTGTCACGAGCTTGATTCATATAGAATCTTGCACGTCACCTACCAAGTGTTGTTTGATGTTAATACTAGAAGGATTTCCACTCATCACTGTGAACACTAAAGAGTATCACTCTGAGTGTTCTGGCAAGATCATACGATAATGCGTAGAAGCTTGGAACGAGTTTAAGTTAAATTAAGAATTAAATTACTGTTTCTTTCCAGTTTTCACAAGATTGGTTCTTAAAGAACCGCGCGTGTCACCTACCATGAGCTTGTTTGATGTTGGCTCAAGCAGGATTTCCATCTTCATTGTAGTACTTGCGTATCACTCGGATGTTCTAGAAATATTACAAGAATACTGCGTAGGACTCATAAAGATCTCTTACTTTTCATAGTGTGTGAAGAAGCAAGGAATAAATGGAATGTGTTTTAATGAGACTTTTGATGATCTCGTGGCTCTAGACTCGATAGTGCATTTTCATTTAGTGAGCGATGGCTTGAGAGGATTGCCACCTATTCAATATCAGTCTATTCAGAGTGAATAAACCAATAGATAACGTGTTGGGCTGCCGTATGATTAAAACAAACATCTTTTGAGAGATATTTGAGTTAGCTATGAGGGGTTTTGCATGACATCACTGGGTCCATGATATCTTGTCTTCAATATTGAGAATCATTTAAAAATGATCCCAATAATAGATGTGTTGACCCGGTTTTTGTCCTAAGTTGTAAGGAGGGCTTCTTTCTTTACACCCTTTATCTTTACATTTCTTTCTCATTCTTCAACCCTTTCAGTACTTACCAATACATCATCACTAGCACCTTGTTGTGATTGTTCCAGTGCTAGCATCAGTAATTAGTCGGTACTCTGATACGTTTACAATCATCTCCAACTTTCCTAGGACTTCTAATTCTATCTAGGGAATTGTCCTTGGGAAGATTCCATCGGTTATGATGAATCATTGGACTAATACCTATTCCTACCACCCTTTTATCACCACATCCGTCGTGAATTAAGTGTGTTTTGGGTAAGTATTGTCATCAAGAAAAATCCTTGAAAATCACTTAAAGCACTTGTGATATTATAATCAAAGTTTTTGTGCCTTAAGTGTTTTGTTCATCAAAAACGCTCCCCCTTAACATGTGCATTACACATATTAAGTTGGTTTATCTTTTAAGTCTTTTTCATTTTTTAGCCAAATATCATTAAGTCTCCTTAATCCCAGTTTCTCCCCTTATCCAAAATGTTAACCATTAATATTTAGGATATTGAATGGATTAACCGGTCTTTGGGTAAAAATGAAAGCAATCTATGGCCATAGAACATATTAATGCTCCCCTCAAGTTAATGAGGGTTAGTTGTAGTGCTTGAGTATGATAGATTTTGAAAGATTTAGAATCTCGTGAGAAATTCTTGAAACATTATCATACTTTCACACTACAACAAGCCACAAAAGCACAATATTCACAATATTTATATATTCACAAATTAAACAGTATGGAGACGACCTGAGATAGGACCCATTAGATGGATCGTTTCATTAGCTTGTGGTGCGCTCCATATGGTCTACCATCAACAAATCGTTCAAGACTACTCATTAAGCGTCTTTCCCGCAGCTTGTCATTAATCTTGTTGATCAGGTAGGTTGCACTTGTTTTGTACCCTTTGTGCCACTGGACGGTATGTTGGGGATACTTCTTGGTTATGTTGATCTGAATCAATGTGTCCCTAACTTGCTCAAGAGTCCCGTCACTAAACTTAGAGAGTTCCGCTATTCTCAGGAATTTCTTCTCACCGGATCCATTCAAGTAGAAAGTGCCTGGAATCGGTTTTGTGGTGCTTGTGTAGGGGCTTTTGTCGTGATGAATATCAGGAACCTTTGTGTATGAAGCAATTAGGTTTAGCTTCTTCTGATAACTCTCAACGCCAAGTTGCAAATCTTCAACTCTTTTCTTTATCATAATGCGACGAGTATGCATTCGTAGAGCTGAATTCAGGGCAATGTAGTCTTCAGTGTCCAAGTGTTTGAGTGTGTCTTGAGTCATCAACGGTAACATGTCTTCAATGTCAAGAAGATGAAGATCCGAGAAGTCTCCTTCCATGATGGAGTAGTATTTTTCGTCTTCTCTTTTTAATCCAATCTCTGTTATGTGATGATAGCCGACTTTGGGTTCAATCCTTACTCCTAGAATAGCCTTGATTCTGAACTCAGATTTTACTGGAGTCTTTGACTTGAAACCACATGCGTAGCTGTAGGCTTTCTGTATGGTTTCTCCCCAGTGTGATGCACCCAATTCAGCATAATGATCATACTCAGGAATTAATTTCCTTACCCATATACGATCAACCTTTTCTTCAATCCAGGGTATTGACCATAAGTTGCAGCTTTGACCAAGGTTAAGGAAGTCGCATACTTGTTGGCGTCGTTTATCAAATACTCAAGGTCATAGCAGACAAAGAAATCACGTAAAATTTGATTGTCATCGTCAGCTATTGGAAGAGGAGTATTTTCTGGCCTGTGATGACATGTTCGTTGAGGAAGGTTCATTGCTTTCAACATCTCATTCGCATTGTATTCAGCCTCCATTCTACTGATTCTTGAAGTAGGAATGATGGTGGGATCATGAAAGGCTCGAGTTACCATCGCTGGAGTTACATTGTCAGTTCCATACCTGTAGATTAGATATGCTGAAAAGTTGATGGGATTGTTGAGGATTTGGGAGAAATCTGGTTCATCTTCTCGAGTTAACGGACAAATGCTAGCAGCTTCTGTGACCCAAGGTTGCTCGGGTGCATCTTCATCTACATTAACTGTATCCACCCATGCCGGTTCGCTCGATTCTGGAATATCATGACCTCGCGCAGATTATGGAGCTCGATTCAGAAAATTTACTCAAATTGTTTGAGTACGTTGAATGTCCTTTACTGGTGTAGACTTAGACGTTTCAGGTATTTGTTTATCGGGTTCTCGGATGGGTAGTTGTTGTGGTGGTGATGTAGATGTGATAGCTGAAGCTGATTGAAGTGAACCCGATGTCAGATTAGCATCAACATCATGACGGTGTATGGTGCGTTTGCCAGTTGGAGTTGACTCAGAATCTGGAGTTTCCTCGGCTATTGAAGTTGTTTGATCTTTAGTAACATTATCCTTTTGAGACTTGTCACCTTTTCCTGAAGTTTGATCCCCTTCACCATCTGACTTATCTTTGTTGTGATCATCCTCTTCCTCTTCTTCATTCTTTTCCTCTTCATCATCATTCTCTGGTTCATCTTCATCATTTATTCGTTCGTCCATGCTGTCATCATCATCATCGTTACGCTCACCCTTATCATCATTGTCCCCATCATCATCATTGTCATCTTCATCGTCATCTTTATTCTCGGAGGATTCATTGGGTTTGTCTGACTCATCCTCATCTTCATCGTCTTTTTCTAGATCGAGAGTGCTGTAAGGGACGACGGTGCCATGTTTTTCAAAGATCTCGGTGTCTTGATCCATTGCCGTCTTTAAAGCTTTGTGAAGTGCTTGTTGCTCTAGCGTTCGATTGTAGGACCCGACTTGAATCATCTTAGCATGCAACAGCTTCTTCAACTCGTAGTCTGTGAGTCTTTAAGCTATGAGAAAGTCGGACTGCTGAGTGTCGGAAGACTTGATCATCATTTTGCTTGTAGCGATGTCTTTTAGTTCATCTCGCGAGGAGGGAGTACAGTTTCAATAGATTCTTGAACCTTCTCATCTATTGATTCAATCAATGTAGCATTAGCTTGAACAAGTTCTTCTTTCTCCTCTTTGTATTTGTTTCTGAGTGCGCGAAGACGTTTGGTTGATTCTTGCTTCCCTTCAACTGTAGCTTCTATACTTTCTCTCATTGATTCTTCAGATTGTTGACGACTTGTTAATTCTTTTCGAAGCTGGTTGATTTCTTTTTCAAAATCTTTCTTGCTTGCTAACTCATCACGAAGACTAGCGAGTTCCTTTGCATAGGCTGTCTTTGAAGATTCTAATTGCTCTGTAACTAGAATAGTCTTACCCTCTTGAGCCTTCAATCATTGTTTGATGATTTTCATAAAATCTGGGGTGACGGGTGGAGATGTCAGCAATGGTGTTGGATGAGCAGTTGATTGTGTAGGTGTGACAAGAGTTGTTACAATGGTGCTGAGTACAGATGTCGTGGCCTCAGTTACAGGGACATTTACCATGTCTGGGTTTGTTGAAAGATCAGTGTTAGTAACTTCAGATTCAAGAGAGTCAAAGTTCAAGTACTTACCTACTGGATCTGACAAAGACGAGGATTTGGTAACACTTTTGTCCTTGTGGATGTTCCTTGTGACGGTTGTCTCTGGTTGAATATCATCAAGGAATGTATCTTGTTGTTCGTATTGTTGATCATCTTCGTCATCCTGAACTGGTTCGTCAACGAAATTATCTGGATCTCCAAATTCAGCAATGTCAGGCAAGACGAATTCCTTTGTCTGTTTCGATCCACTACCTCCTGTCTCCCTTCTACTTTTAATTAAAGCCTTTTTCAATTGCTTAGATTGTTGTTTCTCAGTCAACGGCTGTTGTTGTTCATCCACGTCTTCAAGCAAGTCTTCATCGAAGAGAAGTGTTTTCTTTCCCTTGGCCTTTTTCTCACATAAATACACTGTTTTTGTTCTTTTGCCCTTGTCTTATGTTGGTGTCTCAGCTTCTGAGGAATCAGTTTCCTTCCTTTTGCCTTTGGGTTTTGGTGCTTTAAACTCTGCAGTGGATTCACCCAATTCTACTCTCTTTGAATGATCTTCATTTTCTTTCATAAGAGTCTTATAGGAAGCACTCTTTTTGATTTTGTCATTCATCATATGATCCGGAACAGGATCAGGAATACCTGAGTAAACAATCTTTTGTCCTTCTTGTCTCATGTGTACTATGAAGAAATCATCATCTTCTGAGTTAACAAAGAATCCTCCACGTCGATCTATAGCTTCATCGGCTTGCATGAAGTAATTGATAATGAGCTTAGTGAAGCGTGGAAACTGAAAGTGGTCAGATTTCTTCTTAGCGTTTCTGAAGGCTTGATAATGAAATTCTTCCCATATGAGATCGGCATAATCCAAATCGAGTCTCTTGTAGATGCCATTGAAAATATGAGCCTGAGAAAGTCTCATAGAATCATACCCTTTGGATTTGCCCGTAAGACATCGGATAATAATACTAAAGATTTCTTTCCAGGGTTGTCCAAGTCTAGAGGTTTTGAACTTGGATATGTTTGGCAATTCTCCTTCATAACCAAGAGACACAGTCAGATCTAATATTTGTTTTTAAATCTAGAACAGGAGCATATGTTTTCCCTTTAGGAGGAGGAAATTCAAAGATTTCTCGAAACTGTCTAAGAGAAAATTCCTTCTTCTAACTATTGATGTTGAAGGAAAACTTTGTGTTTGTGATGGCTTTGAGAGAGGATGAGAACTCATGCATGTAAATTTCAGGAACACTTGCTGAAATCCGAAGTGCAGATTTGATCGGTGTGAGATCAAGGATTTCGATAGCTATTCTAAATGCTGCTTGTGATGGAATGAAGCCGTCTTTCAATCGTTGGTTATTGGTAGTGATTGGTAGACGGTTTTCTTCTGGTACTAGTTCATTGTCAAGTTGAATTTGTTGCTCTTGAGTGCGAGCCATGAAATCTGCTTAAGATGAAATATACACATTGATACACAAGAGATATATATCATGTAGTATTAACCTTAAAAGCATCCTATTTCAATTTCCTTAAAACATAGAAACTAGCACAAGAAAACCATACAATCATTGCCCAAAATAATCAACAAGTTAAAATTCATGCAAAAACAGAAATTTAAACAAGCATAGCAATCAAAAATCCAAAAAATGAAGCATAATTCGGAATCTGTGTATACCAGACCTAAATCGGAATCCATATCCCTGACATAGTTCGGAATCCATTATACCCAATCTAGTTCAGAATCCATTATACCCAATCTAGTTCGGAATCCAATATACCCAATCTAGTTCGGAATATACTACTTCATGACCTAGTTCGGAATACCCTAGTTCGTGACCTAGTTCGGAATACCTAGTTCGTGACCTAGTTCGGAATACACTAGTTCGCGACCTAGTTCAGAATACACTAGTTCGTGACCTAGTTCGGAATACACCAATCACACACATAGTTCGGAATACACTAGTTCGTGACCTAGTTCGGAATACACGAATCACACACATAGTTCGGAATACATGTTTTGCTCATAGTTCGGAATACATGATTTCAGATTTAGTTCGGAATACATGATTTGGGACTTAGTTCGGAATACATGATTTGGGACATAGTTCGGAATACATGATTTGGGACTTAGTTCGGGATATAAGCATTAAGGACCTTGTTCAGGATAAGATGAAACTGCACTTAGTTCGGAACACACATCTCAAATCACAATCCTAAGTCTGAATTCATCAAGTCGCAATCCTAGTTCTGAATTGGTATTGCTTTTAATTGATTTAACATCACACAAGTAATCAACGCAAGTGTTTGGGCATAAAAACAATCAACTCAAAATCTATGTATTGCCAAAACCCCTTTTTATTCAAACAAAGCAATTGACCTAATTAAACCCTAATCTTGTCTGTTGGAATCGTTTAATTAAGCAAAGAAAATGAGATGATCAATGTTACCTTGTATGTTTTGAACGAGAATCAAAGAATAATCAAAGAAGGAATGTTTCTTTGTTTAGCTTTAACAATGGCGGCAGAAGAAGGATATGTTTGTGTGTGAATAGTGAGACGAAAGAGAGGAGAAGAGGCGGGGTCAAACATTTTGACCTAAAGTTAATTTTAAGCAATTTTACACACTTGGCCCTTCATTTTCTTTTTTTTCATTATAGTTAAAAAAACCTTTTTAAGTTTAACGTTTATTAAGGAAATACTTAACGTTCGTTGAAACTTAGCTATTAATTTAACTATTGAGCACCCACAACCAATCAACGCACTTAAATGATTTGCCTAAAAAACCATGAATTGCTAAGGTCCAATCAAAAGTACGATAAACAGTCTACAGCAAATACAAATACCACATACTTGACAAACACATGATGAACAACATTTAACCGTTTATTTTTCTGGGAAAGATTCTCGAAGACGATATATTGATGACAAAAATGATTTAAGATTTTATCCCCCTTAAACATTGACCCGTTTTCTATTTAAAGAACTGTAGTCTTTGTTTAAGGAGTCGAATACCATTGAAAGCATTTTCCATTTAATGATTTGAAAGAACGATTCTTGGTGGCAATAAGATTTCTCTTATTTTTACAAAATAAGTGCACTGAGACGTACACAAATTTGTGTTAGACCAAGTTATAAAGTAAACTTGATCCCTTGTATGGTTTTAAAGTAAACCATACCCGAGAAAATTAATTTCCGTTATGAGTCAGCGCTTTCGAAAGAAATGCGTGACTCTAATGCGAAAAACAGGTTGTAGTCAGAAATAACTTCAAGCCATTATGGCCATGTTTTAAAATATGTACAACTTTTATACGGACTCTATTTATGGCGTCGTGTCAATTTTAATCGACATTTCTAAGGCCGTAAATATTACCGTACTAAAAGACATGCCCGATTTAAAATGAAAAATATTTTTGGATTTTCTTGATTTTATATTTTTTTATGGTTTTTGTATGTTTTATATTTTTGGATTTTTCTTTTGGTGGTTTAAATATATACGATAATATACAAGATCACGATCAAAGGATACTCTAGAATAGATTACCACCACTATTCTGCAGATTCTTCTGCCAACTCCTTAAGTGTCGCTGGAGAGAATGATTGCATGCCTAGTTTTTCGATCAAAAACTCGATACGTCCTCGATCTAAGGCCTTTGTGAATATATCTGCCAGCTGATACTCAGTGTTGACAAAATACAAATCGATCACTCCATTTTCCACTTGCTCTTTGATGAAATGGTAGCGAATGTCAATGTGCTTTGCCCGAGAGTGTTGAACGTAGTTGCAGCATAGAGCAATGGCGCTTTTGTTGTCACAGTACATCGGAATTTTGTTGAATCCAAGACCGTAGTCAGTTAATTGTGATCTCATCCAAGAACTTGAGCACAACAACCAGACATAGCAATGTATTCAGCCTCTGTACTTGATATAGCAGCGCTTTTCTGCCTTTCGGATGCCCAACTAACCAGTCTATCTCCAAGAAGTTACACACTGCAGGAAGTGCTACGTCTAGTATCTTGACACCCAGCATAATCCGCATCTACATATGATATTAGTGCAATAGAGGAATCCTTCGGATACCATAGACCACGATGAAGTGTTCCTTTAAGATACCGAAAGATCCTTTTCACAACATGTAAGTGCTTTTCGGTAGGCCGAGCCTGATAGCGGGCACACATGCATATAGCAAATTGCAAATCAGGCCTGCTAGAAGTCAGATAGAGAAGAGTACTGATCATTCCACGGTAAAGTTTAGGATCGACAACTATCCCTTCACTATCCTCATCTAACTTGGATCTCTCCACCATTGGAGTATCCACGGGGTCACAATTTTCAAAATGATACTTCTTTAATGATTCAAGAGCAAACTTGGATTGATTAATGAAGATGCCTCTGGGATTTTGAGAAATTTGCAACCCTAAGAAAAATGAAAATTTTCCCATCATCGACATCTTAAAACGTGTGGACATGATTTTCTCAAAATGGTTAGACAGTCTTTGATTAGTGGCAGCAAATATTATATCATCAACATAAATTTGTACAAGTATCATGTCGTTGTCCTCCTTGAGAATAAATAATGTTGGGTCCACTTTGCCTTCGGAGAAGCCTTTCAAGATGAGATAAGACGATAGGAGATCGTACCACGCGCGTGGAGATTGTTT
This sequence comes from Glebionis coronaria, assembly GCA_025667525.1. Classification (NCBI taxonomy): domain Eukaryota; kingdom Viridiplantae; phylum Streptophyta; class Magnoliopsida; order Asterales; family Asteraceae; genus Glebionis; species Glebionis coronaria. Next base: position 333,732,361 of record CM046881.1, on the reverse strand, counting down.
CAACCCATAAAGAGCCTTCTTGAGCTTGTACACGTGATTAGGATACTCCGAGTTGACGAATCCATCCCGCTGGCTTACGTAGACATCTTCCCTTAATTCACCATTAAGAAATGTTGTATTAACATCCATTTGTTAGACGATCATGTTCATGTGAGCAACATAGGCAAGGAATAGTCTAATCGCCTCCAATCATGCAAAAGGAGAAAAGGATTCTTCAAAGTCAATACCAAAAGCTTGTTTGTAACCTCTAGCAACCAATCTAGCTTTATTCTTTAACACTCCACCCAACTCATCGAGTTTAACCTTATATACCCACAACAATGTAAGAATTTCAACGTTGTTGGGTAAAGGAACTAATTCCCACACTTCAAGACGTTGAAATTCATTAAGTTCCTCTTACATGGCTTCAATCCAAGATGATTGTGTCATAGCTTGTTGCCAATTTTTAGGTTCAATGTCGGAAAGAAATGCATCAAAGTAGCAATATAATGCATGTTCTTGGAGTTAGTGGCGTGTTAAGACTGGTCGATCAATGTCACCAATAATATTTCGGACTGGGTGATCCTTTGTCCATTTGGTGTTGTGATTTTCAATCTGTGGTGGTCGGGAGTGAACGGTTGCAGGAGCTTCCTCTGAGGTAGACGCACCGTTAGGGTTTTCAGGTATTTGTGAACCAAAGAAAGGAAGCTCTTGTAAGTGAGCAATTTCCAAATTGTGATCATAGTGATCCTATTCAACATCATTAGGAACAAGTAGGGGTGATGATTCAGGTGTAGTTTGTGAATTGGTAGGGGATAGGACATCTGGTTCAATAGTAACAGTAGATGCCTCGGACTGATTTCGAGAATCGGAGCTACTACTACAGGTGCTGGAGAATCCTTACTAGGTGGATCAAAGAATTCATCAAACATAGGTTGAAATAACTCATCCCACTCGCGCCTTGTAGGTGGTATAAATGATGGAGAAGTAGGATTGTTGGGAGTTAATCCGGAACTAATCGTACTGGTTCCCATCTCATGAAGTGCGGGTTCAGAGCTGTGTTGCTCAGAAGCCATCGCTGTCAGCTCATCAAAATCGGCATCGAAAGTTTCTACTATCTTGCTAAGACGACGGTTATAAATTCGGTAAGCTTTCTTTGCAGGTGAGTAACCAATTAAAATTCCAATATCAGCCTTCGGTTGAAGTTTGCCCAAATTCTCATTATTAGTATTTGGATAACACAGTGCACCAAACACATGAAGAAATGAAACATCGGGTTTGTGTCCATGAAGTATCTCATATGGAGTTTTACCATGGCATTTACGAATGAAGGAGCGGTTTTGGGTATAACATGCGGTTGCCACTGCTTCAGCCCATAAGAATAAAGGAGCATTCGCATAAATCAACATAGTTCTAGCAGCTTCCATTAGTGTACTGTTACGTCTTTCTACGACACCGTTTTGTTGTGGAGTGCGAGCAACAGAAGTTTCATGTGAAATACCGACCTTTTCATAATAGTCTCGTAGAGTTTGATTAACGAACTCAGTTCCATTATCAGTGCGAATGCGGCGAACAGTAGCATTAAGGCGTACTTGGATCATCTTTAAGAAAGTAATAATATAATTTGGTGCTTAATCTTGGATACTAAAAACTTTACCCATGTAAACCTTGAGAAATCATCCAGCATGACGAGGATGTATTTTCTACCACTCACACTAGCCGTACGCATTGGCCCGCAAAGATCCATGTGCAAAACATACAGTGGGTCTTGGTTGGTGTCTTCAGCTTTAGGTTTGTATGATTTCTTGGTGCTTTTCTCCAAATAACACGCGGAACATAAGTTATCCTTGTCGAACTTAAGTTTTGGAAGACCACGAACAAGTTTGTTTTTAGCCAAATGGTTAATAGCATCAAAGTTAAGATGAGATAACCGGCGATGCCACAACCATGACTTGGTCTTAGATGCTTTGGAAAGAAGGCATACATGAGATGCGACCATCATGTTTTGAATGGACAGTGTGTATAGATTATCCCCTCGAGAACCTTTTAACAAATCATTTCCTACAAGATCGCGAATAAAGCTAGTATGTTGTAGAAAAGCCACCTCAAGGTTTGAATCGCGAAATTGTCCCACTGAAAATAAATTATGACCAAGTCCCTCCACATAATATACCCCTGAAATCGTAACATTCCTAATTTGATATTCACCGTAACCCATGATCTTCGCAATATGGTCGTTGCCGAATTTCACCATTCCTAGAAACTTGCTGATGAAATTTCTGAGCATCGAGCGGTCTCCGGTCATATGCTTTGAGCATCCAGAGTCCAAGTACCAGAGGATGATTTGGACCACCTGAAAATATCATCAGACAAAGACGATGTATCGGAATCTAGTAGTTCCTCTGTGTTAGTAGGTACAGATATATTTATCTTAGATTTGCTAACCGAAGAATTCTTAGGCTTCCAGATTTGCTTCCTAAATGCCAGCTTAGATTCTAGTTGTCTAAGATCCTGAGGTACTTCTTCACTGATAGGCACAATAGTGGGGGCAGACCTAGTTAAAGGGCGCTTTTTCCATTTCTTAGTGCTAGTGTTCCTATTTAAAGGACGCTGAGACCTAAATTCCGTGGATGTGATCCTAGTTAAAGGGCACGTAGTTCCATTAGCAGTGAATGTCCTACCAGTGGGTTTCTATTGCCAACCAACTTGGGTGAGTTTCTTCCCCGTTGTTATCCATTCAAGATTGTTCCTAATTGCAAACATTTCATTCACGTGATCAACAAGGCATAAATCATGATGCTTAGAAAACATGCATTCATTACAATTCCAACATCGCAAATTAGAATTCACATTTTGCTTAGGCTGCTGCACAAACGTAGGGCATTTAGTCTTAGTAACATGATTCTTTTTATTCAAATTTGAAATAACATTCCTAGGGTGAACTTCTACTTTCTTCTTCGCAGTCCTACTAGTGGGAGCCTTAATCCTATTCTTCTTGTCTTGAGATCCTTTAGCCTTAGTAGATACAATTACTCCTGTAGAAGCCAAGGGAACATTAGTTACAGATTTTGATTTAGCCTTGATGGGTGTGTTTAATATAGGCTTAGATCCTGAATTCTTATTGGATGGATTCATGGCAATGGTGGTGATTTGTTGTTTAAGTTGTGCAGAACCCGGTTGTCCTATGTACTTTAAGTGCTCTAAGCATTGTTGTACCCTCTCAATGTAAGCCTGAGCATGGTAATAGTCACTATTCCTAGGATCAAGTTCATAAAGATAATCTACCACTTCCCTAGCAAGATCCGCGTACTTAACTTCATGCTCCATATATAACTTATTTGATAGTGGATTGTTCTTATTGTACGGGTTCTTAGTGATCACCACCTTGTTGGTTTTTGGAGCACTAGAGGTCGGGGCAGAGATTGTAGCTGGATTATCAACAACTTCTTGTCCTTTGAGTTGAAGTGTCTCCTTTAATTCAGCCAAAACCATGTTTTTGTCTATGAGTTGAATATTTAAGTCAGAGATTTCCTCACACTTATGGTTCAGTTGGTCAACGAGTGACTTTTGCTCTGCCGCATTAATAGTGAAGCGTTCTTCTAACGAACCATAAATTTGTGAAAAACCCTGCTTTATTTATCAAACTCCCCTAGCATAGAAGTAATTCTATCTTCTAGGGCATGATTTTTAATCTTTGCAGCCTCTAGTTCCAATTTCTCTGCTACGGATTCTCTCTTAAGTCTCATAATTTCTTCCACTAATGCCTGAACCACCTGAATCATCTTATCACTAGTCTCAACGGAGTTTTCACAATCATTTGTTTTTGAAAGATTTTCATTTTTAGATTGATTTTCAATTTCAAGAGATATACAATGTTGTTGAAGCTCATCAAAACGTTTTGAAAGTGAGTTATAAGAATCTTGAAGCTTTAAAAATTCAGCATTAGATTCATGACAAGAATGATTATCTACATTATTCACATGTTCAACAATATTCACAGATATACATGCACATCATCACATTTATTCATAGCAGATGTCATCACAAAAGCAAATTCAATAGTAACAACTTGCATCACTTCGAGAGACACTATATGTTCTAAGAATCGGTCATATTCGGACAAAATCTTTTCTTTCTCAATTAAGTGTTGTTCATAAGCATCATCCATTTCATAGAAAACTTTTCGAACTTCACCCATTTTGAAACTAAGATTTCCGCGAGATTGAAAAATCCATCTTTAATATTGTTTACAAACGAAACGATCTCTTTCTCAAACACCGTTTTCATGTGTTCGAAAGCCCATTCTCTAGCGGTTTGAGCCGTTGAAGTCGTACATTCCTGGATGACCTTGTCAAATCTGGTTAGGTATCACTCAATCTCTTCCAAGCTTAGCAATACCGTACTTACCGGTGGAAGATTCTTAGGAATTTCCTTAGGTTCGTCCAAATTAACAAGTGTTGGAAGTATACTAAGGCTTTCTCTAGTAGGCATGTAAGCTGGTGTATGGATAAATTCCTTTTGCATATTAAAGCGAACTCTAAGATCTATTTTTGCATACGTTGCATTAAGTTGTACATAATCATACTCAGGATATGTAAAAATTACTTTTGACCGATTCTCTTCATGTAGTGACATACTCGCAGATACATTTGAAAACACAATCGGATCTAAGACCAATCCTAACTTTGTTGCATCATAAAGTCATGGGTTGTGGTTAAATGCTTGCTTTGCATACCCCGGGTTAGGTGGTAGGTCTATTAGACGCGGTAGATTGAATTCTTGAAAAGAAAAATGAAACGAGTGTACTAAATGTGAAGCAGAGTATTGTTTTAAAAGCAAAGTTTCAGTCTTTTTAACTTTCTCAGACGCCTTAATTTCCGTTTCAACCCTTTTAGACTCGAGAATTTCAAAATCCGTTTGTAGTTTTTGAAAATTATTAACGACTGACTCTTTTTCTTTAAGTTTTTTCGAAAGATTTGCTCTTAAACTCCCAATTTCTAGCAAATTATCCATTTGGACTTTCCTAAACCTATCAAATTCAGGATTGGTTAAGGTAGTGGTCACTGGAGTTAATTCCAAGGTTTTAACCTTTTCCTTATACAAAGCAAGCTCGGCAGATAAAGTCTGATTAACACTAAGGGTTTCAAGGACCGCATTATTCATTTGGCCAAGCATAGATGCTGACACCATAACTAAATCTTGTTGAGCAAACGAATTTGTAGTCGTAATAGCTCCCGGTTGTGGTTCACTCAAAGTCTGGGGACTTGCATTGATATTGCTATCATTGTTTGTCTCCTCGTTTGAGTTACTAACCACCGGAGGCTGTTCCGGATACTTAGACACTTTCTAAACTTGATAAGGTACAATACTAGTATCCGTGGCAATATTTGGTACCTCATAAATTATGTCAGCTCCATAAAGTGAGAGATTTGCCATGAGAGCTGCCTTGGTGGTATTGAGATCATCACAGTCAGAGTCGTATGCATCGAGATCATCACATTGATATGCGGCATTGGTTGTGATGTCTGCTGTGAGACCGTTAGTGTCCGCAACTCCCGGATCTGCGAGAAATGCTAACTCTTCTTCATCGAGCTCACGTGCTTGGGCTTGAGCATTCACCAAGTAGATCTTATCCTGAAACCATGTGCTATCCCTTTTCCTCTTGGGCTGCTTACACTCTCGAGCCATGTGCGCTTCCCCTTTGCAGTTATAACATATAATCATCTTTATTTTGCTAGTGTTATTACCCCTTGTAGCAGCAGTGCTAGATGGACGTGCACCAGCATTAGATGAACTTGGTCTCCCTTGAAGTGGTTGCACCATTTGTAACACCCCATTTTAGAAATGGAATATTACGCATAATCATGGCGTGTCATCAAAGCATACAAGGATAAATGTCTAAGCATTATTCAACCATAAATGAGAAATACCAGAATCAAACATCGGTAACCCCAAAGTAAAGCTCATCACACACAAACATAAATACTGTAAAAGGAAAGGACGAAACAATGTCCATAGCAACTGTATCAAAGTAAAGGAAATGCATAAAGTAAAGAAAGACAGTAAAGCTTCCAGTCCATATGCACCTACGTTTGAGATCTACGAGCGTCCCTGAGTACCTGCCGTTTTGGGAACATGAAAAGGAAAACGGCTGAGCAAGACGCTCAGTGCACGGATGTACAATATAGCATGAAATAGGATAAGCATGTAACATATAACAGCGGAAGACTAAGTACTGAGTAAACTGGTTAAGTATCAAGAAAACTGGTTTTATAGTTTGAAAAGCCTTATGTTTATCTGGTGAAAACTGTTTTAACATATATATACCATAGCTCATATAGGTCATGAAAAGGTCACGTGCATGAATACTTGGAGGGGTGACCTCATCATGCTGATTAGAGGGGATGCCTCTAATCAATATACTGGTTTGGGTAGGAGGGATCAGCTCCTTGTGAAGGGTGCAAGGCACACACCGCATTCACCATGATAAACTGAATAAAACATGTAACTAGGATGCACCCATACGCCCCACCTGATATAATAATATGGCCAAAACTGAAAGGGACGCCACGAGCAATCACTCCGCCGTGGGGAAGTCATAACATCGGTGCCTCCAATGCTATGGTTATGGTACCTCCATAACTAGGTGAAACTGGTCATGCTTGTATATGGCTATAGATTATGCTGATTAAACATAAGCAGTTCAAAACAATAAAACAAATACTGGGGAAAACAGTTGGCTGCATACGGGGAAATCCTAATAAGGAAAGAATGTCCATACTGAAAGGACGGGAATCCGTACCTCAAGTCCAGTGAATGAACGGAAGAAAGACTCCTACTTCTGGATCACTAACGCTACATGAATACACACCTGTATAAGTATCGATTCACTGATTACGTACTGGGTTTTGGTGTCTCATTAAAGCTGATTTGGTATGTTTTAGGTCATGGTTCACTGTTTAAAGCCTTAAACTGTGTTTATCTTGTATTCTGATTAATCTGATTAAGTATTACTGGTGTTTCATGTATTATTATACCTACTGTGTAATAATAAGTAACTTTCCAAAAATAGCAGGTTTCCAAAAATAGAAAGTTTCCAAAAATAGAAAGTTTCCAAAAATAGAAAGTTTCCAAAAATAGAAAGTTACCAAAAATAGAAAGTTTCCAAAAATAGAAAGTTTCCAAAAATAGAAAGTTTCCAAAAATAGAAAGTTTCCAAAAATAGAAAGTTTCCAAAAATAGAAAGTTTCCAAAAATAGAAAGTTTCCAAAAATAGAAAGTTTCCTAAAATAGAATTTACTGCTTAAAATAGATTAGTTTCTAAAAATAGAAAGTTTCCAAAAATAGATCAGCTGCCTTAATTAAATAAGTTTCCATATATAGAAGGTTTCCATGATTAGATTAGCTGCCTGAAATAGATTGATTTCCATATATAGAAGGTTTCCATAATTAGATTAGTTGCCTTATTTAATTAAGTTTCTATAAATAGAAGTTTCCATAATTAGAATTAAGCTGATTACATAAGCTAACTTATAAGTCTAAGTGTTATAAGCTTATTTCTTAAGTCATATGATATAGTGTATAGTTTAATTATTATTTCATGTATTTTAATTAAACTATAGGTTAAGCATTTTAATTAAAGTATAACATGTTTTAATTAAAATGGAATGAAAATACTTAGGTTAAAATGTGTATTATTATTTATAATAATATAACCTAAGTCATGTCTAAATTAATTAATTATAGGCATGTTTTAATAATTAATTAATTATAACTTATAACATAAAATACTTAGGTTAAATTAATGTCATGATAACTAATAATTAAAATAACCTAAGTCATGATTTAATTAATATTTCATGTTATTAATTAATTATATCCTAAGTTCATAATTCATAAAAATTAACATGTAGCATGAATCATGATTTAACCAACGAACCATGAATCGGGCATGAATTCGACACCGTACCCCGAGCCAAACCCGGGGCACATGTGTCCCCCTTGCTGCCGTGGGTCCCACATGAGCCAACCAAGACCAAAAGTGGTCTTGGTGGTGGCGGCAATAGCAAACCAAACCCCCCTCGGGTTTGTTTTGCTAGGCGGCTAAAAACAAACACCCTTATAAAACCTTCCTTGATTTTAATTAATACCAAAACATGTTAGATCAATGATTAATTACCTTGTTTTAATAAGAAAAATAATAACATGTTCATGAAAATAATCAAAGATTAAAAGAATTAAAAAGAATTAAAAAGAAGGGTTAGAAAGGTATACCACTATGTAGCTTGGAAAAAGGATGAACAAACACGGTTTCTAACACTTGTTTTTAAGATCAAAATCAAACAAACACCCTCCAATGGTGGTGTCAAGGTGGCGGCACAAAGAGGAGAAAAAGGAGAGGAGAAAAACTCTTTTAGGGTTTTTGTTTATTTTCTTGAAAGTGAAAAGTGAAAACATGTTTAACTCTTTACCCCCCTTTACTTGTAAAGTCCATGGGCTAGGCCCATTTCTTGTATGTGTGCCGTGGGTATGGGGGCCCCACATGGGGTACCCGTACCTTTCTCGTGTCCCGATGTTTCGTGTTCGTTCGTGGTTAAACGTGCTCGTGTTTAAAGTGTTTCTGTTTAATCTAACGTGTCGTTTATCGTAAACTTAACGCTCGTAATTATATTATAAGTATTTACGTAATTATTCTAGTTAGTATTTTAAATGGTGATCATGAATTAATTATGTTCACGTGATATATTATTAACTGTTTATCATGAGTTCGTACGTAATCGATACTTGTCATGTCATACACGTATGCACTTGCTTGATTATTAGCACATGAATGTGATCAATACTAACTGAGGTAAGTTTTAATCTAGGACGTACGATCTTAAGGGCACTATTCATGGTAAAAGCATGCGGGTTTTACAATTCTTCCCCCCTAAAAAGAATAATTCGTCCCCGAATTATAGATAAGTAAGCTGAAAAGAAGTGACATACCCGAACTCAAAATATGAAGTGAGGGTAAGAAGCCCGGATAGACTCCTCTGTTTCCCAAGTGGCTTCCCGCTCGGTATGGTCCCTCCAAAGAATTTTGACGAATGGAATCGTCTTCCTTCTCATGACTCGTTCTTGCCTGTCGAGTACTCGTTCGGGTTCTTCTATAAAAGTGAGATCTTCACGTATCTGTTCCAGTGGATACTGAACCATGTGAAGGGGATGATAATTGTACCCTTTGAGTAAGGACACATGAAACACGTTATGCACGTGCGAAAGCTGAGGAGGTAACGCCAATCGATAAGATACTTCACCGATTCGTTCAACGATATCAAATGGTCCGATGAACCGAGGACTGAGTTTCCCTTTGATCCCGAAGCGTTTAACACCACGTGCCGGCGAAACCTTGAGGAAGACGTGATCTCCCACATTAAAATGTATGTCCCTACGATGCTTATCGGCGTAACTCTTCTGACGTGATCGCGCTTCCTGCAGCTTCTGTTTAGCTACCTCAATCTTCTCAGTGGTCATTTCTATAATCTCTAGTCCTTCGAGTGTTCGCTCTCCCACTTGATCCCAGCAAGTTGGAGCGCGACACTTTCTGCCATACAACATTTCAAAAGGAGCACATTTGATACTTGCGTGCCAGCTGTTGTTGTATGCAAACTCGACTAAACAGATGTAATCGTCCCAATCACCTGTCCATTCCAACGCACACGACCTTAACATATCTTCCAATGTCTGAATTGTTCGCTCCGATTGTCCGTCCGTTTGAGGATGAAAGGCTGTGCTCAGCTTAAGTTGTGTACCCCAAGCTTTTTGCAGACCTTTCCAGAATCGCGACGTGAAACGAGGATCTCTGTCTGAGACGATGCTGGAGGGAGTGCCGTGGAGTCTCATGATCTCCCTTCTGTAAGTATCTGCGAGTTTACTTACCGGATCTTCCTTGCGTATCGGTAAGAAATGAGCTGATTTGGTGAGTCGATCAACAATGACCCAAATAGCATCGTGCTTCTTCTTGGTAGGCGGAAGACCGGTAACAAAATCCATGGTGATTTTGTCCCACTTCCACTCTGGAATATCCAACGGTTGAAGGAGACCGCCAGATCGCTGATGTTCAATCTTAACCTGCTGGCAGGTAAGACATTTGGAGACATGCGTGGCTACATCCTGTTTCATACCACTCCACCAAAAGTGCTGTCTGATGTCATGGTACATTTTTGTCGACCCAGGATGTATAGAAAATGGGGAGCTGTGAGCTTCAGCTAACAATGCTTCCCGGAGTTCTGGATTGTCAGGAACACAAAGTCTCGTGCCCTGCCAAATGATACCGTCTGCGTCCATTCGGAATTCTGTCTGCTTCTCCAAATTCTGAATTATTGCCCAAATCTCTCCATCATCCTTCTGCGCTTCCTTGATCCTAGTCAGTAATTCAGGTTCTACTCTAAGATTCGCCCAGTATCCGTGCTGCCCACGTACCATGATTTCGATGTCAAGCCGCTCCAAGTCCCTTATGTTTTGTTCCTTGATCTCAATGCCGTTTATCATTCCGGACTTTCTGCTGAGTGCATCTGCTACTACATTAGCTTTCCCGGGATGATACTGTAGGTTAATATCATAATCCTTCAACAGTTCCAACCATCTCCTTTGTCTCATGTTCAATTCTCGCTGTGTGAAGATATACTTCAAGCTCTTGTGATCCGTGAAAATGTCGCATGATTCTCCGTATAAGTAATGCCTCCATATCTTCAATGCGAACACCACTGCAGCAAGTTCCAGGTCATGCGCAGGATAGTTTTCTTCATAGGGCTTAAGCTGCCGTGAAGCATACGCGATCACTTTCCCATGTTGCATGAGAACACAGCCCAGTCCCTTCCCCGATGCATCGCTATAGATCTGAAATCCACCTGTACCAGATGGGAGAGTAAGAATAGGTGCAGATACTAACTTCTGCTTTAGGTCTTCGAAGCTCTTCTCTCGTTCTTCCGTCCAGACGAATTTCTCTCCTTTTCGCATCAGTTTGGTGAGAGGCAATGCCAGGCGGGAAAAGTTCTCCACGAATCTTCGATAATATCCAGCTAAGACTAAGAAGCTGCGGACTTCTGTCGCTGATGTTGGTCTTGGCCATTTAGTGATAGCCTCAACCTTCGCTGGGTCCATAGTGATCCCTTCTGCTGATACAATGTGACCTAAGAATGCCACCTTGTTTAACCAGAACTCACACTTGGAGAATTTCGCATACAGCTGCTTCTGACGAAGAATCTGTAGTACAGTACGGAGATGATCTTCGTGTTCCTCCGTGGACTTTGAGAATATCAAGATGTCATCGATGAATACAATGACAAATTTATCAAGGAATTCATGGAAGATTCTGTTCATCAGATCCATGAATACTGCTGGAGCGTTAGTCAGGCCGAATGGCATGACCACGAACTCATAATGGCCATAGCGGGTACGAAAAGCAGTCTTGGCAATATCCTGCTCTTTAACCCTTAGCTGATGGTAGCCTGACCTTAGATCGATCTTTGAGAAGTGTTTGGCTCCTTGAAGTTGGTCAAACAGATCGTCTATACGTGGCAGTGGATATCCATTGCGGATGGTAATCTTATTAAGTTCACGGTAGTCAATGCAAAGTCGCATGTTGTCGTCCTTCTTCTTAACGAACAAGACCGGTGCGCCCCATGGAGATGCGCTTGGTCTAATGAACCCTCGTTCAAGAAGTTCCTGCAGTTGGTCCTTCAGTTCTTTTATCTCTATGGGAGCCATACGATACGGAGCCTTAGAGATCGGCTCAGCTCCTGGAACAAGGTCGATGTTGAACTCCACTTCTCTTGCAGGTGGTATGCCTGGAAGTTTATCTGGGAAGACGTCTTGAAATTCCGAAACTACTGGTTGATCCTGAATCGATGGGGATTCAGCATCCATGTCATGAACCGTAGCGAGATAACCTTCGCAGCCATGTGACAGTAATGCACGTGCTTGCAAGGTAGATATGACTTGTACAGACCGTCCGGATATGAACCCGTTATGGATGTACTCTGGTGCATTATTGTCGCCGAATATCACTCGATATGAGTGGCAGTCTATGGTAGCATGGTGCTTGGATAGCCAATCCATGCCGAGAATCATATCGAACTCAATCATGTCTAGAGGAAGTGCATCTACTGCACGAACTTTATCGTCAAACTCCAGAGGAAGACTCTTGTATACATGAGTTATTAATACAGAGTCCCTCAGAGGCGTGGAAATGGTAAGCTTATTTTCTAATGGCAAGGGAAGTGTCCTGATGTTCTTAGCATAAGTAGTGGAAACAACTGAATGAGTGGCACCCGTGTCGAAAAGAACACATGCAGCCTGGCCGTACATATACAAAATTCCAGTAATGGTACCTGTAGATTTGTTTGCCTGATCGCGCGATGTCGTGTAGACACGCCCAGTGGTAGGAGGCGGTTTAGTATCAGCATGACCCGAAGTACCCTCCATTTCACCCTTACGGCAATCTCTCATACGATGGCCAGGGAGGCCGCACTTGTAGCACGCGTCGGAGTCACGACGACATGGGCCAGGGTGTCTGCGATGGCAAGTGCTGCAAAGAGGATGAGTGAATCCTCCAGCAGGAGTCCTTGCTTGCTGAGGGCCTGCTGATGACAAAACGTGTTAAGAATAAGGTATATGCACGAGTATAGGACGTAAGCGTCATAAGATGTTTACCAGTGTTAGCTGAACGGTTAGGCTGAGAACCCCTGTGGTTCTGGTCCCTTCCGTTACCGTGGTTCCTGGTAGAGATTAATATAGTGTCAGCATGAGAGACATAACATGAAATCATAAGAAGATGCATAAATAGTAGGACCTGCTGTTGTTGGAGTGTCCCGCATTGTTACGGTAATTATCATTACCGTTGCGCCTTTCCACAACAGAACGGTCGTTAGAGTGACCGTTTCCTTTGGGCTGATTGGGCTGCTGCTGAGTAGCCGGCTGAGACCGGTCCCCAGTTTTCTGCCTGGAAGATACAGTTTAAGAGATGATTATAGAACATATAATGATAGGATGCGGTCTGGTTAACGCTAGAACACGAAATGTTTTACCTCTTGTCGGGTCTTTCAGCTTCCCCGAACTCATCGCGTTCCTGCAACATCTCAAGCTTTCTTGTTGCGTCGGCCACTTGTGCTACTGTATTGAACGTAGCACATACCAGATTGTTCGCGACCGAGGTGCGAAGTGCCCACCTAAAATGGTGTGCCTGCTCCTCAGGAGTACCAGCCGCTGCTCCTAAAAAACCAGCTAGGCGAAGAAAACGCTGCATGAATTCGTTGCTATTCTTGCCCTGTCTCTGACGTATCCCGTGGTATTCACGCTTGAGTTTGTCCTGCTCTGCCTTAGGAAAGAACTGTTCCATCACTCTCTCCTTGAATTGGGCCCATGTCAAACCAGCGACCCATTCATCACCTCCTTCTGACTGCGTCAAAGCTAGCCACCAGTTGAGTACATCGCCTTCAAACCTGTAGCATGCCAATCTTGCCTTGAAGGCGGGGTCACATCTCATAGCATTGAAGATTTTCTCAATGTGAGTCAGCCAGCTTTCAGCATCGCTGGGGCTATCAGTCTTTTCAAAAGCTCTAGGACGGAGCTTGTTAAATCTTTCCAACCATACCGCTAGAGTCACTGGGGGAGGAGGAGGAGGAGGTGCCTGATTCTGCGGCTGCTGATTATTGGCAGCTTGGACTTCAGTACGAATGTCATTCCTCAGTTGAGGAAGTAAGGCTTGCATGGCAGCCTGAATTGCAGCATTGAGCTGCTCTTGCTCGCGTGTGAGAACCATCTGACAGTATAACATAAAACATATGATTAACAGTTCAACATAAAATATAAAAAAAAAATTATGCCAAAAATTTCACGAGAAAAATTTTATGCAAGAAAATCTTTGTACGAATGCATGATGCAGTTTTATGAAAACTTTGATGCTCGAGAGTGAACGCCTCCGGTCAGTTCACTCAAAATAAAAGACATATCGAGGGGACGCCTATGGGTCGGTCCCAAATCTAAAAGTTTCGGTAAAACACATGCGACTAAATAGGGTCAGTCCTGTACCAACCATTACTTAGTCAAAAACCCTGTAACGATGACATGTATATGTATGCTTAAAAATGATGAATGCATGAAAACAACTGTCAGTTCTAGGAAGACCGTAGTGACTACCCACTAATCACAGGTCATATTTGAGAGCCTACAGGTCGAAGCCTTGGGCTCTGATACCATAATTGTAACACCCCATTTTAGAAATGGAATATTACGCATAATCATGGCGTGTCATCAAAGCATACAAGGATAAATGTCTAAGCATTATTCAACCATAAAAGGGAAATACCGGAATCAAACATCGGTAACCCCAAAGTAAAGCTCATCACACACAAACATAAATACTGTAAAAGGAAAGGACGAAACAATGTCCATAGCAACTGTATCAAAGTAAAGGAAATGCATAAAGTAAAGAAAGACAGTAAAGCTTCCAGTCCATATGCACCTACGTTTGAGATCTACGAGCGTCCCTGAGTACCTGCCGTTTTGGGAACATGAAAAGGAAAACGGCTGAGCAAGACGCTCAGTGCACGGATGTACAATATAGCATGAAATAGGATAAACATGTAACATATAACAGCGGAAGACTAAGTACTGAGTAAACTGGTTAAGTATCAAGAAAACTGGTTTTATAGTTTGAAAAGCCTTATGTTTATCTGGTGAAAACTGTTTTAACATATATATACCATAGCTCATATAGGTCATGAAAAGGTCACGTGCATGAATACTTGGAGGGGTGACCTCATCATGCTGATTAGAGGGGATGCCTCTAATCAATATACTGGTTTGGGTAGGAGGGATCAGCTCCTTGTGAAGGGTGCAAGGCACACACCGCATTCACCATGATAAACTGAATAAAACATGTAACTAGGATGCACCCATACGCCCCACCTGATATAATAATATGGCCAAAACTGAAAGGGACGCCACGAGCAATCACTCCGCCGTGGGGAAGTCATAACATCGGTGCCTCCAATGCTATGGTTATGGTACCTCCATAACTAGGTGAAACTGGTCATGCTTGTATATGGCTATAGATTATGCTGATTAAACATAAGCAGTTCAAAACAATAAAACAAATACTGGGGAAAACAGTTGGCTGCATACGGGGAAATCCTAATAAGGAAAGAATGTCCATACTGAAAGGACGGGAATCCGTACCTCAAGTCCAGTGAATGAACGGAAGAAAGACTCCTACTTCTGGATCACTAACGCTACATGAATACACACCTGTATAAGTATCGATTCACTGATTACGTACTGGGTTTTGGTGTCTCATTAAAGCTGATTTGGTATGTTTTAGGTCATGGTTCACTGTTTAAAGCCTTAAACTGTGTTTATCTTGTATTCTGATTAATCTGATTAAGTATTACTGGTGTTTCATGTATTATTATACCTACTGTGTAATAATAAGTAACTTTCCAAAAATAGCAGGTTTCCAAAAATAGAAAGTTTCCAAAAATAGAAAGTTTCCAAAAATAGAAAGTTTCCAAAAATAGAAAGTTACCAAAAATAGAAAGTTTCCAAAAATAGAAAGTTTCCAAAAATAGAAAGTTTCCAAAAATAGAAAGTTTCCAAAAATAGAAAGTTTCCAAAAATAGAAAGTTTCCAAAAATAGAAAGTTTCCTAAAATAGAATTTACTGCTTAAAATAGATTAGTTTCTAAAAATAGAAAGTTTCCAAAAATAGATCAGCTGCCTTAATTAAATAAGTTTCCATATATAGAAGGTTTCCATGATTAGATTAGCTGCCTGAAATAGATTGATTTCCATATATAAAAGGTTTCCATAATT
Organism: Glebionis coronaria; assembly: GCA_025667525.1. Taxonomy (NCBI): domain Eukaryota; kingdom Viridiplantae; phylum Streptophyta; class Magnoliopsida; order Asterales; family Asteraceae; genus Glebionis; species Glebionis coronaria. The sequence goes on along the minus strand of CM046881.1, from coordinate 333,716,528 downwards.
AGATTAGTTGCCTTATTTAATTAAGTTTCTATAAATAGAAGTTTCCATAATTAGAATTAAGCTGATTACATAAGCTAACTTATAAGTCTAAGTGTTATAAGCTTATTTCTTATGTCATATGATATAGTGTATAGTTTAATTATTATTTCATGTATTTTAATTAAACTATAGGTTAAGCATTTTAATTAAAGTATAACATGTTTTAATTAAAATGAAATGAAAATACTTAGGTTAAAATGTGTATTATTATTTATAATAATATAACCTAAGTCATGTCTAAATTAATTAATTATAGGCATGTTTTAATAATTAATTAATTATAACTTATAACATAAAATACTTAGGTTAAATTAATGTCATGATAACTAATAATTAAAATAACCTAAGTCATGATTTAATTAATATTTCATGTTATTAATTAATTATATCCTAAGTTCATAATTCATAAAAATTAACATGTAGCATGAATCATGATTTAACCAACGAACCATGAATCGGGCATGAATTCGACACCGTACCCCGAGCCAAACCCGGGGCACATGTGTCCCCCTTGCTGCCGTGGGTCCCACATGAGCCAACCAAGACCAAAAGTGGTCTTGGTGGTGGCGGCAATAGCAAACCAAACCCCCCTCGGGTTTGTTTTGCTAGGCGGCTAAAAACAAACACCCTTATAAAACCTTCCTTGATTTTAATTAATACCAAAACATGTTAGATCAATGATTAATTACCTTGTTTTAATAAGAAAAATAATAACATGTTCATGAAAATAATCAAAGATTAAAAGAATTAAAAAGAATTAAAAAGAAGGGTTAGAAAGGTATACCACTATGTAGCTTGGAAAAAGGATGAACAAACACGGTTTCTAACACTTGTTTTTAAGATCAAAATCAAACAAACACCCTCCAATGGTGGTGTGAAGGTGGCGGCACAAAGAGGAGAAAAAGGAGAGGAGAAAAACTCTTTTAGGGTTTTTGTTTATTTTCTTGAAAGTGAAAAGTGAAAACATGTTTAACTCTTTACCCCCCTTTACTTGTAAAGTCCATGGGCTAGGCCCATTTCTTGTATGTGTGCCGTGGGTATGGGGGCCCCACATGGGGTACCCGTACCTTTCTCGTGTCCCGATGTTTCGTGTTCGTTCGTGGTTAAACGTGCTCGTGTTTAAAGTGTTTCTGTTTAATCTAACGTGTCGTTTATCGTAAACTTAACGCTCGTAATTATATTATAAGTATTTACGTAATTATTCTAGTTAGTATTTTAAATGGTGATCATGAATTAATTATGTTCACGTAATATATTATTAACTGTTTATCATGAGTTCGTACGTAATCGATACTTGTCATGTCATACACGTATGCACTTGCTTGATTATTAGCACATGAATGTGATCAATACTAACTGAGGTAAGTTTTAATCTAGGACGTACGATCTTAAGGGCACTATTCATGGTAAAAGCATGCGGGTTTTACACCATTACTCTGCCATCTGGAATTGTAGCTTGTTGTCGAGAGTTAGAAGAGTTCCTCAACTGATTGTTTGTTGGAGATGGTCCTCTGTAACCTCGTTTATTCAACGCTTGAGTGATGTAAGCAGAAATTTGAGCAAGTATATCAGTAGGATTATCCCCTTGTCTAAACTCGGGGACTGGGATCTCATCATCACAATAGAATACTGGTGCTGGTTGAGCTACAAATTCATTTGAAGGAGCACTAACATTTTGTGAGTAATGGGGTTGAGGAGCCTCATGCTGTTGATAGGTGATGGCAGGGTTTGTTGGAGGTTGATAAGGTGAATACTGTTGTGAAGCATAAGGTAATTGATGTGAGTCTCCTTGTGATGATGTTGCTGGTTGCTTGTATTGTTGCTGATAAGATGTAGGCGGTTGTGGCAAGATCGAATACTGTAGGAAGCTTGGAGTTTGATACAATGGTTGATAGGAAGATTGTTGTCCCAAAGCAAATGGAGAGTTGTGATATGAAAAAGTTGGATGATATGCCATTAATACCAATTATTCTTGATAAGATCCCTGAGAGATGCGTTTTTGGATCACTTGCTTCTCGTGTTGCTGCAAGAAAGCATAGAGTTGATCTAAATTTGACTTGTGCAAATCTCGAATCATCTTAACATCGGTGGCATATTGACTCCATTCTTGGGGTAACGTGTTCAAGAACTTGGTGTATAGTTGAAACTGAGCAATCCTTAGATTATACACGTTCATATCGTTCATCAAAGTAGTGAAACACCAGTAGTAATCGTGAAGAGTTTCCCCTGGAATGTATGTAAACCTATCAAACAAGTCATACAATTGACACTCTCGTTCTTGCTTAGTTAGAGAAGTCCCTTGTAACAAAACAGTTAATCGATCCCAAAGATCCTTTGCCACTATGTGTTCACTTACCATTCTATAGATATCGGGTGGAAGAGCTTGAAGTATTGTCTGAACGGCCCTTTCATCTGCATCGGCAATGAGTTTGTTAGCATCCGATAACTCATGATACAACCTTGTCCGCGTCACATTGTTGACAGAACTTCTCCCCAATCTAGTGGACCTTTTTCAATGGATTGAAGCATAAGTCTACCATTGGGTTTACCCATGATGTAAGTTTTCATGCGACCTTGCCATGCTTCAAATAAGTCTTTGATGAGCAATGGTGGGCGATTATCGGTACCCAAAATGATTGAAATATCGGTAAGCGATGTCATTGTAGGCATAAATGAATTAGGATTCGTTTTTTGAACACTTGATGGAAAAAATATTATCTTTTGATCGAGCAATGAAATAAGGTTGGGAAATTTGTTCTGAGTTGTTGTATAATTCTTCCAAAAATTACAAAGTCCAAAACTTGATCTAACTCGGAATGTGAATCACTAACTTAATTCGAAATATGTGAGGTTCCGATGTAGTTCAGAATCTGTTGATCAGCGACCTAACTCGGAATCTGTGAGATTCTGATATAGTTTGGAATCTGGTGATCTGACGTAATTCGGAATCTGTTGATCACTAACGTAATTCGGAATATGTTGATTACTGACGTAACTCGGAATCTGCTGATCACTGACGTAACTCGGAATATGTTGATCACTGACGTAACTCGGAATATGTTGATCACTGACGTAACTCGGAATATGTTGATCACTGACGTAACTCGGAATCCGTTGATCACTGACGTAACTCGGAATCCTTTGATCACTGACGTAACTCGGAATATGTTGATCACTGACGTAACTCGGAATATGTTGCTCACTGAACTAGTTCGGAATCTGTGTGTGTTGTACCTAACTCGGAATCTGGAAGAACAACGACCTAATCCGGAATATGTATAACCTTGAGCTAATTCGGAATCAACCATGTTCTGATCTAGTCCTGAATACACCAATCCACACACAATTCGGAATCTTGCAAAACCCTAGTATTCCGAACACTAAAACCCTTGTTTCCCGAATAAGAAATTTTTTTTGAACTTTTAAGTTTTACCCAAAAATCAAGCCAAAAATTCCAACTTTTTTTATGAAAATCACCAATATGAATAACACAAATTCCTACCACAACTATGTAGGCAATTTGTAATAAAGACTTTGTGGTGAAAAACACAAAAAAAATTGAAAACACGGATATATCTTGATTTAAAAGAGTATATAAACTAAAACAAACACAACAAAAACCTTATATCATCCCATGGCTCTTGATACCAATTGTAGAAAAGTGATAATCTTTGAACTAATCAAGAGGGTTTTTGTTATTCTAGAGAGAGAAAATAGAGAGAGAAACAAAGAGAACTTTATTAAGTGAAAAGTGAAATAAACAACCAACAACCCTTTCCTTCCTTGGAAAGGGCTTATATACCCAAGTCCTTAATGGACTTGGGCCTCCAACCCATGACAAGCCCATGGGTCAGGTTAAACATTAATATAACGTAACATTTAACTACGAGCTACGAAACGTATTACAATATTTTTGGAGTGACCGATACTTCTAATATACGTTAAAAACATATTTCCAACAATCTCTTTTTTTCCGTTTTTAGTTGTAGTCCTATCATTAGCACCTAACCATAGTAGGTAGGTTATCTTTTGTTGTACTGCAAACACTTGTACCACTATTACAGACAGGCATGTTTTATCCCTATCTTAGATCGGTTGTACGTGTATGATATTGTTATTTTGACAGAAATGACTTGTACCGACATTACTCTATAACATCTTGTACTTATATTATTATGAACTCTTGACAGGTTATACAATTTATTGTGAATTCTATGCATACATTTTCCATTCAGTTTAATATAACCATCTTATTGATCAACTAATAAATCTTATCCTTGTTTATTATAGAAAAATGGCACAAAGAGTCACTCGACAGAATCCCGAAGCTGCTCCTACATCGACTATTTCGGAAGCACAACTTAGAGTGCTTATCTGTCAAGGCATCGTTGACGCCTTAGCCGCCAGGGAAACACATCCCAGCGGGAACCAAGGCGACAGCCAAACTCCAATGCTAGAGACCGAGTTACCAAAGGGTGTACTTACCCTGACTTCCAAAAATGCAAACCCAGCAATGGTTCGAGAGAACCGAGACCGTGTTCCATATTAGTGATTGTACGGAGGATAACAAGGTAAAATTTGCTACTTGTACACTACTAGAACGCGCTCTCGCTTGGTGGAATTCACTGATTGCTACCATTGGGCATGACAATGCCTATGGGATGACTTAGACTGCTCTAAAAGAAAGACTGACTGGGAAGTATTATCCTCGCGGTGAAATCAAGAAGCTGGAGATTGAATTGTGGAATCTCAAGTGCATCAACTATGACATCACAGCCTACAACCAAAGATTTCAAGAATTGACCTTGATGTGTACCAGGATGTTTCCTGAGGGGAAAGAAAAGATTGAGAAGTACGTTACTGGACTTCCAGAGTCTGTTCACGACAGTGTGCTAGCATCTCGACCCACTACAGTCGAGAGTGCCATCGACTTCGCCACTGAACTGATGGACAAACGAGGGCGTGATCATGCAATCAAACAGTCCGAGCACAAGAGGAAAGCCGATGAGAACTCCCGTAATCATCACCAGACCCAACCAAAGAGGCAGAACTCAAGGCAGATTTATAGAGCTACTTTCTCAGGATCACCTCCATATGTGGGCAGCAAGCCCAAGTGTCCTAAGTGCAGTTTCCACCACTATGGTGACGCCTATTTCCGAAGTCCCGGACAAAGCAATGCCTATATTTCTACTAATAGAAACAATTCTAGCACCACCTCCAGGCCCACCAATGGGAATGGCCAGAACTTCCGTGGCAACAGACAACGGGGAAATCGTTCTCCCAAAGGAGGAAATGATGGGAAACAGAAGGAGGTTCGTTGTTATGATTGTGGAGAAGCCGGACATATCCGACCCGACTGCCCAAAGAAAGCAAGCAAGAACGGAAGTGGAGGAGGAGCACCAGCCAGAGTTTACGTGATAGGAGACACCAGGACCGACTCCAACGTGGTCACCGGTACGTTTCTTTTGAACAATTGATATGCATCCATTTTGTTTGATATCGGAGCTGATAGGAGTTTCATATCTACCGAGTTTAGAAATTTAATAGACACCATCCCTACCCAGTTAGACAACTGTTACATAGTCGAATTAGACGACAGCAAAACCATCGAAACCAATGCTTTTTTATGGGGTTTCACCCTAAACCTTTTGAACCACCCCTTTGATATCAACCTAATCCTAGTGAATCTTGGTAGTTTCGACGTGATCATTGGTATGGACTGGTTAGCAAAATATCACGCAACCATTGTGTGTGACGAAAAGCTAGTCCGTATACCGTGGGGGAAAGAAAACTTGATTGTACGAAGATAAGGAAATTTGGACAGGATTGACACTAGACTAAGTGTCATCTCATGTACCAAAGTCCAGAAATACGTACTGAAAGAATGTCCTATCTTTTTAGCACATGTTTCTCAGGCGGGTAAGGAAGATGAACCATAAAAGAAACAAATCAAGGACGTACCAATTATCCACGATTATCCCGAAGTTTTCCCAGACGACTTACCTGGTTTACCACCCACTCGCCAAGTAGATTGACTTAAAACCAGGAGCTGCAACTGTAGCTAAAGCACCATACCAGTTAGCACCGATCGGGATGAAAGAACTCGCTGAACAGCTCCAAGAACTGTTAGACAAAGGTTTTATTAGACCTAGTTCCTCGCCTTAGGGAGCTCCAGTACTGTTTATAAAAAAGAAAGACGGTTATTTCCGAATGTGTATTGATTATAGAGAACTGAATAAGTTAACTGTGAAAAATCGTTACCCACTTCCTCGAATCGATGACCTATTTGATCAATTACAAGGATCAAGTGTGTACTCCAAGATCGACCTACGATCCGGATACCATCAGCTGAGGGTCGGAGAGGAAGACATACGAAAGACAGCTTTCAGAACTCGTTACGGTCACTACGAATTTCAAGTCATGCCATTTGGATTGACCAACGTACCAACCATATTCATGGACCTCATGAATCGGGTGTGCAGACCGTATCTGGATAAATTCGTCATCGTGTTCATCGACGACATCCTCATCTATTCCAATAAGCAAGAGCACGGAGAACATCTTGCTCAGTTACTAAAATTGCTTAAGGAAGAGAAGTTGCACGCCAAATTCTCCAAATGTGATTTTTGGATTCCTAAAGTGCATTTCCTTGGTCATGTGATTGATAGAAAAGGAATTCAAGTAGAGCCCGCAAAGGTCGAATCCGTAAAGGATTGGGCATCGCCTACGTCACCGAAAGAGATTAGCCAATTCTTAGGTCTTGCCGGTTATTATCGAAGATTTATAGAAGGATTTTCTAAGATAGCTAAGTCTATGATGAAACTTACTCAGAAAGGTGTGAAGTCTGAATGGGGAGAGAAAGAGGAATCAGCCTTCCAAACCATTAAACAGAAGTTGTGTAGTGCACCTATTCTAGCCTTGCCAGAAGGCAACGAAGCCTTCGTTGTCTACTATGATGCTTCACACAAAGGCTTAGGTGCTGTACTGATGAAAAGAAATAAATTAACTGACTATGCTTCAAGACAACTGAAGAAGCACAAACAGAATTACTCTACTCATGATCTAGAGCTTGGATCCGTAGTTTTTGCCTTAAAAATCTGGAGGCACTACCTATATGGAACAAAGTGCACAGTGCATACCGACCACAAAAGTTTGCAACACATTCTAGACCAGAAGGAGCCGAACATGAGGCAACGTCGTTGGATAAAATTGCTCAGTAACTACGATTGTGATATCAAACACCACCCAGGTAAAGCCAACGTAGTTGCAGATGCTCTAAGCCGTAAGGGAACTCATCCTCCCATGAGAGTTCGAGCCTTAGTGTGACAACCCTGGTTTTGAGGTTCGTCACTTAGTTTTATTTTGTGCTAGTTACGTGTCTTTACGTGTTTATGTGCTTATTGGTGTGTATAGATTATGGTTTGGATATCGTTTTCGGTACGGGGTACCTTGTGAGTGAAATGATGTGTGATGATTTCATGTTCATGAGTTCACATGGTAGTGACTATAAAGTGAGATGGTGTTATTTAGTGGTTTTACGTATACGTATATGTATTATAGAAAATCGTATTTTTACGATTTACGGTTTAGCATTTGGAGGTCTCGGATGAGGTAATTAGTCATATGGATATTTTTCGGGATGGTTTTAAGTCATTTAGGACTTAGTTATAAAGTTTATTTCAAAATTTGAGAGTTTTTATAAAAGTGTATATTTTACGTCTTTTATGGTAAAACGCGTAAATTTGACTAGTTTTACGGTTTTGTGGTTTTGGAAGCTTTAGGAGCTGAAATAAATTAAGGAAAATTAAGGTAATATTATTAATACATATACTAATAATAAAAAGAAATAAAAAAACGAATTTAGGGGTGTTTGGGTCGGTTTAGACGCACCAAAGAAGAAAGGAAGAAGGGAAAAGCCCAAAACAGGCCCAATGGACTTGTAATGGGATTAGGGGGCCTTTAGGACTTAACCCAACCCAACTCATAACCATAATAATCAGGTTTTTAACCTCCATAACATCTCCTAGCCGAAATTCATCAATGGTGGCCAATTAGGGTTCTTCAAAAATTAGGTTTTCTTCATCTTCTATTAATTCAAAGGTAAAACCTTCTTAACCCTTTTAAATTTAATTATTTTAATGATGTCTTAATCATCTTATGACGGATTTAGGTTAGGGTTTAATTAAAAACAGTATATTAATCATATTATAATGATTAAATAGGGCTTGTAATTAGAGGGATTAGGGTTAATTAATGAGGTTGATTTTGTTAAACCCGTTTTTAAAAACTGGGCAGAATTTTGAGTCTATTGTTTTGATCATATCTCGAGTTCTAGGAACATTAAAGATGCGATCAAACTAGCCCTGGATAGGTAATTGAGTTGGCTTTCTAAATCACGAAACGAGAACTAAATTGGAGGTCGGGAATTGGGTCAAAAACAGGTTACAACAGTCGGAGGTCAAAACAGTTTTGAATTCAGCCTGTTTTCTTTTTAAGTTTTGGGTTGTTTGGGGTACTTAGGGTTGCATTGGGATCTTCTCACGAACATGAGAGATGGTTTATATATTGTAGTAAGGATCTGCACTTGGGCTAAGATTGTGGTTTAGGGTAAGACCCTCTAATGTTAATGAACTTTTCATACGTTTAAAATCAGTGAATTCTGGATAGGTAGCAATATATACACATATATCTGGGCCTTAACAGTAGCTTTAAGGTTAGGGCAAGTGGGAGGTTTTAGCTAACATGTATAAAGGTGTGAATATTCCTTTTACAGAAACCATGGGTATGTTTAAGTGGACGTTGACTTAAAGTTTTGAGACCTAAAACTGGGACTGTTTTGTGTAAAATTATGAACGGGATAGCTACTAAACTTAACCAAGTTAGGGACTTGTTAAGGAAGGGTAATGGGTGATTAGAGCTTAACAATTAGGTAATTATACGGGAATAGACTAGATGTCCATCATAGGTTGATGAGCCATCTTAGTGATTGGTTCGTGTATTGATTTCGTGTTTTTGGTTTGTTAGCTTGTTGCTAGTGCGAGGACTTGTGAAGAAGCTATCAGGTGAGTTTCATAGTCCCATGTTTAATATTGTTTTTGACTTCCAGATGGGATGGAAGAGACACTGTGTTGAGTTATTTTATAAATTGATGTTGTGAATGTTTTTTTAAGGTTTGTGATGGACTTGTGTGTACATTATGTGATTAACTGCTATGTGATTCTTGATTGTGTATGATTTGGATCGGGGGACACGTGTCGTCTCAGTTATTGTGGTTTGACAAGGTAGTGGCCTTGAGGTTTGGCAAGGTAGTGGCCTTGTGGTTTGACAAGGTAGTGGCCTTGGGATAGGTACATAGTGTGATCATCTATGGTACCATGTTGTTTGGCAAGGTAGGAGCCTTGGATTTGGTTTGAAATGTTTGATCTTGAATTTTTAATTGTTAATGCATACATGTAGCACATTGTCCATATGTTATTGTATTTGTGTTCGTTATTCACAGCTTGTAATTGATTTAGCGTTGGAGTCTAAACCTATGACTCTCACCAACTTTATGTTGACGTGTTTTAGTGTCTCTTTCAGGTGATACTATGGTTAAGCATGAGAACATAAGTGGCTAGCATTGGAGAAGCTTAGGAATGCATATAGAAGGAGAATCCCTGTTTCCTTCTTAGTTTTTATTTATTCTTTTAATAAGTGATATTGTGGCGCACATATGTTTGTTTTGATTATGTTACTTGTTTGTCTTGGGTAAGAGGTAGGACTGTTACCTACTTACCTAGACACCTGCATTTGATGAGATATTGTCATGACTTTTGTGTCACCATTTTATGACATTTCTTATTCCATATAGTTATCTCTATAGACACGCCATGTTGTGATGATATCCATACGTCGCGCCCCCATATTCCGCCATGGTGGGGTGTGACAGAATGGTATCAGAGACAATGGTTATAGAGAATTAGGTTGCCTAGTCGTGTAGCCTAGTCTATAGCTTAAGGGTCCCTGCATATAGGCGTCATAGGAGTATGTGTGCATTTTATAGTAATTGACGTCTTTGAATATTATTTTCGCAGTATTTGTTAGGTTATGAACTACTATGGTTCATACTTAACTACATGTTATTTTCTTTACGAGTTTTGCTTAGTGCGGGTGGAACCATGGTCGTATACGCTAGTCATTGTTGGATTTCGCTTAATTATGTTTTCATGTTCTTTATACATTTTGAATTTTGTCTACGCTGGTTCAGCTGGACTACGAGTTTATGTGTTTCGTGCATTGGCTATGTTATTTTAATACATGGGGTTTTGGATCTTATCTTGTGTGGTTATGTGCTGGTGAGTTGTTGGATTATGTGTTATGTGTAGTATTAATTTCTTATAAGTGTCATCATAGGAGGGAGTACATTGGTGAAAGGGAACATGTATAATTATGGAGGCCTACATAATTATATATGTGCCACAACACCACTGGACTTTCAAGTATGATTGCATGAAAGAGAGTTAATACATGCTTGTATAGTATATGTTGGATGGATTTGAGTGTATGTACGCTTATGCCTATGTATGTAAAATTATTTTCTACTTACCGGTTGTATTCTTGGGATGGTTGCTAGCTCGTTTCTCTTTGAGATGTTCAACTTCTGTAGTAGCGCATTTCTCGGGTCCTCATTTCACGTGTTTGTTTGTACGGTACTTTTGGCGTGAAGGATTTTGAGATGGTGGAGATTTCTTTTTGGGGTAACGATGTCTTTTATTTTGAGTTATACATGGTAAAAAATAGAACTTGCAAATTGAAAAAAAAATAGTTGTTTGTAGTCGATGAAATAAGAAAGTGTCGGGATCATGTTTCAAATAAGGTGGAATATAAATTCTTTAACATATAAGCATGACTCGGTTATTTTAAAATATTTTGGTTTTGATCACCTAAAATTATTGTTCTTAAGTTAAAAATTTTGTTCTTATTTAGTGAAATATGTTAAAATCATGTAATTAACAGAGTTTTAATTTTCTGGAATTAAAATAAATTAGGTTACAAGATAAAATTAATCCTTATTTCAAAGATCCATTTTCTTAGTTGTGGTCTTGAAACAGAGTCATGTATCACATGTTATGATGATTTTATTGAAGTCCACGTTGTCAGATAATTTCAATCTAAACCGATTTTTATATGTTAGCGATTATGTTTGGCACTCTATTTCTTGATGGGTCTCAGTTTAAATAGAATAAAATATAGAATCAAATATTTCAGAGTCATATAATACATAAGCATGATCCTCCTACATGAAATGTCAAAAAATACTTGTCCTTTTTTTGTATATTATTCACCTGTGTAGGCTTCACAAGGATAAACAATATCATTGTTTTCTTCGTCAAATAACACAACGTGTTGTTTGACCATACTCATATCTTGACTTTTATATTATAATGTGTCGTCGAGATGCTCTTTGTCGAGTGCATTCTCAACTACCTCAAATACTAGCTGACCAACTTTTATACTAGGTAAAACACGACCAAAACTAAACAAAGAAAATACATATACGTGTTTCATCCATCTAGAATCCGGGCAAAAACATTTTGACTGGTTTCTATGTGGTCCATATGGACTATAAATAATTTAGATGTTTTTTCTTATGTTTGGATGATTTCAGCCTGTTACGACAATGTTTTGGCTGTTTATGGTCGATTTGCATTAGGTTTTTATCAAGTTTAGTCTCTTTTTACCAATGTTTGCCTATATAAAATTAATCCTTATTTCAAGGATCCATTTTCTTAGTTGTGGTCTTGAAACGGAGTCATGTATCACATGTTATGACGATTTTATTGCAGCCCACGTTGTCAGATATTTTCAATCTAAATATGTTTTTATATGTTAGCGATTATGTTTGGCACTCTATTTCTTGACGGGTCTCAATTTAAATAGAATCAAATATGGAATCAAATATTTTAGAGTCATATAATACAGTAGCATGATCCTCCTACATGAAATGTCAAAAAATAATTGTCCTTTTTTGGTATATTATTCACCTGTGTAGGCTTCACAAGGATAAACAATGTCATTGTTTTCTTGGTCAAATAACACAACGTGTTGTTAGACCACACTCATATCTTGACCTTTATATTATAATGTGTCGTCGAGATGCTCTTTGTCTAGTGCATTCTCAACTACCTCAAGTATTAGCTGACCAACGTTTATACTAGGTAAAACACGACTAAAACTAAACAAAGAAAATACATATACGTGATTCATCCATCTATAATCCGGGTGAAAACATTTTGACTGGTTTTTATGTGGTCCATATAGACTAGAAATAAATTTATATGTTTTTTCTTATGTTTGGATGATTTCATCCGGTTACGGCAATGTTTTGGCTGTTTATTGTCGATTTGCATTAGTTTTTTATTAGGTTTAGTCGCTTTTGACCAATGTTTGCTAAGATAAAATTAATCCTTATTTCAAAGATCCATTTTCTTAGTTGTGGTCTTGAAATGGAGTCATGTATCACATGTTATGATGATTTTGTTGAAGTCCACGTTGTCAGATAATTTCAATCTAAATCTGTTTTTATATGTTAGCGATTATGTTTGGCAGTCTATTTTTTGACGGGTCTCAATTTAAATAGAATAAAATATGGAATCAAAAATTTTAGAGTCATATAATACAGAAGCATGATCCTCCTACATGAAATGACAAAAAATACTTGTCCTTTTTTGTATATTATTCACTTGTGTAGGCTTTACAAGGATAAACAATATCATTGTTTTCTTGGTCAAATAACACAACGTGTTGTTAGACCATACTCATATCTTGACCTTTATATTATAATGTGTCGTCGAGATGCTCTTTGTCTAGTGCATTCTCAACTACCTCAAATACTAGTTGACAAACTTTTATACTAGGTTAAACACGACCAAACCTAAACAAAGAAAATACATATACGTGTTTCATCCATCTAGAATCCGGGCAAAAACATTTTGACTGGTTTCTATGTGGTCCATATGGACTAGAAATAAATTTAGATGTTTTTTCTTATGTTTGGATGATTTCAGCCGGTTACGACAATGTTTTGGCTGTTTATGGTCGATTTGCATTAGGTTTTTATCAGGTTTAGTCGCTTTTGACCAATGTTTGACTAGATAAAATTAATCCTTATTTCAAGGATCTATTTTCTTAGTTGTGGTCTTGAAACGGAGTCATGTATCACATGTTATGACGATTTTATTGCAGCCCACGTTGTCAGATAATTTCAATCTAAATATGTTTTTATATGTTAGCGATTATGTTTGGCACTCTATTTCTTGACGGGTCTCAATTTAAATAGAGTCAAATATGGAATCAAATATTTTAGAGTCATATAATACAGAAGCATGATCCTCCTACATGAAATGTCAAAAAATACTTGTCCTTTTTTGTATATTATTCACCTGTGTAGGCTTCATAAGGATAAACAATATCATTGTTTTCTTGGCCAAATAACACAACGTGTTGTGAGACCACACTCATATCTTGACCTTTATATTATAATGTGCCGTCGAGATGCTCTTTGTCTAGTGCATTCTCAACTATCTCAAGTACTAGCTGACCAACTTTTATACTAGGTAAAACACGACCAAAACTAAACAAAGAAAATACATATACGTGATTCATCCATCTATAATCTGGGCAAAAACATTTTGACTGGTTTCTATGTGGTCCATATAGACTAGAAATAAATTTAGATGTTTTTTCTTATGTTTGGATGATTTCAGCCGGTTACGGCAATGTTTTGGCTGTTTATTGTCGATTTACATCAGTTTTTTATCAGGTTTAGTCGCTTTTGACCAATGTTTGCCAAGATAAAATTAATCCTTATTTCAAAGATCTATTTTCTTAGTTGTGGTCTTGAAACGGAGTCATGTATCACATGTTATGATGATTTTGTTGAAGTCCACGTTGTCAGATAATTTCAATCTAAATCTGTTTTTATATGTTAGCAATTATGTTTGGCAGTCTCTTTCTTGACGGGTCTCAATTTAAATTGAATAAAATATGGAATCAAATATTTCAGAGTCATATAATACAGAAGCATGATCCTCCTACATGAAATGTCAAAAAATATTTGTCCTTTTTTTGTATATTATTCACCTGTGTAGGTTTTACAAGGATAAACCATATCATTGTTTTCTTGGTCCAACAACACAACGTGTTGTTAGACCACACTCATATCTTGACCTTTATATTATAATGTGTGGTCGAGATGCTCTTTCTCTAATGCATTCTCAAATACCTCAAATACTAGCTGACCAACTTTTATACTAGGTAAAACACGACCAAAACTAAACAAAGAAAATACATATACGTGTTTCATCCATCTATAATCCGGGCGAAAACATTTTGACTGGTTTTTATGTGGTCCATATAGACTAGAAATAAACTTAGATTTTTTTCTTATGTTTGGATGATTTTAGCCGGTTACGGCAATGTTTTGGCTGTTTATTGTCCATTTGAATCAGTTTTTATCAGGTTTAGTCGCTTTTGACCAATCTTTGCCTAGATAAAATTAATCCTTATTTCAAGGATCCATTTTATTAGTTGTGGTTTTGAAACGGAGTCATGTATCACATGTTATGACGATTTTATTGCAGCCTACGTTGTTAGATAATTTCAATCTAAATTTGTTTTTATACGCTAGCGATTATGTTTGGCACTCTATTTCTTGACGGGTCTCAATTTAAATAGAATCAAGTATGGAATCAAATATTTCCGGGTCATATAATACAGAAGCATGATTCTCCTACATGAAATGTCAAGAAATACTTGTCCTTTTTTGTATATTATTCACCTGTGTAGGCTTCACAAGGATAAACAATATCATTGTTTTCTTGGTCAAATAACACAACGTGTTGTTAGACCACACTCATATCTTGACCTTTATATTATAATGTGTCGTCGAGATGCTCTTTGTCTAGTGCATTCTCAACTACCTCAAATACTAGCTGACCAACTTTTATACTAGGTAAAACACGACCAAAACTAAACAAATAAAATACATATACGTGTTTCATCCCTCTAGAATCCGGGCGAAAACATTTTGACCGGTTTCTATGTGGTCCATATGGAATAGAAATAAATTTAGATGTTTTTTCTTATGTTTGGATGATTTCAACCGGTTACGGCAATGTTTTGGCTGTTTATGGTCGATTTTCATCAGTTTTTTATCAGGTATAGTCGCTTTTGACCAATGTTTGCCTAGATAAAATTAATCCTTATTTCAAGGATCCATTTTCTTAGTTGTGGTCTTGAAACTGAGTCATGTATCACATGTTATGACGATTTTGTTGTAGTCCACGTTTTCAGATAATTTCAATCTAATTCTGGTTTTATATGTTAGCGATTATGTTTGGCACTCTATTTCTTGACGGGTCTCAATTTAAATAGAATCAAATATTGAATCAAATATTTCAGAGTCATATAATACATAAGCATGATCCTACTACATGAAATGTCAAAAAATACTTGTCCTTTTTTTGTATATTATTCACTTGTATAGGCTTCACAAGGATAAACAATATCATTGTTTTCTTTGTCAAATAACATGACGTGTTGTTAGACCACACTCATATCTTGACCTTTATATTATAATGTGTCATCGAGATGCCCTTTGTCTAGTGCATTCTTGACTACCTCAAATACTAGCTGACCAACTTTTATACTAGGTAAAACACGACCAAAACTAAACAAAGAAAATACATATACGTGTTTCATCCATCTATAATCCGGGCAAAAACATTTTGACCGGTTTCTTTGTGGTCCATATGGAGTAGAAATAAATTTAGACGTTTTTTCTTATGTTTGGATGATTTCAGCCGGTTACGACAATGTTTTGGATGTTTATGGTCGATTTGCATTAGGTTTTTATCAGGTTTAGTCGCTTTTGACCAATGTTTGCCTAGATAAAATTAATCCTTATTTCAAGGATCCATTTTCTTAGTTGTGGTCTTGAAACGGAGTCATGTATCACATGTTATGAAGATTTTATTGCATCCCACGTTGTCAGATAATTTCAATCTAAATCTGTTTTTATATGTTAGCGATTATGTTTGGCACTTTATTTCTTGAAGGGTCTCAATTTAAATAGAATCAAATATGGAATCAAATATTTTAGAGTCATATAATACAGAAGCATTATCCTCCTACATGAAATGTCAAAAAATACTTGTCCTTTTTTTATATTATTCACCTGTGTAGGCTTCACAAGGATAAACAATATCATTGTTTTCTTCGTCAAATAACACAACGTGTTGTTAGACCACACTCATATCTTGACCTTTATATCATAATGTGTCATCGAGATGCTCTTTGTCTAGTGCATTCTCACCTACCTCAAATACTAGCTGACCAACTTTTATACTAGGTAAAACACGACCAAAACTAAACAAAGAAAATACATATACGTGTTTCATCCATCTATAATCCGGGCGAAAACATTTTGACCGGTTTCTATGTGGTCCATATAGACTAGAAATAAATTTAGATGTTTTTTCTTATATTTTGATGATTTCAGCCGGTTACGGCAATGTTTTGGCAGTTTATTGTCGATTTGCATCAGTTTTTTATCAGGTTTAGTCGCTTTTGACCAATCTTTGCCTAGATAAAATTAATCCTTATTTCAAGGATCCATTTTCTTAGTTGTGGTTTTGAAACGGAGTCATGTATCACATGTTATGACGATTTTATTGCAGCCCACGTTGTCAGATAATTTCAATCTAAATTTGTTTTTATACGCTATCGATTATGTTTGGCACTCTATTTCTTGACGGGTCTCAATTTAAATAGAATCAAATATGGAATCAAATATTTCCGAGTCATATAATACAGAAGCATGATCCTCCTACATTAAATGTCAAAAAATACTTGTCCTTTTTTATATTATTCACCTGTGTAGGCTTCACAAGGATAAACAATATCATTGTTTTCTTCGTCAAATAACACAACGTGTTGTTAGACCACACTCATATCTTGACCTTTATATCATAATGTGTCATCGAGATGCTCTTTGTCTAGTGCATTCTCACCTACCTCAAATACTAGCTGACCAACTTTTATACTAGGTCAAACACGACCAAAACTAAACAAATAAAATACATATACGTGTTTCATCCATCTAGAATCCGGGCAAAAACATTTTGACCGGTTTCTATGTGGTCCATATGAACTATAAATAAATTTAGATGTTTTTTCTTATGTTTGGATGATTTCAACCGGCTACGGCAATGTTTTGGCTGTTTATGGTCGATTTTCATCAGTTTTTTTATCAGGTTTAGTCGCTTTTGACCAATATTTGCCTAGATAAAATTAATCCTTATTTCAAGGATACATTTTCTTAGTTGTGGTCTTGAAACAGAGTCATGTATCACATGTTATGACGATTTTGTTGTAGTCCACGATTTCAGATAATTTAAATCTAAAGCTGGTTTTATATGTTAGCGATTATGTTTGGCACTCTATTTCTTGACGAGTCTCAATTTAAATAGAATCAAATATGAACTCAAATATTTCAGAGTCATATAATACAGAAGCATGATCCTACTACATGAAATGTCAAAAAATACTTTTCCTTTTTTTGTATATTATTCACTTGTATAGGCTTCACAAGGATAAACAATATCATTGTTTTCTTTGTTAAATAACACGACGTGTTGTTAGACCACACTCATATCCTGACCTTTATATTATAATGTGTCGTCGAGATGCCCTTTGTCTAGTGCATTCTTGACTACCTCAAATATTAGCTGACCAACTTTTATACTAGGTAAAACACGACCAAAACTAAAAAAAGAAAATACATATACGTGTTTCATCCATCTAGAATCCGGGCAAAAACATTTTGACTGGTCATACACGTTTTTAGTATAGTCGTTTCGTCTCGATATCACGTCGAATTGAAATCCGATTTTAATGTTTCGACTTAATTGTTTTTGGTTAATAAAAAGATATTTGGTATCTATACTACTTTTGACAAAATGAAAACATAAAATATAAATGCACGGAAACCGAGGAATTATACTAATATTATATTCTATATTATTATAATACTATTACTATTTGTAAACTAAATTTTACACTAAAATTCAAATGTTTTAAAAGAATCACGCTAAGAAAAAAAAAGACATTCTATAAACGAATGTATGGAAAGCAACGGCCCATCAAAGCCCAACTAAAACTAACTGTCCACTAAACTTTTAACGGAAAGGACTAAATGTGCTAAGTGACTTACTGACACTGGACTATGACTGAGATAGACTAAACAGAATATAACTAACAGTTAGACTATTTGAACGAGAAAGGACCAATACTGAAATACAAAGATGCAAGTTCAGGGATTAAACCTATGTAATGTTCCAACTAATTACCAAGCTAAATGAAAAGCATAGAATCTAATCTACTACTACTGTTTTACCTTTTCTATTTGAATACAAAACTACTGCTGCATATATTTTCTTTTAACGGAGAATCTTAAAGAAAGCTATTAATAAACTCAGTAACTTCATATTTTTTTTTTGTAAAATCAAACTCAACTAGGTTGTCTTCAATTCTGTCATTCATGAAATTGTCTTGACTTAAATTCTTTGACTTTGTTTGAATTAAACATGTACTGATTCTATCTAAATGGGTTGAATACTTCTAACTAACAGAACACTAAAACGCAAGGTGTTTAAGTACAAACTTGTAGAAAGCATTGAACTGAGCTAGCTAACACAGATTATACTACTTAAGGCAGAAATTGTAACATAAAAGATACCTCACGTCCGGGCCTCCGCTGATGTCGAAGGCTATGCTAAACTGAACCGAAATACTCAACACCACGGCTTCAACCAATTTCGTCCAGGCCCGCCCGTTGATGTTGAGATGCTTATGCTATCGAACACGCCGAAAACTAAAATCGAACAAAATAGACACTATGAACTGATCTCGAACCAAACCACTAGCTTTACCAACGTACTAACCACCACAGTTTGGCGCAGCTGGAAAGCTAAGAAAGCATAATAAACTGTTCGAGTGAACAGTGGAATCACAAATCCAGTGTCACGGATGAACAAAATTAACAACAACTATAACCAAAACTCAAACCACAAACGCTGCCGCACCGAGAAACTAAAATCGAAACACGAGCTTACTAAACAAACCAAAACTGGTATCGAAACTCCAATCCAACCGAACTCATATCTAAGCTAAACTCTTACCAACTAATTTATGAACAATAATCAAACTTACGAATAGAAAATGAACAGCTTTAACGCCTACACAATTCTACAATTAATTATTGTCGAGTTAAAAGTAAACATCACCTGGATATTAAATCTTCATTAATTGTAAACTCGTTTTTAAAGTAAAATAACAAGAACTGATATTTAAATTTATGAATCTAAATTTAAAACCTAAAGTTGAACAAGAAAAGAAAAAAAAACTAATCTACTAAAACTAAGAGAGAATAAAAAACGTAGCTTAAACAAAATAAATGAGATAGATCCCAAATCAGATCTCGATCTGATTATATGTAACAAGTGAGGATGGAGTGGACTGGGCTTGGTGAACATCACGGGCCTTCAATCAATTGGGCCTTCACTTGTAATTTTGGACTTCCTTTTTCTAACTGGGCCAACAGCTTTGAAATTATATGAATTAGGCCCGTTAAATGCTAATGGGTCGGTCTGACCCATTTAAATGGTGTCGGGCCGGCCTAATAAATATGAAGGCACCGTTGGACTTGATTTTCCGTCTTCTTTCCATGTCTCGTGCTCGTCTTTGGTCTTTGTAAAACCCGTAAAAATAAGGTCATAATTTAATTCTATTTTCAACTATTTTGAAGTATTTTATAACGTTAAATATTATTATGTTTAACGGTTTAAGTTGAAACCGATATTAAATATTATATTTTAATATTTTGACGAGCAACGAGGACTACTAGTGATCGCGATACCGACGGATGCCCATAATTTTATATTTTATTATCAATCGTTTCGATATTTAATATTTTCGACGATATCGTTTTAATTACGTATCGAGTCGTTATATTATTATTTTTTTGTGTGTGTTTAAACTTTTAAGTATTTTTACGAAACCCGAGTCCCGTAAATATTTGTAAAATTGACTTTTAGTCATTTCCCGCTTTTTAACTAATATTTACATTTTGGACCAAAACTATCACAAATTGGCAAAAACTACCCTAACTCCACACTATAACTAACACTTCCACTAACACTTTTCTTTTAATAAATTCATTTAACAAAAACATCAACCAACTTCTTCTTCTCCCTTTGTTTTAGCCGTCCACCATTAACACAAAAAACACCATGATCAAAATTTTTCTAGCTTGATCCAAGAGAAACTAAAACAAGTCCCATCCTCCATTTTCAAAGGGCTACAATTTGGTATAAAATTTTCATACATGCAACCATATAAATTTTTCAAGAAAAGTTGGTTATGTTTGATCCAAATTTGTTGTATGCATGTGTTAGTAGTGATGATCAAAAGATTTTCATGCTATATTTTTATTAAAAAGTTGATTTTTAATTTTTGGGTTTTTGATTTTTATGATGATGCAAGTGTTAGGGATGGTTCATGATGATATTAGGGGTGTAGGATGATGAGAAAAATTGTTAGAATTGATCAAAAACATGATTTTGTGGGAGATTTTGAAAGGTGATTTTGGGCAGTAGGTTTGAGGCCGTTTTTGGGAGTCTTACTGTTTGATAGTCACTTAACTAATTGGATAGGGTTGTAGAGAATTTCGTTAGCTTCGATTTCATATAAAATAGGCCTTCCAACTCCAAACGAGGTGGAAGATACACTAGTTTGATTTTCGTGTACCGGGAGACGAGTGTCGACACAATCCGAAAATTGTTGTCGATATTTGGATCGAATCTCGGGGACTATAAAATGAGTTTCAAAATGATTCAAGGGCTGTTCTCAGGCTCCAAGTTTAGTATTTTGAGTCTATTTTTAGAATCAAGTGGCGGTTTTACAAATGGAGTTGTTTAGAATGGTCAAAATGGTTTCGAAAGTCAAGGTCGCTAAACTGTCCGGATTTTGTGATTCAAAAATGAGTCGGGCAGGGAACTTTAGAAGTAAAATCTTTTAATGGGCTTTTCAGAGGACTTTCTATATATAGTAAGTAAGTTCTCTGAGTTGTATCATAAAAAGTTGATATGTTTAAGTATGGGAAAACGGCTTGGACATTCGGTATGTTCCGACAGATTTTTATTAAAGACATAGAATAATAAAATGAATATATATGAGAGTATAATAGAACCACTTGCATCGTTTTCTCTCGAGTTGTCGTGATTTTATACTTGAGTTTGATTTTATTAAGTATCATTTATTTCTCGAGTCTATTATTAATGTACGCACCTTATTTGCTAGGTTGCGGTTGTCGTGTTTTTCGGGCATCTACTATCGTCGGCGATCGTCTTCAACTACTATAAGTACTAAGGTGAGTCTATAGCTTCGCTTTATACTAGTTATTAAATGATTTTAAACCCGCGAGGGGGAATACATGTTTTTATAAACTTAGAACACAAGATTTTTATGGTATGCTTTGTTCCTCTATGAATGGACCCGTGGTTGCCTTTAAATTGCATTAAGTGATTGCCTTTGTTAAAACCTCAATTATGGACCGTTAATTAACCTATGATGGGTTAACCGCTAGTACAATTAATATATATGTATGGGGGAAGCCGCCACGGTTCAGTTTTTGTGGACTTGTCATAGAAGCTTAGGCCCGACCTCCACACTGTTTGAGCATATTGTATTGAGAAGTCAGGTATACGGCAATGTACCAATAATCTGGAGGTAACCGACAATTAATAAATCTCTCGTCTTATTAGACTGATATGGGAGTGTCTAAGGGCTCGGTTCCATGAGCTTATTGCAATTTATGCTATATACAATTATCATTGTTGATGCAAATTATTATTTGATGCTTATAAGCATGCCACAAACTTATAATCTTTGCTTGTGTTCAAATTGATTTCATAAACCTATAGATTCACTCGGCATTTTTGCTGATAGTTTTACTCACATGTATTTCAGGTAATCAAGAAGTGGAAGCTTGGAGGTCACGGGGAATGAAGTTGTGCACTGCTTTTGTTGTTCAAACTCTTTGATTTATTTATCGTTCCATTTTTAAAACAAACCAATATGTTGTTTTAACTTATCTTTTGGTAACGATTACTTGGGACTACGCTACTCTGACAAATGGTTTAGGAACGATAAATCTAAAACGTCTCTTTTCGAGTCGTTCTTTATAAATTATGTGTTGTTGTATTAATACACGGTCTTACCCTTGTATAAAATATTTTTGTTGTCCCAAGTCTTTTCGAATTGAAAACCGGTCTTAAGTGCGACTCAATTGTCTTTTGGTGAATCAAGAGAATGGTTTGGTTTTGTTTGTTTTAAACTACTAGCAAGTAAATAAAGTGTCGTTGAGTAAATGGAAGAATTAAGATTAATTTTTAAATGACGCGTAAAATAAAAGGTAGCTAAACATAAAGATAAGATTAGAAAAAATGCTTAAACACTTAATAAAACCCACACTTAGAAAATTTCTCAAAAATTAAAACTTAATAAAAAGGTACTATAAGAAAGTAAGATCGAAAGAAACCAAAACAAGCCAAAAGGTGACCCGATCGGAATGTATTCCGATCGGATGGTCGGAATGCAGGGAAATGCGCACAATCGGAATGTGTACAAAGGGGTCAATCGGAATAACTGCTAAGGTAACCAATCGAAATGTCCTACCTGTTTACAATCGGAATACGAGACTAGACCACCAATCGGAAAATGAAACAAGGGTTGCTAATCGGAATAAGCAAAGATTACCAATCTGAATATCAAAACCCTAATCCGATTAGATCAATCGGAATATGGGGATGGGGTCTGGTCGGAAAACTAGCCAATCGGAAAGTAAGATGGAGCGGCCAATCGGAAAAGGGTTTTAAGCCCTTTCCTAAAATCAAGGAAATCGGTTAGATGGTGCCCCCTGGTCGGAAAACCCAATCGGAAAGGGGTTTTACCACCCTTTCCGAAAACTATGGAAATGGGAAAAGCTAGGTACTAAGCTAAAGTAATAAGCTAACACCCGAAACTTATCAATCCAAATAATCAATCGAATCAAATAAGCACTTATCTCAACTTATCCAACTCGAAATTAAGCAACTTTTTAGATCAAACAATAAAAACATAAACTTTTAAATAAAGCTTTTTAATAAGAAAAATAAGCTAATCATGAAAATAAGCCAATAAGCACATAAGTCTTAAAGCTTAATCAAATGAAAACTTACAAGATGATCAAAAGATTAACTTTTAAGCACGAAATCAATTAGAACAACACGGATCTTATGTTATACGCACCAAAATCAACCTTAAATCAAAGAAAAGTAGAATGAGATTAAGAAATAAAAGCTTAAAATAGAACTTGATTTAATAAAAATAAGCAATACAAAGTGTTTAATCTTGAAAGATTAAAAGAAAAAGATGAACTAGTGAGAGAAAGTTTAAGACTTTCTCTCTCTAAAAACTAGAGAAAACTAAAAAGTGAAAAATTAACTAAAAACTCTAACCCTCTCCTAATGACTATTAGGAGGGTATTTATAGGGAAGGAGTGCATGTGTTGCATCTTTTCTCTTGCTTTCTTCACGTTTTCTCGACTCGACTTTAATTCTTCGTCTTTGTCGTCTCGGGATTTGAACTTGTCTTTTAATTTTCTTCTTCTATTAGACTTAAGTTCTTCGACTTCGTTAAACTTCCGTCTTTTGACTTTTTCTTCGATAAATCTTCAGAATAGGCCTTGGACTTCCGTTCTTTTTGCACTCTTGATCTTTTGACTTCGTCTTTTTCCCGTTTTCTTCAATAAAAGCCCGTGAAAGCCCGTGTTTTCTTCCTTCTTAATATTTTGGTCCTAAAACACAATAAAAACACAAACCACGCATAATTCCGACTTTTACGACATAAATCACACGTTTTGGTCTTGTTATTATTGGAAATAAGTGGTAAAAGGATAAGTGTTTTCACACTTATTAAATCCCCTACACTTGACCATTGCAATGCCCTCATGCAATGCATTAATTTTAAAGCACGGTTTACATTTTCCATCATAAATAACCCACCTTGGCCTTTATTAAATACTAAACATAAAAGATAGAAATAAGTAAAGAAATTAAAAACTTACATTGGGTTTTGGCGGTCATGAACATTTATCATCCTCAAGTTTCACGTTCCCCATACCAAGCTTAAAAACGAGATCATTGTTATTATAAGTTAGCAAACTATCACGAACTCATGTGGGCCAATTATTCACTTAGACTCCCTTATTCCTAGGTGTATCTCTTATATTTTATTTTTGTCTTGAATGATCACGAGGATGCATTGTTTGACTTATTTCGATAGTTATTTAGTCCGAAAATAAGGTGAACGATTTAATCAGTAGTTAGCTAAAGGACCAAATCTTTTAAAACTGCTTCTCGGGATATCAAAAAGTTCATATCTTGGCATAACTTGGTTCGCGATTTGAGACCTTTCTCGGGCCGATATTTGGCAGCGACTTCATACTTCGAATCTTCGAGAGACGTTCTTGAAATTATGGTCTTCTCTTCATAATAGGAATTTCTTCACTTGAAGTTTTTGAGAGATTCTTCATCTTTGGACCACGACTTCTTCATTTTTCTCCAATCTTTATTTTGGACTTTGATATACAACGATCCGCCTCCTTTTAGGACTTGGATCTATTTATCCTCATACCTGGTTAGGGTCTTTTCGGATAGACTTCTCCATGACTTTTGGGGAGTTCTTACTTTTCGTCGTGTGTCTCGATCCTTCATATTGATTTTTGATAAATGATTCTTCACATCACTTTTGGATCTTTAGCAACAAAATGTAGCCCTCATGCCTTGTTAGGGCCTTTTCGGACTCGCCAATCTTCGCGCCCCGCTTCATAAGTTATGCCTTGGCTATGAACTCTCGTCATTACCGAGCAACTTTTAAACGATCTGGGGCTAGAAGCTAAGTAACCTTTCAAATCATACATCCCTACTTATTAGCAGATAATTTATTAAGCAAGCGGAGGGAGAATAGGCTCATAATTAACTCACATAAATTCACGAAAGAATACCGAACTTATAATTGGCTCTATCATCTCTCGTTCTCCACAGTTTAAAATCTCAAAGAATGAGACTCGTGGATGATTAGCCTATTAAGTCAAAGTTTTGGGTTTTCGAGTCGCCTATAGGATCTTGCAAATTCTTAGACTTTTTCAAGTTTAGAAATCGCTTTTTAAAGTTCCCTTAATAAACAACTCTCTAGGATCAATTATAGGAACTTGCGAAAAGTTCTTGTTCTTAACCCGTGAGAGTTAAGACTTTCGCGTTTTATAGCTCCCTATATAAAAGCCTAGCAAAACTTGACTTAAACATGTTAAGGATACTAGCTAGAGTAAACTTCGGTAAGTAAACTCGGGTTGAGTCAAAATGTTCACGACTAAGAAAAATCTAAAACCACTTTATTAAAAATTTATTCTAGCAAAGGAAACATAACAAAGGCAAATACAACCATACAACTAGGCCAAAATAGATTAAAAATTTTGAAAAATGTCGAAAAATTGAATTTTCCGGTAAAATGAGGGCAAATTCATGGAAAAGACCACTTACTTCGATAGAAGTCCCCCCTACACTTGAGATAAACATTGTCCTCAATGTTTGAGCATGTGGGAGTAAACTCCCCTACACTTAGGACATTGTGCACTTTGTTGAAATCTTGCTAAGGAAAGGACAACTAAAGTGAATTCAATGTGAACATATAGAATATGAAATATTGAATCACAAGAGTTTAGGATAGAACCGGGAAGATGGGAACACGGTATCATGGTTCGTCAAAAGTCATCAAGATGCTTTCTGAAGCTTGAATCCCTGCACAGCACAAGAAACAAGACAACAAACATATGCGGGGCTCCCCCTACACTTATTATGAAAGCAGTAAAGGATAGAACACGGGTTGCCTCCCGAGAAGCGCTTGTTTTTGTTCACCGAGTCATGAGCCTGACTCGACCCAATTTTAGTTCATGGGGAACGTGGTGAGGGATGGAATCATATCCTGAGAGATGTCCTCACCAAAGTACAGCTTCAAACGCTGGCCATTCACCTTAAAATTGGGCCCATTCGGCTGAGAAAGCTCAATGGTCCCATACGGAAAGACTTTGGCGATGGTGAATGGACCAGTCCAGCGGCTCTTCAACTTGCCAGAGAAGATCTTCAACCGAGAGTTGAAGAGTAAGACTTGATCACCAACGTGGAACTCTCGGTTCTTGATTTTAGCATCGTGGATCATCTTCGTCTTCTCCTTGTAGATCAGCGAGTTCTCATAAGCTTCATTCCGCAGTTCATTGAGCTTGTTGAGTTGAACCTTGCGATGATCACCGGCTTTGATGATGTCGAAGTTAGCCCACTTCAAGGCCCAGTGCGCCTTATGTTCCAGCTCGATGGGTAGGTGGCAGGCTTTCCCGTACACAAGACGATAGGGTGTACAACCGATCGGGGTCTTGTAAGCAGTACGGAAAGCCCACAGAGCATCATCTCACTTATCAGCCCACGCGGCACGATGCTCTCCCACAGTACGCTCCAAAATTCTCTTCAAGCCACGATTGGAAATTTTGGCTTGCCCATTGGTTTGGGGATGATAGGCGGTGGAAAGACGGTGATGGACACCATACTTTTCCATGACTCGTGCAAATTGATCGTTGCAAAAATGAGTCCCGCGGTCACTGATAATAGCACGAGGAACGCCAAATCGAGCGAAAAGCTGCTTCAAAAAGTTCACAACCACCCTCGCATCATTCGTAGGAAGAGCCTTAGCTTCAACCCATTTAGAGACGTAGTCGATGGCGACGAGGATGTACTTGTTCCCTTTGGATGTTGGAAATGGCCCCATAAAGTCAATGCCCCATACATCAAAGATTTCACATTCCTGTGTGAAATTTTGAGGCATCTCATCCTTATGTGTGATCTTGCCTTGACGTTGGCAAGCATCACAATGCTTAACCATTTCGTGAGCATCACGATAAATGGTGGGCCAGTAGAATCCAGAATCAAACACTTTCTTAGCGGTGTAGTTGGGACCAAAGTGACCACCGGTGGGTCCTTTGTGGCAAGCTTGGAGGATGTCAAAAGCTGCCGGTCCATCAACACATCGACGAATAATCAGATCAGCACACTGTTTGAATAGATAAGGGTCATCCCAAAAGTAAGTCTTAACATCGTTCAAGAACTTCTTCTTTTGTTGGGATGTTAACCCTTGGATGAGAATACCACCCGCTAAGTAGTTTGCAATGTCCGCAAACCACGGGGTGCCATCAAGATTGAGATTTATAGACATTAGAGTCTCCAGGGGGAAAGAGTCATTGATCTCTTTGTTCGGATGATCCCCCTGATATGTATCCTCAAGTCTGCTCAGATGATCCGTGGCCAGGTTTTCGGCTCCCTTCTTGTCACGAATTTCAATGTTGAATTCTTGAAAGAGTAAAACCCAGCGAAGAAGTCTTGGCTTAGCATCATGCTTTGTCATCAAGTACTTCAACGCGGAATGGTCCGTGTAAACGATGGTGGTGGATAAAACAAGATAGGGGCGAAATTTCTCAAAAGCATAGACAACAGCTAAAAGCTCTTTTTTGGTTGTCGTATAATGCAATTGACCCCCGTCATTGTTTTGCTAGCATAGTGGATTGGTTGGAAGTGTTTATTCACTCGTTGGCCCAAAACCGCACCAATAGCAAAGTCGTTAGCATCGCACATCAATTCAAAAGGCAGCTCCCAATTAGGGGTAACCAAGACCGGTGCCTTAGTTAGCTTATCCTTAAGAAGATTGAAGGCTTCGAGACACTCTTTAGAAAAGATAAAAGGAGTATCTTTTTCCAAGAGGTGGGTCATCGGGCGAGCGATTTTAGAGAAATCCTGAATGAATCTACGATAGAAGCCCGCATGACCCAGAAAACATCTCACACCCTTCACAGTTGAAGGTGGAGGTAATTTGGCTATGACATCAACTTTAGCACGGTCGACTTCAAGACCGGCTTTTGAGATTTTGTGTCCTAGCACAATGCCTTCTTTTACCATAAAATAGCATTTTTCCCAATTCAGAACAAGGCGAGTGTCTTCGCACCGCTTAAGCATACGTTCCAAATTGGCAAGGCAAGAAGAGAAGGAATCCCCGAAGACCGAGAAATCATCCATGAAGACTTCCATGGTTTGCTCAACCATGTCATGGAAGATAGCCAACATGCACCTTTGGAAAGTCCCGGGGGCATTGCATAAGCCAAATGGCATTCTTTTATAAGCAAATGTGCCGTAGGGACAAGTGAATGTTGTCTTCTCTTGATCTTGGGGATCGATGGGTATTTGAAAATAACCTGAGAAACCATCCAAAAAGCAGTAATATTCATTAGCAGCTAAACGTTCAAGCATTTGGTCCATAAAAGGTAGAGGGAAATGATCCTTTCTCGTGGCATCATTGAGTTTGCGGTAGTCTATACAAACTCTCCACCCAGTAACGAGACGGGTAGGAATCAACTCGTTGTTTGCATTGGGCACAACGGTGATTCCGCCTTTCTTAGGCACACAATGGACTGGACTAACCCATGGTGAATCCGAAATAGGGTAAATCATACCCGCATCAAGAAGTTTGATAACCTCTTTTTTGATGACTTCATGTATTTTAGGATTCACCCTTCGTTGACTTTGAATTGTGGGCTTAAAGTCGTCCTCCATGAGAATTTTATGTGTGCAAAAGTGAGGATCAATTCCACGGATGTCAGAGATTTTCCAAGCGATAGCTCTTTTATGCTTCTTTAACACAGCGACAAGTCGGGCTTTTTCGTCTTCTTTCAGATCCTTAGCGATGATGACCGGTAACTTCTCGTCGTCTTCCAAGAAAACGTACTCAAGATGAGGAGGTAGGTCCTTAAGCTCGAGAGTCGGAGGATCCTCAATAGATGGTGAAACTAACGATGGATCATCATTAGTCACCTCTTTAGGAGCAGGAGGGGAAAACGGGTCCTCATTGAGAAGTCTCTCAATAGTACTAATGTCTTCATCCCAATTGGTGGACAAATTATCATACTTAATATCGAGAGGACCCAAGCTAGCTTCGAAATCATCCAAGTCACTTTCTCCGAAAGGAGTCAATGCTGGAGCAATTGAGGCAACAGTCTCAACATTGGGTAGAGAAGAGAGAGTACTTTTGCAAGCATCATGAAAATGTTCTTCACAAGCCTCATCGAGAACATCAATAGCATTAACACTCTCATATGAATAAGGTTGCTTAGAAATCTTACCCATGTTGAAGACAATTTTATCGTCACCAACTCTCATGATTATTTCGCCTGCGGCTACATCAATAAGAGTGCGACCGGTCCTCAGAAAGGGACGTCCAACGATTAATGGAACACGGGGATCCATCTCGTAGTCAAAGACGACAAAATCCGCCGGGAAGGTGAATTTATCGACGCCAACAAAGACATCTTCAGCTATCCCCACTAGATAAGCAACCGTACGGTTGGCTAATTCCAAAGTCATTTTGGTGGGGACTAGCTCGGGGAGAGATAATTGCTTCCAAACACTTAAAGGCATTAAGTTTATACTGGCACCTAGATCGGCTAGGGCCATGCAATTCTCTACTCCCGGGAAGTTGCAAGGAATCAAGAAGCGACCCGGATCACCAAGTTTGGTGGGCAATTGCCTTAAGAGCACTGCGGAGCAATTCTCATTAAGGTGGGTCTGAGCAATGTCAAGAAGCTTTTCTTTATCACTTAGAAGATCTTTAAACATCTTAGCGTATTTGGGCATATGAGCGAGAGCCTCGGCAAAGGAGATGTTAAAATTCAATTGTTTGAACATTTTAAGGAAGTTCGAAACCTGAATATCATCCTTGCTCTTTTGCTTCTCTTTCCTCAACCTTGAGGGATAAGGTATATTGGATGAAGAAGAAGGCTTTAAGGGAATAGGATCACTCACAACCACGGGTGGTGGGGAAATGGGGATAGAAGGTGAAGGAGGTGGGGAAAGTTGCTCTTTTTCCTTGTTCACAATCACGGGTGGAGGTGTAGGAAGCTCGGGTTCCATATAACCTTTTCCACTACGAGTGGTGATTGCTTTCATCTCCCCCCTTGGATTTGCAACGGTATTACTCGGAAGAGTACCCGAAGAAGAGGGTTGATTACTTTGGATGAGCGAACCAATCATATCACGAAGGTGAAGAGCTTGATTGTTAAAAGAGTTTTGCATGTTGGCATTAATATCATTGCTGTGTTTGGCCATATCATTCCTTAGCTCGGCTCGAATATCGCTCCCTTGTTTCACCATGTCATTCTTCAAGTTGACAAATTGACTCTGAAGATTCGTCACCATCTCACGATTAGTCTTCATGAACGTCTCGACGTCTTGGTTTACGGCCATCGGTTGATTGAGAGGTGGAGCTTGAGAATTTCCTTGAGTTGGGTATGGGTTTCTTTGGGATTGATATTGATTTTGAGCACGAGGTTGGGATTGGTTGTTTCGGTTGTAGCTTTGTTGTTGGTTTTGGTTTGCAGGAGGGAAACCGGGAGGAGCAAGATAATTGTTGGAACGATAACTTAGCAAGCCACGGTCTCCTTGAGGGCGGGCTTGATAGCCTCCCGTGGGATAAGTGCCGTAAGCTGCGTTAACGTTTTCAGAATAATTGCCTTGGGTAGAAGGACAATCATTATAAGAGTGAGGGCCACCACATGTGTCACAAGAAATAGCAACGGCTTTAGCTTGTTGAAAGTGGTTTGTGGCCATGGCCATGAAATTCTTGTTCATTTCAGCAAGTTATCGAGAAATTTCAGACATTTCAGGATTGGAGGTAGTAGAAGAAACATTGACTCTCGAGTGAGATCTTGAGGATGCGGATGAATCCCAATTCTTGTGGTGAGTAGTCATGTTTTCGATCAACTCTCGGCACTCCTCCGGTCTCCTTTTCATAAAAGTACCACCGGCGGCGGCATTGATCGTGTCACGATCACGAAAAGTGAGACCATTGTAGAAGGTGTCAATGAGAGTGACGGGGAGCATATTGTGATTAGGACAGCGGTCGATCAAATCATTGTAGCGTTCCCAAGCATCGAAAAGCGATTCATCATTCTCTTGCATAAATCCACTGATTTGGTTACGAAGGCTAGTGACCATGGATGGGGGAAAGTAGCGCGATAAAAAGCGTTGAGTCATGTCGTTCCACGTATGAATAGAATTCTTAGGAAGACGGTCAAACCATTTTTCGGCATGGTGAGAAAGCGAGTGTGGAAAAAGTTGGAGGCGAAGGTCATCCATAGAAACACCGGGGCACTTCATGCTTTGGGTAATGGTAATGAATTTGTCGAGGTGTTTGTTGGCATCATCATCCGGAATTCCACGAAATGGGTTCGTTTGCACTTGTTGTATCATATGATGCTTCAACGAAAACTCCTGAGCCGTGACGTGCATTGGCGCAATCGGGCCTCCGCGTCCGTTCATGGTGGGTTGGCACAATTCCTCCATGGTTCGTAAATCAGGTTGAAGGACATTGTTGTTGTTGTTGTTATTCAAATTGTGTTGAGGTGGGTGATTATTGTTGTTATTAACACCAGCCATATCTAAATCTTCACGATTCTCGGGCTCAGAATAGTTCGTAGATCTAGCACGCATGCACCTGCAGAAGAAAAATATACACAGAGAAAAGCTATATAATCTTTTTGGTTTTTTTTTTTTATAGGTTTTTTTTTAAATGTTTTTGTAGTTTTGAAGAGTTTTATATTTTTTATGGATTTTTGGAAATTTTTATAGCAAGGAAAATAACGTTCAAAGAACGAATCCCAAAATTCAATGCGTCTCTCACTAGAAACCGTTTATCGTAACGAAAAGAGCCGGCAGCGGCGTCATTTAATACTTGGCTTTTGGCTAGGTATAAAATCTTATCGTCCGAATCTTTTCGAATTGAAAACCGGTCTTAAGTGCGACTCAATTGTCTTTTGGTGAATCAAGAGAATAGTTTGGTTTTGTTTGTTTTAAACTACTAGCAAGTAAATAAAGTGTCGTTGAGTAAATGGAAGAATTAAGATTAATTTTTAAATGACGCGTAAAATAAAAGGTAGCTAAACATAAAGATAAGATTAGAAAAATGCTTAAACACTTAATAAAACCAACACTTAGAAAATTTCTCAAAAATTAAAACTTAATAAAAAGGTACTATAAGAAAGTAAGATCGAAAGAAACCAAAACAAGCCAAAAGGGGACCCGATCGGAATGTATTCCGATCGGATGGTCGGAATGCAGGGAAATGCGCACAATCGGAATGTGTACAAAGGGGTCAATCGGAATAACTGCTAAGGTAACCAATCGGAATGTCCTACCTGTTTACAATCGGAATACGAGACTAGACCACCAATCGGAAAATGAAACAAGGGTTGCTAATCGG
The DNA here is from genome assembly GCA_025667525.1 of Glebionis coronaria. Classification (NCBI taxonomy): domain Eukaryota; kingdom Viridiplantae; phylum Streptophyta; class Magnoliopsida; order Asterales; family Asteraceae; genus Glebionis; species Glebionis coronaria. Next base: position 333,684,002 of record CM046881.1, on the reverse strand, counting down.
AATAAGCAAAGATTACCAATCTGAATATCAAAACCCTAATCCGATTAGATCAATCGGAATATGGGGATGGGGTCTGGTCGGAAAACTAGCCAATCGGAAAGTAAGATGGAGCGGCCAATCGGAAAAGGGTTTTAAGCCCTTTCCTAAAATCAAGGAAATCGGTTAGATGGTGCCCCCTGGTCGGAAAACCCAATCGGAAAGGGGTTTTACCACCCTTTCCGAAAACTATGGAAATGGGAAAAGCTAGGTACTAAGCTAAAGTAATAAGCTAACACCCGAAACTTATCAATCCAAATAATCAATCGAATCAAATAAGCACTTATCTCAACTTATCCAACTCGAAATTAAGCAACTTTTTAGATCAAACAATAAAAACATAAACTTTTAAATAAAGCTTTTTAATAAGAAAAATAAGCTAATCATGAAAATAAGCCAATAAGCACATACGTCTTAAAGCTTAATCAAATGAAAACTTACAAGATGATCAAAAGATTAACTTTTAAGCACGAAATCAATTAGAACAACACGGATCTTATGATATACGCACCAAAATCAACCTTAAATCAAAGAAAAGTAGAATGAGATTAAGAAATAAAAGCTTAAAATAGAACTTGATTTAATAAAAATAAGCAATACAAAGTGTTTAATCTTGAAAGATTAAAAGAAAAAGATGAACTAGTGAGAGAAAGTTTAAGACTTTCTCTCTCTAAAAACTAGAGAAAACTAAAAAGTGAAAAATTAACTAAAAACTCTAACCCTCTCCTAATGACTATTAGGAGGGTATTTATTGGGAAGGAGTGCATGTGTTTCATCTTTTCTCTTGCTTTCTTCACGTTTTCTCGACTCGCCTTTAATTCTTCGTCTTTGTCGTCTCGGGATTTGAACTTGTCTTTTAATTTTCTTCTTCTATTAGACTTAAGTTCTTCGACTTCGTTAAACTTCCGTCTTTTGACTTTTTCTTCGATAAATCTTCAGAATAGGCCTTGGACTTCCGTTCTTTTTGCACTCTTGATCTTTTGACTTCGTCTTTTTCCCGTTTTCTTCAATAAAAGCCCGTGAAAGCCCGTGTTTTCTTCCTTTTTAATATTTTGGTCCTAAAACACAATAAAAACACAAACCACGCATAATTCCGACTTTTACGACATAAATCACACGTTTTGGTCTTGTTATTATTGGAAATAAGTGGTAAAAGGATAAGTGTTTTCACACTTATTATGTATCATTGTTTAGCACCCAAAGATGTATTCCGCTGCGTGTAAATTTGGGGGTGTTAAAGATTGGTATCAGAGCCATGAGTTATAGAGAACTAGGTCTTTTTCTAAAAACCTAAACTATAACTGTCGGTTTTATTTTTCAAAGAGTCGGTGCACATGATTTCGCGTGACTTCAGGTTCAAGCTACTTCTGGGATTACAACTTTAGTATACATTATTATGTATGCCTTATTGCTAAGTATTTCTAAATAAATACTATAATCCTTTATCGATATATATTTATGTCGTTAAACTTTTCGATAACAGTTTGTCATTTATTAATGATTAACTTAAATAAATACAATGAATTTTCATGATCTTTCTGTATTTATTTTTGAAGTATTTAAATTGCTTTTAATGCAAAATTTTTATATTATGACCTTACACAACTTCATCTACGCGCGTTACTTTCATTGCTTAACCCTTTGAGATATCTATATAGATATCCAAATCGTCTTCCGACTGTTTGTGTTTAGACGTCTTGAAACGTAATTTCTAGACCATTGTGTAGCTCAATGTGTCTTTGGAATAGACTAACCGCTATCGTGTGAGTCACACATTTTGAAAGACTTCTTATAATCGTGTTGAATAATATCATGGTTTTTCATAAATATTTTGTTGATTTTTATTATCGTTTTACACGACATGTGAAGATTTAATTCGTTGACATTTATATGTATCGACTCCGAAGTGTATTGTTCACTTATATCTCGGTAACGTCATCGTCATTTTATAAATCATCGTCTAGATTATGGCGCTAGATTGGAATACGATTTTACTTCTATAAAATTGTATCATTTGTTTTTCATTAACTTTCTTGCTCCCGGAGTGCAACCCGTTAATGTTCCATTCTTTTCTTGTTATATTTTGTGTTTTTGACAATCGTGGCACCAAGGAGATTTGCCTACATTGCATTTTGAAATCTAAATTACGAACGTCTTTCACCGTCTTGCTTCCTAAATTTCTTGTTGAATACCTTGAAGCATTTTCTGTCATTCATCATGCTATATTTTATTTGATGCTCAATACGAGATTTATTTTTCGTTGTTATAAAATCCAAAAGACATGTGTGTATATATGTATATATTTTGAGCCGTTAAGAAGTGTCGAAAAATACACTTTATGCAGAAACCGTAGGGGCAGTATAAACAGGTCAAAACTTAAAAGTAAAACCTGCGTTTTTAAAATAAAATAGTCAAACCTGCATAGAACTTGCAGGGGTATTTTGGTCATTTTACATTGGTTTTCAAGTCTCGGGTAAAACTAGAAAGTCGTCTGAAACGTCGTTTTGCATCAAAATGCTTCAGACTCTGAGTCTTGGAGATGTCGTTTATCGGGTCAATTAATCGGCTCATATTTAAAAGTTAAATCTGATAGAAAATTCAGAACATGAGTTTTAAATGTTTCTAAGCTGTTTTGATTTCATTTGAGATCGTAAAATTTTAACAAATATTATTTTACAACTAACGAATACTAGTTGCATGTGAAAATATTTAAAAATAAAAACAGTACAGGATTAGCAATTACCGGATTAATGGTGTAATTTAAAAACGAATAACATACTTTCTTAAAAGCATGTTGTGTCGAGTATCTTACAAAGAATACACATGTGTATTGTTTTATTCTTTTCATATATATGACTCATTTGTCATTCGATGTTATTTTATTTTCGTTTTCTTCTAACCTTCAACTGATTTGGGTTGAGTTTTGAAGTTTTGACTTCACATTCTTCTTCGACATTCTCATCACGTGTCTCATGGTGTTTCCGTCTAAACCGTATAACCTTTTGAAACCTTAATAACTCGTGACCATTTTATTGGTTGTTTTATGAGCTACTATTTGCCACTTTTTGCAAACATTTGGCTACTTTATACGTTGTCAAAATGTCACCTTATAAATAAATCTGATATTGTTTTACGATTATTTTCACCAATTATTTTTAATTTGGTCTTATAAAATACTTTTCGTAAGATTAAAAGTTGCTTATTAAGTATCTCACAAATTACTTGTATCCTATAAATTTATAAACTATTTTTAAATTCCATTTTACAGATGGCATGGTTTATATATAAACATAAGAAACGTAATACTTTTCGACGAAACTGAGCACTGCATTGCTATTCCTAAATTATACATGGCCTGATCACCTATGTCTAATTTAGAAGGAGCCATGCTAGGCTGAATAGTAGTCAACTTAAAAATCTTGATGATAATCAACTTTTTACCTGTAATTATGATAAAGATAAATAAAATGAAATAAATTGAAAAGAAGTTTTGAAAACCTTTATATCTTATGCAAGTAGCGCAATTTCTATGCATCCGCATACGTTTTCTTATCTTTTCTTGAACGAATTACGCGCTTACGAATACGTTTTTACTCGACAATCGTTTTTCCACTTGTTACTTCATTTTGTCTTATAACTGATTTCTTTTGACTGTTCGTCTAATTACTTACTGTTGATAAAAGACTTGAAAGTCTCGATGTTTTATCCTTCCTTCTTGTCCAATCTTCTTTATGCGACTGGGTAGGTCTTTGGAATGTCGTCGTACGTGAATAATGGATTATCACTAAAGTGATTTCCGTATATCCGGGATGACGTCTGTCACTCTCGTTTGTCTTGAAATCCACTCTTGTGAACCGTGCTTTGCCTTCTCTCTTTAAATACTAACATCGTTCATTTGATTCATTTTAATTATAAGTGATTATTAGGAATTTTTTTTTTATTAAAATTTTTGTATGTAACTTATTTCCGATCATGTATCGACCACCGCTAAGTTAACGAGCTGATGTTGGTGAACCATCGACCGCACTAACAAAATTGACAACTTGTTTAACCTATTATTTCTTATCGTCTTACCATCGACTCCTTTATTTTATTATTCTCTTTAAGAATTCATACGACATTTGCTTCGTTCTCTTTTGTACCGTTGATTTCGTACTAATTGTTGACCATTATTTCCTTTCGTATTCGTATGTTGTCTTGTCACATTTTGAAACCGAACATATCCCATATTTATTTTGAAATAATAAACACCTTTATGTATTTCTACAAAGTATTATAAAATTTTTATGGAACTTGTCTACATTTTCAAATGATTTTCAATTATCGAAATAACTATCATAAGAAAAAGCTCAAATTTATACATCATATTTTGTATAACTAAAACTAATGTTTAAAAATAAAATTATGTTCTACCTTTTGAACTAATTTACTTATCATACTTTACTTTTAATGTAATGAAATTACCGGTTTAATTTATATTCCTAATAATGATTTAATTTGGAAATTATATCTTCTAATTGTAACCAACAATATGACTTTAATTTATAAAATTCATGTCATTCTTTCAAAGTTTCTTAAGACAAACAAAATAAATTATGAAGCTATTTAACTTCTATTTTTAATATATCATCTTTATCAAGAAAGTACCTCAAATGAGTCTTAAGGTAATACCAAATCCGGGACGGATAATTGTGACAAACGTTATTTTAATGTTAATATTTAATTCATTCTTCGCTCTCATTTTTCTAGTATTGTGAATAATTATGTTTTACGGTTACGTGAGTCGAGATCCCTCGTCGATCATTAATCTTAAATCATTTTACCACATCTTGTTCGTTTATGCGTTTATTGAAGTCATTTTTATCTCGTTCTGTTCCTCGTATTGAAGATCACTATTTTATTCTGAGTTTAAAATGAATCTCGGGAAGCAGTGTATAAGAAGAAACGATAAGTGTCACCAGGATTTATGTGTGTACTTGTGGAATGATTGAGGACCGAATCTCTTAATGAATGGTGTTAATAAATTCGTTACAACCTCGAGGAGTATGTTGAAGCCGACACCGCAAGTAGAAAGACTCTGGAGATCAAGTGGTTATTATCAAGGGTTCGTTCAAGGTTTTTCTCGATGATTAACGATGGAGATCTATAATCGATGTTTATGTCCGACCTTTTCTTTTATGTACTTATATGGTTTGTGATCTAGTCAAATGATCTTAAGTTGTGAGAACTTGAGACGGCATCATCCGATGACGTCTGATCATGTAGAACACATATTATGTAATATCTTTTTGACTTTCAACAACGATGTTTATTGAGTCTTTGAATGCGCATTGGCGAAAGTGAGATGGTGTCTTTGTATTATCTTTTGAGTTGGGACCCGCGTGTGAGCACCCTCCGATGACGAAAATGTTTTCTTGTTAGTTCTTTTTGATGTGTGTCCATGGCTATCCGGCCGATGGATATCCTTAAAATTACAACCTTCCTTTTTACTGGACTTACCCGAAAATCCTGTCATCTATTCTTGTCGTCGAACGAGCTTCGTGTAATTCATAAAATTTTCATGTGTCGAGTTTGACGGGTGACTTATGGATAAGGATTTACTTATTCCTTTTTGGTGAGATACAACTTGACAACAAGTTGCGTTTTGTAAAAGAACCAGTAGAGATCGTGGATCGAGATACACGTGGGAACGTAAGGACTTCTTTATAAGGAATGCCCTCATCCTTCCGGGTAGTGAACAACTCGTGTATGAGGCGAGTTGAGCGCCGGGACGTCGCTCCCTTAAGGTGGTGAGGATGTAAAACCCGTAAAAATAAGGTCATAATTTAATTCTATTTTCAACTATTTTGAAGTATTTTATAACGTTAAATATTATTATGTTTAACGGTTTAAGTTGAAACAGATATTAAATATTATATTTTAATATTTTGACGAGCAACGAGGACTACTAGTGATCGCGATACCGACGGATGCCCATAATTTTATATTTTATTATCAATCGTTTCGATATTTAATATTTTCGATGATATCGTTTTAATTACGTATCGAGTCGTTATATTATTATTTTTTTGTGTGTGTTTAAACTTTTAAGTATTTTTACGAAACCCGAGTCCCGTAAATATTTGTAAAATTGACTTTTAGTCATTTCCCGCTTTTTAACTAATATTTACATTTTGGACCAAAACTATCACAAATTGGCAAAAACTACCCTAACTCCACACTATAACTAACACTTCCACTAACACTTTTCTTTTAATAAATTCATTTAACAAAAACATCAACCAACTTCTTCTTCTCCCTTTGTTTTAGCCATCCACCATTAACACAAAAAACACCATGATCAAAATTTTTCTAGCTTGATCCAAGAGAAACTAAAACAAGTCCCATCCTCCATTTTCAAAGGGCTACAATTTGGTATAAAATTTTCATACATGCAACCATATAAATTTTTCAAGAAAAGTTGGTTATGTTTGATCCAAATTTGTTGTATGCATGTGTTAGTAGTGATGATCAAAAGATTTTCATGCTATATTTTTATTAAAAAGTTGATTTTTAATTTTTGGGTTTTTGATTTTGATGATGATGCAAGTGTTAGGGATGGTTCATGATGATATTAGGGGTGTAGGATGATGAGGAAAATTGTTAGAATTGATCAAAAACATGATTTTGTGGGAGATTTTGAAAGGTGATTTTGGGCAGTAGGTTTGAGGCCGTTTTTGGGAGTCTTACTGTTTGATAGTCACTTAACTAATTGGATAGGGTTGTAGAGAATTTCGTTAGCTTCGATTTCATATAAAATAGGCCTTCCAACTCCAAACAAGGTGGAAGATACACTAGTTTGATTTTCGTGTACCGGGAGACGAGTGTCGACACAATCCGAAAATTGTTGTCGATATTTGGATCGAATCTCGGGGACTATAAAATGAGTTTCAAAATGATTCAAGGGCTGTTCTCAGGCTCCAAGTTTAGTATTTTGAGTCTATTTTTAGAATCAAGTGGCGGTTTTACAAATGGAGTTGTTTAGAATGGTCAAAATGGTTTCGAAAGTCAAGGTCGCTAAACTGTCCGGATTTTGTGATTCAAAAATGAGCGGGCAGGGAACTTTAGAAGTAAAATCTTTTAATGGGCTTTTGAGAGGACTTTCTATATATAGTAAGTAAGTTCTCTGAGTAGTATCATAAAAAGTTGATATGTTTAAGTATGGGAAAACGGCTTGGACATTCGGTATGTTCCGGCAGATTTTTATTAAAGACATAGAATAATAAAATGAATATATATGAGAGTATAATAGAACCACTTGCATCGTTTTCTCTCGAGTTGTCGTGATTTTATACTTGAGTTTGATTTTATTAAGTATCATTTATTTCTCGAGTCTATTATTAATGTACGCACCTTATTTGCTAGGTTGCGGTTGTCGTGTTTTTCGGGCATCTACTATCGTCGGCGATCGTCTTCAACTACTATAAGTACTAAGGTGAGTCTATAGCCTCGCTTTATACTAGTTATTAAATGATTTTAAACCCGCGAGGGGGAATACATGTTTTTATAAACTTAGAACACAAGATTTTTATGGTATGCTTTGTCCCTCTATGAATGGACCCGTGGTTGCCTTTAAATTGCATTAAGTGATTGCCTTTGTTAAAACCTCAATTATGGACCGTTAATTAACCTATGATGGGTTAACCGCTAGTACAATTAATAGATCTATGGGGGAAGCCTCCCCGGTTCAGTTTTTGTGGACTTGTCATAGAAGCTTAGGCCCGACCTCCACACTGTTTGAGCATATTGTATTGAGAAGTCAGGTATACGGCAATGTACCAATAATCTGGAGGTAACCGACAATTAATAAATCTCTCGTCTTATTAGACTGATATGGGAGTGTCTAAGGGCTCGGTTCCATGAGCTTATTGCAATTTATGCTATATAAAATTATCATTGTTGATGCAAATTATTATTTGATGCTTATAAGCATGCCACAAACTTATAATCTTTGCTTGTGTTCAAATTGATTTCATAAACCTATAGATTCACTCGGCATTTTTGTTGATAGCTTTACTCACATGTATTTCAGGTAATCAAGAAGTGGAAGCTTGGAGGTCACGGGGAATGAAGTTGTGCACTGCTTTTGTTGTTCAAACTCTTTGATTTATTTATCGTTCCATTTTTAAAACAAACCAATATGTTGTTTTAACTTATCTTTTGGTAACGATTACTTGGGACTACGCTACTCTGACAAATGGTTTAGGAACGATAAATCTAAAACGTCTCTTTTCGAGTCGTTCTTTATAAGTTATGTGTTGTTGTATCATTGTTTAGCACCCAAAGATGTATTCCGCTGCGTGTAAATTTGGGGGTGTTAAAGTCTTTTTCTTTGTTTTTGCTCCTCTTCTTTAATATTCGTACCTACAATAATAAATAACACATATAAACGATAAGTGCACTAAAAATACACGTTTTGCTATTTATTATGCCAAAAACGAAGGGATATTAACACTAAAAACTTGAATAATTACGTGTCTAACAACTGGTTTCTATGTGGTCCATATAGAGTAGAAATAAATTTAGATGTTTTTTCTTATGTTTGGATGATTTCAGCCGGTTACGACAATGTTTTGGCTGTTTATGGTCGATTTGCATTAGGTTTTTATCAAGTTTAGTCGCTTTTGACCAATGTTTGCCTAGATAAAATTAATCCTTATTTCAAGGATCCATTTTCTTAGTTGTGGTCTTGAAACGGAGTCATGTATCACATGTTATGACGATTTTATTGCATCCCATGTTGTCAGATAATTTCAATCTAAATCTGTTTTTATATGTTAGCGATTATGTTTGGCACTTTATTTCTTGAAGGGTCTCAATTTAAATAGAATCACAGATGGAATCAAATATTTTAGAGTCATATAATACAGAAGCATGATCCTCCTACATGAAATGTCAAAAAATACTTGTCCTTTTTTTGTATATTATTCACCTGTGTAGGCTTCACAAGGATAAACAATATCATTGTTTTCTTGGTCAAATAACACAACGTGTTGTTATACCACACTCATATCTTGACCTTTATATTATAATGTATTGTCGAGATGCTCTTTGTCTAGTGCATTCTAAACTACCTCAAATACTAGTTGACCAACTTTTATACTAGGTAAAACACGACCAAAACTAAACAAAGAAAAAATACATATACGTGTTTCATCCATCTATAATCCGGGCGAAAACATTTTGACCGGTTTCTATGTGGTCCATATAGACTAGAAATAAATTTAGATGTTTTTTCTTATGTTTGGATGATTTCAGCCGGTTACGACAATGTTTTGGCTGTTTATTGTCGATTTGCATAAGTTTTTTATCAGGTTTAGTCGCTTTTGACCAATCTTTGCCTAGATAAAATTAATCCTTATTTCAAGGATCCATTTTCTTAGTTGTGGTTTTGAAACGGAGTCATGTATCACATGTTATGACGATTTTATTGCAGCCTACGTTGTCAGATAATTTCAATCTACATTTGTTTTTATACGCTAGCGATTATGTTTGGCACTTTATTTCTTGACGGGTCTCAATTTAAATAGAGTCAAATATGGAATCAAATATTTCCGAGTCATATAATACAGAAGCAAGATCCTCCTACATGAAATGTCAAAAAATACTTGCCCTTTTTTTGTATATTATTCACCTGTGTAGGCTTCACAAGGATAAACAATATCATTGTTTTCTTGGTCAAATAACACAACGTGTTGTTAGACCACACTCATATCTTGACCTTTATATTATAATGTGTCGTCGAGATGCTCTTTGTCTAGTGCATTCTCACCTACCTCAAATACTAGCTGACCAACTTTTATACTAGGTAAAACACGACCAAAACTAAACAAATAAAATACATATACGTGTTTCATCCATCTAGAATCCGGGCAAAAACATTTTATCCGGTTTCTATGTGGTCCATATGGACAAGAAATAAATTTAGATGTTTTTTCTTATGTTTGGATGATTTCAACCGGCTACGGCAATGTTTTGGTTGTTTATGGTTGATTTTCATCAGTTTTTTTATCAGGTTTAGTCGCTTTTGACCAATGTTTGCCTAGATAAATTAATCCTTATTTCAAGGATCCATTTTCTTAGTTGTGGTCTTGAAACGGAGTCATGTATCACATGTTATGACGATTTTGTTGTAGTCCACGTTTTTTAGATAATTTCAATCTAAATCTGGTTTTATATGTTAGCGATTATGTTTGGCACTCTATTTCTTGACGGGTCTCAATTTAAATAGAATCAAATATGAAATCAAATATTTCAGAGTCATATAATACAGAAGCATGATCCTACTACATGAAATGTCAAAAAATACTTTTCCTTTTTTTGTATATTATTCACTTGTATAGGCTTCACAAGGATACACAATATCATTGTTTTCTTTGTTAAATAACACGACGTGTTGTTAGACCACACTCATATCTTAACCTTTATATTATAATGTTTTGTCGAGATGCCCTTTGTCTAGTGCATTCTTGACTACCTCAAATATTAGCTGACCAACTTTTATACTAGGTAAAACACGACCAAAACAAAACAAAGAAAATACATATACGTGTTTCATCCATCTAGAATCCGGGCAAAAACATTTTGACTGGTTTCTATGTGGTCCATATGGAGTAGAAATAAATTTAGATGTTTTTTCTTATGTTTGGATGATTTCAGCTGGTTACGATAATGTTTTGGCTGTTTATGGTCGATTTGCATTAGGTTTTTATCAGGTTTAGTCGCTTTTGACCAATGTTTGCCTAGATAAAACTAATCCTTATTTCAAGGATCCATTTTCTTAGTTGTGGTCTTGAAACGGAGTCATGTATCACATGTTATGACGATTTTATTGCATCCCACGTTGTTAGATAATTTCAATCTAAATCTGTTTTTATATGTTAGCGATTATGTTTGGCACTTTATTTCTTGAAGGATCTCAATTTAAATAGAATTACAGATGGAATCAAATATTTTAGAGTCATATAATACAGAAGCATGATCCTCCTACATGAAATGTCAAAAAATACTTGTCCTTTTTTTGTATATTATTCACCTGTGTAGGCTTCACAAGGATAAACAATATCATTGTTTTCTTGGTCAAATAACACAACGTGTTGTTAGACCACACTCATATCTTGACCTTTATATTATAATGTATCGTCGAGATGCTCTTTGTCTGTTGCATTCTCAACTACCTCAAATACTAGCTGACCAACTTTTATACTAGGTAAAATACGATCAAAACTAAACAAAGAACATACATATACGTGTTTCATCCATCTATAATCCGGGCGAAAACAATTTGACCGGTTTCTATGTGGTCTATATAGACTAGAAATAAATTTAGATGTTTTTTTTCTTATGTTTGCATGATTTCAGCCGGTACGGCAATGTTTTGGCTGTTTATTGTCGATTTGCATCAGTTTTTTATCAGGTTTAGTCGCTTTTGACCAATTTTTACCTAGATAAAATTAATCCTTATTTCAAGGATCCATTTTCTTAGTTGTGGTTTTGAAACGGAGTCATGTATCACATGTTATGACGATTTTATTGCAGCCTACGTTGTCAGATAATTTCAATCTAAATTTGTTTTTATACGCTAGCGATTATGTTTGGCACTCTATTTCTTGACGGGTCTCAATTTAAATAGAATAAAATATGGAATCAAATATTTCCGGGTCATATAATACAGAATCATGATCCTCCTACATGAAATGTCAAAAAATACTTGTCCTTTTTTGTATATTATTCACCTGTGTAGGCTTCGTAAGGATAAACAATATCATTGTTTTCTTGGTCAAATAACACAACGTGTTGTTAGACCACACTCATATCTTGACCTTTATATTATAATGTGTCGTCGAGATGCTCTTTGTCTAGTGCATTCTCAACTACCTCAAATACTAGCTGACCAACTTTTATACTAGGTAAAACACGACCAAAACTAAACAAATAAAATACATATACGTGTTTCATCCATCTAGAATCCGGGCGAAAACATTTTGACCGGTTTCTATGTGGTCCATAGGGACTAGAAATAAATTTAGATGTTTTTTCTTATGTTTGGATGATTTCAACCGGTTACGGCAATGTTTTGGCTGTTTATGGTCGATTTTCATCAGTTTTTTTATCAGGTTTAGTCGCTTTTGACCAATGTTTGCCTAGATAAAATTAATCCTTATTTCAAGTATCCATTTTCTTAGTTGTGGTCTTGAAACGGAGTCATGTAAACAATTAGTATAGATCAATGTCATTTCCTTTTCCAATCTCGACCTATTTTATTCTTGCTTCGCTCCTATACACACTTCATTCTTTTCCTCAGCTCATACCTTACATCACGATGTGATGCTTCCCATCGTTTTTTCCCTTGCCATAACCCTTCATAAGGCATTCCATACATATTAGGCTAACTTTTACGCAACACCCTCTATTCCATCACATTCGTACGTACTCCTTCCAACTTTTCAACTACGTGACTTCTCATTCCTCTTGAAATATGAGATGAATTAGTCAGTCTATCGACTATCACCCACCTCTCGTCACCTTCCCCAATTTCGTCCTTGCGTCTTCCTTTCTAAGCTACTCCTATCTATGTAGGAAGTATAGTCTACGTCCCTTTTCTCCACATGATTGTCCAAGCCACGCAACATACATGTTGACGCGTTCACTGCTTTAGACAACTCAACTTGCGTAACCTACATCCTTCATCCAAACCACCCTAATACGTCATCCCTATAGTTCAAGTTCGTCTCATATCGCTTCATTTTTCTTATTCCATGTCTTATCAATCATGGTTGCCTTTCCCAGATGGTACTTGGCCTTGCAATTTTTCTTTTGTCAATTAACTCCACCCATCACTTTTGACAAATGTTCAATCAAGATGATTGAATATGTGTTGGAGACGTTCATGATCCGTATAGATCATTCTCCACGTCTCGTACACCCAAATGCCTCTAGCATTCTAGGCAGATATAACAGCCCATCTCCACTAACTAAGTCTATCCAGTTCCTGCAACGTATAAGCGATCGCCTTTCTTTGTCGTCCTCGTACGCGTCCAAATCCTTGCTCCACGTATCGTCATGCTTCGCGAATTCATCCAGTCCTTCCGATAATGCCAAGATCGGCTCATTATCCAATCCACCTCTTCAGCCTCCAAAATGCTTCATCATCCTTCTTCACTTCGCCCCTTGCTGGTTCCATGATATGCCATCATCTCTAACTACTCATCATGGTATACTTAATACTAAAACTCACACTTGAAAATCTCCCGTATAATTCCACTTCAAAACCAACACATACTTCGCCTCACTCTCCTTCTTAGACTTTGAGTAGATCAAGATTTCGTTGATACTCCCGATGACCACTCATTTATATACGTTCAGGCACACTCGCTTCATTGACTCCATGTAATCCGCTAGTGCTTTGGCGAAGCCAAATGCATAACCGTAAACCCAAAGCGTTCATACAACATCCTTAGCAATTTCAACTATGTCCTCCTTGCACCCTCTCTTAGCGGCAATACGAATAAATTCTTACCTCGTTCTACTTGCAAAATTCTGTACGCATTTTAAAAGACCGATGCTTCCTCTCATCAGACCACTCAACCGCTTTCCACATCCAATCTACTACTAAGCAACTCAACTTTTACCTTGCATCCGTTGCATTTTCTAATAACTCTTGTTTTTAAATCATTCCATCAACAATTTTCCTTGGAAAGGCACTAACTACAACTCCTCTCACTTCTCCTACTTGCTCTATTTATGGTTCTACCTCAAAATAATAGGCAAACCTACTAACTTTCAGGAAGTTTTTTAGAGAACATACATGCCTTACGAACAATATCCCCTTCCAACACTCTCTATGGCGCGTTACTTGTGCTAATATCTATACATTTCACAAATCTATATTCATCTCCCTTGGCACTCCTATTAGACCTCATGACCACATTAGTTCATCTACGAACCTCTTTCCTCCCCACTAAGGGTATTCTGACCGTTCTCTCATGGTCACCTACTTAAGTGTGTAGGCGCGACCAAGTCTTTCATATGACTACCTCAACGCTCCCGAACAATACAAAACCAAAACTACATCCTGAATCCATCAGATACGATCAACGAATCAACCCACGGATAACTAACGACATTTAACGTGCACCAGTTAAAACAAGTCAAAAACCACGAGACTCAAAAGAAAATTCAAACCCAAAACGTGTATCAATTCAAAATGACCCATGACAACGAAAAATAATCCAAGAAACACCCAATAGCAACCAAAACAAATTACGCCCCACGACATATTATTTAAACCGTGCAAAAGACCGACCTTTCCAGACGAATATATATCCTTTTTTATCTATTTATTATTACCTCCTACATTTATGTGACTCAAACAATCAACAAACAACCCTCTTGATGAACTCAAAACTCAACTCAAAAATTAGGTATCCCGTGCATCCCAAATCATAAAAATAAACTACTATTCAAACTCAACCTTTAACCCGACACTTGTACAATAATTCCGGCCAAGATACTGACCTCCCATGACTATACATTCTGAATATTTGAAAAGTACGTTCCGAGTACATAATTTTAGGCTTTGAATCACCCAAAAACCTTTAAAAACGAATAAGTTATGACCAAAACGAGTTTTCTCAAAACTTGCCTAGGCATTAGCGACAGTTTCTGACAGTTAGCGACATATTTTGACAGTTTAGCGACAGTTTCTGCCTACTCCGATTTATACCAAAAAAAAACGATTTTTAAACCCTAAAACCCCCCATTAATTACCAAAATTTCATGCACTATTAATTACCTCGAAAGGGTAAACGCTAATACATTTGATAGATCTATTGGGCTTGACACCCCTATCCTAGGGTCTGTATCCATAAGTGGTACCACCTGAAAGGGATATTATGTATAAGAGGGTCGTTTTTGGTATATGGCAATATTACCTGTTTATAGGGGCGTCAGAGGTTCCGGTTTGATTGTGGTTAACGTTCAGTGGCGTGAGTTTAATGCATTTATATATATACAACTTGTCTGATCCGCAAGTTTGAGATGATTAAAAATTCTTGTGTTTACCTATTATTCATTTAAACTCTTTGAATTCACTCAACCTTTGTGTTGACTTTATAGCATGTTTTATCTCAGGTTTATAAGTAGCTGGAGCATGGAGTGGCACGAGATTTTTTGAAGGCAATGATATTTATTACCATTCGATAAACATTTTTATAACTATGTATTATTACCTGTTTGTGGGGACCTGTTTATTTACAAACTCTGATGTTTTATTAATCGAATGGGCTAAACTTTTATAAACGTCTCTTTTTGAGTCATTCTCTATGTGCATATGCTTGTTATTAAGAAGAAGCACCCCAAAATGGTATGCCGCTATGTTGTTAAATTTGGGGGTGTTTCAATAGTGGTTTGAGTCTACTCTCAACTCTAGGAGGAGATTGCTCCCCTCTTTGAGTATCATTGAGTGAGGGAGAGGACTTACTGATGGTGTCACTATCCTGCTCATCCATTGGGGATGAGACAGTAGTGGCAGCCAAACCCCCAGTGTGCTCCAACCTTTTGGAGACTCTCCTCTCTACTACTTTGGAAGATTCACCAGGCAAGGGAAACCTAGCAAACTTGGTTTTGGTTCTCCTTTCATGTTGTGGGTTGGTAGGGGAAGTTGATTGGCAGGGGTATCTCTAGCAGGGGCATCAACAAGAGGGGCTTGGGCTGCTCTTGGTTTGGAAGAAGCTTCTCTTCTGATCTGGTCCATCATTATTGGTGTAAGGGGAACTGCCATGCCAGAAAATTGTTGGGTAGGTGCTGCAAGAGTTGTGAATAATTTGGTTGTATGGGGGTTAGCTTCAAAATAGTCTTTGTGATGAATTTTACCATGTTGCCTCATATCCAACAAAATTTCAACAAACCTTGGATACATTACAAAATTTTGAATGACTTGAAACATTTTTGACCATACCTTAAAAAATCATTTGAGAAAAATAATATTTACTACATGTTGCCAGGCAAATCAGGGCAGAAGCAACTTGACTCCCAAATTCATTAAAAGCAGTAGTATTTTATGATAAGCATTGCAAAATAGTGTGAATTAAAAACTTCCAATGGGGTGCAAACTGGCCTTTAGCAAATTTACATTTTTGATTAGTAGAAATATTGTACCCCAAGTTTGTAAGACCCTCAAAAATTTCAGCCTCTTTGAAAGCAACCACCCCACCCTCATCATTCAGACTAATTTGTCTCGAATGGAGGCAGGTGTAACCACCCTGGGATGGCCATCAACAAGGCTTTTAATTGTTACCTCTCCATTCATTGTTTCAACCTTGACATTAGACCAAAACTGCTGAATGTGTGAGTTGTAAATCCTAGGATTGATGGGAAGTGCTACCCTAAAATAACAAGATTTTAGGAAAGCAACAGCATCAGTAAATTCAGCAGGCTCTTGTGATAAAAGAGCAATCTGATTATGGTTAGCAGTAATTTTGAGAGTCGAGGAAGAAATTTTAAGAGTAAAAAGGTTTATGTTTTTGAAAACTTAGTGGGATTTGATCGAAAGAGTAAGTTAGGCCTGCTGGTTAAGGGAATTGAGTTTATATAGGCGAATTGAAGAGCTGTAATTGGACCAAATTTTCAAATTGCAAAAATATCTGAAATAAATCTTGATAAGAAAGTAATTTATTTGAAATAATAAATAAAAGGTTACCAATCAGCGAAGAAAGCGCCTTAAATATCTTTTGAAAAGAATAAAATATCCCCTAACCAAAAAGTTAGCAAGCAGGCCCAACGGCTATAAGCAGGGCAACGGTATTGTCTGTCAACGGTCATACAGGGGATGTTTTGCAAAGCAGGGGAAAGTTATATTAGCAGGGGAATAAAAAACTAAAGCAGGGGAAACTTTCCTAAGGGTATTAGACTAATCCTGAATAGATCAATGCTAAATAGCTCTGCTCTAATGTACACCCTTGTAAAAACAAGTTAGATACATAGAAACTCTAGAGTCCTCCATTCAGCAAAGTTCTAAACAGAAAGAGTTAACACATAAGCAATCCTGCACCTGGTCAACCCAAGAAAATAAGCATACCCTAGTCTCCATCCCTACCATTCCCTTACTATGGTTAGTTGGTCTTGGCAATATGTACCAAAAATCTTAATTTAGGATTAGTATCGATAATCGAATGGATGAGGAGTTATAGGTGTGATATGCCATAGGGACGAAGGGATTGGTCGAACTGAGATAACCACCCTTTTGAGGATGTGTATAGATCGTAGGTTGATTTGGACTTGAAGAACTAATGGGTATGTGAAAGACCGTCATAGGTCCCTTTGCAAGGAAATTGGAAATTTTAAGTAGTTTGGGGTACGGACTAAAGGGAGTTTCACCCATAGTAACGGGTGGTATGTTTTGGTAAAATGGAAGAGCTGATGTAGAGTTTTGTAGGTCCATTTATGATCTTTGGAAAGATCGGACCAGTAGCTTATGAGCGTAGAATTACCTAGGGGAAACGAGTGGTATACATGTTATATTTCGTGTATTAAGATTGGTAAAGGTTGTTTGAGAATGCATTTTGAATGTACGGTTATCCGGGACTTGTGTTAATAAGAGTCTTTGTTTTATCAAAGATCATTTGTGAGATTTATTGACTGTGAGGTAAAGAGTTTGGCAATGAGTTTAATTATTTTTGGTTTGTATATGTGGTATTTTGAACTTCAACTAAAGTTCACGTGGAAATGAGGGGAGTTCGTTTAGAACAAGTATCCTCATGTGATTTGTTGTTTGTGTGTTTGATCCTAAGGAGTAAATCTCGGGACGAGATTTCTATTAGGAGGGAGTGATGTGACAACCCTGGTTTTGAGGTTCGTCACTTAGATTTATTTTGTGCTAGTTACATGTCTTTACGTGTTTATGTGCTTATTGGTGTGTATAGATTGTGGTTTGGATATCGTTTTCGGTACGGGGTACCTTGTGAGTGAAACGATGTGTGATGATTTCATGTTCATGAGTTCATATGGTAGTGACTATAAAGTGAGATGGTGTTTTTTAGTGGTTTTACGTATACGTATATGTATTATAGAAAATCGTATTTTTACGATTTACGGTTTAGCATTTGGAGGTCTCGGATGAGGTAATTAGTCATATGGATATTTTTCGGGATGGTTTTAAGTCATTTAGGACTTAGTTATAAAGTTTATTTCAAAATTTGAGAGTTTTTATAAAAGTGTATATTTTACGTCTTTTACGGTAAAACGCGTAAATTTGACTAGTTTTACGGTTTTGTGGTTTTGGAAGCTTTAGGAGCTGAAATAAATTAAGGAAAATTAAAGTAATATTAATAACATAATATTAAATAATAAAAATAAAAAAATGAATTTAGGGGTGTTTGGGTCGGTTTAGACGCACCAAAGAAGAAAGAAAGAAGGGAAAAGCCCAAAACAGGCCCAATGGACTTGTAATGGGATTAGGGGGCCTTTAGGACTTAACCAAACCCAACTCATAACCATAATAATCAGGTTTTTAACCTCCATAACATCTCCTAGCCGAAATTCATCAATGGTGGCCAATTAGGGTTCTTCAAAAATTAGGTTTTCTTCATCTTCTATTAATTCAAAGGTAAAACCTTCTTAACCCTTTTCAATTTAATTATTTTAATGATGTATTAATCATCTTATGACGGATTTAGGTTAGGGTTTAATTAAAAACAGTATATTAATCATATTATAATGATTAAATAAATTATGGCTTGTAATTAGAGGGATTAGGGTTAATTAATGAGGTTGATTTTGTTAAACCCGTTTTTAAAAATTGGGCAGAATTTTGAGTCTATTGTTTTGATCATATCACGAGTTCTAGGAACATTCAAGATGCGATCAAACTAGACCTGGATATGTAATTGAGTTGGCTTTCTAAATCACGAAACGAGAACTAAATTGGAGGTCGGGAAGTGGGTCAAAAACAGGTTACAACAGTCGGAGGTCAAAACAGTTTTGAATTCAGCCTGTTTTCTTTTTAAGTTTTGGGTTGTTTGGGGTACTTAGGGTTGCATTGGGATCTTCTCACAAACATGAGAGATGGTTTATATATTTTAGTAAGGATCTGCACTTGGGCTAAGATTGTGGTTTAGGGTAAGACCCTCTAATGGTAATGAACTTTTCATACGTTTAAAATCAGTGAATTCTGGATAGGTAGCAATATATACACATATATCTGGGCCTTAATAGTAGCTTTAAGGTTAGGTAAAGTGGGAGGTTTTAGCTAACATGTATAAAAGTGTGAATATTCCTTTTAAAGAAACCATGGGTATGTTTAAGTGGACGTTTGACTTAAAGTTTTGAGACCTAAAACTGGGACTGTTTTGTGTAAAATTATGAACGGGATAGCTATTAAACTTAACCATGTTAGGGACTTGTTAAGGAAGGGTAATGGGGTGATTAGAGCTTAACAATGAGGTAATTATACGGAATAGACTAGATGTCCATCATAGGTTGATGAGCCATCTTAGTGATTGGTTCGTGTATTGATTTCGTGTTTTTGGTTTGTTAGCTTGTTGCTAGTGCGAGGACTTATGAAGAAGCTATTAGGTGAGTTTCATAGTCCCATGTTTAATATTGTTTTTGACTTCTAGACGGGATGGAGGAGACACTGTGTTGAGTTATTTTATAAATTGATGCTGTGAATGTTTTTTTAAGGTTTGTGATGGACTTGTGTGTACATTATGTGATTAACTGCTATGTGATTCTTGATTGTGTATGATTTGGATCGGGGGACACGTGTCGTCTCAGTTATTGTGGTTTGACAAGGTAGTGGCCTTGAGGGTTGACAAGGTAGTGGCCTTGTGGTTTGACAAGGTAGTGGCCTTGGGATAGGTACATAGTGTGATCATCTATGGTACCATGTTGTTTGGCAAGGTAGGAGCCTTGGATTTGGTTTGAAATGTTTGATCTTGAATTTTTAGTTGTTAATGCATACTTGTAGCACATTGTCCATATGTTATTGTATTTGTGTTTGTTATTCACAGCTTGTAATTGATTTAGCGTTGGAGTCTAAACCTATGACTCTCACCAACTTTATGTTGACGTGTTTTAGTGTCTCTTTCAGGTGATACTATGGTTAAGCATGAGAACATAAATGGCTAGGATTGGAGAAGCTTATGAATGTATATAGAAGGAGAATCCCTGTTTCCTTCTTAGTTTTTATTTGTTCTTTTAATAAGTGATACTGTGGCACACATATGTTTGTTTTGATTATGTTACTTGTTTGTCTTGGGTAAGAGGTAGGACTGTTACCTACTTACCTAGACACCTGCATTTGATGAGATATTGTCATGACTTTTGTGTCACCATTTTATGACATTTCTTATTCCATATAGTTATCTCTATAGACACGCCATGTTGTGATGATATCCATACGTCGCGCCCCCATATTCCGCCATGGTGGGGTGTGACACTTAGTTATGCCCATTAGCTTGGATCTACCCAAACAGATATTAGAGGCTCAACTCCAAGCACAGAAGCCTGAAAACATTGGAATGGAAGACATAGGAGGAATGCTTAGGATTGATCTAAGCAAGGAGAAGTTAGAAGCCAGAGCAGACGGAACATTATGTTTACACGGAAGAAGTTGGTTACCATGTTACGGAGACTTGAGACGCGGTGATCATTATTAACTAGGTGTTCACCTAGTATAAAAATATCATTGGACCAGTCTCTTCGAATTGATTACTGGTTTAATGTGCGACTCAGTCGTTTTTTGGTGGAAAACAAATAGTTTGGTCGTTGTAGTATAGTAAATGTGCAAGACTTTAAAGTAAATGACGGTAAGTAAAACTAAAACTAATTAAACGTAAATGGTGCAATATTAAAACTTTTAAAAGTAAATTAATTAAATGACGTAATATTAAAAACTTGACGAAAAGTAAATGACATAAAATTAAAATTTGACAAAATGTAAAATTAAAAACTTGAAAAGTAAATGACGAAAAATTAAATGAGACAAAACAAGTAAAAATAAAGCTACGTAAAAACAAGACAAGAAGATTAAAATAAAGCTAAGTAAAAATGGCGGGAAAATAAGTTCGAAAAGTGAATTTAAAATTAAAACAATTAATTTTGCAATGTGCAAAATTATGCCTTAAATCCGCAATGCCCGAGAGTAGAATTCCGCAATTCATGCCACAAATCCGCAATCAAGAGATTAAGATTTCGCAATAGTTGCGAAATCTTGCACTAAATCCGCAATACCAACACAAAGATTCCGCAATTCCAGGTTTGCACTAAATCCGCAATCAAGAAATGAAGGATTCCGCAATGTAGCTTGGGTAACAAATCCGCAATAATGACTTTGGTATGATTTCACAATTCAGATTAAGATTTCGCAATCATTGATGACCAAGATTTCGCAATTCGAACAGAGGGAACAAATTCGCAATACAGGCAAAGATTTCGCAACACAGGAAGAAGTTCAATTTTGCAATTTTGGACAAAATTGCGAATTCTTACCAGATTTTCCTAAAAACTAGGAAAACGAGTAAGTACAAAAATAAGCACTAAAATCTTAACTTTTTAAGAACAATAAGCAAAATAAAACACCAATAAGCTAACTAAAAAGCCTAGATTAATGCTAAAACATATAAAAACATCAAAAGCAAGCCACAAAAATTAAAAAGATTTAAACTTTATGTAAAAAGTAGATGAAAAAATTTAGATTGAAAACACAAAATCAACACAAACAAAGATTATGAAAAAGATTAAGAATAAGCAAGAAGAAAAGTAGAAAAAGATGATTAAAAAGCTTAAAGATAAAAGATTCAACAACACAAAATTAAAACTTACTTGAAAATTAAAGACTTGAATTTAAAGGACAATTAATTAAAAGTGCAAGATATAAAAAGTGCAAGTAATGAAAGGGTGGAAGAACTAATGTGTTAAATTAGCCAACAAAACAAAATAATGAGGTTAAGCCTCTATTTATAGGGAAGGAGGGGAGGTGTGTATGTTGGAAGCTTCTTTCTTCTTTCTTTCTTTTTAGTCCTTAGTCTTTAGTCTTCTAAATTCTTCGACTTTTTAGACTTTGTCTTGGGATTAATTAAACTCGTCTTGTAATTTCTTCATAAATTAGACTTGAGTTCTTCGGCTTTATTAAACTTCCGTCTTTAGACTTTTTCTTCGATAAATCTTCAGAATAGGCCTTGGACTTCCGTTCTTTTTGCACTCTTGATTTCTTGACTTTGTCTTTTGTCTTTTTCTTCGATAAAAGCCCGTGAAAGCCCGTGTTTTCTTCCTTTTTCATCTTTTGGTCCTAAAACACAACAAAAACACAAACCACGCATAATTCCGACATTTACGACATAAAATACACATTGTGGTCTTGTTTTCATTATAATTAAGTGGTAAAAGGATGGGTGTTTTCACACCTATCAAATCCCCTACACTTGACCATTGAAATGACCTCATGCAATGCTTAGTGACAAAGCAAGATTTACATTCTCCATCATAATCAACCTACCTTGGCCTTTATTAAACAATAGAAACTAAGGAAAATTTAGAAGATTGAAAATAACATAATGCTAGAAGGAAGAAACTTGTAAAGAATTCTAAGACTTACATTATGGCTTTAGTGTCATGAATGTTTATCACCCTCAAGTTTCACGTTCCCCATGCCAAGCTTAAAAACGAGATCATTGTTAGTACAAGTTAGCACAACTAACACTTACTCATGCGGTTCAATTAATCACTTAGACTCCTTATTCCTATGGGTAACTCTTATATTTTATTGATGTCTTGAGTGATCACGAGGATGCATTGTTGACTTATTTTGATAGTTTATTAAGGCTGAAAATAAAGTAGGACGATCTAATCCATAGTTAGCTAAAGGACAAAATCTTTTAAAACTGCTTCTCAAAACCTCATAAATTTCATATCTTGGCATAACTCGTTCCACGATTTGAGACCTTTCTCGGACCGATATTTGGCATTTACTTCATACTTCAAATCTTGAGAAGACGATCTTGAAATTATGGTCTTCTCTTCATATATAGTGTATATCTTCACTTGGAGTAGTTGAGATATTTTCTTCAAGTGTTGACCACGACTTCTTCATTATTTCTTCAATCCTTATTTGGGATTTTGATATACAACGATCCGCCTCCTTTTCGGACTTGGATCTATTTATCCTCATACCTTGTTAGGGTCTTTTCGGATAGATTTCTCCATGATCTTTATGGGAGTAATTGCTTTTCGTCGTGTGTCTTGATCCTTCATATTGATTTTGGAATAATGCTTTTCACATCATCTTGGATCTTTAGCAACAAAATGGAATCCTCATGCCTTGTTAGGGCCTTTTTGGACTCGCCAATCTTCGCGTCCCGTTTCAATAAGTTATGCCTTGGCTATGAACTCTAATTAATACCGAGCAACTTTTAAACGATCTTGGGCTAGAAGCTAAGTAATTTTTCAGATCGTACGACCTTACTTATTGCATTTATTTATTTACAAGCGATTGGAGAAAAAGATCATAATTAAATCACATAAGTTAATGAAAGAATACCAAACTTATAACTAACTCTATCATTTCTCGTTCTCCACAATTTAAAATCTCAAGGAATGAGACTCGTGGATACTTAGCCTAATAAACCAATTAAGGTCTACATAGTTAAGGATACTAGCTAGAGGAAACTTGGATAAGTAAACTCGGGTTGAGTCAAAATATTCACGACGGGCCTAATATATCTAAGGTATCTAAACTCGCTAAAACCATTTTATTTTAATAAGAGAAAATAACAAAAAATAAAGGAAACTACAACTAGGCCAAAATAGATTAAAAAATTTTAAAAATGGCGAAAAATCGAATTTCCGGTTAAAATGAGGTCAAATTCTTGGAAAAGTCCACTTAACTTCAATAGAAGTCCCCCTACACTTGATATAAACATTGTCCTCAATGTTTAAGCATGTGGGAGTAAACTCCCCTACACTTAGGATATTGTGCACGTTATTTAAATCTTGCTAAGGAAAAGACAACTAAAGGGATTCCTATTTTAATATTTGAAAATATAAAATAGTGAATCGAAAAGAGTTTAGGATAGAACCGGGAAGACGGAAACACGGAATCACGGGTCGTCAAAAATCATCAACAGTGGATCGTTGAACGCTCGGATCCCTGAGTATGAGAAGAGAGAAAATAGCAAACACCAACGGGTCTCCCCTACACTTAGGATAGAAATAGCTAAAAGATAGATACTTGGGTTTCCTCCCAAGAAGCGCTTGATTTTTGATCACCGAGTCGTGAGCCTGACTCGACCTTGATTAGCATGGTAAGAACCTTGAAGAACATCCACCGGGATCAAACACATGGTTTTCGTCCATCAAGTAACACAAGCTTAAGGCGAACAAGGCAAGCCAAAGAAGAGTAGGCAAGGTTCCCTTAAGCAAAGATAGTGCACGGTGGTGGGAGGTATGGTGAAGTGATAGCATGGCTCCAGCAGTTCCAAAAGTATTTCCTTTTATTACATCAGATGGATACTGATATGGATGAAAAATTTTGATACCGGGGTCGAACACCTTTTCCTTTAGGGGAAAATAGCACTCAGGCTCAGCAGAATTTGAAGAAGATCCGCTAATAAAATGCACAACCTCGTCCTCAGAAGGTGGACAGAGAGGTGTTAAAACATACGTGCTGCGGATGTGGGTGTCTACCGGCGTCTTCTGCTTTCAAAGAAGCTTCTTCATATCCGTAGAATGATAAAGACCATAATCATCAAAGTCCAAAGGAGGAGCATCACTCTCATTTGGGAAGTAAGTGTTGAGAAAAGTAGCAAAGTCTTCCTCAAATGAGTAGTCATCCAAATTAGGATCAAGTGTTGTTGGCGGAGGATCTTCATCATGTGAAAAATCACTCGAGAGAGTATCAGCCTCATCAAAATCATCATAAGTGGGCATGTCTGGATACTCAGAAGTAAAATCATCATAATCATCTCCATCAGAACTAGAATCATCATCATAAGCATCAAAGAT
The DNA here is from genome assembly GCA_025667525.1 of Glebionis coronaria. Taxonomy (NCBI): domain Eukaryota; kingdom Viridiplantae; phylum Streptophyta; class Magnoliopsida; order Asterales; family Asteraceae; genus Glebionis; species Glebionis coronaria. The sequence continues at coordinate 333,658,928 of CM046881.1, read as the reverse complement.
CGGTGGATAATCGTAAATTGGTGGAGGATCATAATTGGAGAGAGAATCATCCACATCATCTTCGAACAGTGTATTATCATAGCAAGAATCGAACAGAGGATTGTTGTAGACGACAAAATCATCAAGCACATTAATCATATTCGCTGATTCTTTCCCATTTGATTTGGTTGTGATCTTCCCCATTTTGAACACTTGTGCATCATTCGCGACCCTTAAGATTAACTCACCTTCGGCAACATCGACTAGAGCTTTTCCGGTTCTCAAGAATGGCCGACCAAGTATTAAAGGAATACGAGGGTCCATTTCATAATCTACAACAACAAAGTCGACCGAAAAAGTGAAGGTGCCCACTTTAATAAACACATCTTCGGCAATACCAAGAGGGTAAGCGAGAGTGATATTTGTAAGCTCAAGAGTCATCTTCGTTGGAGTAAAATCGGGTAATGATAACTTTTTCCAAACACTTAAAGGCATCATATTTATACTTGCCCCGAGATCGGCTAAGGCAGTAAATTCTTCGGTTTGGTGAAAAGTACACGGTAGCACAAAAAGACCGGGATCTCCAAGTTTCTCCGGAATTTCTTTAAGAAGGACGGCAGAACAATTTTCATTCAATCGAGTATTAACAAACTCGGCCATCTTCTCCTTCTTGCCAAGCAAGTCCTTAAACATCTTGATAAATTTAGGCATTTGCGCAAGAGCTTCAACAAGGCTAAAGGTGATGTTTATGCCGGCAATCTTGTTCAAAAAGTTGGAGACTTGAACGTCATCCTTAGTAAGAATTCTACCTTTGTCCAGCCGGGAAGGGTAAGGAATGTTGGGTTTAGGTGGTGTAGGTGTAGCAGGTACAGGTTGAGATTTTGAGGGTTGAGAAGTACAAGGTTTAGAGGTGGTGGGCGGGGTTGGTGAAGGGTTCTTCTTGGGTACTTCTTCATAACGAGGCAGAGACGGTAATGGTGAACTAATACTAGGTGTGGGAGTAGTAGGGATAAATGGTGGTGGAGGAGGTGTAGATGGTGTAACTGGGGGTGGGATAGATGGTCCTACTAAAGTTGTTCCACTACGGGTAGTAATAGCACTTACATTCGCTCTCAGGTTGGTAACAGTATTTGAAGGAAGTGAGCCCGAAGTAGAAGGTTGATTACCTTGAAAGAAACTAGCCATCATGTTCTTCAAATCATTCGTCTGAGTGCTGATAGAAGTTTGCATATCTTGACGAAACTCGGTTCTAATATCATTTCCTTGTTTAGTGATGTCACTTTTCAAGGTGATGATTTGGCTTTGAAGATTGTTAACTAGCTCTCGTTGGGTTTTCATGAATGTTTCAACATCGTGATTGATGGGTGGAGGTTGGGTAGCGGGTGGGTGATATGGAGTAGAAGCTCGAGGTGGGTTTTGAGTGCTTCTATTGTAGTTGTTGGGGTTGTGGTTTTGAGGAGAAAAACCAGGTGAAAGACAGTTGTTCGACCTGTAACTTAGCAAATTTCGATCCCCTTAAGGTCGGGCTTGGTAATTTTCCGGTGAATAGTTACCATAAGCCGCATACACGTTTTCCGGATTGCCTTGAGTAGAAGGACAATCGGTGTATGAATGAGGAACGCCGCAGGTCTCACAAGAAATTGCTACAGCTTTAACTTGTTGTTGTTGGTTTGTAGCGATGAGCAAGATATTTTTGTTCATTTCGGCCATCATACGGGTAAATTCGGTCATATCGGGGTTTGATGAAGTAGAAGAAACATTGACTCTCAGGTTATTCCTTGAAGATGCGGAGGAATCCCAATTTTTGTGATGAGTAGTCATGTTCTCAATAAGCTCTCTACACTCCTCGGGTCTTCTTTTCATAAATGTGCCACCGGCGGCTGCATTAATAGTATCACGATCACGAAAAGTTAAACCATTGTAGAAAGTGTCAATTAAGGTAACGGGGAGCATGTTGTGGTTTGGACATCGATCAATCAAAACATTATATCTTTCCCAAGCATCAAAGAGAGATTCATCGGGTTCTTGCATGAAACCGTTGATTTGATTTCGAAGGCTCGTGACAATGGATGGTGGAAAGTAGCGCGACAAAAATCGTTGAGTCATGTCGTCCCAAGTATGAATGGAATTCTTCGGGAGACGATCAAACCATTTTTCGGCGTGGTGGGATAAAGTATGTGGAAAGAGCTGTAGACGAAGAACATCCATAGTAACCCCGGGCAACTTCATGCTTTGAGTAATAGTAATGAATTTGTCGAAGTGCTTGTTGGCATCATCATCCGGCAATCCGCGAAATGGATTAGTTTGCACTTGTTGGATCATATGATGCTTCAACGAAAACTCCGGAGCCGTGATTTGCATCGGCACAATCGGTCCTCCTCGTCCATACATTGTGGGTTGACAAAGCTCCTCCATTGTTCTAAGGTCGGGTGGGGGAACATTTTTGTTATTATTGTTGAGGTGCGGTGGGTTATTGTTGTTGTTCACACCTGCCATAGCTAATTCTTCACGAGTCTCGGGCTCTGGATAAGTTGAAGATCTAGTACGCATACACCTGCAAAAGCAAAAGAAAAAGATACCAAAGCAATAGACAATATATATACACTATAAAAATAAAAATAAAAAAATTAAAATCTTTTTGGTGCAAAACTTTGAAAAAGAAATGCTTTTAATGATTTTTAGATGTTTTTGTATTTTTGAAAATTTTTAATTTTTATGGATTTTTAAAAAATTTTGACACGAAAAATAACGCTCACGAATGAACGGATCCCAAAAAGCAACGCGTCTCTCACAGAAAACCGTTAATATTTACGAAAAGAGCCGGCAGCGGCGCCATTTAATACAAGGGATTTTCCAAGTACAAAATTTTATCGTCCGACCTTTTCGAATTGATAATAGTTAACCGTGCAACTCAGTCGTCTTTTGGTGGAAAACAAATAGTTTGGTCGTTGTAGTATAGCAAATGTGCAAGACTTTAAACTAAATGACGGTAAGTAAAACTAAAACTAATTAAACGTAAATGGTGCAATATTAAAACTTTTAAAAGTAAATTAATTAAATGACATAAAATTAAAAACTTGACGAAAAGTAAATGACGTAAAATTAAAATTTGACAAAATGTAAATTTAAATACTTGAAAAGTAAATGACGAAAAATTAAATGAGACAAAACAAGTAAAAATAAAGCTACGTAAAAACAAGACAAGACGATTAAAATAAAGCTAAGTCAAAATGGCGGGAAAATAAGTTCGAAAAGTAAATTTAAAATTAAAACAATTAATTTCGCAATGTGCAAAATTATGCCTTAAATCCGCAATGCCCGAGAGTAGAATTCCGCAATTACGAACATGCCACAAATCCGCAATCAAGAGATTAAGATTTCACAATAGTTGCGAAATCTTGCACTAAATCCGCAATACCAACACAAAGATTCCGCAATTCCAGGTTTGCACTAAATCCGCAATCAAGAAATGAAGGATTCCGCAATGTAGCTTGGGTAACAAATCCGCAATAATGACTTTGGTATGATTTCGCAATTCAGATTAAGATTTCGCAATCATTGAGGACCAAGATTTCGCAATTCGAACAGAGGGGACAAATTCGCAATACATGCCACGATTTCGCAACACATGAAGAAGTTCAATTTCGCAATTTTGGACAAAATTGCGAATTCTTACCAGATTTTCCTAAAAACAAGGAAAACGAAAAAGTACGAAAATAAGCACTAAAATCTTAAATTTTTAAGGACAATAAGCAAAATGAAACACTAATAAGCTAACTAAAAAGCCTAAATTAATGCTAAAACTTATAAAAACATCAAAAGCAAGCCACGAAAATTAAAAAGATTTAAACTTTATGTAAAAAGTAGATGAAAAAGAGTTAGATTGAAAACACAAAATCAACACAAACAAAGATTATGAAAAAGATTAAGAATAAGCAAGAAGAAAAGTAGAACAAGATGATTAAAAAGCTTAAAGATAAAAGATTCAACAACACAAAATTAAAACTTACTTGAAAATTAAATACTTGAATTTAAAGGACAATTAATTAAAAGTGTAAGATATTAAAAGTGCAAGTAATGAAAGGGTGGAAGAACTAATGTGTCAAATTAGCCAACAAAACTAAATAATGAGGTTAAGGCTCTATTTATAGGGAAGGAGGGGAGGTGTGTATGTTGGAAGCTTCTTTCTTCTTTCTTTCTTTTTAGTCCTTAGTCTTTAGTCTTTTAAATTCTTTGACTTTTTAGGCTTTGTCTCAGGATTAATTAAACTCGTCTTGTAATTTCTTCATAAATTAGCCTTGAGTTCTTCGGCTTTATTAAAATTCCGTCTTTAGACTTTTTCTTCGATAAATCTTCAGAATAGGCCTTGGACTTCCGTTCTTTTTGCACTCTTGATTTCTTGACTTCGTCTTTTGTCTTTTTCTTCGATAAAAGCCCGTGAAAGCCCGTGTTTTCTTCCTTTTTCATCTTTTGGTCCTAAAACACAACAAAAACACAAACCACGCATAATTCCGACATTTACGACATAAAATACACGTTGTGGTCTTGTTTTCATTATAATTAAGTGGTAAAAGGATGGGTGTTTTCACACCTATCAAATCCCCTACACTTGACCATTGCAATGACCTCATGCAATGCTTAGTGACAAATCAAGATTTACATTCTCCATCATAATCAACCTACCTTGGCCTTTATTAAACAATAGAATCTAAGGAAAATTTAAAAGATAGAAAATAACATAATTCTAGAAGGAAGAAACTTGTAAAGAAATCTAAGACTTACATTAGGGCTTTGGTGTTAATACAATGATTTTCTATGGGTTCTATTTTATTCTCTCTCGATATCCTCTTGAATTGATCTCGGTTCTAAGTGGAATGATTTGTTCTTGGTTAATAAAAAGGTGTTGGTTTGTTTATCTATTTTAAACTAATAACAATTAATTAAGTGTCGAAGATTAAACTTAAAGCTTTAAAAGATTAAACTAAAAGACGAGCTTAAAAATAAAAGTTTGTAAAATGTTAAAGATTATACTAGAAAAATAAATGGACATTCAATAAAAACTAACACTTGGGAAACTTTGAGAAAAATAAGAACTTAATAGGAAACTACTAAAAGAAAGTAAGAACGGAGAATAGCAAAACAACTCAATCGGAATAACCAAAAAATGGGTGTAATCGGAATGTATTCCGATCGAACGATCGGAATGTTGAGAAACTATACTGATCGGAATATGGAAAGGTGGGGCAATCGGAATACTTGAAAAGCTTGTACAATCGGAATACTAAAAACAACTCAAATCGGAATACTCTAAACTTGCTCAATCGGAATATGGTTAAACAATACACCGTCGGAATAAATGAAAATACCACCAATCGGAAAAAACTAAACCCTTTTCCGATCGGTCGATCGGAATAAAGGGGGGGCCTTGGTCGGAAAATACAATCGGAAAAGGGAGTTACCCTTTCCGAAAATGGTGCAATCCGAGAGTTTAAGCTAGGGAATAAGCTATAGAATAAGCCAATCTCCAACAAGCTCGAATCCCATAATAAGCTGATCAAATAAGCAATAAAAACAACTTTATCTAAGCTTCAAATAAGCAAAAACATAAATCAAAAGATAAAAAGGAGAACTTTTTATAAAAACTTTAAAAAGTAAATAAGCTAAATCAACAAATAAACCAATAAGAACAAGGATCTTAAAGCTTATTTGTGTATAAACTTAAGGAAACATAAAAGAAATCAACTTTTTAAGCACAAATCATTGATGAACAACACGGATCATACGAGATTTGCACCAAAATCAATCAAAATCAAAGAAAGGAATGATGAGATTAAAGATTAAAAGATAAAACCTTGAACTTGATTAATGAAAAAGTAATACAAATGTTTTTATCTAGAAAGAGAAAAAGATGAAATCTAGTGAGAGAAAGTTTAGAACTTTCTCTCTCTAAAACTAGAGAGATCCAAAAACTAAAAACTAACTAAGTGTGAAATTTGTGAAGTAAGGGCCTTAATATAGGCGTGTGTATGGGCTTGCAAATGGGCTTGGTTTTGGGCTTCTTTTCTTCTTCCTTCTTTAGTCTTCTCGTCTCTTTTAATTAAACGTTTCCGACTTTGGATTTTTAGAAGTGTCGGTGAATAATTCCAACTCGTCTTATAATCTTTTATTTAATAGACTCGAGTTCTTCGACATATATGAATCTTCCATCTTTGGCTCTATTCTTCGATAAATCTTCAAATAGGCACAATGACTTCAAATCTTTTGCATCTCTTGGACAATAGACTTCGTCTTGAGTCTTTTTCCTTGATAAAACCCGTGCAATCCCATGTTTTCTTCAATATTCATCCGGTCGACTCTGAAAACACAATAAACACAAAAACCACGCATAATTCCAAACAAATGATATTAAATACGTGTTTTGGTCTCGTTTTAGCCAGATTTAAGTGGTAAAAGGATGGGTGTTTTCACACCTATCAAATCCCCTACACTTAACCATTGCCATGCCCTCATGCAATGCTTAGTGACAAAGCACATTTACACTTTTCTCGTAATCAATCAACCTTGGCCTTATTAATATACTATTAAACAAAAATGAAAGTACTAAGAGAAATTAAAACTTTAAAGTAAACAAAAGGATGGAAATAACTTGCAAAGAGATCAAGGACTTACATTAGGGCTTTGGTGCTGCGAAGATTTATCACCCTCAAGTTTCACGTTCCCCAAACTAAGCTTAAAAACGAGATCATTGTTATTATAAGTTAGCAATTCAAACACTTACACACATGGCCTAATTAAATGCTTAGACTCCCTTATTCCTAGGTGTATCTCTTATATTTTATTTTTGTCTTAGAATGATCATGAAGATGCATTTTTGGACTTATTTCGATAGTTATTTAGGCTGAAAGCAAAGTAGGACGATTTGATCAATAGTTAGCTAAAGGACAAAATCTCTTAAAACTGCTTCTCGGGATATCAAAAAGTTCATATCTTGGCATAACTTGGTTCGCGATTTGAGACCTTTCTCGGGCCGATATTTGGCATGTACTTCATACTTCATATCTTGAGAGACGTTCTTGAGATAGTGGTCTTCTCATCGTAATATAATTTCTTCACTTGGAGACTTTTGAGGGGTACTCCAACTTTGTTGACCACGACTTCATGATTATTTCTTCAATCTCTAATTGGGATTTTGAGATACAACGATCCGCCTCCATTTCGGACTTGGATCTATTTATCCTCATACCTTGTTAGGATCTTTTCGGATAGACTTCTCCATGATCTTTATGGGAGTTGATTGCTTTTCGTCGTGAGTCTTGATCCTTCATATTGATTTGTGAATAATGCTTTTCACATCACTTTGGATCTTCAGCAATAAAATTGAATCCTCATGCCTTGTTAGGGCCTTTTCGGACTCGCCAATCTTCGCGCCCCGCTTCATAAGTTATGCCTTGGCTATGAACTCTTATCATTACCAAGCAACTTTTAAACGATCTTGGGCTAGAAGCTAAGTAACTTTTCAAATCGTACGACCTTACTTATTGCAGATAAGTTATTAGCAAGTGATGGGAGAATAGGCAAATAATTACACCAAGTGAGCTTGTGCAAGAATACCGACTTATAATTGACTCTATCATCTCTCGTTCTCCACAATTTAAAATCTCAAGTAATGAGACTCGTGGATGCTTAGCCTAATAAACCAATTAAGGTCTACATGGTTAAGGATACTAGCTAGAATAAACTTAATTAAGTCTATTCGGGTTGAGTCAAAATAATCGCAACGGGCCTAATATGTCAAAGACTTCTAAACTAGCTACACCACTTTATTAATATTTTTGACTTTATTGCGGGATATATACATATGAAAGCAACGATAAAAATTTAAAAATTACGACTAAATGGCCAAAGTTAATAAAAAATTTGAAAAATGTTGAAAAATATGATTTTCCCGGTTAAATGAAGGCATTTTCATGGAAAAGTCCACTTAAAACTTCGATAGAAGTCCCCCCTACACTTAAGATAAACATTGTCCTCAATGTTTAAGCATGTGGGAAAAGTCTCCCCTACACTTATGACATTGTGCACGTTGGTTAACTCGAGTTAAGGAAGAGACGACTAAAGTGATCAATTTCAAATGTGAGTATGAAGAAAATTGAATCACGATAGTTGAGAGATAGAACCGGATTTCGGATAACACGGGAGCACGGTTCTTCAAAGATTCCAAGAGTACATTCATCCCTGTAATCACATGCACACAAAAACAAACACCTATACAGGTCCCCCTACACTTAGGAGGTTAAAACATAAAAGGATAGATACTCGGGCTGCCTCCCGAGGAGCGCTTGTTTTTTATAACCGAGTCACGAGCCTGACTCGACCCAAAATTAGTTCATGGGGAACGTGGTGAGGGATGGAATCACCTCCGGAGAGGTGTCCTCACCAAAGTACAACTTCACTCGTTGGCCATTCACCTTAATATTAGGTCCATTAGGTTGAGCGAGCTCGAGAGTACCATATGGAAAAATGTTGGCGACGGTGAATGGACCAGACCAGCGGCTCTTCAACTTGCCAGAGAAGATCTTCAACCGAGAGTTAAAAAGTAAGACTTGATCACCAACGTGGAACTCTCGGTTCTTGATTTTTGCGTCATGAAGGATCTTCGTCTTCGCTTTGTAGATCAGCGAGTTCTCATAAGCTTCATTCCTCAGTTCGTTGAGCTTGTTGAGTTGAGTCTTGTGATGATCACCGGCTTTGTTTATGTCGAAGTTAGCCCACTTCAAGGCCCAGTGCGCCTTATGTTCCAGCTCGATGGGAAGGTGGCATGCTTTCCCGTACACAAGACGATAAGGTGTACAACCAATCGGGGTCTTGTATGCGGTACGAAAAGCCCACAAAGCATCATCAAGTTTATCAGCCCATGCGGCACGATGCTCTCCCACGGTTCGTTCCAGAATTTGCTTAAGTCCTCGGTTGGATATTTTAGCCTGGCCATTAGTTTGTGGGTGGTAGGCTGTGGAAAGACGATGATTTACACCGTACTTAGCCATGACTCTAGAAAATTGGTCATTGCAAAAATGAGTCCCACGATCACTAATAATGGCACGAGGCACACCGAATCTAGCGAAAAGAGCTTTCAAAAAGTTACAAACCACCCTTGCGTCATTAGTAGGTAAAGCTTTGGCTTCAACCCACTTTGAAACGTAGTCAACGGCTACAAGGATGTATTTGTTTCCTTTAGAAGAAGGGAATGGCCCCATAAAGTCGATACCCCAAACATCAAAGATTTCACACTCTTGAATGAAATTCTGAGGCATCTCGTCTTTATGTGTGATCGTGCCTTGTTTTTGGCAAACATCACATCGCTTAACCATATTGTGAGCGTCACGATATATGGAGGGCCAATAAAATCCCGAATCAAACACTTTTTTGGCGGTGTAGTTGGGACCAAAGTGACCACCGGTGGGTCCTTTGTGGCAAGCATCAAGGATTTTCAAAGCTGCCGGTCCGTCAACACATCGGCGGATAATCAGGTCGGCACATTGTTTGAATAGGTAAGGGTCGTCCCAAAAGTAGGTCTTAATGTCGGTGAAGAACTTCTTCTTTTGTTGAGACGTCAACCCTTCCTTGAGAATTCCACCCGCCAAGTAGTTTGCAAAGTCCGCAAACCACGGGGTTTCATCAGAATTCGAATTTATAGACATTAAGGTCTCCAAGGGAAAAGAATCATTGATTTATTTGGTCGGATGATCCCCCTGGTAAGGATCCTCAAGTTTACTGAGATGATCCGCGGCTAGGTTTTCAGCTCCTTTTTTATCGCGAATTTCGATTTTAAACTCTTGGAGTAGCAAAACCCAGCGAAGAAGTCTTGGTTTGGAATCTTGCTTTGTCAACAAGTACTTCAACGCGGAATGATCGGTGTAAACGATTGTGGTGGAAAGGACAAGATAGGGGCGGAACTTTTCAAAGGCATAGACAACAGCTAAAAGCTCTTTTTCGGTTGTCGTATAATGCAATTGAGCCCCCGTCATTGTCTTGCTAGCGTAATGGATCGGTTGGAAGTGTTTATTCACTCTTTGGCCCAGAACTGCACCAATAGCAAAGTCACTAGCATCGCACATCAACTCAAAGGGAAGCTCCCAGTTAGGGGTAACCAAGACGGGTGCCTTAGTTAGCTTATCCTTAAGCGAGTTGAAGGCTTCAAGACACTCTTTGGAAAAGATAAAAGGAGTATCTTTTTCCAAGAGGTGGGTCATCGGGCGAGCGATTTGAGAAAAATCTTTGATGAATCGACGGTAGAAGCCCGCATGACCCAGGAAACTTCTCACACCCTTCACGGTTGAAGGTGGAGGAAACCTGGCGATAACATCGACTTTAGCACGGTCTACTTCCAGACCGGCTTTGGAAATCTTGTGTCCCAACACGATGCCTTCTTTTACCATAAAATGGCATTTTTCCCAATTCAGAACAAGGCGAGTGTCTTCGCACCGCTTAAGCATACGTTCCAAATTGGCAAGGCAAGAAGAGAAGGAATCCCCGAAGACCGAGAAATCATCCATGAAGACTTCCATGGTTTGTTCAACCATGTCATGGAAGATAGCTAACATGCACCTTTGGAAAGTCCCGGGGGCATTGCATAAGCCAAAAGGCATTCTTTTGTAAGCAAATGTGCCATAGGGACAAGTGAATGTTGTCTTCTCTTGATCTTGGGGATCGATGGGTATTTGGAAATAACCCGAGAAACCATCAAGAAAGCAGTAATATTCATTACCCGCTAAACGTTCAAGCATTTGGTCCATAAAAGGTAGAGGGAAATGATCCTTTCTCGTGGCATCATTGAGTTTGCGGTAGTCTATACAAACTCTCCACCCAGTAACGAGACGAGTGGAAATCAACTCGTTGTGTTCATTGGGAACAACGGTTATTCCGCCCTTCTTAGGCACACAATGGATTGGACTAACCCATGGTGAATCCGAAATAGGGTAAATCATACCCGCATCAAGAAGTTTGATAACCTCTGTTTTGATGACGTCATGGATTTTTGGATTCACCCTTCGTTGGCTTTGAATTGTGGGCTTAAAGTCGTCCTCCATGAGAATTTTGTGTGTGCAGAAGTGAGGATCAAATCCACGAATATCAGAAATCTTCCAAGCAATAGCCTTCTTATGATCTTTCAATACGGTGATAAGTCGGGCTTTTTCTTCTTCCTTTAGGTCCTTAGCAATGATGACTGGCGACTTCTTCTCTTCTTCAAGGAATACATACTCGAGATGGGGCGGCAACTCCATAAGTTCTAAATCCGGAGGATTTTCGACGGGAGGCGTATTCGAAGTCGGAGTATCGATAGAAATGACCGTGGGAGATGGAGGCGAAGGATTGTCTTCGTTGAGAAGATTGTCAAAGAAATTCATGTCTTCATCCCCATCGGTGGGAGAATCATTAGTAGCTAAATTCACATCTCCCATGGTGTCTTCAAGATTGTTCCAAAACAAATCACTTTCTCCAAATAGAGACAGTGATGAATCAATAGAGGAAACGGTTTTAACATTGGGAAGAGAGGTAGGAATACTTTTGCAAGCATTTTGGAAGTGTTCTTCACAAGCCTCATCAAGAACGTCAATACAATTAACACTCTCGTATGAATAAGGTTGTTTAGACAACTTTCCCATGTTGAAGACAATTTTATCGTCACCCACTCTCATGATAAGCTCACCGGCTTCAACATCGATGAGAGTGCGACCGGTCCTCAGGAATGAACGACCCACGATCAAGGGAACACGAGGGTCCATCTCGTAGTCGACGACGACGAAATCGGCAGGAAAAGTGAATTTGTCGACTCCTACAAAGACGTCTTCGGCTATCCCCACTGGATAAGCAACCGTACGGTTAGCTAATTCCAAAGTCATTTTGGTGGGGACTAGCTCTGGGAGAGATAATTGCTTCCAAACGCTTAGAGGCATTAAATTAATACTGGCACCTAGATCGGCTAGGGCCATGCAATTCTCTACTCCCGGAAATTGCAAAGGATTAAGAAATGACCCGGATCACCAAGCTTGGTTGGCAATTTCCTTAAGAGCACTGCAGAGCAATTCTCATTAAGTTGGGTGTTGGCAATATCGAGAAGCTTTTCCTTTTCGCTCAGAAGATCTTTAAACTTTTTCGCGTACTTGGGCATGTGAGCGAGAGCCTCAGCGAAGGAGATATTGAAATTCAGTTGTTTAAACATTTTAAGAAAGCTTGAAACCTGAATATCGTCCTTGCTTTTGAGCTTCTCTTTCCTCAACCTAGATGGATAAGGTATGGAAGAAGAGGAAGGCTTCGAGAGAATAGGATCACTCACATCCTTGGGTGGAGGAAGGGTGGAAGTAAGAGGCGGAGAAATTGGGGATGGAGAAGGATGAGGAATAAGAGCAGGTGACTCGTTCTCCTTAGTCACAACCACCGGTGGAGGTATAGGAAGCTCGGGTTCCTTGGTACCTTTACCACTGCGAGTGGTGATTGCTTTCATCTCCCCTCTTGGATTCGCAACGGTGTTACTCGGAAGAGTACCCGAAGAAGAGGGTTGATTACCGTGGAAGAAACTAGCCATCATTCGTTTGACTATCCATAGTGTTCTTCATATCAGCTCTCAGATCATTCCCTTGTTTCATCAGGTTTGCTTTCAAGTTGTGCACTTCCTGTTGGAAATTATCATGATCACATCGTTAGTCCTCATGTAGGTTCCAATGTCTTGATGTGATGCGGGGGTTTGGTTGGAAGGAGCATTGTATGTGGGTGGTTGATAAGCAGGTTGCTGGTATACTTGGTTGTTTCGTTGAGGTTGTTGTTGTTGCTTGTGAGGAGGGATGTATGGTGTACGAGGTTGTTGTTGTTGAGGAGGGCGGTTGAGGTTTTGTTGTTGGTTTGGGTTGTTTGGAGGAAAACCGGGTGGTGAAAGGTAGTTGTTGGAGCGATAGCTAAGCAAATTACGGTCACCTTGAGGTCTAGCTTGATAAGCAGGTTGAGGATAGGTGCCATAAGCTGCATTCACATTCTCAGCAGGGTAGTCTTGGGCAGCGGTACAAGTGGTGTAAGAGTGAGGACCCCCTCATATCTCACATGGTTGGCTAACAGCATTGACTTGAGCGTTTTTAGCGTTATTGCTGTTGTTGTTGCTGATGGTGTAGGTAACAAGCGATTCAAGAGGCACAGTGATTTTGTCCAATCGCTTGTCGCTGTCACTAGTGCTAGCACTAGCGACATTGGTCCGAACACTCTTGGTTTGCACACGAGATTTATTCTCAATGATATCCCAAGCAGCATTGGAAGTCTTAGCCAAAAGATTACCCCCCGAGGCACTGTTTAGTGAATCTTGGTCACTCATGCTTAAACCATTGTAAAAAGTATTAATTTGATGTACTTTTGTAAAACCATGTTGTGGGCATTTTCTTAAAAGATCTTTAAAACGATCCCAAGATTCACTGAACGACTCATCGTACTTTTGTTCAAAATTTATGATTTCATTCCGCAAAGCGGTAGTACGAGAGGGTGGGAAAAAGTAATTGATAAACTTGGTTTCCAAATCCGTCCACGAGAGAATACCCTGTGGCGGTTCCTTAGCAAGCCAATGCCGGGCTTGTCCCTCTAAAGAAAAGGGAAAAAGTTGTAACCTGATAACCTCTTGTGGAACACCATTGAATTTGACCGTGTTGGTGAGTTGCAAGTATCTCTTGATATGGTCATGTGGGTCATCAATGGTACGCCCCAAGAATGGTTGAGCAGAGACCATCTGGATAAAGCCTGATTTTAGCTCAAAGTTGTTGGCGGCAATTGGAGGTATGACAATTGGATCAGTGTTACCGTCTACATGAGCTTGCAGCAGTTCAATCATCGGGCGATTATCCGGAAGAGGCTCATTGTTGTTGTTATTATGCATGTTGTTGAAAGGTGGGTTGTTGTTGTTATTATTGTTGTTTGGAGGTGGTATGTGGTTGTTGTTTTGTACACCGGCCATGTCTAAGTTATCGAGAGGCTCGGGCTCTTGATAAGACGTGGATCAAGTGTGCATACACCTGCAAAAGAACGAACAAAGAAAAACAAAGCAAAAATATTTTTGGTTTTTATGTTTTTTAATTTTTTTTGTATTTTTGAAAATTTTATATTTTTTAGGATTTTTTGAAAATTTTTATGAAAAAGTAACGTTCACGGGGAACGGATCCCAAAATCCAAGTTCTCACAAAAAACTTTTGATCTTAACGAGAAGAGCCGGCAGCGGCGCCATTTAATACAATGATTTTCTATGGGTTCTATTTTATTCTCTCTCGATATCCTCTCGAATTGATCTCGGTTCTAAGTGGAATGATTTGTTCTTGGTTAATAAAAAGGTGTTGGTTTGTTTATCTATTTTAAACTAATAACAATTAATTAAGTGTCGAAGAGTAAACTTAAAGCTTTAAAAGATTAAACTAAAAGACGAGCTTAAAAATAAAAGTTTGGAAAATGTTAAAGATTATACTAGAAAAATAAATGGACATTCAATAAAAACTAACACTTGGGAAACTTTGAGAAAAATAATAACTTAATAGGAAACTACTAAAAGAAAGTAAGAACGGAGAATAGCAAAACAACTCAATCGGAATAACCAAAAAATGGGTGTAATCGGAATGTATTCCGATCGAACGATCGGAATGTTGAGAATCTATACTGATCGGAATATGGAAAGGTGGGGCAATCGGAATACTTGAAAAGCTTGTACAATCGGAATACTAAAAACAATTCAAATCGAAATACTCTAAACTTGCTCAATCGGAATATGGTTAAACAATACACCATCGGAATAAATGAAAATACCACCAATCGGAAAAAACTAAACCCTTTTCCGATCGGCCGATCAGAATAAAGGGGGGGCCTTGGTCGGAAAATACAATCGGAAAAGGGAGTTACCCTTTCCGAAAATGGTGCAATCCGAGACTTTAAGCTAGGGGATAAGCTATAGAATAAGCCAATCTCCAACAAGCTCGAATCCCATAATAAGCTGATCAAATAAGCAATAAAAACAACTTTATCTAAGCTTCAAATAAGCAAAAACATAAATCAAAAGATAAAAAGGTGAACTTTTTATAAAAACTTTAAAAAGTAAATAAGCTAAATCAACAAATAAACCAATAAGAACAAGGATCTTAAAGCTTATTTGTGTATAAACTTAAGGAATCATAAAAGAAATCAACTTTTTAAGCACAAATCATTGATGAACAACACGGATCATACGAGATTTGCACCAAAATCAATCAAAATCAAAGAAAGGAAGGATGAGATTAAAGATTAAAAGATAAAAACTTAAACTTGATTAATGAAAAAGTAATACAAATGTTTTTATCTAGAAAGAGAAAAAGATGAAATCTAGTGAGAGAAAGTTTAGAACTTTCTCTCTCTAAAACTAGAGAGATCCAAAAACTAAAAACTAACTAAGTGTGAAATTTGTGAAGTAAGGGCCTTAATATAGGCGTGTGTATGGGCTTGCAAATGGGCTTGGTTTTGGGCTTCTTTTCTTCTTCCTTCTTTAGTCTTCTCGTCTCTTTTAATTAAACGTTTCCGACTTTGGATTTTTAGAAGTGTCGGTGAATAATTCCAACTCGTCTTATAATCTTTTATTTAATAGACTCGAGTTCTTCGACATATATGAATCTTCCATCTTTGGCTCTATTCTTCGATAAATCTTCAAATAGGCACAATGACTTCAAATCTTTTGCATCTCTTGGACAATAGACTTCGTCTTGAGTCTTTTTCCTTGATAAAACCTGTGCAATCCCATGTTTTCTTCAATATTCATCCGGTCGACTCTGAAAACACAATAAACACAAAAACCACGCATAATTCCAAACAAATGATATTAAATACGTGTTTTGGTCTCGTTTTAGCCAGATTTCAGTGGTAAAAGGATGGGTGTTTTCACACCTATCAGTGTCATGAATGTTTATCACCCTCAAGTTTTACGTTCCCCATGCCAAGCTTAAAAACGAGATCATTGTTAGTACAAGTTATCACAACTAACACTTACTCATGCGGTTCAATTAATCACTTAGACTCCCTTATTCCTATGGGTAACTCTTATATTTTATTGATGTCTTGAGTGATCACGAGGATGCATTGTTGACTTATTTCGATAGTTTATTAAGGCTGAAAATAAAGTATGACGATCTAATCCATAGTTAGCTAAAGGACAAAATCTTTTAAAACTGCTTCTCGAACGCAGCAATAGCTACCATGCCAGCATCAAAGCAGCACCATTTGAGGCTCTCTATCGCCGCAAGTGCAGATCACCCGTATGCTGTGCAGAGGTAGGAGAATTTCAACTCACCGGACCCGAACTAATTCAAGAGACAACTGAGAAGATCACTCTCATCAGGCAGAGAATTCAAGCTGCACAAGACCGACAGAAGAGCTATGCAGATCGCAAACGGAAACCTATGGAATTTGAAGTAGGTGACCGTGTTATGCTTAAGGTATCACCTTGGAAGGGTGTTGTACGTTTTGGAAAACGTGGAAAGCTAAACCAACGTTATGTAGGACCCTTCAAGGTGATTGCCAGGATTGGTGAAGTTGCTTATCGTCTATAGTTACCCCAGCAATTGAGCCGGGTACACTCTACCTTTCATGTTTTGAACCTAAAGAAGTGCTACGCGGATGAGCCTTTAGTTATGCCATTAGAGGGTGTTCATTTTGATGACAATCTCCAATTTATAGAAGAATCCGTAGAAGTCATGGAGAGAGCCGTCAAGAAACTGAAGCGAAGCCAAATTCCATTGGTTAAGATACGTTGGAACTCCAGGAGAGGTCCTGAGTTCACTTGGGAACACGAAGACTCGTTTAGAGCTAAGTACCCACACCTGTTCACCTGAGCAGTAACGTCATCTTAAGCTATGAGGACAAAGCTAAAATAACAGGATAGTGATGTAAAACATGTAGTTTTCAGGTTTTGACTATGTCATCATTGTACACGTCACCTAATGATATACATATATATATATATATATATATATATATATATATATATATATATATATATATATATATATATATATATATATATATATATATATATATATATATATATATATATATATATATATATATATATATATATATATATATATATATATATATATATATATATATATATATATATATATATATATATATATATATATATATATATATA